>CM039639.1:5593396-6218039 GCA_022405125.1 Anthidium xuezhongi
TTTAGATAGTAACTGGGATACGATGCATAGTTCAAAACAGATAAGAAAATGGTAAAAAAAGAAGTTACTTATCTATAGATAAGATTAAGCCTTAAAATATTACGTCTTAGCGTTTTAATAGGTATCTGAGGAATTGAAATTTCACTTTTATCAAAATTGAATTTATCCCAGAGAACAGAAATCGAAAGAGCCCGAAGGGTGCGAATCAGGATTTCTATTTTCTTCGATATCCCGCCCCTGAAGAAAGTTATAAATTATTGAAATTCTATTTGTTCGCCCGTGTCCTTGACGAGGATCAAAAAGTTACGCCCGTAAAAAAAGCTGCTCCGTTTTCGCGTAAAGCGATCGGCCGAGTTAAGGAGCTTTCGAAGCCGTGGAAGCAACCGCAAGCCGAACGTCGGAACATCTTGAGGGGTTTTCTTCGCGCGTAATCGATACTGGTTTGATAACATTCCACGGGAAAATGTCGGGTCAACGTTCCCGGATCGTGTCCTGTCCGACCGAGCCGTGCCAACTTCGTGCTTTCTTCGCGCGATCGTTTGGCATACACAACCGCGTCCGATTCCTCGGTCACCAACCATCCTCCCATCGACGATTTGGGTCGCGCATTATTTCTCGCATTAACGTTCGTCCTCGCTTCGCGAAGCACCCTTTCGAGTTCCTGCGGATCCTACGCGTCTCGTGTTCGATCGCGTTAAATCAGCGCAAAATTGGTCGCGATCAGGAGCCTGCGGAACGAATTCATTTTCTGCAATTTGGATCGCGTGCAAGCCGACGAGATTATTGCTTAACGCTTTGATTGACACGTTACTCGTACACGAATGAATTTTTAAGGGTAGTTCATTTATTGGGAATTGTTTTGAGAGTGGCGCCTTAATAATATTTTATTAGTATATTTCTCTCGATTATTTATCTTTTAATTTTCAATTAAAAATATTGATACGATAAAATATTCAGTCATCAAAATGTTAACTATCAGTCGGATGTAACACATCCTAATTATTATTTTATTTTATAGAATTCTTAGAGTATTTAATTCGATACGTTCGATGGTCGAGGATCGCTTCTACGTAATCGCGTCGATTGACTCGTAATTAATTGATTGACAAACGAGAATTTTGAAGTTGCGTGAAATCACGGTGAGTGAGATCGATAATTACTGGGAATTTCAGTTGTAATTGGGTTACAACGAAGGCAAATATGTGTGTACAGTGAATGGAATTGTTGTTTGATCGCCGAGGCGTTTCTAACCGTGTTTCGGCAAAATCGTTTCTCACGACGGAATTGGAAATATGATTTATAGGATAAACATTTCATGGCTGACGGAATAGTTTAGTTTTACGAGGAACCCGAGGTGAAATACGACGATTCGTTTTACGGCCGTTACTCACGTGAACACGAAATGAAAAGCATCGCGAGCGGACTTTACCTTCGACAGAGCGTAAGATTATCTCAAAAATTACACTATCCTTCTCTCATTTTTTATTTACAATCAGTTTCTTAATACACATAAATCAGGAAAATCAGGAGAAATCGCTTTCGAAAATTTCCATCTGTTTCAAATTAGAAAGATGGAAACTTTTGAAAAATGATAAAACACCTCGAAAGACTTTCATTTATCCAAGAAAGTCTCATCAAATCTCCTTATCTGATACACACCAAACAACAATAAAAAAAATCGTTGCTTCTTTTTTTGAAACAATAATCGTCCTTAAGCTCAACAAATTTATCCCCGCTCGGGGACGGAAATAAAAAAAGAAACTTCTTCGAAATCGTCTCAGCCCAGCCGCGTTCCAATTGGATGACCGCTCGCGAGACAGGTGTGTCCCGTGTTCGAAATCGTTTTACCTCGACGCGAAACGTTTCAAAATTCACGAGAAGGTGTCCCGTGCGAGCGTCTCGTTGATTGTTCTCTAATTAGCGTGAGAGTTGCTGTTGCAATGACATTTTCCCCGCCGACTCGAGACGAGGAGGATCCTCGAAAACGGTGCTTCAGCTTTCGAGCAGCTGCCTCTGCAATCTTCCGTGGAGAAGAGGCGCACGAAAAATCTCGTCGGTCATTTTTTTTTTTTTTCAGGAAATTCTTTTTTTCCCCCTTTTTGGTCCACGATACGAGCAACTGGAATTTCGTGAACCGGCGGTAGCACGCGAAATTGAATTTTTTAATTATCGTCGGCCACGTTGGAGCGGAAGGCTCGCGAATAATGAAAAAAAGAGAGAGAGAGAGAACCTCTGGCGAGGCGGAATATTTCAAACAGAAGGCACGGAAACGAGGGATGAAAGGAAGAGTGAATTTATCGCGCACGGTTTATTAATGAGTCATTTTTTTTTTCGCGTCGTTTTGTTTGACTTTTCGGGTTCAGTTTAGGCGGTGAACGAGTAACGAGCCGGGACGAGGTTAACTAAACTCTAATTATGATTTACTTGCCTCCCTGCCACTCTACCGGAAGTCAATTAGACGCTGGTGTTACCCTTTCTTTTTATTTTGTTTTCTTTGTCGGTTAATTTTCAGAGCGGCGACATTAGCATTTCTACTTAACCGTGAAATTGCTGGTAAATTGCGTTGTGTGGTAATAATTGTTGGATGAAATATTAGCAAGTAAAATTTGTCTTTGTCTTTGAACGACAAAAAAAGAATTAATTACGGAGCATTCTTGAGAAATGGAGGATTTTAATCGTGGGTAAATTAATTGTAACAAAGAAGAACGGGGAGAAATGCAAAGTATTTCGATAGAATTTTTCTCGGGATAAGTTATACACAAAAGAATTGCAGTTGTTGGCTTCTTAGAATCAATTTATTTGAAATATAGTTGAAACCCCGACGGTTTGTCTCTTTCCAATAACGATTTTTTAAACTTCATTTCCTTAAATCCTTCCTGCTAAATACTCGCCGTTTGTACCTAACTTCTTTCGATGGAATCCCTTTTACGTCCGTTCGCTGACGTAGAAAATCAATTCCATTTCGTAAGGAGGAAAGAAACTCTTCGCGGAGACCTCGTAGGATTTCATAATTTCTATTCGATTCTCGTTGCGTCGCCCCGGCGAGACTTCAATTAGCGTAGGCGCCACTGTTCTGGCTGCATCTCGACTGGAGATGAAAGAAACTCCAATATTCGACTTTGGATAATTACGAATTCGGATGGCTTCGCGTTTGGCTAGTTGCCAATTGAGATAATTTTCAGTTTGGATAGTTTTGGGTACTTTCGAGTTTGGATACAGTCGAATTCGAATAGTCCTGAGTTTGGATAGCTGCCAATTGGAATAATTTCGAATTCACTGAACGAATCCGAACAGTGTACATAATTAAAACATTCGAACAGCTGATTTGTACGGGGGCAAACAAAAAGGATCGAGCAGGCAAAAGGTTAACTCGAACCGCTTGTAAAGTCTCTATTCGCCGGTGGGTAGCAACTTTGAATGCGTCGGAGTTAAAAATAGAAATGATTTTAAAAGTTGAATATAAATTAGCGTGAGAAATATTAGCGAACGAGATTCAACGGCATTTCGACCGGTTTCCTCGAATCTCCGCCTAAAATCCTTCGTCCTGGAAAACTTTCCACTCTCTCATCCTTTTTCTCATGTTAATTCCACGTTTCGATGCTCCTCGTCGGTGCATAATTTATTCGAATTCCCCTCGTTCCTTTTCGGCGAGAATTTTATCCGCGCCCCGGCCTTTCTTTTCGCCGTTGTTTGTTGTTTCTTGTTTGCATCTAGTTTAAAAAAAAGAAACATTCGAATTGTTGATCGGTACGCCAACAAACGATAAAGATAATATTTGATAAGATCGAACGGTTACAATTTTTGAGAGTTTATTGTTAATTATCGTTGGCGTCACACGTAATTAACAGCGATTAAATTGGATCCAAGTACATCTGGGCTATCGTTGTTTAAATCGAGACATTATGTGCTTTAACTAGAATTCGTATGCACGTGGAGCTGTTTTTTACCTTGAACTTTTTGCGTCGTTCTCGAAATAAAATGTACTTGAAATTTGAACGGCCATCACGCAACGTAATTTTATTCTAAATAGATATATTGTTCAGTGACGGAACAAATTCTTTTCGTAGAAATTTGTTTCCAGGAACAAATTTCAGAGAATTAATTAATGGCCACGGTTTGTCGTTCTTTCATTAATGACCGAACGGCCACGATTGAAAAAGGATTACGAAATGAGGACCATTGTAGTTGTTCAGAGGAGAATCGAAGTTCCACTCTGTACGATATATACCGCAAACATTTTGCAACAATGAGAACCGTGAGAAGCCCGATGCAGGAAACGGTGTTTATCTTGACACGGAAACTACGAACCATTCAAACTAACTTAGAAATCGTTTCATTAGATTAGTAGTGCACTGAACTGTTCCAGTACCATGTAGAATGCGACAAAATTTTCAATACTATCCTTTTCAAATAACATATGATTAATTATAATTAAATATTTATTTTCCCTTCTTATATCATGAATGACACAAAATTAAAAAATGTAATATTCATTTAATATTTCGCAGACAGACTAGGTTGTTTTATCTTACCTCTGTCTTATCAAATCGTTCGCTGCAATATTCAGTCGCTTGTTAGTCAAAGGTTTAAAATATTTGGCATTGGAAATAAAATTCTATTTGCACCACTGGCGACCTAAATAATTTACCAAGGATTCGATGTGAAACAAAATGTTTTCGACGCAACTTTTTAATTTCTTCCTAACGAAAGAGCTGTGTCATCGTCTGCAGCTGTTCCTCCGTCGTAATGCTCTTTTCTCATCCAACAAACAGGAATGAATCATTTTGATCGATCGTTAAGCGGATCATTAAATTGCGCCGTTGTCGACTTGTTTGCCAGTGTCTGTTTTAAAAGGAACATCACGAAATGATCCAAAAGGCAACGTTATCGCCGACGGATTAGAAGTTATTGTTCACCAATCTTGAAATACCAAGACGGTAATATCCTGGCTGTTTTCCTAAGGAGAATCGTTTACATTACCATGAAGAACGCGCGTTTTCCTCTTCATTTTACGTTCCGACGAGTGCCTGATGGAATTTCCAGAAGTTCACGTATATACCATTGCAACGTTGTTTTTAACACATTAGGGTAATTATATTCAAGGTTTCGAAAATTTCGTGTTTAATATTTACTGTCCGCTATTAATAAATTTCTATGAAAGCTACTGCAGTGTAACTCTTCTCTAAAAACGGAATTTCTATTTCCCATTTTTATAGTATTTTTACTTTTTGTTGCAGTAGCTATTATTAAACATAAAAAATTTACAAATATACACAATTGGTGCCTTGGCCATTCAAGACTAACCTTCCCATTTCTTCGAACAATTATTCGCTAAATACCTGGCGGTGCACCTTGAAATAATTGGACAGTCGAGATCACCGGTGACCCTGGTAACAATGAACGTGTTAAATGATCTGTGCACAGGTATCGCATACCTGACGTCATCAGCAATGCACGATACTATTCGATCATCGTGGGATCCACGAGGATAGATCCTGTTCGATCTCCCCGTTACGTTTAACGCGTTCGATACGCAGAAACACGTTGCATTACCTGTATCTATCGAGCAAACATTGACACGAGCCTGAGTTTGCTTTTTCTGCTATTTTTGCCAGGTTTTTTTTTTGCGCAGCGAAAACAGATCTTTGATCTGAGAAATTCTTCGACAACGATCTGCGTCGATATCGAACGTTCCTTAAACCGATATTAATCAAACGGTATTAACGTGTTGAGGTGTTAAAAACAATCATTCGTGTAAAAATGTTATCAATTGAAATTTAAATAAATTCATTATTAATACCTTGAATAATTAAAATTCAATTGAAGGATGTTTACGCAAGGACTCGCGAGAAAGTAGGTGACAGAAACGTCCCTCTGGCGGCCAACACAAGATCGTCTATCAGAATTTATAAATAGACCTGAAATATTAAGCTTGTTTCTTGTTTAACACCCTTAAGTTTAACACTGAAACACGACGGCGAACGTGGCAGAAAAAAAACTGCAAAATGTGCACGGTGTGAAGTATCGTTCGACGGTAATCTCATCAAACGTCTTATCTAAATTCCACTTTTAATCCTGTTGTCTCCTGTTTTTCTCGTATCAACACGGGGGCACTTTGATTACCGCCGAACAAGGTGCGTCTCGAACCTCGACCGCAATTAGTCCTTGTACAGCCTTGCATGTAACGTGTTGCCTAATTAACAGTCTTTTTTGCCGCAAAAATATTGCAAAACGCTAGAATTCTCATACGTTTCAAGTTTCAATAAACATCCAAGAATCCAGTTTTCAGGAATTCAACTCTTTGCCAAGAATTAGGGTTTTTTATTATTTTAACATTTGAGTAATGTATTTGGGGACGTACGTAAGAAATTCGATTGAATTCGATTGAATTTGCTTGCATAATTAACTCCCATTCTCACGATCCATCGTCGACACTTTCCCTGGCGTAATTGGATCAAAGTATCGAATATTTCTGAAAAAACCGATGATTCAGCGTGAAGACAATCGATGTAATCGTATTAAGCAGCTGAATCATTGCCCGTTATATAATGTTGTTACACAATATTCTAATACGTAACCTTTGCAGATGCTGTCGTGTAAAGAAATCTTTTTCTTATTCGTTTATACATAAAAATCGATGCTCGAACGATACACGCGTTCCCTTCCGCGAACGACATTCGCGGATGAATCGCTACGCGGGGATCCACCTTGAACTCGTACGACTTCGCGGCAATTAAGGAATTCGTTTGACGAAAGTTTTTCACCGCGATCCACGCGCGTCCACGAAAATAAATCTCAGACCGCTCGAAATCCCCCGTAATCGAGCGACGAGTGGCTCGAAACCATTAAAACTCGAGTAGTTTATCGATGATTCATCAACGCGTACAGATAACGACGTGTATCGATTGATATTTAACTAACAATCGATTTATCGACGCTGATCGACGCTCGAAAAATCGTCAAAATATCATTCGAAAGCTTCTATTCTTTCGTCAAGCGAGTATCCAATCCCTTTACGGTTTGGACGTAACGCGGTGAAAAAATAACGACGATCATCTTATGACACGGTTTCTATATAGCACGACCTAACTTTGGACGACCCTTATGTAGTATGAATGCCTCAATCGCACTTCTAGGTTTCGCTGAATACGATATGAAATAACCATGTTGTAAAAGGGTTGACTGTACAAGCTTAGATAACCTTCTCAAAGAAAAGGAGTCTGGTTACCAGTGCATTAATATAATTTAAAATGTTCAAATATATATCACTAGAACTACCAAAGTTAATCTACAATCCTAGGGTATCTAGATAAATTTTTTAATATTAAATCAAAAATCTGGGACAAGTCGTTTTGACCCATTTGGTAATAATAATATTATCTAGAGTGTTAACAATATAGTGTTAATAATATTTTCTTGAAGACTTATGAAACAGGTAATATCGTTAAGTTAAAAATAGAATTACAGAATTATTAATCTAATAAATTCGTTTCTTGCTTTAGATCCATTAATTAATATATTATGTGTTTAGTATTTAATGCCAAAACTTAAATTCGCTTCTTTCGACGTGTATCAAATGGCAACCAAGACATCTGTCGAGTGTCAATAAAATATCAAGCATTAAATGCGTCTCGTCCGTCATTATCACAATGCAAACGAACTCGTATCACGATAATCGTTGATTGTAAACCGGATACGACCGCTCCTTCGAGCGATAAGCCTTCGTCGAAGTTTTAACAATTTCCAATAAGTTTTCAAGAATGTCGGTCGTGGGTGTTGATTATGAAGTTTCAACGAAATCGAAAAAAAGAAGAATTCATCTCCGAGACGATTAAACGCTGCGAACCCGGGGCCGGGGGTGCACGTAATTAATCGACTAATTAAATTCGAGCTCGAAATTCGGTTTCCCGGTCGACGTTACCTTTGAAAACGGCCCTCGACATTTCGAGTATTAATTAATTTACAAAATGAATGTAATTCGTTTCCCGAAAAAAAAAAGAATCTCCGATAGATTGGAAATTAAAGTGGCTAAAATTACATTTCAGAAGCGGACAGTTTCTGCAATCAGATTAATGCACAATTCTGGTGAATAATTATCGAATACATCGTGAAATCAATTAACAGTAAAATTGCTTTCGAACAATTTTACTTTTGCCACCTTTGTTTTATGATTGTAACACCCAACCCTTTTACAACACGATATAAAAATCGTGTTATACCACCAAGATATTTCATTCTTTAGCTCCACTTTAGCTATTTCTAAGTTTAAATTACCCGATTATCAAAAGGTTTAAATAAAAAATCATAAATCTCAAATAATACACCGTGAAATCATCCATCACGGAGCAAAGATTAGCTTGACGGTTCGATTATCATCGAATTTCGTTTATTCGAACGTCGTGTCTGCTTACACACCTTGTCTGACATGTTCAAACAATTCGAAATTCCACTTGCAGTGGATCCGGTACCGATTCAAACCTTCGAATCACGTGCTGATTTCTGGGTCCTGATCCACTGCCAATGGAATAACAGTTTCTAGAAAATTTGCTTAATTAAATTTTCTAACTAATTTTCTCATCCCCAATTCGCGTCACATGTTTTTACAAAAGCTGTCTCAGAGAAATATATTCGAAGCGCCTTCGAGTTTGAAAAATATCGAGGACCGGTTCGCGTATATCCGCTGAAATATCGTTTCGGTTTCCCGTAACAAAATTAACAGGTCAAGTGGAGCGAAATCTAGAGATTCTTTTTCCACCGATATTTTCTTCTCGTCTTTTTTTTTTCCTTTCGCCCCGTTTCGGGCCAGCTGTTTTCGCTCGATCGACGGAAACGGCCGGTCACAAAGGATTTGTTTGGAAGCCCCGCGTTACAGAACGGGCGAATATCGAAAAGGCTTCCTCGGTGCATTCGTCTGCCGCGCTTAACACATTCAATTACCCCTTTGGTGGGTCACCGGCGGGTCACCGTTCCACGGTGTCGCATCGTTGCCTCAACCACCGTCATTCGATCGAGTCTTCTGCTATTTATAATACAAAACGATACACGACCAATCGCAACCATGGAAATTAACCCTTGGACTAGTTGGGGTCGATCTTGACCCGAAATCACACAACGTGTACACTGATATATTGGCAAAAATTATTTGAAGAATAATAAAATAGTAATAGAAGATAAAAATATTTTATTTTTTAAAAATTATACAGATTTATATATAATATTGAAATTTCTTGGCGGAACATCGTTCTCAAGTTTTATTTGGGATGATTTCATCGGAGTCCCTGGAAGAACGAAAGAATCTTGATTTCCCCGTAGAAATCGAGTGTTTAAACAGCAATGGCAATTAACGTACATCCAGCGGCAATTACGCGACTCGAGGAACACGTTTCTGTGGTGAAAACCGGATATTTCTATGCTCATCGAGGAATATTAATGGAACCAGTATGCATATCGCGCTCCATCGGATTGGTATAAACATACATTCACAATTTCTACTGTTTATACGACGCCAGCGTGGGCGAACAATCGAAGTCCATAGTATATCATCTTCGATATTGAAAAATAATTCTACAAAATATTGTCGTATTTACGTGTTTACGCCCTTTCCTTAAAACTCAATTGATCTAAATTCGATTGTATCATTTTCAAATAAAATTATTCCAATGCCTGAATTATCCAAATACTCTATTTGGAATTGGGGGTATTCGAGTGGCAATAAAATTTATATTTCATCTTCGAATAATTAATTTAGCCTCCATCGATACTCGATTCAGAAAATCACACCAAGAATGTTTTCTCCGAACAAGAACGCTCCCTTAACGCTGGCCGGGGGGTGAAAGGGCTTCTGTCGATAATCGCTCGATATAGGTCACCGAGAGATAGTTTTATCTTCCGTTAGGGACGAACGAAATCTGTGGGAAATAGATTCCCGACGGGGCAGGGGCAGAAACACGAAGAAAAGTTCTTGGCCCCCGAGGAACGAAAACCTTTTCGGACAACCTAACGCGACTCGGTTTCAAGTTTGCCCGCAATCGCTCGATACTGCGACGAATCGTGAAAAAAACGGACGCCAAGTTTCCATTCGAAAGGAAGACTCAAAGGACAACGCGATTTTTCACCGGTTGGTGATCTTTTATTTTTCTTCCCCTCTTCTGGTGGGCCGAAAGTTTGCAAGAGACGGGTTAAAGGGGTAAACTTATAGTTTAAAGGGCCTTCGAGTTCGAGGGTCGAGGGTCGATTTCGTATGCAGCTTCAAGGACGACGGTGTTGAAAGAGGAGGGCCCTGTACACGCTCGATTAACTCCGCTACCTTTGTGCTTTGAATAGATCGAAACATTAACCCTTTCGAAGCTCCTATCCTTAAAATTTCTCTAATCTTAAAGTTTACCTGATACAATTAAAACAATCAAAAATAATTTAAAATAAATTCATCTGTTCAAATGAAAAGCTAAAGCAGAATCCTGATCACAGTTTACCAAACAGCAATGAAAGGATAATTGAAAACGTTGTCGATCGTTAAATTACATCGAACCGAATATTTTCGCGTTACAACAGATTCCACGGTTCGGTATTCATGGAAGATGCGCAATGTTATGTCGAACGATGTTTTAGCAAACTCGAGTGACCTTTTGCTCTCTTTAACGAAGCTGAATTCAATTTAAAACTTTGAAAGAACTGGGACATCGAAACTCTCCCCCGTTCGATGTTCAAAAAGCTGTAGCGCTTTTCCTTTTTTTTTTTTTATTTCTTCGGATAATTAATGTAGCTGCAGATGGGTCGTTAATTAATGAGAAATATGTTGTTTTCAAACGTGTACTATAAATGATACAGCGGGATAATTGAGGCAGAGATGGAAATATATTCGCCTCCGCCATCATGCTCGCATTAAATTTCAAAATTGAATATCTTTTCTGGAAGTATTAAATTTTTAAATATGAATTAAGAACGAAAATATCGTATCTGGAAATATTATTGGAATCTTGTAAAAGTCTATTTGATTATTTAAAGATCACGATATTTATTATTCGCTAAATATTTAATTTTAAAGCCTGCACACAAAAAATGACTTACACTTGGAAGAGTTTATCTCGCCAGGGGACGTCACGCAAAACATCGGTAATAATTTATGATGAACGAGGGTCTTGAATAAGCGGCCATGACCCTACTACGGGGCTTTACAGTTCGATCATCGTAGCCAGTTTCTCTTTAAAATCGATTAGGCCGGATGTGTTCTTAGCGGGCGCGCTCGAACCGAGACCGATCAGGCCACTGCAGCGGGGTAAACATCAGAATTCATTTAAACAATCGATGAGCATTCCTGCTCCACATTCGCCAAGGTTTACAGCCCCGAACGGTGGTCGTAAAAATGTTAATTCGTTCGGCGGTGCAATTTTTCCTCCAGCTCGTCGACGAAACTCTGAAAACGACACCGGCGTTAACGATTCGAGCCATCGACGCGAAACGGTCAAAGTAACGAGTTTCTCGCAGTTTTCCGTCGCGTCTATTTTAAGCGTTAGGTGATGTAACATCGATTGACAAACGGACTTATGCAAATAATATATCTGGAGTCTCTTTCGCAACGGCGTAGGGGGGACCTGGACACGGAGGAAGAGCGACGTCGACGTAAAACGGGGTCTCGGTGAACGCTCGTGGTCTGAATACAAAATTTTTTCCCGTTCGTTGCCTTCGAGTCCCCTCGCGCCCGTATAATTTTCTACAAACGTTTCAAGCCGCGAAGGGAAATCGATCGGATTCCAATTTAGCGTTCACCGGATATAATTCCGCGCTCAAGAATTTTCTATTCTCCTAATCCACGGTGTAAATCGATCAAACGTGCTTCCTCGTTTCTACCCCGAACCTCAGGTGGTTGAACAGAGATTCGTCATCGAAAGGGGGGTGCGGAGAGACCCAGTAACGCGTCGGAGGTCGACGATCCTGTTCTTTATGGGGGCTGCCAGGATATAAGTTCCGTGGCCGGACAGACGGCGCCAGCCTCTGTCTCCTTGCCATTAGGGAAGCCTACATTTCTGCGTTCTACACGAACGCTCACCGATACCCGCTCCTTGCACGCCGATCGAACGGATGCCACGTGACCGCACGCGCGCAGGACGAAACCCGGTCGTCCACGAATTAAGTTGTTTTTCGAAACTTCCGATCGGGGTTACGTCCTTGGTTGCTTCTGCTGGCCCCGTTAGCCCGGGGTGTGTTCCAGATTTTTATCGAGTGCAATGTTTATTTTTAGATTTCCGCGATATCGGAAGATGGCCCGTGCGTCAGCGACTATTTCGTCCCCTAACTTGTCGCGACTTTGTCTCTCCTGCCTTTCCTTGAAATTTCCTCGTATCGAATTCTACGAAATCCTTGTGGTTTTATCTTCTCGTGCATATATTTTTTATTATCTCTTTGCGGGTGCGCGATGTTTGCGCTTTTTCTAAACGCGTCTCGGTAGAGTGATAGAGCACGTGGTATCTGGGACGGTTTGAATTTTGCGCCAGTCGGACGTCACGCTCGCGTGTGCGCGGTAGTTGTCAACGTGATACTTCACGTGCGAACGTAACTAAGTAAATTCATCGTTTGAGAACAAAGGATGTGGAGAAATAGTAGAAAAAGAGATAAAAGAATCCGTGGATTTATTAAGAAGTGCATGAAAGATTCGCGCAAAGACGTTCCGAGCGTCAGTTGACAGACCGAAGAGGTTAGGTGCTTCGCGTATATCGCGAAAACGATAGTTTCGTGCGAACGAAAGAAAGCTGTTTGTCTACTTGTTGATCGTAACGTTCTGCTCTTTGTTCCAGCTGAATGAGGCTCATGGAACCCTTGGGTGTTGCCCCAGACGTGGTGGAGACGGGCGCATTGAAAAAATGGTCCGACTTCCCCGTCCATCATCGATTCACAGACTACTCCAATTCAATCGCAGAACCTACTCATCATACCATAAGTCCCTTCCCGTGTCAACCAGCGCTTAACAATAAACTAGCGTTATGGTAAGTATAGAAATAATAAAAAACGATTTAGTTTCATTTCTGTAAGCTTTTATAAACAATAACATTCCAGGACTGGAGATATTTCTGTTTTGCAAGTGGATGCAGTGGTGAACTCCACCAACGAAACAATGGATGATAATAATCCCATGTGCCAAAGAATATTTGCCCAGGCTGGCTCAGCGCTCAAGATGGAAATATTTAATGAAGTAAAAGGTATTGATTCCAGTGCATAGGTTGTATCAATTATACTTAAATAAACTAGAAGATTATAAACCATGATTTTCAGAATGCAAAACTGGGGAAGTCAGAGTAACGCAGGGCCATGGATTGCCTGCACGTTTTATTATCCACACTGTTGGGCCAGTTTACAATGTGAAGTACCAAACAGCTGCCCAAAATACATTACATTGTTGCTATAGGTAAATATGCTAGCCATGCTTGAAATACGTAAGGGATACTAGATAACAGGATGGAAGGATGATATGTGACCTTATCTTTTCTAGAAACGTTTTGCAAAAAGCTAGAGAGCTTGGATTGCGTACGATTGCGTTACCCGTAATTAATTTGGTACGAAGAAACTATCCTCCCGATGCGGGGGCGCATATTGCTCTCAGTAAGTACGCTTTGTTTAATAATATTACATATAAACCTTGTTGCAAAATTAATTTTTTACTTGTCACAACAGGAACAGTAAGAAGATTCTTGGAGCAATACGGCGATTCCATAACATGCATTGTATTTGTTCTGGAACCAAGTGATCTTGGAATCTATGAAGTCCTTCTTCCTCTATATTTTCCAAGAAACTTAGCAGAACAGGACAATGCCTGTTGGCAATTGCCGAACGACATAGGCGGTATGGACGGGGAACCTCTGCTCCCCGATCGACAGATCAGGATCATCGACAATCCTCAACACGCTTTACACAGTAAGTAAATAGAATTGTCGCGCTCGAACGACGCATCGATTCATCCGCGTTCTGAAACGATGTTACAGGCGACGAAAGCGTAGAATTGTCCGCGCAGTTGGAGACATCCGTAAACATCGGCGAACACGCGTTCGCGCAAATGCAGGGTGACCTGGATCGGCAGAGACTCCTCGGGGAACGACCACCTGCCGATCCGCTCGCGGACATAATGCTGAAGCAAATGCAGCAAAAAGAAAGGTACGATTACTTTAACCCTCAAGTTTTAAGGATTGTTGAGGCCATTGTAACCTTATCTCATTTTTAATTAATAATTTTCAATATTTTTAATATTTCGTTTTAAAGAAATTATTACTTCATGACTTTAGTAGCAAAGGTTTAATATAGAATACCAAAGTATTATATTTTTATTGTTGCGATCAATTTAAACAAACAGAGTCATTCGTTGGCATTATCCATACAATGGCATCGATGCAATTTCGTATGAAATCAACAGAGTACGCGCGTCACGATGTTATTCTTAACGATTTGCATACCAACATTGTTATTTTTACTTACAAATGTTTATGCCGAGTATTACGCGTTATTTTATTTGCAGAAAATGCGTTCGTTTATTACTTTATTAGTCTGATTAATTGCTGAGAAATTTTATTCATTGATACGATTTTATATTTGAATCAAACTTGCATTTAATTTCAATGAAAAATCCTTTTACTCACGGAATCTTGTTCCGTTTCCTGTTATCTACTGAAGCGAAGACCGACGGTAACTGGTTTATTGATCACAGGTCTCTTTAATACCGACGTTCGCTATACGAACGTTCGATTCGGTAACCAGGTTCCATTGATAAAGAAAACCAACCTTCAATGAAAATAGTATTCGCGTAGTGGCTCGTAGTACGCACCGACTTACTACGATCTTATTCAATTTTAAATCTATCAATGCCCTTACAAATTTGATTAAAAACAACATACCTCCATTAATACATTATTCAATCCATTATCAATTAAATAATTTTACAGTATCTTTGTTTCGATCAATGTTACTCTTCCCCTTTTCTTTTAATTGAAAGGCGGTCATCGATTTTCCGTCGATCAATGAAATTCTTCCCTATTCATTAGCTAAGTAACTGTCCACCTTTATATAAATGATCTTCATCAATAATACCACCGATGGAAATGACCTCGTAACCTTTCCGCCAGCCCGTAATCTCGTTTCCGTGGCCCAGAAATACTCGAGCCTCCGTAAAAATAGCCAATAACCCGGCGTCATCGATCAGCCACGAGCTTTCTCGATTTTCGCAAGGATTCGTCATTCGATCATACAACGTATCACGGTCCGTGTCATCGGAATAAATCATTCGGTCTGACGAGGTTCGTCAAACAAGATAAGCTTAAAGTTACCACGTCAGGGACTGTTGTCGTCAATGGTATCGTGACGAAGCTTTCTCAACGATGAGCAACTTATGTTGAAACTCGATAATGTTAACCCGTAAAGTCCAACAATTCTGATAAACCTTAGCCTTTTATTACCGAAACAGTCGTTTCAAGATTGAAGGTGAATTGCAAAAATTTCGATAAAAATTGCTGAAAATCTTCCTCTGCGTTAAACAAACCGGAAACTCGACGTTGATGTATAGCAATGCGACTGACGACCCATATCGTCGGTGCAGAGAAATTTTTTACCTGCGGTATTGCGATACCGACACCTTCATAAATTTCCTTTTCTAGAATTCGAGACCCGACTAATTCCTCGGCAAACTTTCGTTGCGTTATCGTTGCGTAATAATTGCACAGGATTAAAGGGGCATTATCACTGTCCGCTGATTGCAAACAGAGGGTAAATCATTCCCAAAGGAAATATCTGTTTCGAGCGGTCGAATCGCGCGAGCAACGCGTTCGGCTGTATTAGCTTTGGAGAGTCAACATCGACGATGTTGATCGCTACGTTTTTGGCTGTTCGTCAAAACTCTCTCGGGGCCGGATGCGCGTAGCGGTTTGTTTTACGAGTATCCATCGCGGATGGTAAACATCGGTTCGGACATCTGGCGGTTTTACGCGTTTCGCGAGCGAGAATTTCTGCGCCCGAGAGCGCCCGTCCGTTTCCGGGCGTTCGATCCGCGATTTCGACAGAACGGTTTGGCTCCGATCGGGCGTTCCGCGGAAGAAAATGCCTTGGATCCATTTTAATCGAGGCCACGGTCGCGAAATCGCGGATACACTTGAACACGCGACGCTCGAGGTTGCCCGTGCACTCTCGATTCAGAATATCGGTCTTAATGGTCTCGCGGATTGCGATTTTAATACGTTGACCTTCATGGAAATTTCATTTTACGAATATCGATCCGCTCTCCGGGTTGAAATGAAAGAAAATGTCTAGCGATGTGCGAGATTGAATATTAACGCGTTCACTGCCACGTCAGACATACATGGGTGACACTTGAGTTTCCATTAGAATTATAGATAATAGAAATGACAAAATATTGTGAAAATAGAATTTAAAATTACTATCAAATGGAAGTTTTAGTAGCTGCAATGCGTTCACTGCCACAGTGAAAACAGACGTGTGTGGTCAGACACACTTAAATTCCAATTATTAAGGCTTCTATCAATTAATTTTCAAATGTAACCATTCAGATTACTAGTTTGCACTGTTAGTCTAATACTAGCAATATCCACGATTTATTTTATCCTTTCTTCCATTAATGATTTAATTTAAAATTTGAAGCACCATGGCGCTCAGCGTGTTAATAGAATTTGTTGGTCAGAACTCTTAATAATCATTTTTCTCCGAAAAATCAAGGCTCGTTTGGCATGGCACAATAATAGCAACGAACGTGCGTAGGATCCAAAAGCGGCCCCGCGGAATTGCCAAAATTATACTTCCGGCTTCCGCAGGAACTTGAAAACGTTCCCGAGGTGAAGCGAATTTATGGTAAAGCATGCGAGCACGATGATTAGTCGCGTACTCGTTGCTTTTCCGAGAAATCGAACGTCCTATTTTCATTTCGTCGAAACGCGAGCCGAAACGATTGTATCGGGAATCGATAAACCGGTACACGGTGTTTCTTCTTTTTATTCGGAAGGAAAACGGAAGAATTGTTGTGACAATAAAGGAACGTTATCGACGCGTTTATTTTGATACCGTTGCAATCAAATGACTATAAAATAATAATTGACCGTAACAATGGAGCTTTTTCGTTGCATTCGAACGGTGGGTGCATTTGGAAGCAGTCGAGCCAGAAATTCGAATGCGTAACGCAGTTTTGGCGTTAAGCTGTCGAAACAATGCTTGCATGGAACCGGCTGATTACCGGACAAAGTGGCTAACTCGAATTCCAGTTTACCGTGTTCGTGTACGTTCAATGATCACTCGATTTATCGTTGGTGGATTCTGCCGATTGTTGCTGCAACAATACCAATTTTTATACCGATTTTTGGTCAGTCAGAGCTAAATATGTATAGCTTCAATGTTAAAACAAACGAATTTCATACTTGACAAACCTTGACTATATAAATTGCGTTTAGCACTTTTATTTTAAACACTTGTGTGCTTTTTGAACAGAGTACATAATGTAATATTATACTTCTAGAGGGAAACAATTTGAAATTTATTTTTGTTAAAAATTTATTATTTCGTGATCATA
This sequence comes from Anthidium xuezhongi, assembly GCA_022405125.1. Classification (NCBI taxonomy): domain Eukaryota; kingdom Metazoa; phylum Arthropoda; class Insecta; order Hymenoptera; family Megachilidae; genus Anthidium; species Anthidium xuezhongi. Next base: position 5,610,945 of record CM039639.1, read on the forward strand.
ATGATTAAAAGTCGTGCTTTTTAATCTTTTCAAGATTAGAGATATCATGGTGATGTTATCTGTATATATTATTCTTTCAGAGATTAATTAGGATTATTGGATGAAACTTTTTTATTGTAAATGGGCAAGTATGGTCGTGCCACCTTTAATCAATTATTCAGTACTTGACAAAAATTTTACTTTTAGTGTTCCGTAACTCCTTGTCCTACAGTTTAGATGTGACTTTCCCCTTCGAATTTTGATTACAACTCAATTTCAAATTTAATTGTAATTATAATTAATGCAGTCAAGACTTATCAAGAGTGAAGTATAAATAATATTTCTCTCATTGGATAAATCATAGGTTAAGGGGATAGTCTTCTTTTATTTTTACAAAAATATTTTGTGTAAATTATACAAAGCAATCTCTCTACTTAGTAACCAATTATTATAATTTTTGTTTACTAAGTTTATAAAGTATACTTGATCGTCTGTAAAGAAATAATTGAATAATATTAATACCTAACAAATATTTTCTACACCACACGTACGTTCTCGTTTTTCTGTGCGCGAGGAATTACAAAAATCCCCATAATCCTCGAAATAATTTTCCAAATCGCCGGATTAGGTTAGCCCGTCTCGTGTCCAATCAGTCACGATTCACGTGAGCAGAAAGTGTCGCGTCGACGATAGCCACGACTTTCATTACCGATAATTCACCCCGAGGTTCGGTCGCGCCCAGGACCAACCCTTTTACGGTCAATCGAGCTATATTCCCGCGAATTAGTCAACGCCTCGAAATCGAACGTAATAACCGTCTCTATTTCCACCTTGGTCGGCGTCCGTCTTTTTACTCATCGAACACGTAGTATCGTAAGCGGAGCAGGCGCCGTGACGCAGCCGGCAGAGGAGGCACGCGCCCACGGGACCGACGAAGACGCGCCGCGGCGTACCGACCTCGTCCTCGCCTCTCGTCTTCCTCGTTCGCACGGCTCAGTGTGTTGCGACTCGCCGCGTACGCTCGTCGCGCGTCCGTTCCTCTTCCACATCGGCTGGCGTGGTGTCCGGTGCTCTCCTTCTCGCACTCTCGCGTACGATCAATCGGACGCTCTTTGTTTTCGATCGTGGCCCGAGACTCGAAACACCCTTAACCGATCGGCGGTCCGGACCGATGATACCAACAAGGACTCGCTTCCCGATCAAACCGAGACACGAGACGTAGAGACTGTTGGCGGAGACAGGCTGGTCAGGTGTTGTTTTTTCGTGGACGACTGGTGTACATTATCAGAATGGTCATGATTGACATGGTGGATATGATCGAGGACGAAGATCGGTGCGTAAGATCCTTCATTTTTTATTTCAATCGCTTCCGGGTTACGTAAATCCGTATCAGAATCATTCTTCTATCGGAAGCACGATTTATTCAAATCGTAATTAGTATTAATTACCTCCTTCGAGGCACGCGCACGGTGTCGGGTACTCGTCGAATTTGTCAGTCGACGATTACGTTCGCATACGCGCGACCGTCATCCGCAAAGGGTTGACACGACGCGTCGGTGGGGTGGTTCGGGTTTAATCGTTTTCCGATACGCGGGAACAATTATTTTTGGTACAACGCCCAGTTTTGTCCGTCGCCCTTCGCCCACGCCGCTTTGGTGGCGGTCCAAGAACAGCCGATTTCTCGGTTTTGTTTTGCCCCGACGAAGGGAAAGCGGCGAATCACGAGCCCGTTCGAGCGGATGCTGGTCGATACGCACCAGCCCTCGTGCGTTTCACGGCCTTCCCTTGGCTTTTCGACCCTTAAATGTTAACGCGCAATCATGGCGGGAATCGAAGGGTGGAAACGCGATATTTTCCATCTCCAGACAGTGATTCGGATCTTTTTGTACGAGAACGAAAATGAACGTTTGAATCGGGCTCGCGAACCGTGAAAGACTGGAGTCGCAAATCGTTTTGCAATTTGCAATGCTTGAACGCGATGATTCGACTCGAGTCCTTCGAACTCGCGAACACAATCGAGAGATTAGATATTAAGCTCGCGTATCTCTTGCAATTTTTATTCACCGAATATTGGGAGGAAGTTTGTCTCGTCTGTGTTTAACACATCGAACGCTGTGATCTCATTAATCGCAGCGAACTCTAGAAAACGGCATCGCGATATTAAATCCGCGGGGAAATGTTCGATCGTTCGTGATTTTCCAATGAATTTTCACGATGTTGCGTTCGCTAGGATTGAAACGGGTAATAATCGAGACTCTTCGAAAAAGAGGAAAAGGGATACGGATGAGTTTCAGCTGAAAAAATGTTTTCAATACGTGCGCGTTGAGATATTCAAGAAATTTTTCGGTAATATTTATGCGTTTAATCTTTGGATGGGTAATTAGTTCTCGTTTAACAGTTTTTTCACGGTCTCGCCAATATCTCGCAGTGATATTGTTTTCGTATTGATTGATGTTTTCGAGAGAAAAATTTGGAATATTTTTGATTATTAAAAACATAGATTACAGGAATGCTATTCGAAAACTTCCTTCTATTAATCAATTAATATAATTAATTATACCTTAATAATTTGATAATTGATCTTTCGATTCCAATAAAATTTACAGTTGGTATAATAAATTAAAAAATATTGTCGTAAATTTACGAGCACGATACAAAAACAAGATGCAGCTAAATATCTGAACAATTTATTAACAATATTTCTATCTGTCACGGTTCGTTAAATATTGCAAAATTGATCGAATCGGTTTTCCTTTACTTGAAGTCTCTCGATATGAAATTCGTTAACAGCCTCGCAGCCCACGAAGAGCTTCTGTTCTTCCCGTGAGAAGCTGTCGCTGGATAGACAATAGCGGTCTCGTAACACGAGTAACAATTAAAGAAACGGCGCCATGTGTTGCGAACCCGCAATAAACAAACGCGAATTAAACGAGAATCGCGAACGTTTGCGATGAAAATGATTGCGAATGTTAAGCCTTTCGATTGCCCTCTAATTTGTTTTTCCTTTTCTAAATTTCCAAATACAATTTAAATGGAATAATTATTCTTAACATGTTGCTTGGTAATTAAATATTTTCGAGTCGCTTTTAAATAATCTGCAATGGTCGAAAAGGTCTGTTTAAAAAATAAAAAATAAAATAAAGTAAACGCGTTACCGTTTGTCGCGTGCGAAACCTTGAGCAAGTTTTACGGTAAAAAGGTCAAAAGCATAAAAATCAATATTAGAACGAAGAAATTGTTTCGAGCAGAAGGAATTTAGTTCTTTTTAACGGCCGGTTACTTCTGATCGATTAATTACACAACAGATAGGTTTAATGCCGGATTCGATACCTTGAATTATCAAGGATATCGAGGATTAGGTTTTTCGATTAGATAGTTTCTCTCACTATTTGGAATTCTTTGCGTAATTCTGAACACATGTTCAAGGATTTCTGTCTTTTCTTATCGTTCTTTCAGTGATCCAGCTTAATTAACACGATCGTTGCTACAATTGAAAGCTGGTGTTATTCGAAATACAATTGGTTCATATTTAATTGATATGCAGTGTTAATACTATCCGTCGTCTGTGCAAATGTAATTATAAGAATTTTAAATCTTGTGTCTTTTCTGCAAAAGAGTCTTTATTCGATCACGTGTACATTTTATCTATTCTGAACACCGACATTGTATCTTTGAAATCGTCGTTTTCTTGCAATGAAACGTGACTGGTATCGTTATAATTCAATGGAACATGAGATCACCTCGTTTAGGTATTCAGAAAACGGAAGAATCTCGAACGGGTCGACAGGATTCAGAAAATAAATAGTCGATTCGGAATATCACGCGAAAGTCGTAAGAAGATTCGCGTTTATTCGCGGAATCGCACGCTCGTCATCGCGATTAAAGCTACGTGATGACATCTGATTTTTGAGGCACGACTTTTCCTCGCTTTTTGCTCGTAATCATCACGGAGAATTTTCATGCTCGCGGCCTGATCGAAAGTTGAAATTCACACGTTGCGTGACGGCGCCGAAGCGTGAATGGATATAAAAAGTGAATTGCACTGTGCACGATAAAAATGCTCGAATCGTATAATTGAAAAATTGAATAAAACAAAATTCTGATAGGTGAAACTGTATTAGAGAAATGCAAAAATCATTTGCCTTCTATATAAAACGTTTGAACGTTGTTCGATAACGCGAAAGGCAAGAATTTATTCGATCGTAAAATGAATAAAAACATGCATGTTTTGTAAAGAATTGTTTTATGAAATGTTGTTTTCGAAGCATCGAACAAACAGACACGCTAAAATTGTTAAGTGATTATTGATTCGTCCGATTACGAAACTGGCGAAAGGTAAATAACGCGATGAGTATGATTTCTAAATAAAACTGTGTATGCAAGCAATGTTGTGTCGAAATTTGTTTTTCTTGTAAGAAAAGAAAGAAGAAAATTGTATGTTATCGACACTCAGACAATAAACAGTGTTAAATTTGGTAAGGTAGGGGAGTCGTGGTTCTGGAAGCCGTGTGTCGCCGACTTTACGGAAGAATTCTTAGCATTTCTAAGGAAACATAGTGTCAAGACTACATTGACGAATGAAAACACTCTTATCGCCTCATTTCCTTTAAAAGATTTCAAATTGACATTGTTATCTTTGCAAATAACGATTAAACGCGAAAAGATTGAAAACTAATTAGTCATACTTAGTTAAACGCTCGTGAACCAGTTAATTATCAACATCTTTTATTTATGTCTGTTGCAGATACGAGAGGCTTCTCAGAAGAGCGAAGACAGAGGATCTTTCCGAGGTCTCCGGAATCGGTTGTCTGTACCAGAGCGGCGTGGACCGTCAGGGTCGGCCGGTGGTCGTATTCGTCGGCAAATGGTTCCCCGCCACTAAAATCAATCTCGACAAGGTAAGATTAAAGTTCACGGAGCCTCGAAGAGGCGAGGTTCGACGGTTCGCTCGAACTTAGACCTTATAATAATTTGTATTCAAATTTGCTCCAGTTTGGTAAAATCAAAATTACAATATATTACGGGTCACTTAAAAGAAAGGTATATAATCGTAGACTATGCAATTTTTTAATTAAGTGGCCAAACTAAGTAAAAGTATCCGTTTGAGAATAAAATTTCGCGCTCGAGCGGACCCTGGCGCCATTTTCCCCGGCGATTTCTCGACCCGATCCCGTCGAATTGATCGAGATTTAATCCCCGCGTCGAAATATTTGCCAGTCGGTGGAAAGCCGGTGTCACCGGCGCAAAATCAATAAGCATGTACCGCGTATTCTATTGTTGGTTAATCGAGCGGGCTCGCCTCTTTTATTATGGACTGGCGTGTTTAGCAGTTCTTCACCGGGCGTCGATCGATTCGTTTAGCACAGTTCTCGCCGCCGGCAAATTGCTTCGGTTTTCTTTCCACGAAAAATTCAACTACGTGAATCGAATTTATCAATGAATTTATCGGACGGAGCCGCGCGTTTAATCGGGAACGGGGGAGAATCCGACGCGACCGGGGGGGGTTGTGTTTCGCCGGATACAGCCGAAGTTAATGAAGACGGTTATAAATATTTAACGATCCATCGAGTCCTGTTTAAAAGCGCGCCACGGGGATCCAGGCGAAATTCAAATTTAATTCGCGTCCTGATTAACGAAGGACGTGCTTCGATTTATTTATTCAAGGAAACGAGTAACGTGCATAAATGATAATATTGCTTTCGTTATAATTGATTAGAAGACAAGATTTTGGGCGAAGGTTCAACGTAGGTCAATAAAATTATTAGTATGTCCGACGAGAGCGGAGTCAGGTGGCAATACCCGACGCAGGAAATCGTTCGGAATTATTCATTCGAATCCGTTGAATATTTATTTCGAACGTCGTTTATTCGCTATAGTTGGAATAAATTATCGTCGAATGCATCTCCGAACCGATCGTCGCTCGGCTGTGCGCCGGCTGTCGTGTTGAATGGCCCTATAAATGAATCATCTTGCATCACTGACCCTCGACCCTCGGCTGCAGGGTTCAAAGTTGAACGCGATCCACGAAAGTTCAAGTTCCGTTCGTACTTGGAACTTTTAAAAATAATTTCCATTCTGCGAGTTCGGTTTTCACTTTTCACCGAGTTTTGTTGAAAAATTAAACTGTTGATTCAAGGTATTTGGATAAAATTAAAACATTTCTCTTTGAAGAATTTAGGGTTGAGGTAAAAGTTGGTTAGCTAATTATTTGGATAGATGATAGGTAATACAGGGGAAGATAATACAAATTTTCCAGTGTCAAATTTCATTCATTCGATCTCTCGTGCAATAATAAAATTTAATCTTTCCCCGAAAACAGTATCAATTGTGGCTAATAATTCCCTAATGAGGAAATTTAATCGACAATTTCAAATTGACTCCTCTATTATCCCCCAACGAGGGTCCATTTTGGTTCAGAATGGATCCAGCATCCTGAACACCTTTCGAATTCGATTCATCCCCCGCGTGGACAATAGGGGGCGAGACCCGGAGGAGCAGCGTCGATCGCGGATTCCTCGGCTGCAGCGTAGCACCCTCGATCTTCTGCGTATCAATATCATCTTTGCTCCTTCGTATCTCGTCCCCTTTGCTCGTTGGTGGCAAGCCCAGCACCGCTGGCGAATCGATATTTACACGTCCAGAAATAGACCGACCACGGAATAACCCCGAAGCGGAGGGCGCGCGAGCTCGCTACGTCGTCACGGCGCTGATCCGCCCTGGGAGAGAGAGGAAAAGAAAAAAAAGAGAGGTTTGTTTTCATCCCTACACCTGACCCTTTTTCTTCGACGAGCTCACGCCGTCCTTTTCGATGAAAACACCGCCGGCCGGAAATAGCCTGGCACCGATCGAAATGAAAACACCTGCTCGACCTCGCCCTAATAGCACCCTTGATCACCCCTTTCCTCGACGACGTTGATCGATGGGCCAGAAGAGATCGATCACCAACTTTTCTTCCCCCATTTTTTAACGAGGGATATTAAAAAGATTTTCATTGTGTTTGTTTCTTGAATTTTTTTATTAGCTTCAGAGGGTGGAAATCCATCTGGATGCTGGGTCCTTTTGGTTCAGAAGAATGTTAAACTTTTGTGTATTAGACAAATATTAAATTAGGAACCTCCCTCGAATTTTCTTTCAAAATCCCTCAAATTCGTCTAATAAATCTAATAACATCGAAAGGAATATGTCCACCCCCGCGTCGTGCTCTCTCTCCATACGTCCCGCGGTACGATATCACAGCGTTGGCCAATAGTGGTACATCATATGCGATGCATGAGACGTTATATAAGTTCACGACAGAGTGACATATCTGAGCCGTCCAAGGATTAAAAATGAAGGAAAAGGTGGCGATGAGAGGAGCAGGAGCGATCCTCCTGTGAATGTAGGTCGCTGTCCGAGATTCAAGGACGCATTAGATCATTCTCCCCCTGACCTCGCGAACAGTTCCAGGTCATACGTTTATAGGTTGGCATTCGGTGAAAAGTTGCAGCCGAAAGGATGTGCTCGAAACCGCCGTTTCGATGAACCGGTCCATTCGATAACCTCCAGACTTGACGTATAAGGTATCGACAACTGCACTGCACGAAACCTGGCTCCCTGTGGCATAAACCAGCCTTCGCCAGCCAGAAAATTGTCATTTTTTTCTTTCCTTTAAATTAAAAGGATAACTTGGGCGTGGACACGACGTGTAGACATTAAATTGTTCAAAATATTTTATCATATGGAAATAAATAATTTGACAATGTCAAATGTTGGTAAATTTAAAATAATTCAAAGGCAAAGGATTTCAGTTTGTAGATAAGTAGATAATTTTGCATAAGATTTCTTTCGACTAAAAATTAGCCACCTTGCATTTATATGCATTTGTTAAACTGCTGCTTTCTGTGATAAATAACAAATTAGACGTTCACGTATTGCCGTAAGCTGCTGCCTTGAGGATACAAAGTGCAAGGAATTCCAAATGAATCTATACCTGCTCAGTTATTTCCGGGGCGTACGGCTAATTTTGCGCCCGGCGCCTTGAAACGAGACGAGAGAAAAATTCCAGCCGTGTAGTAGAAGGCTGTAGCCAAAAATACGTGTTACATCTATCGATGCCCCCTTTTGCGAACGTCGAACTTCGATCAAACAATTTAATCACAAATTTTTATTAGTTTTCTTAACAATATTCAGAGTGTTTAGAAAAGGGGGTTGAAATTGCAAATAATTTAGCTTTTCTGAAAATTCGAGGTTTGTTCATTAAAAATTTTAAACTTGAGCATTCAACAATATTTAAAGTTTGTTTTCTACCTGTATTATTAACACTTTGATTGCCACGCCATCCACACATAGGTGACACCTAAATTTCCATTAAAAACTGTCGCCTATATTATTAGGAATTGTTTTATTTATTTGATTGAAAATATTCCTGTTAGATATTTGAAGTGATGAATAATAGAAATACCAAAATATTGTGCAGTCAGAGTGTTAATTATTTCGACATATATCACTGTTGAAACGTTGCTCATCGGTGACCCTCCTGTGTAATATCTACAATTAGTCATAAGATGTAGAAATTGGAAAGAGATCGTTTCGTAGCGATGAGAGTAAATAACACGATAAGATAACCCTTTGTTTTTTTACCGACTGTAAACCAATCATTCCAGAACAAAAATGAAGAAAGACGTCATCGAGCGTTTATCGTCGATTGTAAATCTTGAAATTTCTAAAACACCTAGTGTACCTAGATGTAGGAGCATGACTGAGCCAACGAACGCTAATTAAACGTGTTGACGAGATAATGAGAATTTCATGGTCACGATGCAGATAGCGAATGGAATGGCATATGGCTTAATTTTATGCCGTCATTAAATCAACGATATTTAAGGTTTCCTTCTGATAAGATGCAAAGTCGTTCCCGTCGCACGTGTCGTAACTCTCATACTGTACCTTTCATTCAATACCGATTGCTGGTTCCGTGACGGAACTGCAATCTTTCAAATGTTACGAGTCACATTAGATTTTTATCATTTTTTATATCGAATCAGAAAATCGTGCAGCATTACAGGCGAATATAAATAAATTAACAGCTACGTTTATATCCCGAGGACTGTTCCCTCGAACGAGTTTTCTCTTTATTTTTTTATTTACAAACTGCGACCAAGTTCGCATTTGTGACATTTGTTCGATTGTATCGCGGTTCACGGAACGTTGCATCATTAAGTTAACAATACCCGGAATTTCATTCTTTTAATCAACGAAATCACGACAACAAGCCGAGCAATTTCGAGGAAAGATACGAAGGCTACTTTGCCCCGCGCTCTCTTGCCTTTGATTTCGTTTAACGAAGTCCTATTCTTTTCGTGATTCCTGTGTCCGGTCGCGCGTACAATAGATCCTTAGCGCTGAAAGTGCTGAAACAATAGCGATCCCGATTGAAAATTGGTCTGTTCGTCTGATCATTCGATTGTCCTTAGGTTGAGGGACCGAATTTCGTTATAATCCTTGATTGTTCGATCTCGTTACTTGTTTTGCTACCTTTGATCCTCGATTGCTGCAAGGGTGTACCGGAGCACCCTTAAGTAATGGACGAAGCTAAGTGTCTCGGTAGTCTTTAATTAAATTGAACCTTATAATTTTCAAATTACGTGTGTTGATATAAATTAAACTATTTCTAGCTTTTTTCTTCTAAAATTAGAGAGATACAATATTAATAAAAGATTGCTGATGATTAGGTTAATTGTTATTTCAAACTGGACATTTGCGAGAAAAATGAAATGCAGCATTAGGAATCCTTGAACTCGCTGGTATTTTGTTTCCAATTTTATTGGCAAACTCAGCACGTCCAAAAGGACGTACCAGTCGTTTCCAAAAAACAGTCCGAGATGATAATGGCTGGCAGAGTTTCAAGATTCGTCTTGTTTCAGAATGGACAGCAATAACGTCAGAGAAACGCTTCGTGTGTTTTGTTAACGACGTTTCAAAGAGCCTCTTGTACGATTCATTTTAAACTAGGATGGTTCAGTTTCTGTTTATTATTATGAAAACGTGAAGCGTCCGTATTATGAGGATCTTACATGACTTTGTTATAAAATATTTAGTTAAAGAAGTGCCTATAAAACCACACGTTTTTATAACATTTATTAAATCATAACATAAACAGAATTTATCTACTTTTAATTACTTCAGGGTAAAAAGAAATTATAAATGTTAGTAACATGAATCATAAAAAGGTTGGGAATAAAAGAGTAAAAAATTGTTTCATTATTTGTAACAAATGTTGACGATATAAGTTCCAAAAGTAATCACCCCCTTGTTTTAACAAGCACCGGAGGGTTGAAATATTTTTGTCTCGCCTCAGGGTGTGGAAGTAAAAAGAGAAATTAATTGGAACGTACGTAACCCCTCGCTTGCGAAAGGGTTGACGAATAAAACTCGCCCTTAGAATCTCCCTTTCCCTACGAGCTTTTATTAAAACACATTCTCGTGATCTCGCGACCCATATAGGTACAGCGGCGTCCATAATATCGGTTTAAAATACACGCTCGACGTTCAGACGCGTTCTGACGTCAGACCATCGGAAACTATCGGGAGGGAAAACGAATCAGGGCTCCGCGAACCCTTTAAAAATCCCAAGAAATTTCTACTTTTTTCTACGTATCGTGTGTCCATATAAGAACGAAATCATTTCGAAGCAAGAAAAAAAAGACCCTTCCTCGACACCCGGTTTCGCCCTTTTGATCCCGAGGCCTCCGACCTGATTTCGTCACGATTCCACCCTCAACGGCGGGGAGGACGAACACTCCCTCCCCCTCGGAGTACTAATTCGAGTCGTAGCGTCGCGATATCGATTAAAACGCGATGACGAGTGCGCTCTGTCGAGATCAAAGACTTGTTTGCGAACGTTTCACGTTTGTTTCGACGTCGACTGGATTGCCCAGGCAACAGGGATAATTACGGATTTCGAGTTGCGCCCGTGTTAAACAGAGAGATCAAATGGATGCACGTTTCGTCGAATATTCGGCAAAGGAGGGTAATTTTCGATTTTCTCCTTTTCGATGGGTAATTGATCGAATGGAAACTCCATTTCGGAGAGAAATTCATTTTTGAAGCATTCTTTCAATAAATAAAATATATTGCATGTAGGTATTTTATAAAATTTGAAGAAAAAAAAAGAGGATTTTAGACATTTGTTTAAAACTTTTAGAACTTTTTTTCACGTTTAATGATAAAATGAGGATGTAGGAAGTTGAAGAGGGAGAATAATTTTGATTTACTTGTAGTTAGAAATTATTTAAATAATTTTTGTTCTGTATTAAAAAAAAAACAGAAATACAACTTGTTCCATTTGCGTAACCCGTTTTTGTATACTTTTGCTACAACGGGTGCCATAAATTTCATTAATCTTCCCGTAGCACGCTGGTCTGCGTAACATTATTCTAGGAAACTTTCGTAAAAGTTGAAAAACACGTAAAAATATGACGTGTACGTGTGATTTAACAGACACCTAACGGCGAAATGATGGTATTAAAGTGGAATAAAATTTTTTATGAACACTGCAAGCGAAGTCTTCATTTTGCAATAAAATAAAAATACCTCCAACCCCTGAAAATAATAGCATCGTTAACAACCTCGTATAGCGTTTCCTTCCTCCACAATTTTTTTTAACGAATGCTAAAAGTATTATTTCCTAAGATTTAGTTTGTAGTTCTACTACTTTCACTTTAATTTTAATTTGATTAATCGAAAGCGTTTAATCTCTGTTACAGGCGTTGCTGTACCTGATACAGTTGCTGGATCCAATAGTAAAAGGCGATTATGTTATCGCTTATTTCCACACGCTAACGACTAGCAGCAACTATCCTAGCCTGCACTGGTTACGCGAAGTGTACAACGTGCTTCCCTACAAGTGAGCCTCGTTTTTATCCCAAAAATTCAAATACAATTAGAATTGAACTTTAAATTGTCGATAATGAAACTACTTAATTAACCCTGTGGTAACATATCAATTTATGAAATTGTCTCAAAATCTTTTATTCTCATAATACTCGTAAATACCACGATTTGTATTATGCAAATCAGATTTCTTTACCTGTAGCTATGTGTACATGTTATACCTACTTAGATCATGGCAGAGGATCGATCATGATATAATTGGGGTAATGAATCATCCTTTTTTATGCGTAATATGACTCGGTTGACCATGAAAATGTAGATTCATGGAACAAGAAGAATCGTTTGTAAACGTGATGAGAATTTTAAGTAGATACACTAGTTTAGATTGAAGATTTGTATTTGTTTTAAAATACTCCTTTCTTTTTGTTACAGGTATAAAAAGAACCTTAAGCACTTCTACATCATCCATCCGACTTTTTGGACCAAGGTTAGTCCTCTAATCGTTTGAAAAATTATTTTTGAATAATTTACAAGTATTAAAGTTGCGTTAACAATTCTTGCAAATGTGTTCGGAGATTAACAAAACTTATAAAAATTAAAAGAATCGAAAGTGTTGAAACCTCCAAGTGTCCAACTTTACATTAGTATAGAAAAATATCTGATCGAATCACGGTCTCGCCAAAATCGTATAAATCCTGGGAATCTAGTCTATTTATCCTGGCGCATCGAAGATCCTCCATCCCGAAGGCTGTAACCAGCTAAACTTCCAATCGTTTCGTAGTTTATCGATTTAGACGTTTGATAAGCTGCTAGTTTAAGGCGTAGAAGGCACACGTTGAGACTGTTTCTCACGAACGATCGTATCGACTCTTTTCCGATCCTCTTCCGGTGGCCGTTTAGCAAATATAGCGATTTCGCAAATCCGTTTCGCTAAGCTCCCGGACGAATCCTTGACCCGTCGCGAGGCCAATCATTATCCGTCGTTCTGAATTTCTGACACCAATAAAAGGATCGATTCTTTTCGTTTCCGCTTTCTACGTATGAAATTTATTTCAATTTAAAAACAACCGCTGTTAACATTTAGTTAAGGAAATTGGAATATTGTGTTTCATATAATTCTTCATAAGTTCTAAGCGATTTTGATGATAGGATGATGGACAATGTTTCTTGCTTGTCTACTGCAGATGATGACGTGGTGGTTCACGACTTTTATGGCACCGGCCATCAAACAAAAGGTCCACAGCTTACCCGGAGTCGAGTATCTTTACGAAGTTATGTCGCCGGAGCAGCTGGAAATCCCAGCGTATATCACAGAATATGATATGACGGTAAGAACTTTTTTCGCTTTCAGGAGAAGGAAAGTCAAGTGAATGAACAGCGGAGGTAATGTTAAAGAAGACTGATGAAACGGCAATTTTTTTCCTTTATTTTATATTTTGTTTGTTATAGATATATTAATATTTTGTTAATCGTATTGTTTAACATTGCTTTCTGTAAATACGAACAATTGTAAAAGCAATTTTGGTCCTTAAATACCATGGCTTTAAAATTGAACAATCTAGATTTAATTTCGATGAGATCGAAACTTACCCTGCCATGGTGTTTAAGGATTAAAGGAACTCGTTCTATCTTGTACATATGTAGAAAACTGTAGTTTCGTGAGATACTTTTTTTATATGCCACTTAGAAAAAAGAATTGAATAATTCATTCAATATATGGTTTTTGCAGAAGAATTATAATTTTCTTTCACATTTTTGGAAACACCCATCATCTCGAAACATTTCAAAAAATTTACTAGCACTGGCGCATCTAGGACTGCACCCATAACTGCACCCAATATTAACCCTTTGCGCTCAAGCAGTGCCCCTGGGGCGATATAGATGATAAACATTTGTAATTCTTTTCTTTCAAAATTATTGAAATTATTCTCTAGACTTAATCGTATCCAAAAATGCTTCGAGCACAAAGGGTTAAATCCTAAATTCACCATTGCTTACTAGGGTATAACAGTACAACAATAAAAATTGCTCAATTGTATGTTTTACTATCAAACTTTTACATCACATGTAAAATTTTCAAAATTGTACACCACACAACGATACCAGACATTCATGCACTGCACTTACAATAAATAAACAGTTTCATCAACAAATATTCCAATTAATGTCATCGAAGCACCCAAGATCCTCTCCAGCGCCACCCCCCACCGGAACAAAAGACCGTTCGTTGGACCAAGAAAGTTTAAACATTGCAGATAAACGGAATGAGGTATTACCAGCCGGACCCGGTCTCGTCGTCGCCGTCGACGTCCACGTAACTCTCGGACGCCGATTGCCAGCCTGCGAAGCACTGGACGGAAGGGAATCGGATCGATCGTTCCACCGGATAGCACGGTCGTTCCAAGGCCGTCTTCGAATGCCCGCTTCCGCAGAGAATCGTGCGCGCGCCCAGCGCGTAAAAGAAACAAAAAAAGCCACCTTCCGTCGACTCTCGACAAAAAAACAATCAGACAGCTCCTCCAAAAGGGCACCGGGTTGTGCGTCCGGCGTCGCTTCGAAGAAGTGCCTCGCGACGCGCGGACCTCGAAAAAAAGGAAGTGGAAGCCCAAGAAAGAAGATAAGGTGCTTCGTCGGTCGATCGTCGAAGAATCAAGAAACCACACTGCCCTTCGTCATCGCGTGTTTATTGCTGGGGGGGAGGGAGGTGAAACGTTTCGCTGAAGTTCGTTGGACAATCGTAGACTCGACGCCAAGGGATGAGAAAGGATTAGATTTTTAGCGATCGAGGTTGATAGAGGATATAGTTGTTATTCGCTCGAGGTGCGAGTGTCGGCTGCCAAAAGATAGAAACAAAGGAAAAGAACACCAATAATCAGTATTCTCGTCGTTGTTATGATAGAGAGGATATTTACTTACCCTTGAACTCGTTGAGCTGCTCGTGGTTTCGGAAGGAAACAGACAGGGTCAGGACGTAATCGAAGGCGAAAGAGAGAGTCGACGACTAATCGTAGAGTTAAATTATCAGACGGCTTAAATACGAACTGTCGATCGCTTTTCTGTTATTTTCTTATCAGTCGTTGTACAGCGAAAAAAAATGAGCGTCTATTCGATCGAACGTGTGTACATTGTATCGATATTTTGTTATGTCACGTCTGTTGATGAATAACGTCGGTCGTTCGCGACACACGACGGCACAGGGCTGTCTGGATACTGTGATTCCATGATGGGAAGGGTTGATGTGCGTTTTAGGGGTGAGACTAGCGCTAGAAACGGTCGATGACGCTTTTTGCTAATGCTGAGGGTCACTTTTAGTTTCTGGCTCGAGTTTTAGTCTCGTGTGGATATTTATTTAAAGGAAACACAGTTTTACAGATCTGTGATTCGTGTGTCGTTCGATTCGTTAAGATTAAATAAAATTAATACGTAAAGTGTTAGTCATCGATGACGAATTGATTTTGGACGATAGTTTCGTCGTTGAATTTTCTTTTTATTTATTTATTTAACACTTATCAGTGTTATCAGCAATCTGTCTCTTGTTTTTTAAAGGATGCCTTTCGTTAATTAAAAAGATAAGCTACTTATTGATTATCGTTATTTACAGCCGATGGAGTCCAGTTTTCCTTCTTTTTATTAACAACTGATATCGACAGCTTAACACCAGATGGCTTTAGCGTTTCATTGTCCATAAAACAGTTTTATTTTAATTTTAGATTTTAACTCTACCTGTGATGCTAATCAAGCTACGTCTTGAACGTTCAGTGTTCTGCTGGTGCCAATGAAAAGAATATTAATAATTTTCTTTATTTCCATAGCTCAGAGTATTTAAAAAATAAGGCAATGTTTTCAAATTACTGAAGAGTAGTGTTGGAAAGAGAAAAAAATTCTATTTAACATTGTAATATTACATATTTATATAAAAATTTATAATACATAATATTACACAAGCTTTGTAATTCTATAGTTTCTGTAATTTTCTCTGCAAAATTTGAAATCTGTCCAAATTTTCGCAGCGTTTTCTTTCTTTTTTAAAACAAAATAAAATTATTGATTTCCAAGCTCTAAGAATCGACCGGAAACGATTCGTCATCGACGCGAATCAAAATCCTTGGAAACGTTCAACAGCCGATTGCCGAGCTCGTACTCGCGGTTCAATTTCTAGATTAGATGAAGCAATAAACTTTAAGAGCTTTCTCGCGATCCGTGCGCGCACGAGCGTGTCACGCATCTCGCGGAACAGAAATCGTTATACTCGTTGTTAAGCATTTTTAGACGATCGAAATGGCGAAATGAAAAAAAAAAAAAAGATCGACGAGGCCCCGGATCGTTCGATCCATCTCTCTATCTCCAACTCTCTCTCTCTCTTTCTCTCTCTATCTCTCCCTCGTAAGCTTTGTCGCGTTATAAATGGAAAATTTTACGAACAAAACGTTGACGATGGTTCGATCGAGCCCGGGGGCACGCTCGAATGAAAAAACTAAATACAAACGAAAATGTGTGTATCCACGTAAATAATTTTTCCATCGTTAACCTCTGTATAGCTCGAGTACGCTTGATCGTTGAGATACTTTTTCTATTATTTTTTTATTGCGTTTCTGGTGATGTTCCGTTAGGATAACGTGTTAGAGTAGCGTTTCATAAGTCATCGTGAGATCATCGAAGATCGTTCGATTTATTTTTCTTTTATTCTCATTGAAAGACGTTCGCTTGTTTGTAAGAATGATTTCTCGTGACGTCGAACAGGTACACCTCTTCCTCGGTTTTTCTGTGAAGACAAGGTAACGCGAGCGACTCGAGGGTGGGAACCAAGCTGCACCCTCGAGCCAGCTCGCGGAACGTGTTTCACGTTTTGGATTTAATGGAACCTCACTGTCCGTCCCTGAATCGTTTCTAGTTGATAGAAAGATTGCCGCGTCAGATTTCGTTGATCGTCGAATGTTCGTCAAATGCGTCTGCATTCTGTGAGAATTGTTCGTTGCCAACAAGTTTGTTGACCCCAGATCGCGAACTTCGTTTGGACTTATCAGTTTCCGCTAAAGAGCCAGAGAATAAAAAAAAATATCAAATGAATTCATACTATTTACAATATTTTGTTCATTTTGGACGCTAAATTTATCGATAATTTATGTACAGAATATTTCAATTAGAAATTCGACTAATTAAATGGTTTAATGTTAATGACTCCCTTCAGAGTTTTATTTTGATAAAGTAATATCTGAAACTTATTGTAATAGTTGTCAGAGTGGTCCTTGTTGAAACCAACGTGTTAATAATGAATATTTTCTGAGTAAAAGGGATGCAGATCGTTTGGAACAGAAAGGTTGTACGATTTTGACGACTGGACGTTGCTCTTGCCGCGATTGTGTAATTACGTCGACAAAAAAGGTGATTGTAAAAGATATAAGATGAATGTGTCGTAAGCGAGGCGAGGTTTGTGACAATATGTAATTACCGCGTGCTTAAGCGAGCGACGGCTGAGATTCTGTCTGAAGACTTTCAAAATCCTGGCCTGATCTTGAACTGAAAAATTAATAAAACAACACGGAATTCATTTACAGTAATAAATTGAAAAAATGTATTTTTTAATTTATTCACTGATTTAATCTGTTGTAGGGGACTTCAAAAGCAATTTTGCAAAATTATAGTGTGCCAACTGTTACTTTCAAGGTGATAATTATGCTAAACTAAACGTTTACGGATGTATGCGCTTATGGGGCGTAATTAACGCCTTACGGTTAGACTGCGGTAAATTTTGCATGTTAGTGCAAGCAGGTAACTGGAACACGAATTTCTCCTTTATTTGTAAAGGAAGTGTGATTCTGCTAAATTGTTACTTTTGGGGCACCCCATAATCGTTCAATCGGTTTTATCGATTTAATTATATCTCTGAAAAATAAAAGAACCTTTAAGCAAGAAGAAAACGAGAGATCATGGAATTCTCAAATGAAAAATCAAAAGGGGAAAGAAAGAAAGCTGTAAATCTTAAAATGTTGCAAATCGCAACAAACTTCGGGTCGGGCCATGATTTTAAAGGGACCGCTCGTAAATTAGGCTTCACGCTTAAAAAGATAACCTAAAGCTTGACGAAGTAAATCGAAAACCGCTGTTCCCTCGCTTTTAGAGGCCTCGAAACGGAAACGAGAGGAAGAGCTTCGTAAAACTGTGTTCTGTGTGTGGCGGTAGTTTAACGAACGGTGCTGTTGTTCATCAAAAAAAAAAGAAAAAAGAAAAAAAAACATCTCGAGATTCACGTTTAATTTCCGAACTTTTCTCGTCGTTCGCTTTGAGACTCGTCGATAAACATCTGATTTCTATAATCGAATTTAAAGACAAAGGTCAATTTTGCCCAAATAACTGAATAATCATTATTGACTACAATGGAATTAAATAAAAAAAAAAGAGAGTTTCGTTCGGCAGGAAATGATATTTGAAAACATTCATTGTGTGACCCAATGATTTTGGAAACAAATACATTTCACGAAACGAACGGTATTTGTCAATCAGTTTATTGAATGAAGAACGATTTCCCGTTGCTTTCTCTTTTTTTTTCACACAAATTTACCTTTGATGGAAAAATCGTTCCAATCGTTAACGCGTTTCATAACGGAATAAAAGTAACATCATCGATTGCACATCGAACGTATTTAACATTGTCGTGGGTGAATTTTATATGAACGGAGGTAAATTAACTTTGCAAATTTATTTAACCCTTTCGCTTCGAAGTATACATATATGTAATATTATAAGTACTTTGAAGATCTATTTTTAAGTTTTTAAAAGTATTATTTAAATGTTTCTATAAATTAATTTTCTTAATCTTTGTTTAAAAATATTTTCAGCCTAACGTTAACGTTTTAATGAGCGTTGTTTCTCGATTAAAGTATAACAAAGCCTATCAAACGAAATTATTTCGATTATCTAGAGTTTCTATTTAAACGAATACATTTTAGTATAAATTCGATCTATCGAAAAATGAAAATATCTCAACATTTATTTGGATAAAGCAGACGGTTTGAATAACAAGCCAGAATTCTTCTATAAAAATTCTTTTACAAATGAAACTTTTTGTTAAGGAAGATCGTGTATCAAGAATTGCGACGAGAAAACGTGCGCTTCGGAAACTACACGTGCGTTGTCCTGTGTATGTATACGTACGGTTGTAATGGTTAATTAAAAAAAAAAAAAAAATTGTAATTGTTGTCGCGATTGATATAGATTCTAATTAATCGAGGTATATATTTTTCTCTTGGGTGGCCGAAATGGCCCGGCCTCCGAACAGGTGCACACCTTGCCCCTTCATCTGTTTTTTTATAGATCGAGCAATAAACGTATTGTTTCAACAGAAAAATCGTCCCGCATCTCAATGATTCTCTCCCGTTGAACTTTAGTCGTTTGAAAACGAAAAGGAACGTAAAGATCGTCGAGCGTTATCTTATCGTTCGGTGCCACTTTTACGATTTAGAAACCACGTCCAGAACGATACTCACACGGGTATTCTAATGTATGATAATTATTACTGAAACAGAATTTCTTTTATCTCCTAACTCGTTCTTTCAGCATACATGAAATATTAATATTTTCACATTCCTGTGGAAAGTGTGGGTAAATTGTAATCCTCTATTCATTCGTAATTCTATTATTGCGATTCAACGTGTGTTTCTATATTCAATTTCAATGATGGAAATAATTTATACGAAATGAAATTTATTCGACATATTCCATTCTTAAAAATATATTTAAGCTCGAAGGTTTCAAAGTTTCCAAAATTCCTATATTCCTAAAAATATAGCGTTTCTTCTCTTAATTTCTATTTTAAAAAATATGGTATTTTGCCCAAGGTGAAGTCTGTATTATTTCTGTAAAAATCAACGACGGTACAACAGGTACCATACCTTCCACATTTTATTGTAGACGTAAAATAGTCACGGTCAGTAAAAGTAATTTAAGCAAAGCTGGCCCTCGAGTGCAATTTTTTAAATAGAGTAGTCTATTTTTACGAAATCACTTAAGAAAATTATTGCATACAAATCGAATGATAAGAGAGCAATAAAAATTGGAACTGGGTCAATGATCTAAAAATTTACAATCAATAAATTGAAGTCGAAGTTGCTCCTAATCTTAATTCAAAGCTATCTAACCCATCGCTAGCTCTGCTCCTGGCAGGGACGTCCTCATTGATTCAGCCGCGTGTACGAGCGTTCCGTGTGTTATACTCGAGGCGGCTACGTACATTCACAAAGCCAGTCTTTCCTGTTCGTTACGCGCGACGATCAGCCAGTGAGCAGCGTGACGCCGAGCCGAGCGGATTGGAGCGTCTAACGTTGTTTAGGGACCAAACCGCGGTTGATCGCGAATCCTGTCCACGATCGTTATCGTGCGTTTCTTGAAAAAAAATTTATCGTCCGTGGACCCGTGTCCGTGACAAAGCGGAGGAAGGATCGACGCGGTCGCGTCTGCAAATGGCCAAACGTGTCGTGATAACAGGTAAACGAACCGCGTGCTTCCGAGTGTCACCTGATCGTCTATTTTGGCGACAGTGACTCGCGCTCGAGATCCTTCTGACAATCCGCTGTTTGCCTGCCGCGAATCGATGGAATTCGCTCGTGTACCTGTTGAAATTTCAATTCTTTTATCAGCGTTTTTGGCGTAAAAATTTCCAGAAGTAGAATCGTATCCTTTACCTGAAAGTAAAATTAAGTTCGTCTCTAAACTTCTTGAAATTTTTATTATGACTTCAATTTTTTGGTTGCAATGGTAACAGAAAATCATTGAAAATTAGAAATTTAATATGAAATAAGTTCCCCTTTATATTTTTTAAAATTTCGATTAGTCTCTCAAATATAATTTAAAATATTCTGCACTTAGGATTCGTTAATATTATTATAATCATGATCTTGAGTAATCTCTGATCTCACAGTTGTTTATTAACGTTAACGCGTGATAACACACCTTATCAATCATTACTTGTCGTTTGCTTTTAACAGTGTAAATAATTCCCACTGACATTCTACTAATTTTATCTTCGACGAGAGTCATCGTTTGCCCGACTTTTGGTCTGCGTGGTCGTTTATTAATCATTCTTTTAACAACTTCCTGATTCCCAACCTGGTTGTAACCTAAACGAGCAACGTGTCACGAACTAATAAACCCTAATACGGTGGCATTATCAGACGCTTATCTCATTGACATCGTGAGATTTTGAGCGATCGTTAAACAAAATTTCAATCGTTTGGGATCGAACAGAAAAATATTCGATTAACCTAATTTCGTAAAATGTTGCTTCAATAATTTGTAAACAATGGTTTATTTCAATTTTTTGTTGCGTTGCCTTATTTAAATACAATCGAACGGTGGCGCCAAGGAATTCTTCCTTTCATTAATTTTTATAGATTACCCGTGATTTGGGTATTGATAACGGATACCTGAACAAAATATTCCTTCCGACGACCGTAAAATTTACTTTGGAATACAGATTGCGTTACAAATTTCTGACACAGCAATTTCTTTCTCCTTTTTGTGCCAAGTTCATGAACCAGTCACGAAGCACCTCGTTTGTGGACATTGCAGTCCGTTGACACAATCTGTCGAAAACCTTTGAAAAACTCTATGAATTGATTATACGAGTCGTTAACCTGTTGCTTCTTAACACTAAGACGCAACAAGTTAAAATTTAGAATTATTATACGACTCACGAAATGTGAAGATTGTAAATTTAATTGCTTAATATTGTAAAATGTTGAAGTAAGATTGTCTCCATCAATACACTTTGCAATTCAATTAACAGAATCGTGCCGCTTGATAATTGTCACAAGTAGGAAATTATTGATTGACGTAACAGGTGTGTTTATTAGATTGAATTAATTATTCAGCATTAGTCAAACGAGAAGACGATTATAATCTATATAATTACGATTACAGTGCCTTATTATGGACAATGATTGAAAAAAAGGATTAGAGGAAATTCTACGCATTATACCTAATTAGGAAAGATCAGGTTGGGAATTTAAATTGTAAAGTTAATTAATAAGCGAAGCAAGTATCCGCTTTGAAACACAATCTTAAATTGATTTCAATTTTTATTTCAATTTATGGAGCAGCAATTAACTCGTCAGAGTCGCATTAAAGCAATTCGAAATTTTCTTTTAATTTTTGAAATTTCCATCGATCGATTATTGAATTTGCGATGACGGTCACCAGTGACCCCAATGGCATTCAAGGTGCCAACGAATCGCTCGATCGTTGCTCGAGAATGGTATTTCTTCTCTAGCTGCGACCCTTCTATAAATAATTTTCGGTCGCGCATTGTCCCATAGGCAGGTGGGCCATGTGTACAGAGGTAAAGTTCAACTCGTGTTTGAACACTTCGACGACCTCGTTTTTCATGGAAATTATAGATCTGGTAATGGAGCGTATTAACCCTTCATAAATGGACCTCCCTTCAGATTTATTAAAAATATTTAACATTTCGAGCAACGAGTGATTTTTCTCAGAATTATCTTGTCTACAAACTGAAAAGCAAATTTTTTAAATTAATTTTTAGTAAATTATTTAATTTGATTAGAATTACTTAATGAAGATTACTTATAATGTTTTTATCCAAAATACCTGAAATAAGGACAGATAATATTTACAGATTTCTGAGCTTGAGACGTAACTTTTAAGGTGTTGGAAAAACAACTTTCACGTGTCGGAGGAATTCGATCAACAATATCCAGGTGTTGCTTTACGATGCGCCCAAGAACAGCGTTTTACAAATCGATGGACATAACCATATGTATACCGCTACTCGTGCTTTCTTGACTCACAATTAGAATAGTGTGCTTAGAAAGTCATCGACCCCGTGGTTCCATCGGCAACGCTTCCTCCTCGCTTGGTAATTTTTGGAACTGGAACGTGCAGGGTGTCCTAATGAAACATATATCTTCGAAACGCCTTAGAAAACAAAAAGATCAACGAACAAGATAACTGAACTAACAAGAAGTTTCTACAACACGAATATTATCTCCACTTTCAAATAAATAGAAAAATTTGCGCTGACTTTCTACAGACCGTGAAAATGAAACGTGAAAGTGGATCGTTCATTCCTAATTAGTTCTTTTTATAGAAAGAAAAAGTACTTTGGATCGTGAATTAACGAAGCAATAAATTACAGAAGTTATTCTGTATTCTAATTCATGTTTCATCCCTTATTTATTTGAACGTTGATAGATTTAGCAATTTTAATTAGTCGCGTCAGCCAAAACAAAAGACTTTCAACACTTTTGTCAGACTTTATTTTTCCGGCGTTAAGAAAAAACTGAAACATTTAAATGTAAATAAATCTCGATGAATACGCAGTAAGCACAAATGGTTCAATTTTTTCTGATAATCGCGCGGTAGCTATTACGTAACCGGTTACCTGTTATTCAATGTAATAAACGTTACATCGTTAATAAATCAGTTGTTGAATATGAAAAGTGATGCTGTTGATTAATACTTTGATTGACAGAACAGGTGATACGCTTAATACAAGAAGTATGTACAAGTTAAAAATAAAAGTAAAAACTCGGCTACTCTTCTCAAGCAAAAATTACGATGTGCGTTCCATTTAAAAATGACTGAATATTAAATTTAGATTAATTATTCAATTCAATAATTTTCTAATCTTTAAATTTCCTGATTTCATAAGTTTCATAGTTCCAAAAAATATTCCTAAGAATTAAAAAATTTTCTGTAGGGAATTCCACGATGCTCGTCACTGTACACCTGCGTTTGTATACCAAGATACACAATGACTGGACATATACTGAAGAATGTCGTGTTTTCTTGACAGATCCGTCGGAGGAACAGCTTTGATGACCGACTAAAGACAAAAGAATGGAGATCCTTGGTATAAAGTTTGCACCGTTAAACGTACCGTTGAAACGAAGACTGGAAACACTGTCGGCCGCAGTATGGTTCGTTTTTTTGGCCACCGGAGACTTATGGGGTTACTTGATCGTCGGCTATCTTCTTCTCTACACGAAGATCATTCGTTACTTCGCGTTGATTTACCTCGCCTGGATGTACTACGATTGGGACACCTGTAAAAAAGGTGGTAGAGGGTAAATTCTTACGATTATTCTCAATCTATAAATATTTCGTACAATTCAGGCAGTAACAATGTTACATAATTACAATCAATTAATACGAAACGCGTTCATACGTATACTGTTCAAACATCGGCTCTGCCTTCTTTTCGCAGTCTCTACGTCAATATATCCGACTGATAAGGAAGACAAATTCACAAACGTTCTCGGTCTTATCAGGATAGAGTTTTGCTCGAACGATAAACCGAGTATGTTATCGAGCTCGCTACACGCCAATTGAATCGCGATTACGATTCTTTAAGAACGTCTTAAATATTTGTTCCTACGAAATCATTCTTCGAACCTTTCTTCCCCAATAAATATCTCTTTAATTTTGAAAACGGTACAATACTTTGATCATCGAGTACCAAAGATGATTCCTTGAAAATCTGTTGTCTTTTCGCCCGTTTCAGAGAAGTATGGACCAGATGGTTGAGGAATTGCGCATGGTTGCGCTACTTGGCCGATTATTTTCCCGTGACCTTGGTGAAAACCACGGATTTAGATCCGACGAAGAACTATTTATTCTGTTCGTTTCCTCACGGAATATTGTCGTCCGGACTGTACGGATCCTTCGCGACGGACAGTCGAGGCTGCAGGCAAATGTTTCCGGGTCTGGACATCCGGGTCGCCATACTGGATCAACACTTCAAGGTCCCCCTGTTTCGCGAATACGTCTACCTGAACGGTACGGTTGTTTTTGTTAAACGAACGTCGCAGCTCGATTCTTTCGCTACTTTCGCAAACAAACGTTTCTTTTTTTTAATTTGTACCGCTACTTGGCATCGATGATGGTGGTATCGAGTCACTGTCGATTTTCTGTCTAAAATTCGAAAGGTATTCTGGCTCCGATACCCGGACATGTATAGTGCAAAACGCGAATTTCACAAACGTTTCATTCACAAATATACGCACCAGGTGATTGCATAAAACTTATTTATAACCTCGTACAGCGTATGCGATGCACTATCTATAAACCACCCTATATTGTTGTAATTATAGGATATACTCATTAATGTTGCCCGTTTGGTAGCGAAAGAGTCGATTGTTTCTGAGATAGATAGATCGAGAGAGACATTGTGAATTTAATTAAAATACAGGCGCTATCAGCAGCAGCTCGGAAAGTTTGAACTATCAGCTGTCGGCGAAGAGTCGGCCGCCGTTCACCGGAAACGCGGTAGTCCTCGTCATTGGCGGGGCGTCGGAAGCGTTGGAGTGCACGCCAGGAACTTATCGACTTCTCCTGAAGAGGAGGAAAGGATTCATCAAGATCGCGCTGAAGCACGGGTTAGAAACATTTTAATTAATTTTAGAGAAGTATAATTAATCTACAATTACAATATTAATAATGTCTGACTCAGTTATTAAGTAATAGTATATAATTTTTTATTATCGATTACAGGACATCCTTGGTGCCACTGTTCTCATTCGGTGAAACGGACGTGTACGACCAGGTGTACGGTCCCGAGGGTTCGCGTTTGAAGAGAATACAGCAGTTCATTCGTAAGCGTATCGGGATGGCGCCTGTCCTTCTGAAAGGTCGTGGATTTTTCCAATACTCCTTCGGTATTATAGCTCACCGGAGGCCTATCAACGTAGTCGGTAAATATCTCGCGGAACGATTAAGTGTACTTTGCATACGTAACAACATCGATGAAATTTCAATTATACATCCTCGACCAACAATTCGCTTCTGTTGTCATTGAACAAGAATAGAAAAGAGGCTTGGAACAATCTTGATTAGCAGCGACGAATAATTGATGTAACACGTAATCGTTTATTTCAATCGGAATGTAAAATTTCTGTACATGTCTCTAAGTTTAAATGCCTTTGGTTCCAGTTGGTAGCCCGATGGATTTACCAAAGATACCAGAGCCGACGCAGGAGCAGATCGACGAGTACCACGCGAAGTTCGTCGACAAGCTGGTGGAACTGTTCGAGACCCACAAGCACAAATACGTGGCGAACGCGGATTCTGTGCACCTCGAGTTCTTGTGATACGTATCGTTAGGCGATGAACACGCGTAGCGATGAATCCTGAAAAAGAACCAATATTTAGTATGATTTAATCGTTTAGCTCGTAAGGGGAACGTTGGCCCTTCGTCCAAACGTTGCCGTGTCATAAAGGGTGCCGAATGATTTTGCCAAATTACGGAGTGTGTCCCTTCGAAACAAGCGAGAAATTTATATTTGAAATATTATAGCCTTTGCATTGTATAATTCTATTGTAAAAGTTGTACCAAATCCTGAGATTATTTCTAGTTTTATTAAAGAAAATGACATACCAACAATTAAATAGATATTACAACAATTTTGAATGTAAATTTCTTTCTTACTTTATTTGGACGAAACCAACGTTCCATAAGTTAGAATCGATGATTCCTGAATACGTGGTTAAGAGTTCCAAATACTTGTATGTGTTTCATGAAACTGAGCGAGTGTATCGTTTCTGTGAACGATTGTTAATTAGTCCGTTAAGTTTGCACACGAAAGAACCAATAGAATTAAGTATACGACAGTTGCGTTGTCTCCGTGGAAAGAAGGTGATGGCCTTAAGCAAGATTTGCTCAAGTACGTTAGTAATCGTAAGATAGAGTAAGAGTATCGCGTGTACGTATGTACCGAATCGTTAGAGGCTGCTGAAACGGTTTACAAGGTGGTTAATTAGAGAAATCGATACGAACACACTTGCACGCCCCCTGTGATCCTGCACATATCCGTTGTTTAATATAGAATACTATCTCCGGTGCGTAGTTGAACGAATGGGGCTAGCGCTATACCGACAGTTAGAAATAGCAAGCACCAACCGATCCTGCGTAATATCTGTAAAACAATGAAGAAGATGTTCCATGATCACTCATCTTCCATATTTGTACCGAGATTTTATATACCATCGTCACCGATGACGAACCTTTTCATAGCTAGTGATCAAATTTGAAAATTTTATAATCAAATGTCGCGATTTGAAATGTTAGATTCTCTGAAATTGTCATCAAAGGATTAGAATTGATATTCTTTGACCCATGGCTAAGGATTAGGTTCGCCATCGCTGTCATGGATGTTGATGACGCGCACCCTGTCCTGCCACTCCCTGTTCCGTATACAATCGGTGAATCTCATCCGTGAAAAGTGTACAGAGCTATACATCGGTATCCAAACGTTCGGCACGTGTTTGTACAGGAACGTGTCCAGGTGTTTACGGAAGAGGAACGATTTCGTTCTCACCAGGTCTCTCATCTGGAAACGATTTCGAATTATTGACAATATTTTGAACGGCGCAGTGATTACACTCTGTAATTGTAATTACTGATTACTATTAAACTTGGATGTTTAACTACCTCGACGTAATTGTACATGGCGAGATCGCAAATCGCGTGGGCATCGTCGCAGCGTATCTCCGAGAATTTTGGAAGAACCTTGCTGAAGTCTGAGTTATAACGTTCCATCAGTCCGTCGAGCAACAGAACGTCCTCGAATCCCTGATCAAAACGATCGTGTATTAAAGACGATGAATATTAAAGCTGTTTCTTGGGGAAATCGATGGAGCACTCACGGTGTTCATTCCCTGGGCGTAGAAAGGCACCATGGCGTGGGCAGCATCGCCGATGATCAGGGTGGTTTTTCCAACGTGATAAGGTTTGCACTGATCAAGAAAATTTAAGGTTTAATAATCAATAATCAAAGGTTTATTAATCACTTTTCGTCGATTAATAGCTTCTAATTATGTTAATTGGAAAAATATAGTTGTTCACCTTAACCGAAATCAGAGGTTTGGGCATCCTCTCGAAGTAATCCTTCACCAATTTCTCTTTGCTCATCAGTTTAATCAAATCCGGGAAGTGCTCCTCGCAGAAGTCCACGAGCGCCTGTGGGGTGTTCAATTTGTCCAGGGTGTCGAAGGGGGCGAACAGATTGGCGGTGAAGGTGCGATCCTCGTTCGGTAACGCTATCATCATGAACTCCCCGCGTGGCCAGATATGAAGCTGTTTGTTGCTCATTATGAACTTGAAAACAAAATATCAAGTTATCTCCTTATCTGAAAATCCAAAAATAATATGTACCTATAAAAATACCTCGTTGTTCTCCCCAGGAGGAACGTGTAATTCTACGTAACCATGCTCGATGTACGTTTGACTGTAATTAAACCTCGGCCTCCTGGTCATCACCTTCCGGATCCTCGAGTGAGCACCATCTGCGCCGATTATCAAATCGGCCTGCACCTCTTCCGTTTCCTTGGTGATGGTACTGAAAAGTTCACACTTCGAACACCGAACTTCATTTTATTTAAAATTTGTCGTAAATCTTACTCTTGTAATTTCAGTTTAGCCCCCTCCAGATCGGCATCGATGACTTTCTTGTTGAAGTGGAGGCTCACTTCCGGGTACTTCTCCGCGGCTGTTGGGCAAAATTTATGTGTAAGAAAATCTCTGGATAAGAAAATTAACGGGTGATTATTATCTTCGTAGTATTATCGCTGATTAAACAGTCGGATTAGAACGATCGCGGATTACGTTCGAGAAATCAATTTTTATCATATCGCCGATATATCGTCGAACAATTCCCGAAATTTAATAAATTTCTTTATTTTCTTGTATCGAGGTGAATTCTTAACGAAGCAGGAGAAACTTGTTACCGTTTAGAAAGCAACGCGTGTATCGAGTGTAAACAGGTGGCCTTATTAAAAGTTTATCCGGTAGGTAGGCGCAGATTGGATTATAAATGATGGCCGATCGTACGCGTTTCACGCGCAAGATCACAAGGAGCACATAGGGCGGTAGTAACGAGAAACTCGACACTCTCGAATTCTTGTGGCTTCACGCACTACCGTGTTATCGGATATTCAGCGACGATTCTTTTCGATACGACAAGCATCTCGTGTTCGTTCGTCTACCTCTTGATCGGCGAGATGCGACGAAAAATTGTCTTGTCTTCTTCGAAAACGCGGCGCGGAGGGTAGCGGAAAAGTAGCGTGAAGGGAGCTCACCGTTCAGTAGAACAACGTTGAGGTACCGTCTGCTGACCGAGTAAATACACTGCAAAATGTAACCACCGACGCAATATTACAAAATCTTATGCATCGTTTAATCATAATTTTATTATTTTAATTTTACTAATCATTCGATCATAGAAAATTCGTATCACTCACTTTTCCTTTTCCATCGTAAATGATTTCTTTAAGCTTGCCATCTTTGTTGTGGATCATTCTGCCACGCATAGGAATACCATGGTGATCGATTAAAATATCTTCGAGACCGACTGCCCTTAAAGCTTCGCGACCTCTGACCGAGAGCGCCAGATCGATGCTCTGGCCCCAAGTATCCTCCTTCCTCACATCTGAGGGGAAAGTTTCGATTGTGTCATTGAATTTCCAAAAATTTAAATTTCGAGTATCTAATGCTGAATTATTAAGGACTTCCGTGCTGTGGCAATAATTGAAATATTTACCTGGACGATATTCATAGACGGACACCTGATGGCCCCTCTTCGCGAGGAAGCAGGCGGCCAATGCTCCGACCTAAAAAACCAAAGATTCACTGTACCTTCTCCCAAAATCTCGAAAAAAAGAAACCCTGATATTTTCACAATTCAAAAGAATTAGTCTTTTATCAGTACTAAACACTATTTTTAATTTGATAGCGAATGTGTTAATGAAAAAGTTTCATTCACTATTATTTTCATGATGCATCACTTTAATTAAGAAGCTTTTGAACACACACCAAACCACCCCCTGCGATGGCAATCCGCGGCTTTCGATCGGCGACCGCCATACTATACCGTCCAGCACCGAAGCCGCTGATCAACTACCTGTCCTAACATGATCCTCGTGCTAATATATATATGTATCGAGTGAGTCAGCTAATACTGGTACCTCAAAAATCGCCGTAATCTTTTGCCAATACCAGAAAATCTCACGCGGAAGAATTTTATAGAAAGAATAGAAGGGGTTCGCTTTTCTCTAAGGACGGATGGTTTCCAGGCTCGAAAAAGTGCATCTCCTTGTATGAAGTCTTGTCATTTTTATTTTTATTTCATTTATAAAATTAACATTCATTCACATAGAATTGTAATTTTATATCTAAAAAAGGATTATGAAAGATTAATTATTAATTAATGAAAGCTTGAGAGGAATTACATTAAAAAATATAAATAATTACAGATAACAGTTAGCCCTCGAATTGTTAATTATAATTAAAGAATTAGTCACTTTTAATGTCAGTATCACTAATTTAATACAAAATGAAAAATCTATCCAGGGTACAAAAAGATTGCAGAAAATTGTAAGTAACTTTAACGTTGCGTTGTTTAATATATCGAATAAAAAACTTGAATTGTGGAACGAAATCGTACGACTTAATAGAGAACTTTATTGCAGAGTCGCTTTAAAGGATTTCGTGTTTTGAAATTCCGCTAGTGCGTGTTTTTCCACGAAATTATTGTTATCGAGTACAGACACACGAACATCCAAGCGTGATACACAAAAGGTGTGCACGTTTACAAGAACGATCATGGTTGTGTAAGTCTTCATTTTGTCAGTTTATTGTTCTTATAATCCCGAGGATTGGGAGATATGGATATTAATTTGGAGGGGCCAGACAGAGATTGATTACCGATCGCTGATTATCTGCAATGGCGCTGATCGTAAACTTCACTGAAATTCAGATAACGCTGTTAATCGAGCAAAAAGAATATCTTTTGTATTCCAAATTAAAAGAATAAAGAATCTAGGGGATTGTCTGATAGTAGATTGCATTTGTAAGTTTCTTTCGCGATTAAGATTTCGCTGACAAACTAATCGGGCAAACTTTAGACGGAAAAATATCAATCACTATTCTTCCAATCGAACGTTCATTTAACGAACCATATATATTAATTAAAAGATAAAATTAAGTATACTGGTTTGAACAATCCAGATTTTCAAGATCAATCTCGTATTGTTTGTAGAAATTTCTTTAGATGTGAACAAATCAATGTTAAGAAAAAAGGCCTATGAATCTTACAGTCTGTCGGTACAGAAAATATCGTGTATTATGAACTCTGCAAACATCTGAATAGGTTTAGAGCTTTGTCAGTCTTCGCTACTGAAGCAACAAGCCCCTCGCACCCGAAAGTATAGACCTCCTCCAATCAAAATATCGTAAATCAAATCCTTCCGCTTCGAACAACCCGTAAAGCCACCAGAAGATTCATGCGTTACGAGCTTTGCAGACTGTTCGAAGTACAAGTGCTCTTTGCACCTTCCTCCATAACTATTCCACTTGTAGAAATAGATTTCAGGGGTTTGAGGAACAAATACCCATCCATCATTTGGTATTTTAAAACAATTAACATTGACCTTTCAATCGTCAGACTTTGGGTAACACATAAATTGTCTTACATCTTGTATATTGGTGGTGTTACATTAAAGGTGGAAGGTAGAAATAATTGTATATCCAATACAGTGCTCTAGTATTGGACATTTAGTATTTTGCTTAAATAATTAAAAGAAATCCCATCCTTCAATGTTCTAATGCAGAAGAAATCGAGGTGTACCAGGGATGAAGAAGTTGAATGTTCTCCAGCACTTGTCAGAGGATCCTTCATAAGTTCAAACCCTCCAGTACTCTTAATTTCAATTTTGCAGTTATGCTACCATGTTACACCCTTCAGTAACCTAATTTTTTATACAACTAGTGCAATAAGGATGAAGGAACCAAGTGTATGTATAGCAAGTCTAATTCTAGAGATCCCAACCCTTATTTACAAGAAGAATGAATCCTACAGTAGCCCTACTCTCAATTGTCCACTTTCTATAATAGTGTGCTAATGACGAAGAAACCAGATACTCGTCAATCAATCCACCATGACAAGATTAAATTCCCTTCCAAGGACGAAGAAACTTAGCGGCTACCAATCAGTCGCAAGGAGGTTAGACCCTCCAGCATCCCTCCTCAGAATCTTCCACCGCGTCAAGGACGAAGAGACTCTGCGTCCGCCAAGCGAGTCCAGGTGCTCTCGGTCGCGCGAAAGGGGGTGGCGCGTGGAAGCTGAAAACGGCTAACGAGGATGATGTGGTGGCCGACGTTATGACGGTGTGGCGTGGTCGTCGTGGTCACGGCGCTGTTCGAAAAATCAAAAATAGCCGGTGTGCCAGTCAGTGCGGCGATGTCGACGGCGAACGACGTTTCGACGGTACGGTTCGGCCGGTGGTGGTGGTGCTGGCGGAGACGAAGGAGGAGTACTACCTGCGAGCCAACGATGGGATACGCGAAGACGATCGTCCTTCTCGGTGTACTAGCGGTGTTATGCGCCCTCTTGGGCCCCGTGGACGCCGCCTCAAGGACGAAACCGGACGAGCCTCGGGGCAAGGGTGGCCACAAGGACTCCGAGCCTGTCATCGAGGAAGTCAATGCCAAACAGCTCGAACGGCTCCTCAACGAGAAGGACTTTGTTGCCGTGTATTGGTGTAAGTGTTTCTCCCATGGTGTTCTTCCTTCTTCTTCTTTTATTTTATGACGCTCTTTTCTGGTGCTTTGCAATGGAGAACTGGAGGAACTGTATCGATTTGGTGTGGGTTGTCTTTGATTTTAGGATTTTCTCTCTGTGATTAACAGTGGGCTTGGATCTTTGTTACAGGATCACTTGTGAAGAATATTTTCAAAATTATCGTATCTATTATTCTTTTCTTGCAAAAGTGAATTCAAGCTTCACCTGGCACCTTGTCGATCAGAATTTTCGCAAATATGGCCTCTGTTACGAAAGTGGACGTTAAGAGGCAGACACGTGGACACAGGTTGAATCTTACGTAACCCTTTTACTCTCGTTTCGCCATCGAATTCTTCAGGGTGCTTCGTGCCGTCTGTTGCATTCCTCTCGGTTCACCGACTCACCGTAGTTGGCTCGGTTTTTCTTCTTCTTCTTTCACCAGAAATCTGGATTAAACTTGCAATGAAGTCATCCAGACGAGAATAACCGTTTTTTAGACCGTTCTACCCCGATAATTTAATCGATTTTCTATATGCAACGTTTGAAGTCGATTCTAGGTCCTCCTCCTCGTCTTCCTCGTTCGTCCCCTTCGTTTCTTCTTGGTCTTCGCCGAATTACATAATCGTTGCTGTAGTGGGTCTCGATGAAAGCCAGAACTGCAGCACGCGATTCGTCATTGAGATCGTTTTGCGCGCAAAAGACGACAAGTGAGACGTCAATACGGGCAACGGTTGTTAAACGTACCGAGGCGGGGACGCGAGTTGCCGCGTTATAAATAAATCCCCCGGCAGAAGATTGACGCCTCTGTTCCTTCGTCGGAGTCGTCTGCTCCCTCGATTATTCTTCTTTCGTTCGAGATCCTCGATACTCGATTCGATCATCCAAGTACAACGGTGTTTCGTCCTCGTGTTAACGGCTGCGCTGACGTTAACCCCCTCTTTTGTACGATCGAGTCGCTTACAGAATCGAAGATTGTATTCGAATAAGGGAAAAGTATTAATGTTGTCTTTGGCCCTTGACGGAGCCGGGTCAACAATGACCCAGACCTAGAAAACGTATGCGAGGATGCTTCGTCTTGGTTAATCCCTTTAAACCTACAAATATTATTAAAATTATATTAGCAATTCGAACATTAAATTTAAAGAACAATTAATCTTTAATAACTCTAACAGGTGTCAGTGCAGTAATATTAATAAACACGGTATATTATAAGCGACGGAAACTTTTTCCTGATAAATTGCACATGTCACTACAAAATTAACCCCTTTCGAATGTATGTTTGAAGAAGTGACACTACACTTTGAAAATCGAATGTTAAACAAATATTTTATTGCTTTCTCATTAAAAATGCAAATTGCTTTCGTGTGACAATTAACAGGTATTAAAGTCTTTTCTTTTGCCAAGTAGTCTCGAAGCGAAATTTCTTCAGTGTCTAGGAGGTGTAACAATTTATTATTCTTTTCAATTACCCCACCGTCTTCAAGGTTTATTAACCCTCCAATAGTGTCCTGAGTTCGGGGTGAAAGTTTTTTAAGCAGGAAATTTGTAAGGGCGCGATATCGTTTTCGAGATTCTATAGATTTTTGGACGCGAATACAGAGATCAGAAATTTCTTGGCACAATAAAGGGTTTATCGGAATATGGATCGCCGAATTGTTTGGAATCTCGAGGAAACGCAGAATGCGTACACTGTAAATAACTCCCGCCGCCTAACCAATTGCGTTGGATACCTGACACGGAGATTTTTGTTGTGAATTATATTGCAAACAGAATTCGAACATTCGTATTCCCTGAAATTTACGGTACTGTAAATATCTCGATGCCTTTTGAACGAGGAATCAGGAATCTACCAACAAAATCAGAGATTGTTCGAACTATTCCAAAATGCACAGTGCATTGAGACAAAACATAGAATTTTCAAAATAAAAAATAAAAAGAAAATAATAGAATTGTAAGAGACAAGTCTCAAAATTATCGAAATTTAATTTAAAGAACAAAGATTGAAATTATTTGAGAATGATCAAGCAGAAATTAGAATGAGATACAGAAAGGGTTAAAAACTATTCAAGGTGAAAAATGGAGCAACCACTGACTCACTATGACGCACACGGACGAAGAGGAACGATCGAGACACGTTGCCAGCCGTTTATTTAATTACAATGATTCAACGACTAGGCGATGTACACTGATGTAACTTGTTGAATCGTGAATCAGAAATTATTTTAGATAATCCAGTATGGGGATTATGGAAACTTTAATTAATTTTCCTTTCTCCTTTATTAGGGTATCTCTTAAGACTGAGCCAATTTGAATTTAATTTTTTACTACTGTTTAAAAGTTCTTAATTCGAGGGTAGAACCAACCCTCTTCGAATCGAACACCAAACCAAACACATAACACATTCTCGAGTAATGAGATATATAGCGTTATTTTATTCCCCTAGAAAAAATTGACATTCCTTACAGTATACATACATACGGACAAGCCACGTTCCTGTCGCAGCTCTCCCCTGAATCACGTTTTCATAATACCAGCTGATGTAACGACACGCCAGAAGACGAACGAAATAACCAACATCCGTACGAGGCAGCTCGAGCAACCTTGCCAAAAGCCTGAACAGAATGGAACGATCCTCGGCGATCGTGGCTTCCTCGACTCTCCCGATACCCAGAAGAATTCATTTACCTTCGTTGTAACGATCTTCATCGTCGCCGTGACGTAACACGAACACTCTGAAAATACATCGGTGGACGAAAACTTCTCCTCTGTTCAATTAAAAATAGTACCTCGCCGGGATACTTCATTTTTTTTTTTTGTTCTCTCTTTTCACCCGTGCATCTCCGTGGTTGGTTCGTCCTGGGGGGTGGGCGAGATGATTATTTCGAGGATTTTTTATAGAAGCATCCCGTTGGCTGGGTTCTATCGACAGAAAAGAACGATATCCGTTGAACGCGCTGTAGCAAGGCCGGCGCTCCGGTAGCCGCCGCTTTTAGCACACGTTCGAGTTATTTTAGCGCTTGCCGCCAAGTCTCTCACTATCGTCTCGGTCTGAAAACATGCACGAGCCCGTTTCCATCGTTTCTCGTCGTTTCGTGGGAACGCCCGTGGCGTGCACGGGTTCACGATCCTCATCCTCCAGATCGGATCGTCGGATCGTGAAAATCGTACGCGGTCCGTGGAGAAATCCGCGCGTTCCGATCGCGCGGACGGTCCACGTACGCTTCGAGACGCTCACGAAGACCCGGACGACGAGCTCGCGAAGCGTACCTATTTCCAGACGCTGTGTCCTCGCGGCTTCTTCGCCACGTAGCTTTTTCTCGCGGTTAGAATTTCGGGACCGGGGTTTTCTTGCTCCCTTTCTGTCCTCGGGGATGGCTCGGGGTCGATGCTCGTTGGGCTGAATGGTTTAACCCCTTCGTGCACGATTTTTTGGGGTTCCTCAAATTATTGGTGCAATTTCAACATAGATAAAGAAAATTGAAATATTATATCACGATTCTTGTTTGTAGTAATCATACTTGAATTTAAAATTCAGTTCTGCTGATAATATTAGTCGATTTTGTTAGGTTTTAATTGGGGGGTGAATCACAGGTGTGATATGTTATTGCAGGGCAAAGGGTGAGAAATATTAATATTAATTAGAAACAATTAAATATTAATTCTAGAAATTATTTTGTTTAATATCTCAAATATCACTTTCCAAGTAAATGAAGGAGGAATGGAACGTTCTGAAACTGGAAGACGTCTAAAGCAGATATTTCCAGAGTCGCTTGTCAGGCTGTGTGATAGACGGACCCTTTTCCGCCCCATCAATTAAACAGAAGATTCCCTGTCCTTCGAATTTCCTCACGTTTCTGTCACGTCATAAAAACAAGACAATTATCCGTTGATCGTCTTGCGAGCGACACACAACATTCCACCCTCTGAACTTACACGTTTTCACGATGTGGAACCACAAACACACGTAACACCAGCTCGAAAACATCGTTCATCGAGGAAAATGATTTCGTTCTACTAATAAACTCCCTCGGCTCGTGTAACCAACAAGCTAAACTGTCTTCTCGAGTTTCATTTGCACGTTGAATATCGCACGGTTCACCTGCGATCGTCGGTACAAGTTTAATACGAGGAAAGTCAAATTTTAATTAGTGGATGGAAAGGGGAGAGCTTGAATTAATTAATAATGAATTGATCAAGAAATCTTACACGTTGAGCATAAGAATTTTCCAGAATAGCAATATTACTGATACTAGTGTTGCTGGTAATGCTATTAATATTAATAATAACAGTAATTAATAATTTTATTAATTTAATATTAATATTGAAGCTTAATTATTTAGAATTGCTAATTAGCTACTAATATTTATAATACTGGTATTATTAATTAACTATTACTGGTTACTAATATTTTTATTACTTAATATCAATATTACACCTAGTATGACATCTGAAGCAGCTTTCTGAAAATTAAAGACTAAAATTACTGAAGGCCCATATTGTTGAAGAAACGTTCGCTTCAACCTGCGTCATGGTTTTTCTATAGCTAAATCCATAGCCTCAAGGCTGAAATTCCGTTCAAGAATATGCAACGCGATCGCACCGTGTCTGCCACAAAGGAGCAAACGAAGTGCATCTTTCAGTAGATCTAGCCAGCATCTAAAATTATACCACGCCGTGTAGTACATTGTAGCAACGTTTTCTTCTTAAATTCTGGTATCAAAGAAAAGAAGAAGGCATTCAGTTTCGATAAAGAGCAATCTGGTTAAAAACAACTGTTGAAGGAAACACTTTTGGATACGTCTGTTCCTTATTGATTTACTGCTAACAGAGCACGATTATACCTATTTGTTCTCAAGGATTTAAGATGATCGAAATACACACCAAACAATTTTTAATTAATAATTAACAACCAAGCAGTTATAAAACATATAATTGAGAATCAAGTAAGTGGCTGTAATAGTTCACTCACGGTAAATTAGATAACAAATAAAATTAATTAATCTTGAATATAAGGCTCGTTTACGAGGTGTTAATTATCAGTCCATCAAGAGGAACAACAAGAACGTGAAAATTGCTAATTCAATGATAAGCACGATTGATTCTGTGCCAACTATTCGCATAACTCGAATACATACACATATATGATACTATAGATTGTTTATTCAGAAGTAGATGGGTTTGTATATTTGCTTTAAACGTATCGCCATGGACTCACCACTCTTATACATTGTCTTTTTTATTTTAATTGCCACTTTAAAAACCACCTTCGCGATAAAAATACGTTCTAAAATTATAGTCTTAATTTTTAATACAATTAATTTTAATTCTGATATCCATTATTAAGATACCAGTACTGCTAATATTACCACAACATTACTTTATTTTACTTTATAAAAAAGTGATCTGTGATGGAAAAATTTCCAATCGAGTGCTGTTAACGAACGCGTGAACAGGATCGATCGTTTTAATTAAGACCCGATCGATGAGTCCGAAGACTGGACGTGGAAAGAAGGTGGAAAGAATATTATAAACAGAGCATCGGTTTATTATTAGACGATCTAATTTTATCCGAACGAGAGATTCATACGTATGGTCACGCTTTCAAGTTCGATCAACCTTTGCCCGATTATTTTCATAGCATGTGTTCAACTGCTAGAAGCAACTTTCTGTGGAAGTAGGCTCATCAATATATTGATTATTGCACTTCGGTGCTATATGTTTGTAGCCTTGACCATTAGATGATCATTGAGTTGTGCAAGTTTCATTTTTCCCTGCCTAAAATAGACAATTTTCCAACAATTTGAAAATTCTGAAATTTATTAAATTTGTAAAATTGATCAACTCGAATTTTACTAATCTATTAATTTATTATGTCTCAAGATGTCTTCAAAATTCCTTTTTCTTGATAGAAAATGGAAAAATGTCAATTTTTAATTAATTTCGTAAGGAAATCTGCTACCGAAAGAAAAATGGGAAACTGTTGCACGTGCTGAGGAGAATAGAGAGACGATCATAAGTTTACTTGATCTTTAGAGCAAGCTCTAAACACCCACGCTTTGTCCCACATCGTTGGTTCGCGTTTTAAGGCTCACCAATACCGACACAATCGTAACCCACGCATGTACACGAGACAAGAAATACGGCCGATTGAGTTAGGCTATCTTTAGAGACGGGCTTGGACCCTGAAAATATGCTTCAGATGCTTCTTCCGGTATAAATAAAACCATCGACTCCAGATACCTTCGCCCTACGCCAGACAAGAATCATTACCAAACGGTGTTCGTAGATTATCTCGTCGTGAAGCTCTACTAAATCACTGGGTCTTCTGTTTCGGTTCATCTTGATTCGAAATTTCCAAGTGATCCTTCAGGTTTTGTTTGCCTTCAGGTGGATTCGTATTAACCTTGTATACACTGATCGATTTTTCTTGTTGATTGATTTATATTTTTGTTCTTCAATTTTATTCAGAAATGGATTCTTAGAGAAGGAGTTACTTACGCTCAAGACTTATGTTAT
Organism: Anthidium xuezhongi; assembly: GCA_022405125.1. Taxonomy (NCBI): domain Eukaryota; kingdom Metazoa; phylum Arthropoda; class Insecta; order Hymenoptera; family Megachilidae; genus Anthidium; species Anthidium xuezhongi. Next base: position 5,649,878 of record CM039639.1, read on the forward strand.
TTTATTAAAGAATGATCCTAATAAAATTAATTAATGCTACTAGTAGATATTTTGCTGACTTATATTAGTAAAATTAATGGTATTGTATACTAATTCTAGTATATTGGGATGGTGGTCCAAGATTGCCAGTAGTATCACTCTAAGCCTAAATTGGCAGAAGAAATGGTAGAGTATACTACTGGTAATATGATAGAGCGGTGAAAGCATACTTCATTAATTTTAATATCCTAACCATTGCTTATTAATCACTTCTTACTAATTAATTTTTTCTTCCAACCTTCACATACTTTATCAAAGCAACTCAGGGTTTAGTGTTCTACCAACTTCGATGGTATGTAACCAACGTAACTCGGGCTCGAGAGCACCCTTCGCAGAAAGACGTTGCCGAGGAACACCTTAGAGTAAAATGTCGCGATATACGTCGGATCAGCGAGGCCGTTCGTTCTCGTATTTTTAGTGGCTCGTAAACTAGGCACTGGCCGTCGTTCGATCTCGTCGTCTCTGTTCCTCGCGCTGGTGGAAGCCGTCCGCTTCGTTGCCCGCAAGCTCGTCGTCGCTTCGCTCTGACGTTTGTCGGGTGCCTCGATTCCGTCACCTTGAAACCTTCGAAGAAAGCTCGGTTCACCGATCATGCCGACGATATCCAGCGAAATCGAGATACATCGTGGCCGACGAGCAGCGGCGCTGATATCAGACGATGTTTTCTCGCCCCGGCTATTTAAACTGACACGCTTCTGTCGGACAGGCTGTTGTTCTCGATCTTGTCGATCGATTGACGGATTCGAGATTGATGGACAGGATGTTCGATGAGTGGCTCGTTGCGGAAGAGAGACGCGAGTTGGCTGAGGAATCGAAGGAACAGTGGTGCTTCGTTTAGGAATTTGATCACTGGGGTAGCACTTCTTCGTTTCAAACTGAGGGCTCCTACTACAAAGCTTCCAAAATTATTTTATTAATTACTTAGCGATTTTTTTAATTATTTAGTAAGAAATTACTTCTAGAATTAATAAAGTTAGGCGAATGAAATTAATCGTAGAGTTTCGAAGAATCAAGTTCGAGATAATACATAAAATCGAAATTCTCATCAAATCGTATCACTCATTCCTCGTTCTCGATCCGAAGATCCGTTTAAGAGTGGAACCAGTGGGTGAACACGATAGGAAATAAAAATAGAATTGTTTTGTGTCGTTCTATTTATATTTGTTTGCGAGTCTCTTTGCTCCACCGGGTAGATCAGTTTCGTGGACGATGAATTTTATTATACGTGACACAAAATGAACGATGGTCGAAATGGTTCGAAGAAAAAGTATATCGACCTCTTTGAACGGAATACAAGGTTCTTAAATTTTAAAAATATCTAAATACCCAAAATACAGCACCCTTCTATCTTCTTCTCCCACAGAGGATTCAATATTCAAAATTCTTTATTTTCTTTAAAAAAAATCATTTTTATGAATTGTATTTTTATTGTACCCTTAGGCACAAAGATAACAAAAATTAAGTATAAAATACGTACCCCATCGCCCATGAAAGGTTCGAAATGCACGTAAAAAAATTGACAACGAATTTAATTAAGAAGATCCTGACATTCATATTAACTTTCAACAATACCGTGTCCTCGGGCAAAATTTCTCCCCGCTTTCCACCATTACGAGTGTCAGCGTGTGGAGTCGATCCAATTTAACTGGCACACGTTTTTCAACAACCCCTTCCTCCCGCTTCGTTTCCCCTGCCACGTACTCTACGCTTCTGCCAGACTTGGTGCGAGGGTGTGGGACCAAGTGTTGAACCGTACGTTAGCGATACGATCTCGAAGAAATATAAAATAAACAGCCAGTAAAATACAGACAACGAAAATAAAGCGACCAGGAACGCGAAGTCAACGCGATATCTTAGCTTTGGCCAACGGCGAGCGGTGTTTGTCGCGTAAACAATAATAATTTTCTGTTAAAAAATAAAAGCCGAGAAGCGGCTGAGGAAGAAGAAGAAGAAAAAAAGGGAACAGCGACTGGTGGGTTCGCAAAAATAGAATCGAAACGTTAGCGAGACGAAACAATCCGCTTGGAAAGAGAAAGAGCAAGTGAGTCAGTCTTTGTGACGCTATTCTGAGGAAGTGGCGACCAAAAATGGCGACGTCCACCTGTTCGTTCGTTTCCTCTCGATCGAATCCGGCCTTTCGTTCTTCAAGTTCGCTCGAACGGGCACGGTGGTGGTGGTAGCGTGAAAATTGATTAGCATCGATGGAGAAACGGTACAGGAACACCTTGCTGACCATATCCAATGATTGTAACCCAACACCCGCGCAGCTGCGGGCTGCAATAGCGAGCGGACGGCCAAGAACGCTCGAAACTGCCAAGCCGGCGACGATAAGCGTAAAACTCGTCCGCGAAGGATTAGCTTTCCTTCTAATGTGACGCGAGGCCGGCCCTCAAGGACCCCTCGATCGCTTACGAATCGTTAACACCTTTTCACGATCGCTTTGCGAAATCAATCGTGATTTTATGCTCCTTTTCAGATCGGAAAAGCAATTGGCAGTAAAATTGCTAATTTTCTAGTTAGGATTAGGGTATAATACAATGTGCATAAATAAATTACAGGAGCTTGAAAAGGTCGTAAACTTTGCGATTTTGAAACTTTCTTTGGACGAGTTTGGTAGAGTTTTATTCTTCTAAAGATTTGTGTAATTGATACTTGAAATTAAAAGGTCAATTAATTGAAACATTATCCTGACTTCGTTCGATGTAGCGCCAGGGCACGTCAGAAAATTCTTCGAACGTAACAGTAGCCTAACACGTCGATCGCCACAGTGGAAACGACCGTGTGTAATAAGACACATTATACCTGCGAGTATTCTAATCTACGTTGGTTTCGTATTCTTCCATCAGTCAAATGTTGCACAAAATGTAGAACATTCTACCATTAATGAAACTCAAGTAATTTGAATAATTACTGTATACAGTATTCAATTAATAACATATTTAAAATTATACCTTCTGACAAAATAAAATAAAATCCTACCGATCCTTGCAATAATTTATTTCCTTTCTGTAGGTTGCAATTCAAAATGACCTCAATATTTTCAAACAGTAATATGTTAATGTTATTATTTATGAATGTTTATAATGACCAGGTTCAATGATGTTTCAGATGCGAGAAGTTGCACGACATGCGACAAAGTGTTGGCCGAACTGGAGAAGATCGACGACGACACGGATCACTTCGGGGTCGATTTCGTCAAGATCAACGACAAACGACTGGCCAAACAATATGGCATCAAAAACTTCCCAGCCCTCACGTATTTCCGTGAAAAGGAACCGATCATTTACGAAGGTCAGACATGAATTTTTGAGGAAAAAAGAACGATGATTTTACGGCGCGTCGGTAACATGTTTCACTCGCACGACGAACAAAGGCGGATAGTAATGATTCCTAATGGCTGAAAGTTCGCCAAACTTTTATTGGAATCCGGCCGCGATCTCGGTAACCTTGCCAGGTATGAGAAACAAGGTTCGAGACTCGCTAAGCTATAGTACTTGACCCAGAATCCACGAAACAATTGTTGGGATTCTCGAATTTTCCCGCTTTACGGATTACTCGAAGCTCCAGTAGAATAGGTTTAAACGTGGTCAGACATTCACTCAGCGCTCGGTCTCGTTCCACTTCCCGTCAAACTTGAACGTCTACTGCTTTATTTTCGTTATTAATACTGTAAACGTTTTATAATTATTTAGTAATCGTTTAATATTATTTTTATTATTGTTGTTACACTGAAATAGTAAATTGTAAAAATTGTTTAGAATACTTGGAAGTTCAAACACTTGGATATCACTTGATCTTTCTGAGTTTTCAATCATAGCAAATATTTTAAATTTTAGCAGAATCTTGAATATTTATTGTTCGAATACCAAAGGGTATTCAAATGTCACCAAAATTCGAATTATCCAAATACTCTTATTACAGATTTTCAAAATTGTGTACCTCTGCAATTTCTTCCAATAAAATGAACTAATCTCCTGTATTCACTAATGAAGCAAGTGCATATATCTTTGATTAAAGAAAACTCGAGAAACCATTAGGCGAATCGGCATGGAACCGAATTTTCGTGGACCACCTTCGTGTCTGACCACCTTCGCGATTTGGCAACGATCCCGATCGTTGGTATTTCGTTGCGTGGAGCCTGTAAAACAGCGGCCGTGTCGTGTGCTCGACTTTTGTTCGACATAACCACCCTCCGGTACACTCTGGGGACACGGAAGAAACCGAAGAATGCCACCCGCTTCGCGTGGCTAACAGACCCGCATGGGTTACTGACACGCGGACCGAGCGGGCAGAAATTAATTAGGTACAAGGAATGCGCGCCTGTTACGTAATCAAACGAGATATAGAGAGAGTCTTACGGTTTCATTGAGCCGCTGGCTATCATCTGGCCTCTCTACATTTAGATCGAGACGAGTCGACTCGTCTTGGAACGGAATCACTCCGCCACAATATGATACCCTCGTGTCTCGATCGTTTGATGACTTGATTCGTTAAGGGATCCAGGAGCAATCAATGTATACATGTGGTTTTTAATAACAACTATATGACTTTTCAAGAAAAATAAATCTTTGTGAAATTGGAAATTGTTTCTAACACGATATGATTTTTAATTTAATTGGAAACACATTACTACTATTAGGTGATTAGTATACAGGATAAAAATATTTAAGTTTTATGAAAATGGTCCTCAGGGCAAAGTTATACTATTTCAAAGAGTAACATTTTTTCTAAGATTATTATATGTAATAGAAATAATACTGAGAATATATGTCTATTGATTGTCTAAGGATCCCTTTACGATCTATGATCGAGCATGGCCTTTTTGTAGACTATTGCCATTGAAAGAATGTACTTTAATTTTGATAAAGTAACATAAGTGACATAATAGTATTTTTAGATATTCGATAAAAAATAAAAATTTCTATAACTCCTTCACATTCTAAAATAATACCTTTAACGAAATTTCAAGTTTATGATTTATTTCTTAATACGTTAAGAGTCTACATCAATCAAAATTAAGAATGAAACGATATCGATGAAATTAATGGAACACGGTCGGTTGCGTATCGCTTACAAAAGAAAATCAGAAATTGGACATCGAACGCGGAAGTGAAGCAAGGTACAGGTGTGATCATCAATCCTATTACATTGTGATCAGCGAAACTCGCGTTTGGCAAGCGGGGTACAGTAGATTTATTAAGCCGATGAACAAAATATCTCTCAGCGTGGATATTTAAAAGACGCGATCGAAGGAGAAAGAACGAGTGATTTTCGTTCGATGATGTAACGACAGATTGAATCTATTTCCATTGTACCCGATGCAACTGCACCGTAACAGAGTTTATTTTGGACGATGCGGGATGGTAAACAGAAACGACAGGAAGTCGCAATTAGAAATATATTATTAACTCTTTCGGGCTGACTGATTACACACAGAATACAAGTGCAGGATGTAGGTGACCCCTTTGTCATATTCTCCATTCAATTTAGTAAAAATTGTCTTAAAATTTAAACAATTTTGACTGATGACAAACGTTTTATTGAAATTTTCCATCTCTCTATTTTTTGTATAAAATTCTTGAAAAGATGGCTAATTTAATTTGAATACTTCGTGTTATGGAATAAAGAATATGAAATTTAATTCACATTATTAATTTATTTTCTATAATTGATATAACTGCTAATTGATACCTAGAAGAACACAGGTGTCATGATATTATGCACATTCCAGGTGACCTGATGGACGAAGAAAATGTTCTGGACTTCCTGACAAGTTTAGAGGCGATGGATCTTCCGGATCGTATCGAGGAAGTGAACTCGAAGATCCTGGAGAAGATCGTCGAGGATACGGAGTTCGTTGCTGTACTTTTCTGTGAGTTCTTTCACCCTCCCAACCCCTATCGATCTTTAATCAGTATCACGTGTCTTTATTACCTCGAATCAGATTCACTTTCATCCGGAAGAGTGTGAAAAAAAAATATCGAAAGGTAAATGGTCCCCACATGGACACTCTTTTCGGAGAAACCAATAACACATCGATATCAATTATTTAAAAAAATGGACAAAAATATTGATACATTGATTGCCATTATTTTTCTTTCTTTGTCCTTTTAATTATTCCATCAAATTATTGGCAATCAAGGTATTAAATTTCATGTAAACTTTCAATTTGTCACTTTACATTATCGGTATAAGATTGTTCAAATTATTGTCTCTATTTTCTGGTTCAAATCGTGTACATAGCGCACCATATTTTTCTTATTATTTTGTTGGCTCACTAATATCGTCTGTTTAATGTACATAAAAGATTAACAGAGCTTTCACACCGAAGAAGCTGAGGGGCTCGGTTGTATTAACACCGTTTCATCGAGTTACAAGCGATTTCTTTGGTTTTATTTTCACTGATATTAACGACATGTATACGATCGAGATATTGAACTGTTGATTTCAGTGGATTTTGTGAATACTTTACATGTAGTTCGTAATAGTTTTCAACGTTACAGAACTTTCGAAGTATCGCACCCAATCACTGCCTTCTTTTAACGCTCTCTTTAACTTCGACCACGAAGAACAATTTTTCTATTTATCTACAGTATATGATACTCATAATTTATCGAATTGAAATTCCTGAATTGTGAATACATTTTGGAAAATATGTCGAAAGAATTGTTGTTCGTTCAAAGAGCGTCGTGAACGTCTCGCCATTCCTTCACCCAATCGTACTCGATCCTTTTGTCTCGTTTCCATTTGTCTGCGAAAATTTGTCATCGTCTGTTGTGGAGCGATTAACGTATCGCAAAATGAATTCAAATCGATCATTTTTCATTTTGCGATTCGATTCACGTACAAAACATACTTGTACATAATACATATATGTGAAACGTTCTTGTGTGTGTTGGTATGGATAGGTCCGGACACTCAACGGTGTGCTGGTGCCGGTTCTAGTAAGTACACACTTCAATGAAAATCAATGTTCCAAAAATGCTGTACTGCTTTCATTTCCGATGCTTGTACACTTGTACGTCGATCGATGCACAGATCCATTATGAAAACGAAAAAATAAAAACCAAATAGATCATTCGAAGAGAGTAAACCCATCCTGAAGTGTCCAGAAATAAAAATTTGGAAGATTATTTCATAAGCTTTCAGCTTTGTAATTATTTTATTCATAAGTAGAATGATCTGTGCATCGATAGATGACTGTATGTACTCCATATACGTATTTTAATCTACCATTACACTTGTCTAACAAACGAATTGCCACTTGCTTCACGTTGACACTCGAGTTACATTGCGTTGCTTGCAGCACTTTCCGTTTCCGCCTACGGTAATAGAGGAATTCGGAATCCGGACAGGAAAAAAATAAGAGAAAGGTGACAATGAAACAAGAAGAGTCTTGTAAATTAATAGAAACGAATGAAAGTTTCTTTAATTGAACATTGCGTGACGAATGCTTTTGCATTGAAAAAAAAAAAAGACATTTATGATGTAGATTTTAGAATATGCATTATTGTGTACACCCCTGACCCTGCCCCCTTTAGAATAGAACAAATGTGCGTAACTGAGAGAAATTTTGCATACTAATCTGATATATCCTCCTATTTAATGATTCAAGATTTTCAATTTATTGAAAGTTAAAATTATTGAATAAAAATGAATAATTTTTGTTAAAATTAAAGTCGTGAGCTTTTGCTCTTTTATTTTTGAGAAATTTTCTTCATTCATTTGTTTAATTTTTTAGTTATGAAGAAGAAGAGTAGAATCCTTTTTTAACCAGATTTGTCCCAAGACACCCGTCTAGATTTTTTTAGTTGTACTGTTTTGAAATTTGACATCCTGATAACGCTGCTTTTTATTTCAAATGGGACAGACAAGCCTGACTGCAAAAAGTGTCTGAAGGCCCTTCAGGAATTGGAGAACATCGACGACGAAGCCGATCAGCTTGGTATCGGTTTCGTGAAGATCGCGGACGAACAACTGGCGGACGAGTACAATCTAGGCCCTCTTCCGGTTCTTGTCTACTATAGGCATCAGATTCCTATCATTTACGAGCGTACGTATCATTTAAATAAACCTGTTAACAAAATTAATTACTTCATAATAATTATTATTAAGATTCTAAATATAACTTTACAGAATATGAATTTCTAAATCAAGAATTTCTTATATTGCAATAATTAAAATAATAACAAAACGTTTCATAGATGAGCTAAGCAGAGAAGAGGACGTCCTGGAATGGCTGGTGGCGAACAAGAGCACAGGAGACGAGGAGGACGTGATAGAGGACGTCACCGCGAAAACTTTACAGACCCTCATCGGGAACATCGACAACCTAGTCGTTCTATTTTGTGTGTAACTTTGATCAACCCATCGATCGAATATCGCAATCCACTTACGATCTGTTCTTCTGTGAATCCCTTCAGACGACCACGGTGACGAGGATTCGATGCAGGTGTTGAACGAACTGGAGAAGATCGACGACGATTGCGACAAACACGGGATCCAGTTCGTGAAAATCGACGACGAGAAAGCGGCGAAGGATTTTGGAATCGATTCGGTCCCTTCGATCGTCTATTTCGAGAAACAGATTCCCAATGTTTACGATGGTGGGTAGGTGGGTCGAGCAGTCGGGGAAATACGATTAACTCTTTGCTGACGCGTATATACGTCCATAAATACTTGTATATAATACTCTTTCAAGAATAAAATATTCAGAAATTGTTTATAGAATTTCTCCGTCTTCAAAGGGTTAAACAGTACTTAGAAATTTAATAAAACGGAAGTGACTTATTGCAGGAGACGTTGAGAACGAGGATGAAATTCTGGAATGGTTGCTGTCCCAGTTGGAGAAGGACGAGATCGAGGACATCACCGACGAAATGTTGGATCGTCTGATCAAAGATGGAAAAACTCTTGCCGTACTGTTTTGTAAGTTTTCAATTAAATCTTAACAAACCATGAACTACTGTGTTTTGATAATTTATAACTATAAATTGTTGTCAGACGACAACAACGACCGGAAATCTCAGAAGATTCTCAATGAACTGGAGAACATCGACGACGAGTGCGATCAGATAGGTGTGACTTTCGTGAAGATCGACAACGCGGAGGAGGCCAAGGAATACGGCATCGAGAAGATGCCTAGCATGTTGTATTTCGAGAACGGGATACCAACACTGTACGAGGGGAATCTGGAAGACGAGGAAAAGGTTCTGAAGTGGTTGGAACAACAGCAGAAGAGCGACCAAATCGAGGACATCACCGACGAGGTGCTCGACATGATTATCGAGAAGATGCCACACGTAGCCGTCCTCTTTTGTCAGTGATTAATTTATTTTTCCATTAAATATTTATTTTTATCGCATTGGACCACTAGAGCGTACCTTACAAAACGTTCATTAAATTTTTGATTAACTGAATGAACCTTCTTTTCGATTACAGAAATAATTTATGAATGAATATTTATAGGATGGGCTCTAATGGATCAAACAACCTGAGGATCCCTTACTGATATTTATCCTTACACTTTACAATCGATTCTGTTCATGATTTTGACAGACGACAAGGATCAGAAGAAGAGCCAGAAGATCCTTTCCGAGCTGGAGAACATCGACGACGACTGCGATCAACACAACATAGCGTTCGTGAAGATCCATGACCTGGATGAGGCTAAGGAATATGGCATCGAGCAGTTACCCACCCTCGTACTCTTCGAGAGAAGGATACCACACGTGTACGAAGGTACTTTCTCATTCAGAAGATTAAATCTCTTTTGACGCCCACTAATAAAAGAACCCTGATAAATTAATAAATAAATAGGCAAACTTTAAAAATGAATTAATTTGAAATATTTTTACAGGGGATCTGATGAACGAGGATCAGCTGCTGGGCTGGCTACTGCATCAGAAGAAGCACACGGAGATACCAGAGGTGACGGACGAGATGATGGAGAAGCTGATTGAGTCGTCGCCGTACTTGGCAGTCCTGTTTTGTAAGCGATCGATTCGTCTTTCTACCTCCTTTTAACATTCTTCCACTGTTACCGGTTAGGTAGGTGCTGTTGGTCGATCGTGAGCGAAAACGAGACACGAATTGATTCCTTTCCGTAGACGACAAGGATGACAAGCAGGACATACGTATCCTGAACGAGCTGGAGAACATCGACGACGAGCTGGAGAAGGAGGGTATCGTGATCATACGTATGGACAACGATGCCGAGGCGAAGGAGTACGGTATCGATCATCTGCCGACGTTGGTCTACTTCGAGAACAAGATACCTGCCATCTACGAGGGTGATCTGTTGAACGAGGACGAGGTTCTCGAGTGGTTGATCGAGCAGAAGAACACTGCCACCATCGAGGAGGTCACCGATGAGATTCTGACCGACCTGATCGAGGAACACGAATACGTTGTCGCCTTCTTTAGTAAGTGATTTTTTAATTTGTCGAAGATAATATCGCGTTAAATAATTTTTAAGTAGATTAATGTAGAGTAATAAAAGTCATTAACGCCATTTTTATTTGTTGATTATCAGGCGGGGATTGCGACGACGGAGACGAGTGTGACAAAGTTCTTCAGGAGCTGGAGAATATTGACGACGAACTGGACGAAACGGGCATCATCTTCGTCACCACGGAGGACACCGCGTTCGCGAAGAAGCAGGGCATCAAATCGTTCCCTACTTTGGCCTTCTTCAGGAACAAGGAGCCTTTGATCTTCAAGGGTGACATCGAGGACGAGGACGAGGTGCTGTCGTGGATCACTGACGAGAACACCCTCGAGATTCCAGGGAAGATCGAGGAAGTGAATGCAAAGATGCTGGAGAACATCCTTGAAGAAAATGACTATATCGTTGTTTTCTTCTGTGAGTAGTCATCATTTTATTTTCAAAATAAAATCATAAAATTTGCCATTGCTCGATGAATCAAAAATAAATTATAATTGCATGAGTAATCATTCGAGTAATTAATTTTTATCACAGATAAAGAAGGCGACAAAAAGAGTCAGAAGATCCTTCAGGAGCTGGAGAACATCGACGACGAGTGTGAGGAGAAGGACATCGACTTTGTCAAAATTTCTGACGAAGGAATCGAAAAGGAATACGATCTGCCTGGTTTACCAGCCCTGGCATTCTACAGACACAAGTTCCGTCAAGTTTACAATGGCGACATGATGCACGAAGAGGCTATTTTAGACTGGATCCTGGATCTACGTACTCAGACACCGGATGTGATCGAGAACGTCGACCGGAAGACGCTGCAGGTGCTGATTAACGACGTCGAACATCTTGCTGTGTTCTTTTGTAAGTTTACTTTCACATTTTTATCTCTATTTCTACATGTTGTAAAATATTCTTCAACAATTCAAATTTAATTTTTTAAGGTCTTTAATTTCAATCATTAAATTTTATAATATTCTTTCATTTTTACCCAGGCTTGACATTTGTCTTAAAGTCGATTGTTTAATGAATTGAATTAACTTGATAGGAGAAGCTTATTTTTGTTTTCTTTTTAAGAGAAGAAGGGTGCTGGAACAGAAGTGTACTCTTAGAGGATTAAATATTTTTTCTTGACAGACGATGATAAATGCGAAACATGCCCGGAAATCCTGGAGGAATTAGAGACCATTGACGACGACACCGACAAACACGGTATACAATTCGTGAAATCGAACGACGCGAAATTGGCCGCTGAAATCGGTGTGTTCTCATTTCCGGCGCTCGTTTATTACGAGACTGGGGTGCCCATCATGTACGACGGTAAGTCTCGACGGTGCTTCATCCTTGGCTTGTTCACAATAAATATCCGCGATCCTTCTTCTATTTTTTAGTTAAAGATCGTCTTTGAGGAATCAAAGACCTGTCAGATATTACTGCTTCAAATCCCTTTCAAACATTCCCCTTTTCTGTGCATTGTTCTTCTTTCTTGAATTCAATTTTAATATAAAAGTTGATTGTTTGTTGATTAATAATTATCAATTTTGAATGAAATTGTTCCGTATATGACTATTTTAATTTGAGATTAAAAATCATTCAAGTGTAATATTAGTCATTTGAGTACCAGGGGTAGTGAAACAATTGCAAATATGCAAGTTAGTTAACATTAACCCCTGAAGTGCCAAAGAGCACTTTCTAAATGAAACTTTAAAAATGGGTTAAAAATGAAAGTTACCGTGAAGTCTTGTAATTAAAAGTAAATACTCTTGGTACTCGAGCTCAAGAGCACCTTTTTGTATTACAAGGAAGTACAATCATCCCTAAACCGAACCACCAAAATCCCATTGAATTTCCGGACAAAAAAAGAAATGATTTAACCCTCGTTTCCTGTCCGCGCCGAACAATGAATCTCGGTGCTTATCGAGCAAAACTGAGCTGATCCTGATATGCGTGTGTGCCTTTTGTAGGTAATCTTAAGAACGAGGAGAGAGTTCTGGAATGGCTAATCGAACAGAAAAGTAAGGAGATTTCTAGGATGATGATTATTATTACTGGTGTACTGTTCTTTGTGACGTTAATCTCGGTCGTTACCATACCGCCCGGCTACGAGTACACTACTCGCGCCGTGGTGGTCACCCCGATCACTCTACCACAACCACGATCCCCATGATTCTTGAAAAACAAACAAAAATAATAGATGTTTTTTTTTTCTGTAGCTTCTGTCGCGTACATATATATCGAATAATACTAACGCTTAAAAGACAGCAAGTAATTTAATCGTACTATTAATCCTTATCCAAGCAGATCATTTATTCTTTGGGATATATGATGTTTATTAACACTTTGACAGTCTCATATTTTTAAGAACACTCGTAGCTTTGTTTCTTTTGAGAAGTTTGGTAATTTGGTAAACAAGGGTTCAATGAATTTGTAATAATTAATGGATAAGGGTTAATTTCAGTTTGAGATCCGTTCTTTCGTTCATGAAATATTGGTAATTAGAGGTGGGATCGAACTAGGTATATTACAAAAAAAAAAAAATTAATTTCAAACTAATGCTAGCAAAATTACAGTGTACGTATAAATTTTTTTATAATTTTTAATAAAATCTTTTCTAAATAATACTTTACCTATTAAATAGTATCAAATGAAATTTTGATTGAACTCAATCCCATCTCTGCTCAAAATCTGTCTTTCAAGTGTTGAGACTTGAAGAGGATCGGTGGTGAATGACAGATAAAAGAAAAAGGGGGCGGGAAATCGGTACGAACGTGAAGAACAAGAAATGAAAAGAAAGATCTCACAAAGCTCGGTGAAAAAAAAAAATGAGAAAGCTCGGTTCGTGTCATTTAGCTTCTCTAAAATCGCTCTGGCCAACTGACCACATTGTTCACGTTGCATTTAAACAGCACACTCATACCACTGCAAGCTTCCATTTTCTTTTTCAATTTTCACTATCTTTCTCTTTCTTTCGTCTCGCTCATCTCACTTTATACACTTTTCTCTATCGCTGTTTCACCGCTCGCTATCACGCAGCCATCTCGCCACAATAATCACGATTTATATATTCTTTTTTTCTCTCGCATCGAACGACGATCTAAAAACGAATTAAACGATAGCTACACCGATCTTCCTGTCGATTCGGGCACCGACAAAGCTTCCTCTATCTTTGGCTTTTCTTTAAAGCTATTTTTAACGACTTTTGTGCCGCAAGATCTTTCTTTGATCGCGTTTCCATCGGTCAGTTTTGCCGCGAATCGAACCGCTTACAGAAAAATTAATAAATTCAATAAATTTAACCGTAACATTTAAAAAGAAACCTTTATTTTACAAAGAAATCAATATTTTTACTTTGTCAAAATTACATTCAATCTTCAATTCTCTTAATTTCAATAATTTAATTAATATGAAACAAAAGCGAATAAGAATTGTAATATTCCAAATCTTTTTATAATAATTCCTCAAAACAGTCCAGCCTCGTTTTTCTGCAAAATCAAAGATCGTTCGCGACAAAACGACCCAACGATTAAAAGAGGAGTATAATTAAGAATGAACATCGAGTAGGCGCGAACGTAATTTGTTTAGTTTTTTCTTCGTCCACGTGCAACCAAATGTGTGTAAACGAGGGAACGATATCGATAACAATTCGTACATGTCCGTTGTGATATGCCGTCAATAATATCGTCCATTTTCTAAACAAATAAACATGAAATAAATGCATGCCCATCCCTTGGACCGAGAGGCCGTATCGGTCACAAAAAACCTAGGTACACGCTCTCATTTCCGGTCGCGCAGAATATTATCGATGACCCTGTTAATACGCAGGTAATGATGATAATGATGATGATAATGATGATAATGATGATGATGATGATGATGATGATGATAATGACGATGATGATGATGATGATGATGATGATGATGATGATAATGATGATGATGAAGACGAAGATAACGACGATGACGACGATGACGACGATGAAGACGAAGATGACGACGACGACGACGATGACGATGACGATGACGATGATGAAGATGATAACGATGATGATGATGATGATGATGATGATGATAACGACGATGGAAATAATGACCAATTGAACAAAGCCCTGAAGAGAATCCTGGACAAAGGTAAAGGTTCGTCGACAACCGAGGAGGCCGAAGAGGAGTTCACGTGAGAGATCGAAGTGTGACTGACGGGCTTTGTGTTTAAGCGAAAACGAACAGAAAAGCAAATAATTAAAAACAATTTAAACGTATATAGACAGAATGCAATAATACATACCAAAGCAAACGAATACTCCCCCCCCCCCCCTCCCCTGCAGAAACGAACCGTAGAGATGCGTAGAGCGATTCGGATTGATAACAAATTTAATTCGAACGAAAACTCGACGTTCAATGGTCGAGTTGAAGGCCGTAGGGCGTACCTGCATGAAAAAATATTATAATTCTTTTCGTTTTCTTTCATTTTTTTTTTTTTATCTTTCTTTTATTCCTTTACTGACACGTCCATTAATCGTCCATCCTGTTGAGTTACCCCCGTGGTTCTCACGATTTGCATGCCAGCCTCGTGACATCCTCTCTGTCCATGGAGCTACGTGGCCAAGTTGTCACGGGTTTGAAAGTTTCTGAAATTTACGAAATTTCAATTGTCTTTCGTCGAGCATCCGTAAACTTTCCTTGGGGAAATGGAGATACAGGGGGAGGAGGCCTCGGTATTCGTCTCGTAGTAATAATAATTAAACAAGAAAAGCTTAATAATTACTCCAAAGTAAATTAGTTAATTTGCCTCCTAAGTATAAGTTGAATAGTAAGGTTCTTTTCCCCTATATCCCCATTTTTCCTAGGAAAGTCTACGATGCTCATTGATGTACATGTAATTAGAATACACACACATGTCGATACGGCTTTTCTTTTTTCTTCTCGCTTCTGTAAACGATGTTTCTGTCATTTGTTATAATGCTCGATAGATCACAAGTATTTCTTTTCTTTTTTCTCTCTCTCTCTCTCTCTCTCTCTCTCTCGAGGTAAGTAGAATAATCGTCGTGTACGATGTGAAAAGTTTAAAAAAAAAAATGATAGTGTTACGTAGCTCCAGGAGACTTCGATCGCCCTCTTACTACCCGAACAATAACAACGATCTCTCCAAAGCGAGCCGATGGTTCCTGTTGTAGTTGACAGCTGTCGTCTGCAGCGAGCTCTCCGAGTCGAAGAAAAATCGGACTGGCCTCCGCTTGAAAAAATACAAATACCAAAAATATATCAGAATGGGTGGGGTTTACTTTGAATATCTCGTGACCGACAACCCAGTAACTTGTCTTTTTTGCTCCCCCGAAAAGAAAGAATTGTACGACCCCGTTTTTTTTTCTCGTTTCAAGCTCGAAATTTTAAGTGGAGGCTGGTCCACGAGTAAAACGGCTACCATGAAAAAGAGTCGTCGACTCGCCGCGAGATATTCTGGTCTGTGAGAAACATGCACGTTTGGCTTTTGCTGCGCAATTGGGGTTGGAGTGACACGTTCTCTCTCTCTCTCTGCACTTAGTTTAACGTCAAAAATCTCACGAGTCAATCGATCTCTTTCTCTTTCTTTCTTCTTGAAAAGAAACAATCGAAAAAAAAAAGAAAAGAAAAATCTATGTCTCTCCATTTCTATCCGTCTCTCTGTTTCTTTTTTCACTATTTGTTTTCTCTGTTTCCATCCGCTCTCCATTCGAACCGATTCAAAAAGAACCAAAAAACCCCTACCTATTTTCTTTTTTTTTTTTTTATTTTATTCATTTTCCGTATTGACTCGTGAAACGATGAATCAATCGGCTGTAGGCTAGCCAATTTTTCTCACCAACTACTTCACTCTCTTTTTATCTTTTTTTTCTCTATTTTTCTTTTCTCTCTATTTTTTTTTTTCTCTTTCTTTGTACATCTCACACTCAGTTTGCCTGGAAATCACTTCTCTGTTGTCTGACTCGTTGTATATTTGCTTACTGCAGGCGACGGCTGTTTCTACATCGGCATGGGAGGTAAAAGCGCGAAACCCAAGATTCCCTCCTATGAGCCCTACCAGTGCTGTCCTGCCAAGGTAGCCCACGGCACCAAGGTCGCCAAGATGACGAAAGTCGGCCCGTTGGCCAAGGACAAGGGCAAAGTCCATGAGAGGTCAGAGAAATTGGGACTGCCTGGCCTGAAGCCGATTAACAAGCTCACGGCGAAGGAGAGCAGAAAAACTGCCACTGTGTCCTCTTCATCGTCCTCAGGGATAAGCAAAACGGCCAGTGACCAGAAGGCGAAGAAAGGATTCTTCGGAACCGGTAAATATTTCAAGTGGCTGTGGTAAATCGCGGATGATTAAATCATTGCCCGTAAGCGTCGAAGGTGGACCTTCACTTTTTTTTTCTTCTTTTGTTTTTCAATTAAATGATTAAACATACGAACCACGGTGGTGGGCAGTGATTTAATTGGCAAAGTAGGGGGAACGCGTAATTAGAGAAAAAAAAAAAAGAAAGGTAGAAAACGAGTTGACGGCCGATGTTGAAGATTTTGGGGGCTGGATTGACAAACGATCAGTGAGATATGGGACCGGCTGACGAATCGTCTTCGTATCTCGAATACAGGTGTCTCGCGCGGTCCATGAAGAGAAACACGAGCCGGCAAGTTCTGGACGAGCAAGACGATCCAAGATACGTGTGCTACGGGAAGCAGCCGGTGGCTGGCTACTCGGATCCCCTCGCATATACATACGTCGGGATAACTCGCGACGAGTTTAGCCGTCTAAAACGACGCGACGTTCGATCGACTATTTTTTTTTCTCTCTTTTAACCTGTAAAACGTTGTCGAGCGTACGCGAACCGGATAAACGTCCGTGGACTGTTAAACGACTTGACCAGGGACGGAGCTATAATGTTTTAACGCGAATTATTTTATTATTAATTTTTTCTCCTTTGTAAACACGAATCGTTGACAATGTTATTTGAGTGAATTATAGCTCCGTCGATATCCTTCCCCCCACACTTCCTGTTACACTGTGTGTTTGTCTGTCTGTCTGTCCGTCCAATGAACCTTGTAATCGTCGATCGAATCCGTGATGATAAAAAGCAAAAATAATTTAAAAAAAAAAACAAAATAAGAATGAAAAAACGTTACAAGACGCGAATTCACCGAACTGTACCGTCGACACCGAAGAACGACAGAAAGCCAAGAAATATGTAAACTACTAATGATCTTACGAGCGAGACTGAAAAATAAAACAAAAAAAAAAAAACTAAAAGGGTCGTGAGGATACAGTTTATCTATCTCTCACTGAGAGTTGTGTCGGGGTTGTGGCCTGTTGCAGTTGTGGCCGGGCTACCGTACATCATGAAAGTCTAATGATCGAGACCGGAAGTACGAAGGTGGAGGTGAAGGACGAAATGTGACTAAGAGAGTAACCGATGAATCGGGAGGCAAGAAGATGAAATGGGAAAAGGAAATCAAGGAAGAACCGAGGAAGAGAAGAAACACTGAATAAGAAACGATTTGTATATATATATATATATAAAAAAAAAATGAAAGGCAAAAAGAAAGAGAGAAACGAGTGAAGAAACGAAATGTTTTTCGTTCCATCGAACGATCTTGTTCCTGAATGCGTGCCATCGTCATTGATCGTCATCGAATATCGAAGCATCATCATCATCGACGCGATCATTTTTTTTCTCCTTCACGTTCATCGTCACCACACAGATGATCAAAATCTTCGTAAACGCCTATCATGCGCCCCCTTACCCCCTCTTCCACGATCATTTAACTGAATATCTCTTTATGTCTCTTTTTTTTCTCTTCTTTTTAAGTATCATTTAAGCATCTGTCAAGTAAAAACTGCGAACCAGCGAGTTTAGGCTCGGTGCGGACGAGCGACTTTTGTCGATAATAATTTGATATCGATGAAACATGAGACACGATACAACGACGATATCTCAGGAACGGATAAAGAGGAAGATTCGCACTTTCTTACAAATCTAATCTTATGCAAAAATTCGGAACAGTTTTTTGTTGACAGCCGCTCAAACTTTTAGTCATTTTAATACGCGTTTCTTATGCATTTTAACATGCATTCTGACTCAAAATCGTTTCTAACAGTAAAATATTCTTAATTTATTGTTCCTTAAGGTAATTATTAATTAATTTAGTGATTTTTAAGGTAATCGAGCTTTATTCAAGAGTTACCCCCCAGTTATTCTACTTTTCTAATTGTGTGATCATTGAAAACGCATATTATAGTTCTAGCTATTCAGTTTCTTAATTAAACCTTCTATTTAGCACATTTTGCAATTAATATAATGTTATTGAATATTTTGCACCTCTTTTTGGCAAAAATGTTTTGACAAGGATCGCTCGTTCGCACCGTACCTTGAAACAAACGTTACCATCAATCGTGAAACTGAACACGGTTTATAATTAAGGAAAAAAAATACTGAAAAACAAAAGGACAAGACTTTTGCCAGTCCGTGGGACACGCCATAGTCGGTCCACATGCATTTCTCGCGCGAACAGAGAGTTTTGAAAAGCTGAACGATACTCTAAGCCTAACAGATCGATTTCGTCGGCTTTACTTTTTTTAATTGTTAACGTCGCGACGGCTCGACGCGCACCGATGGCCTAAATTGCATTTCGTCGGTAAAACTCGCGAGAGAAACGGTCTAAGACGCCCTTTTTGTTGCCTTTGCTCGCGAGGATAACTCGAGCTCGTCGACGATCGGGAGGAAGATTGTATAACGTGTAGCTGTTCGTTACCGAACGTGTTAATACGTTCTGCCTAGATCTCGCGTTATAGGTTGTAACAACGGACAGTCATCGATGATGTATTTCAATCGATTAATTTAATCCTAGAACGGGCGCGACGTTTATTTCGCAAACACCGGGTGCTTTGATCGACGTTCAACCCTTTCGTAGGCGATTTTAATACCTCAAATTTTCTATGAGACATTTTTCATAAACGAATACGTATAAATGCGCCCATTCTAGGGTTAACCCTGGAAGAATTCTTTACCCTTACGATCTGATTTTGTCAATTTTTCTAACTAATTCTCGAGCGAATTTGAGCTTCCAGGGTCTGCACAATTCCTTGAACAATCAGCAGATCTCTCAGAGTATGTTTATGTCAATCGCAACGCCAATGAAAAAGTTAGGTTTGTAGCCACTTGGTGAAGCACGGCGATCGTATATTGATTGGAATAAACGATTATTTTTTCCGTTTTTTTTTTTTCTTCTTCTTCTCTCTCTTTTTCTCTTCACTCTCCATCGATTCCATTCCAGCGACTCGAGGTTAAGCTGAGTTTTTTTATCTCGTTTCAGATACTGCCACGCGGATACCTATCGGAATTTGAGAATTTATCATTCGTACTGTCGGTTCTGTTTAATCATTCACTTAGTACTTTTTTCTGCACAAAACGCGTGATTTTTAAATTGCATTATTTGTACACTGTTGAGTAGTTCATCCTGCACGAACATGGCACGTAAACGCGACGTACAGTCGTGGTCGTTGATGTCTCTCGTGAACAGAATTTTTTCTTTCTCTTGTGTTGCAGATATAAAATATTGCATTATTAATAAAATTATGATCACTTGACGTAATGTTTCTGATTCAATTGTAACGAGAGACACTATTGCACACGATTGCACATCCGTATCGATACACGACGCTGTTTTTCCCCGAGTGCTACCCCTGATCTTGGCAGCGACATAAACATCCCTCTCTTCGTATTCCTCAACAGCAAAACGTCGAGGAACACGTGCGTTTCTTATCACGCCAGCTATCACTAATCGCTTGATCGCTTACTGGACCGCACGAGCCAGCACTAAACAAAGAAAAAAAAAAGAATAAAAAATATATATATATATATATTTAATAATGATATAGAATCGAAGAACATCGAGAAGTCTTGTTCTTTGTCCTCGGCTCTCGTTTCGAAAGGGTCCGCAAAGAAAGACCCGACGAAACGAAACTGAGGCTTTAAAAAAACAACGAAACATACACATACATACACACACACACACACACACACACACACGCTCACCATATTTATTTATTATTTATTTATTTATTTATACAAGTGTCTTGTGTCTTGTCTGATTTCTGTATCTTGTTCACGCCGAATCAATCGGATGCCGATAATCTGTACAAAACTACGAGCTCCGGATATATAGATAATCGAGTCGTCACGATGCGTGAATCTTTGTCGGACGCTCTGTAAGCGATGGAAAAGTCAGGGAGAAATGGGGTGTTAACCCTCTTTAGTGCCCATCGGCTCTGAAATCTGGAGCCTGTGACAGAATTTTAAAGTTAGAGACTTTGATTCATAGAAAACAAATTATTGTTATTTTTCTGAGAGACGAAACAGGGTATTTAAATAAAATTACATTTGTTTAACCTTCAGAGGGCCGGAGTGATCATTACAGTGACTCGAGATATTTATTTAAGTTAAAATTTCGATAATTTGATCTAAGGACTGTGATTAATGATCTCAAAATTATTTATAAAAGAAATGTTTAATATTTCTTATGCCTTATATTTACAAACTTGGAAGTTTGTAATACGCATCCAGAAATTTTGGGTGAAGAAAAATGCCAAATTTTAATTAGAAAGTGCTGGTCCTCTAAAGATTAATAATCATCTGAAGAATTGCAAGGTACTAAGAGGGTTAATTACCACTTGGTGTCTGTGATCGCGATTATCAGGCATTAATCAATGGAATTGCTCGTTATAAAGTTTTTTTGCGCACACATCAGCCGTGTACACGGCATCCACGTATAATTCGCATAAGAGCAACATGTACGATAATAAAACTCGATAATAAATATGTTTCCTAGTACCAATTTTAGTATCCTTTGTATTCTTGCTTTGCCCGTTATCGCTAATGGTAGACGTAGACGTCCCTCTCCGCACACCCCCTTCAACCAACCACCCCCTGTAGTAGATCCAAACGACGAAGTCGACTTTATTCCTGTTTACCACGGTTTATTGGTTATTTGAGTAGTCGCATCTTGGTTGTTTCTGTACAGAAGCTTCGTAGAGACGCAAATTTTTCTCGAACATTGCTTGAAACACATTTCATTCAGTTATTCGATACTCACAGGACAGAAAATTATGGAAAAATTACACTAGATCCTTATAAACTGAAAAAGAAATCATTTTTCTCGTAGGGTGGGTCTCTCCAGTGACTATTTAAACAATTAAAGTGGTTTCATTTATTCACTTCATTTTTGGTCGAATTAAACTTTTATAAAACTAAAGGATATTTACTTGAAGCTTTGTCTTATTTTATTTCGAAGCTTTAAGAAGTTAAATTTGATCCTAGGTATTTAATAATAGAAATATTTTATCGGTTGTTAAATATTTATGAAAACAAGAATGTGCACTGTCTGTGCATTGGTCGCAGCATCATACTAATAATAATACTTGCAAATAATGAATATTAATTAAAACAGTTCATTCACACTTTTCTCCTGAAAAAACTATCCTTCGTCAAGAAATATGCCTCGAGTAAACGTTATTGCAGAGAATGGTGAGTTGATTCCAGTATCCAGAAATCTCCATAAATTCGAGAATAGCCATTCCAGATCTTCGTCGAAAGTGTAAAAAGAGTTTTGCGTTACTTTTTAATGAATGTTCGTCAAAACTAAGAATATTGAGCATACTCGAGCTTGTGATATAACTTAGGTAATCTGCTCGACGAAACCGAGGTTCTCGATTGGATGGTGAAGCAGAAGACGGACGAGAGTATCGAAGAGATCGATCGTGACACCCTGACCAAGTATATCGAGACGAAAGAATTCCTGGCTGTTGTTTTCTGTAAGATATCATTCGTTTCTCTGTCGAGAACACTTGTCAATTTGCAGTAAGTTTACACGATTCCTTTTGCGAACCGATATCGCTTTACTTTCGATTCAGTATTCGATGGTAAGTAGTATGAGACGTTCGTTTGACACTTTGATTGCCGCATTAGCTTTCGATTAGCCACTTTACATTATTAGTGTAATATTAATGCTTCGTTAGCGAGATATTAATATTTTGGATAACGTTGATATTGATAACTTATTAGTGCAATATTAATACTGTAAATAGCACTTGTAACGTTAACATTTTACTAGTAATTTGAAATTCTAATAGCATTGATATTACACTAATAATATTAAATCCAAATTAATACCTGAATATTATACAAATTACTATCCCATAATTAAATAACCTTCGAGGCAATCAACGTGTTAAACCACATAAAAAATCTCATGGTAAGTATCGCATAAGCTCATGAAAAAATAAATCTCACCCCTGAAGCGGTCAAACGATATTTTAACATCCCCGAATGAAAGAAAATCGTGCAGAAAGGTAGATCGCTTAAAGGGGTCGATAACGGGTGACGGCAATACGAAAAGAGAAATGTCGGTTCCCTAGACAAGGAGGAGGATCCAGAGAGTCCTAGGGTGCTCAGGCACGTCGAGCTGATCGACGACGAAGCTGCCGAGTACGGTATAAAGATTGTCAGGATGAAGGATCGTCTGATGGCGAAGAAGTACGGTTTCCGTAATCCGCCTGGTATCACGTACTTCCGTAAAGGGAAGAACATCAACTACGACGGGGACATCGATGACGAGGAAGAGATACTTGATTGGCTGACCAATCCAGAGAACATGGAGCTCACCGATCATATCGAGCGGATCAATAAGAAGATGTTCCACAAGATAAGGCAGACGACTGACTATCTGGCTGTGTTCTTCTGTGAGTACTTTAACTCTTAACACTTCAGACCCTGTACTCTTTAAATAATTTAATTTTGAAGAATAGCTGTATATTTATTGTTTAATTTCTACTTTTAACTCAAGACTTAGTAAATAAAGGAAACAGGGTAGAATAGTAATAATTTTTAATGAAAAAAATAAAACTTTCGAGCGTGTCGAACGCGGTGGCGCGCGTATGTTTAGACAGCAACGACTGCAAACAATGTGGCAGGGTGTTGGCGGAGATCGAGCACATCGACGACGAGGCGGACAATGCTGGGATCAAATTCGTGAAAATCGACGACAAACAGCTGGCCAAACAATATGGCGTATTTGCATTGCCAGCTATATTGTTCTTTAAGATGTCCTCCAAGGAACCAGTCATTTATGCAGGTACGAAATTATCTAAAATTTCATTTATAATCCTCTGAAGAATATCAAATGGCAAAGACCTAATCCAGTTCTTTTTTAACCCAATGGCAATATTTTAGATGTAAATTAAAATTAATAAATTTTTAAATTGTTTAATTTACAGGCGATCTGTACGACGAGGAACAGATTCTCCAGTGGTTGATGACACAGAAGGATCCATCCGGTGAGGTAATCGAGGATTTGGAGGGGGAGGATCTCCTGAATTTGATAAGGGAATCGGAATCATTGGCGGTGTACTTCTGTAAGTCTGACAGTCCTTCATCAACGGCCAACTGCCAAGCAGGAATGTATCACTAGCCTGTTGCGTGGCTATCAATTTCTTAATCAGTTCATATTCTCACGTTATACAACATATCACATTTTCGCTCTTCTCATATATCTCATTTACAGATATACATGATATTATGAACATTATCGATTAAACATTTCAACGATTCATGGTTCCCGATCATTGATCCTTCTCATACCACTCTGTCGATTACATCTTTCCATGCTGAAGAGATTAACTGCTGATCGTAGCCAGCAACTCGTCTGCGTATATTAATTCCTGCTCTGGAAGCAACGGCGTTGAATCGATGCTAGCGTTCTCGATGCAGGTGAAATATCTTCTAATCTAAACTTTATTTCATTTTCTATCATCCAAAATTGCTACATTTTTGAAAAAATACTACCGAGTCAAAATTACACTCAAAGCTTCAAAAAATTAAGTATGCCTATGTCTTTTTTCAATTTTGTAAAGAAAAGAAAAGATATTCCACGTGCATCGATCAAATTATATGTAAATAGGTTTATGAATCTGTTATACAAATTCTTGTACATATATATTTTTGTCTAAGATTGCGCTTAAATGTGTCGCAACGATTAACCACAGTTTTACATATTGTAAATTGTCCATAGTGTTTATCCGTCTTTTTTCTTCAATCGTTGCTATTCAGCCTCTCTGTTTCTTTCTGTTTTCTACTTTCTGTCTGTTCCATCAAATACTTGTGTCTCGTCCAATACGCCGTACACGTTGTCTGCTAATGCCGCAGGGAACAGAACGCTTTGTGACTTGTGTCAGGCAAAATATCAACGCAAGCAGACTCGCCACAGGGAACGCAGGATCGTCGAACACGAAGCAACCGAGGAACTCGATGGTACACGTGAACACAGACCAGAAAACGATTGAATTTTCAACCCAGTTTCTTCTCATTCTCTTTTCATTTTTTTCTGTCTTTCTTTTTTAACGATCTCTGCTCTAGAATATATGTATGTTCCAGATAGTTCATCCAGAATTCATCTCCGTGTGCGCACCCTCTGTACACGAGCACAATTCACATAATACAATATTTTTTCTCCCCTTCTCTTTTTGTTTTTATTTTTCGATGAATTTGCTTTTCTACGGCCGCGTCTCTTTTTCTTTGGGGCGTTCAAATAACTTGGATCATTCCAATATTCTAATCGATACTTTGTCAATTTCGAATATTTCAAGTTTGACCAAATTTTCAATTTCTAGAGCACCTTGTAGCACTCGAAATTTCACGTTATTCACATTATTTCAAAAAGGGACACGGCTTACACCCGACAGCCACAGACACTGTTCGTAACTTTTCATGATTTCTTTTTTGAAAATATCGGAACGTCTCGTTCGGACATTTTTCAAGAGGGAAGATTGTATTTGAATGATTCTTCTCTTCCTAGAATTCCTTTTTTGCTACAAAAGTTACTCTTTTTTCAGGTTGTTCAAAGAACGTTATTTTTTTCCGAGCATTTCACACACGATACCCACTGCCACACAGGTGTACCCGCACGATTAGAGAGCATGCACCAAGAGAAAGTCATAGAGCCAGGCGACAGAACCACCAATAGTGACCCTAGAGACCTCCTGCTGATCAGCATGCCAGCCTTTTTGTTTTGATCCACGTTTTGGATAGTTGTAGTGTACTTTTCGAAAGAAATGTACAGAATGCAAGCAAGACATCATGGTATTTTTTCGATAGAGTTTAGTTCCCGTTTGAGATTAGTCTCGTCTTCCTCGTAGACGATTATACGCTTTCTTGAATCATCGTCCATCCACAGCCTGTTTCTGTACCTCGCCACCATAGTCACTCTTTCGCGTGGGTTCGCGAATTTTATAACGATATAGTTTCTCTTTAGATGCCGACGACTGCGAACAGTGCATGGGCATACTGGAGGAACTGGAAAACATCGACGACGACTGCGACAGACACGGTATCACTTTCGTCAAGACTCAGGTGAGGAGTTCCATCAATGACAAACACGTGAGAAACGAGGGAGTACGATTTAAAAAAGAAGAGCAATGGAAATTTGATTGTCATAGGGGATTAGCTATTGCCTATTACTGATCTTGGTAATAAGTACAAAATTAATAGAATCTTTTTTCGTTCAATTTATTTTTTAGGACTACAAGGTGGCAGAAGATTACGGGGTCACGGAGTTCCCCGTGTTGGTGTACTTCGAGAAGCAATTACCAAATGTGTTCGAAGGTTCGTGGGTGCAAAATAAAAATACTGAGCATGTCATTAAAATATAACTATCATATTTTTGTATGCAGGTGATTTGGCAGTGGAAGAAGAGGTTCTGCAATGGCTGATCACCCAGAAGACAGAGGATAGGATCGAACTTATCACCAGAATGATGCTGGAGACGTCTGTCGAAGAGACTCAATACCTTGCAGTTTACTTTTGTAAGATGATTTCTGCATCTGGAAAACAGTCCCACCCGAGTCATCTTTTGATAAACTTATTATATGAACTCCTTCAAACTTGAATTTACATATATTTTCAGATAAACAAAACTGTCACATATGCGACGAGATTTTGGAAGGATTAGAAAGGATCGACGACGAGTGCGACGTGTTTGGCATACACTTGGTAAAAATTCAAGATCCCCAGCTAGCCAAACGGTACTCGATCAAAACGTACCCTGCGCTGGTTTATTTTAGAAACGGCAATCCTCTTTTGTTCGAAGGTTCCTCACTATATTCTTTTAATCTTCTTCCATCGATTATTAGGAGTGTGAATTCTATTAATCCCATGATTCGATCACCGTAGGTGATTTACAAAACGAGGAATCGGTACTGGAATGGTTGATCGACGACGACAACCGGGAACTCGCGGATGAGATCGAATCCGTGAACGACAGGATGCTGGAGAGACTTCTCGAGGAGTCTCCGTTCCTTGCCGTCTTCTTCTGTAAGTTTATAAATAAATGTAACAGCCAGGAATTGTCAAATTGTCATTCGTTTTAACGCTGCGATAATAAACATTGACTCGTGGACGAGGGGTTACTCAAGACACAAATAATTTGACTAATTATTTCCATCAGATGACGAAGACTGTCCCGAGTGCGACGAAATCATGGAGGCTCTGGAGAAGATCGACGGCGAGGCGGACCTGTTTGGCATCGATTTCGTGAAGATTTACAGCCCCGAAGCCGCGGAGAAATACGGTAACCTGAACGTCCCCTCGCTCGTCTACTTCCGTAAGAAGACGCCGCTCATCTACGACGGCGACCTGACCCAAGAGGACAAGATCCTGCAATGGCTAACCTCGCAAGACGTCTTCGAGATCAAGAACGAGATCGAGGAGGTGAACAAAAAGATGCTGGACAAGCTGCTGGACGAAAACGAGTTCCTCGCCGTATTCTTCTGTAAGTGGACCGGATATCGCGCAGGAATGCCCGAATCGTAACCGTGAAACACCTTTCAGACGAACACGACAGCAAAGAGAGCGAGGAGGTGAACGAGAAGCTGGAGAACATCGACGGAGAAACGGACAATCTGGACATCACGTTCGTGAAGATGGCGGACCCGAGATACGCCCGGAAGTGGGGTGTCACCAAGCTACCTGCCATCGTCTACTTCCGCAAGAGATTCCCCAGTATTTATCGAGGTAAATTAAAGATGGATACTTAAATGTAATCCTTTTACATTTAACTCGAATAGAATCGCGAGATAAAAGGTTCCACATGAATTTACACATACCTTCTCTATAAATTCCCTTACAATAATGATAATTTTCATTTTTCTTTGTAAAAGGTGATCTGCACAAGGAACAGGACGTGCTCGAGTGGCTGCGCAAGAACAGGTACCGTCAACCGGAGCTGAACATCTACATGTACATGCTGATCGCCATAACCGTCCTGTTCGCCATGTACACCGGTTTCCTGTTGTCGTGTTTCCGGTCGGAGCCAGCGGCGCCCGCGTCGCATCCGAAGCAAGCGTGAAAGCTCGTGTGAGATGAGAGAGAGCCGGGAAATGCAAGATGAGATACGAGAAGATGAGAGAGCGAAAGAGTAAACGGACTGTTCTGTTTGAGTGAATGTACGTTGTTGTTGATGTTGCTCCGACTCGCTTTTATGTAAGATTAATAACGAGGGCCGTTCCGTCAGGAACGGCACGGCCCGACTCGGGGACGACGATCACCGTATCGACGAGCAAAGGATTTTAAACAATTGTTTTGTGCCGAGTGGCGGCCAAAAATTCGAAAGAAATTAAATTAATTCTGTTTTTTTTTTTTCTAATTTCTCTTTGATGATGCCGCCACTGGTGAGGATACCATTAACGAACACATCGTCCGTGAATTCCGTGAGCGCGCGCTATGTTTTGCTAACGTGGACCAAATCCGTCGAGTTTCTTCTTTTCTTCTTCCCAAGAAAGCTTCAGACCTCTGTCAAACCAGGATGGCGCGAACGACTTAAGGGGTCGCGAGACAGAAAACGATATTTTGCTCCAAGTATTCCAAGACGAATCGTTTAGGGCTTTAACCGTTTCGCTACCGCCACCTCTACGCTTCCGTATTTGATAGAAAAATGCGAATAAAGTAATTTCGTTTGAAACTTTGTACTTTTACAGTAGGTATTTTTATATCTGTCGTTTGAAAAGTTTACGATGGCGAGCAATTGTTAGCAGTCCTTGGTAGCGAAATGGTTAACTGTACTCTCATTGCTACACGTTTGCTGTACTATTCTGTCACGTTTGTAAAATTGTATACCGTGGCAGAGTTTCTTTATTCTTTGGTTTAACGTTATACTTTTATTGTGTCGCTTTGTAACGATAGGGGGTGTACTTGTATTATCGTATTCCGACCATTTTTTCTATCTGCGAACACGAGGAATTTCGTTGCGGTTTAGGGTGAATAAAATTGATCCAAGCGTACCGTGCGTTGTCATTATTTGCTATCTATGGATTGTTGCTAGCCGACGATTGTCGATAATTAATCACGATGTATGTTGCGATATCTTTCTTTGACTGTCATCGTTGATAGTTTCTTTTTCTTCTGTATTATTTTTTTTTTCTGACAGCGGTCTTTTATTTCATCAACGAATGATCGCAGTTGGTCCACGCGCAATATCGATCGGTTCCGTCAAACGATCTGCGTGTCTTTTCGGGCGAAAATAATCACGACTTCCGCTAAATGTATACGAGAGGGCGAAAAGGTGTACACGAAATCGTCTGCCTGTCGATGTTCTGTATTGTCAGAGAGGCTTAACGATGTCAATATAATCAGGAGGAATAAAGAACGAACCATTGGACCAATTCCAAAATGCCACTTCCATCTGCCAATTAATATAATAAATAATGTAACGGTGTGAACGATGCGTTATACGGCGATATTTCTTTTATTTTATGTTTCAATCTCTTATTTTTTTCTTTATTATTTGTCTTCGTTTTATTCTGTTCGCAAAACTCTACGTAAAGTGATTACAAATTATACGCGCGCACGTAATTTAGATCTTTTGGATACTTGAGTTTAGGAACTTCGTTGATATTTCGCATATGTATTCGAGGCAACTGAATTTACGAAATACAACTGAGATTATTTTAACGTGCCTTTGCCTGCGTTATTTATCCCGTCGTTGTTTTTTGAAAATAAAGATGTAGACGTCGGTGTACGCGATAGACGATTCAAATTTCCCGCTGATTGGCAGCCCTGGAAAACCGCGCCTATTTCAGGTTAAACGATGGTCGCTCTTACGCGTTCGAAGGTTGGCAACTTCTTTACCCAGCGGAAGAATGGCGGACGCGTAAGTGTTGTTGGATTACTGAAATAAATCTATAAACATCTCTGGCTAAATTATCTATAATATTCCGAAAATGTATTTTTATCAATTCTTTTTCAATATTCTATTAAATAAGTATCATAGTTTTGTTCTATCTTACCAAAATAAAGATCTTTATTTCTGGGCTGACAAGTAGTCCTACCAGGCATCAGTCTAAAATGAAATATAATTAGTATTTCATCACTGAAAGCTATCAATTTTTTAACAAAGCTTTACTTGTTGTTTTGCACTAAGTCAAATTTATATACTGGTTGTTTTAAATAATCTTTATGAACTTTATTATTCAGAACATAACCTAATCTAACTTATACCACGCGACTTATCTGTTCAATTCATGTACACACAACGTCAATATTTTTTAGTGGTTTATAATTAAAATGTTTTTTAATCCTTTCTCAGGCAGAAGGAAACAGCTCCTCCAGCTAAAAAGCTGCCGGCAGTACCGGAGTCGGTACTCAAAAGAAAGAAGACCCGTGAAGCAGTGAAAGCTGCACGGCTTCAAATTTCCATTAAGGTACATTTACTTCATCCTCTTATACATTTATCTCGTTTATTATATATTAATGAAATTAATTGGTTTTTCAGCAACGTGCAAATCAATACAAGAAACGGAAAGAAATCTTTATGAAAGCTGAGAATTATGTGAGAGAATATAGAAGGAAGGAACGCGATGAAATAAGGTTAATGAGGCAAGCCAAAAATCGTGGAAATTATTACATCCCTGGAGAAGCACGTCTTGCATTTGTTATCCGTATTCGGGGGTGAGTTACTGTGATTTTTAATTGTTTTACTTTGTTAAAATTTGTTTTACGCTTAACCAAGTATTGTTATTTCAGTGTGAATCAAGTTGCTCCAAAAGTACGTAAAGTACTTCAGTTGTTCCGTCTCAAACAGATCAACAATGGTGTATTTGTGAAGTTAAATAAAGCAACTATCAACATGCTTCGTATTGTTGAACCGTACATCACTTGGGGATATCCGAACTTGAAGTCAGTCAGAGAGTTGATCTACAAACGAGGATTTGCAAAGATAAATAGACAGCGCATTCCTATTACAAGCAATGCTATTATTGAGAAGAAACTCGGTTAGTATTAATTGAGTTTTAATACATTGACAAGTCCATGGGAGTTATATTTATTTGGATATGTAACTCCCTTCCATCTTGTCAGAAAGCAAGGGAATCTATACATAGCCATTTCGTGTAAATTTGCGTTCTGGTTTCTAAAGATTCGTACAAGCGATAATTATAATCAAATTAATTTGCTAACGATTTAACGAAATTGTTACAGGCCGCTCTGGTATTATTTGCGTCGAAGATTTAATCCATGAGATATTCACAGTTGGACCAAAGTTTAAGTTTGCAAGCAATTTCTTGTGGCCATTCAAGGTACGTTATTTTGTGGATACTTTACACGCGACATTGGCATGGTTGTAGAAGTACTCTTTGTTCTACCAACCTCCTGTGATGTCGCAGAGCAATACGAGTTTCTCTTTATGGGATGCATGTAGTTTTGCATTTCTTAGTCAAACTCAAACATTTCAATAATTAAGTTAATGATTTTGATTAAATATATGAATTTTTCAATTTTTGTACCTTTAGCTTAACACACCCACGGGCGGATGGCGCAAGAAGACTAACCACTATGTTGAAGGTGGTGACTTTGGAAACCGTGAAGACAAGGTCAATGAACTTCTCAGGAGAATGGTTTAAATTTATACAAATATTGATAAATAAACGTTTAAATACAATGAGTTATTTTGTACCGAATTTCACTAGAACTTCAAATGGAACTTAACCTTTAATTTACCGACAACCGTTCTTTCAATGTCTTAACATTAATACTATACAACACGTGCACAACAGTAAGAAAAAGTATTATATTATTATAAAGTAACTAATGTAGTATTGCTACAATTTTAATTTTTTAAAATTTGTAATGAGTGCACCGGAAATGGTACATGGGGCGCCATCAAATTGCGAGCAGCGAGGTGTTTTCCTTTAATAACTGCGTGATATTTCTTCCACGCTTTTCAGCAGGCTTGAATTTTGAAACAAAAATTAATTGAAATACGAAGAGGTGTTCGTGCCACATTCTGGAATTTTAGTGACGTCAAATTAATTACTCGAATTTAAGGAATATTTTGTGTACTTTTATGATTGTATTACAAAAAACGATTTGTACAAGTTTCAAATTCCGATTTTATACAAATTTTCTTCCTTAATAATGTATAAAAGGTAATTTATTAGATTGGCAAAAAAGTAATTAAAAATTATATTGAAAATGGAAAATAATTTAACGCGAGTGAATATAAAAAATAAAAAAGGAGAATATAGAAAAATAAACTTTAACATTGACAAATGAATAACGAAGCAAACACAACGCTATTATTTATGCAAACCGAAATTACTTTCTTGCCAACTCAATAGTTTATTAATTTTCTTTATAAACCCTTTATAGATTAAATAGATTCGAAAGAGGATTGCTTAATTTTCTTCTATTTTCATAGAAATTAATTGTACCAGCGTTCCAACAACAACCGATCGTTTTAGTAAACTTTATTTACCTCCTAAATACAAAACTATTTCGCTATATCACAATAAGCTATAACGCGTGTACGGGAAATGATGCAGGTCCTTAATATAAATACTAATCGATATAAACGTACAACAGATCGATCTATAAATTTCTTCTCAAAGAACAACGAACACAAGATAAAGTCCATGCCTCGGTCGTGCAACAATTTCCATACTTCTGCGACACTTTTATTTCATCAATGTTTTCTTCTCGTTGATATCGACTATCGGGGAAAATGTATGCAAGTAATGCTCGTAATACTGATACACATGAACAGACGAACGCCTGTCCCGTCTCATTCTATTGTAATTATTATTGCTTATTAAGTACCGGAGACTGCTTGTACTAGGATTTGTGATAAAGGATAGCTTTGTCCAAACGCTATTACAAATAAATGTTTCCGACTGCATCCGTAATTATAATTATAAATCGAATTAGTTATCCTTCGTTTGATTGAACGATTGCATGACTTCTTGCATTATACAGCGTAGAAAATAATTCCCAAAAATCAAATTCCAACTTTTACCCTAAAATCTTTTCTAATAAAGATTTATCTCAATTTATTATATCCTCTTTCTTTTTTGGAGCAATCTGTATTTTGCAGGATAATCATGTTCAAGCGTCGACACGATGTTTTGTAAAAAGAAAGCAGAATAGTATTTTTGACGACGACGCGAAAGGATTCTTCTTTCTTTAATTCGTACAAGTATTCGTTTGTAAGTTATTTCAGCACGAAGTTGTTAAACGATCGTTCGATCGATCTCTTCGTATCTTCTTCCTTGCCTCATCTCACCGATTCGATTTCTCGTTTTAAGTCCTCGGTTATAAATGATCGGATTCGAATGCTGCGTTCGCGACACCGTTCATCGTAGGAACTTCCGTCTTCTTCTCGGCCGCGGTCTGCCATTTCTCAGTCTTCGAATCGTTCTCGTCCTGTTCCTCGGCCTTTGGCTTCGCTTTCTTCTCCTGTTCCAGCTGTTTACGGTCCCTCCTGTGTTCCGTGTACAGCCATCTGTTGATCAAACAATTGGATTCGTGTTTAATATTGATTTAATGATTCCCTCAATTTACTAATCTTCTTTCTCAACCGCCAAAGGTTTGGCTATAATTTGAACCGATTTCTTTTGCCGCTTAGAAAAGGCTGCATTAGGCGTTATTGAATCAAATTTTTATTATTTAATGTACTAGACCGTTGGACATTATCGAATCAAATTTTTATTATTCAATGACTGGTAGGGAATATTGAATTCAATTTTTATTATTCAATGGCTGGTGGGGAATATTGAATTCAATTTTTGTATTATAATATTGCCCCCTTAATTTCTATAACGTTCTAAAGAAGGGTTTTGATTCTAAATTCAAATTTTAGACTCTCGGTCCTTTAAATAATATTTTCTGATAAACACACAAAGAACGACAACGAACTTCTTGGGAATAGAAAGACGTCGAAACGTCGTGGTCGAGGGACAACGTAGCGGAAGTGGAAGAACTCACAAGAACGCGAAGACGGCTGGCATGGTCATACAGGCGCCGACAATGAAGAACGTCCCCGGAAATGTTTTCATGGTGGCGGCGTAAATGGAGCTGTACATGGGACCGTAAACGAGCGGCATCATGGACTCGCAGACGCCGAACAACGAGTTCACCTTGCCTGCAAGATAATAAGGGAATTAGGCTAACTCGATACCGCGAACGGTTTCTTTTACCTTCAACCCTGTTTCTCGTTGTGTAAAAGATCGAATAACGGGGCTAACGGACGGATCAAACGGGAAGGTGAAAAAAGGAGATAAAGAAAAAGAGACCGTTCGAACCAAATGGGTGAACCTCGTTAAACTTCGGCCTAGACGAAGGAAAAAGACGCGGGAAATTGGTTGGAAACGGTGTCGAAGGTACAATGGTATTAAACAGGCTTGGGAATACTGTGATTAGCTTGAAAACCACAAGGATCGCAGAGTTTTAAATATATGTAATTAAAGAAGATGTATCGAAGTTGATTGGAACTGGGTTAACACCTTTCTAAGTTAAGATAAAATTAATTCCTATGCAATGTTAGTGGTATTAAATTTTATGACGCTGGATAGTTATTTTCTTATGGTAGAATATTGCAAAATTTAATGTATTAGGTCGTAACACGAGTTAATCTCATCTTTCTTACATTAAAATAAAATTAATTAGCAATTGCAATTTTATTAGTACTAAATTTTATGTTATTGGATACTCATTTTCTTACGGTAGGATATTGCAATATTTTTAATTAAAATTAGGAATTCAAGTTTCTTTTTTGCTACGCATTTATTATTTGTGCAGTAATTACCAATTATCAGAATTATATTATCCTATTATATTAACAACCTAAATTACAAAACTTTAATTATAGACTCACAATTTAATTTTAATGATGAAAACGAATGGCTAGGATGTTAAATCAATTCTCAACGCTCTTCCAGTCTCGATCAACTCGATAAATATAAAAACAACTTAAATTTAGATTCTCTTTTTCCCCCACCAAACCGATCAATCAAAATTATTTTGTTACAAGTCCCCTTTCACAGTTACATTCTCTTTCCCCGTTCGATTTCCGATCGTTTTACACTAATCATCGCTTTACGTAAGCCGATATTTTGCTAATTACATAAACCATCAGGTAGGAACGATCTAAACGTGTCCGCAACGTAACGGTACTGGCTATCCAGTATCTGTTGGATAAAAAGGCAAAGTTGTTCCGCAATGTCATTCTGCAATGTCGAGGCGATAAATAAAAGATATTTGCATTCGCTCACCAAGCTCGTCGGTCGATACCAGCTTCGATGCAATCGATCTCATCGCTATAAAGGATGTTCCGTTTACGATTTCAACGATCGCCGCTGAAAAGTACAAATATGTCGTTTCATTCCCTTAATTCTCGTCTAACCAATTCTAATACAAGCGTTATTAAATAAATAAACTGCTTTGCGTTACCTAAATAAATCATCCAATCCGTGGTAGCGAAGGCGTAGACGAAACCAGCCAAAATCTTGCTCATCGAGCTCATAATTCCAACGATGGCGTCGTCGATCTTCAGGATGTGGCTGAACACACCGACAGATATTGCAGTTCCTGCAAAAAATGATCATCTTCTTTGTAATAATCCCCTTTCACCTGTGGAACGATCTTCTGACAATTTGTACAGCGATTGGGAAATCTTGGACAATTATCTGTAATACACTCGTTGTATAAGTTTCGTCATTTTTGCATGTTTCAATCATCTTCAAGGATACTAGATCGTATGTAGGAAGAATGAATTGCCAGGATCGGTGTCGAATTTGTGGGTCAGTTGTATTCAACCTGCAATGCCTAAGGCTTGGAGCTATAATCAATATTGGGATTGTTTAATAATTAATTAATTAATTAATTGCTGTAACCTTCCAAAATATTTGCAATAATGTATTGTGGGTTACTCGATTATTTTCAAGTACATCAGAAAATTCTGTACTATATTTATACTTTGCTTTTTTGATTCACAAAACGTTTTCAGGTATCCTACATTCGTTCGATCGAAAATAATGACTGACAATTACGCTTCACAACTATACTGTTCATTACATCACCAATTCCGGTTGCTTTCGTAGTCCGATCGGACAAAAAAATGTGATTGTGGTTGTATCGAGGCCTTCTGTACAACTAAAGGTAAAAGATTGGGTTGGAGCAAATTACTTTTTAATTATTGTACAATCTTTTCGTATGCAATAGTACACTACCCCTATTTTAAGTAATCAAAAGTGAAGTAATTGTAAATTTTTACAAGGATACTGTATCTAATTTCATATTTTTTTATGAGTTTCACAAGTGTAATAATTAAATTGTAGTATTAATAAGATTACAATTTGAAAATGACCTAAATTGTAAATTTTACAATTAACCCATACTAAATATAATTACCGTACAAAAATGAAAAAATCTAAACTCAAATAATTTAGCTACCAAATACAGTCATCTTACAAAGTTGATGAAATTATGAAAAGGCTACTTCGCTGGAATTTTTTAATTCATCGTGAGCACGTTCGAAGAAACGTTAAATCTGAAAGTTGACCGAACACGTGCAACTATGTTGAAGCAACTTTGCCTCGAAAGGAATAAGGTCGAAAGTCGAGGCGAATCAAAAGGAATGACCGTCTACATTATTTGCATCGTGTTTCAGATACATCCTTGCAGCCAGAAACGAGATGCAATCTGACTCGTTGCCTTCGATTTTATACAACATTTTCATTGTGTACCGTGGAAAAAAAGAAAAACTGAGGAGGAATTGAATTTCATTGAGGAAATCGAGGAAGGAATCGCGTTTCTTTACGTGATCGACGATGCTTCCTGATCGTTGTGGTATTTCAGCCTCTTTTCACTATCAGACGTCAACTTGATTTATAAATGCATCTTTTAATCTATCCGGACAATTACCCTCTGAATTATTTATTTTGTAGGAAAACGTTTCGAACTGAATTTGTTATGGATATAGGTTGTGTAAAGATTCCACAATGTACGTACCTTCTCTTTTAAACAAAATCGTACATCTTTCTCTAACATTATTTAGATAACGAAAGTAATATCACCTGAGAATTTTGACAATTTAGGACAGTTAAGATTCAAGGATTCAAAGAATGTGTTTACTTACCGATTAAATTTGTCACCATCGCGAATGTCGTGAACATGCTGAACATCACCTCGTTCCAGTGATACCTGTATCTCATGTAAAGATACATCACTGCCATTTCACCTGGAATAATCATCGTTCGTATTAAATCTTAACATTCGAAATTATATCTGTGAGTATTGATGAATAAATAACAAAATTATAATGACCCAGGTCTGTGTGTAACAAATATTAACGATACGAGTTCTTATCAAGTTGATAATTGAAAAAAATTGTTACATTTTTGATAGTAAGTATTAGAAATATAGATGGTTGTACAAAGTTATACTACTTTTGGTGGACAATAAGAACGATTATTTGAAATTGCAACCTTTGCAAAGCTCGAGTTACGGTGTTTGAAATCCACGTGGGTGGAACGATTCCGTCTCTAAACAGTATGAAAGATCATGGTCAAAACGTTTTTCAGAATTGCCGTACTTCTCGTTTAACCTTATTTGAACAATGTTGCTTCGCGATCCGTAACAATTCGCAAATTTAAATCGACAATCACGCATTAAAGAGGAATTAACAGAAATCGCCTATCTGATCGAAAATAATGATCGCCTTTTGAATGAAACATTTGAAAAAATGATTATGGAACGAGCAACTGAGCGTATGACGCCACTTGGTAATATTCCTCGGGTTTTTCGAGACCGATTAAAAGAATCTGAACAATTTTGTAATTCGCAGAGCAACTCGAGATGTAGATTGTTAAAAATCTTAATCGTCGATTGAACGATGCAATTGTCAACTATGACAATTGTATTTTACATGGAAACTAAAAAACAAAGAGGAACAATTGCATACGTCCTGAAAATTACAGGTAATGTGCTGGAAACGTTTTAAAAAGATGACTGAATGTTTCCTTCGGTGTTCTTAAATCGTTTGAATCCGTGTCTTTACATGAATTCATTAATTTTGTTAGAGTTATGAAAGAATTACGTTTCGTTAAGACGTATGCTGTGATGAGTGGCTTAATGGTATTATTAATTTGCTGATATAAAAGTTACTTAATTGAAAAGATTATCATCATCATGTAAGATTAAGATCGAAAGAGTTGTAATTACTAGACCTATTAATTAAAATCTTTAATATTTTTAATATTAATAAAATAGCAATTAAAAATGTACTATTAACATAATTACAAATTATAATAAAAGATTCCATTTGAAGATACTCTATTTCCAACTATTAACAATACTATTGATGATATAAAATCGCAAGTCATTCAATTTTCAAAATACGGCTATCAAAATGTTAATTACTCGATTAAATTACACTTAACGCCTCGATCGCCACAGTAATTAATGTGCTTGTGCTGAATTACTCAAGGAATTTTGTAATTGTAGACCTTAAGGATGATCAATTTTAAGATGTATAGATAAATGGATGTAGGTGATTTTTGAAACAATATAATAGAGGGACGATCATTAGACGAAGAGAGGTAACGATGTGATAATGGACCGGACACGTTGGGAACGATTAAACGGATTACTTGATAAACGAACTTGTTGTGTAACACTGTGTGTATCCTTATATAATGTCGGTTAATAACACATCGAAATTGTCAGTGTATAAATTCGTGCATTCTATAGATTTCATATAATAATCAAATTATTCAAATCGTTTCTAAAATTCTGTATTTGATTTATTAGATTATTTTACAAGGAAAAATTCAATAGTCTTGCTTTACAGAATTAAAAATTGATTTATGACTTATTTATTAATATATCCAACCACAATAAAAGGCCAAATATACAATGTAACGAAACGACGATAAAACCCTCCAATTAACATTCGAACAATTTTGTAGAGCAAAGCCGGAATAGTTAATGAAGACTCTTAGTTAATTTAAGAACGACAGGCCGGTTAATTCACCGGTAAATACGTCAACCATGCGAAGAGAGGCATATTAATACCAATCATTCGATGCATTGTGTAATTGGACCATACAATTGGCGTACGTTAATTAAATCAATTGTCGCCGTTAATTCGATCAAGTTACGCTCTTTCGACATTGGTTCGCGCGTCACACGTTTATTAATCGGTGAAAATCGTTTATGGTATATTAATTGCAATTATTCCTATCAATATGCAGATTGAAACAAGCAGAAGCAACATTTGATACATGATTTTTTTCTAAGACGAGTCAGACACCTTAAATTCATTAAAATTTTATCAATTCATAATTTTACTTTTTTTTTATCTCAATTAAATCATTTTTCTATAACTTCTGGAATAAGAATTAACAATTTTAAAATATCTGATTATTTTGTAAATAAGTGTTAAGAACAAATGTGTTTTATTGAATTTTGGGCCGATTATTTATTTTTATAAGCGCAAAACGTGCAGATAAACAATGTTACTGTCAAACTTATTATCAGTGATTCGAAGTCAGTACACCTATGTACGTACGTATGCTAATACGGTCTGATTACTTAAGTACTTTGATGTAATTTCAGATCTTTGACCGCCAGAAATAAGTCTAGTTCTGCTGATTCGTACAGTTCAAATTGTTTAATAGCTTATTCAAGAGAGCCGTAACATTGTGCCCTATAAAAATAGACGTGTAATCATGGTCAATCTTCCAAATTTTTATTTCCAAGAGTGGGAGTTCAGAGAAATTGTACTGACTGATTTAAAAAAAGTGTAAGGAAAGGTTGTCACAAGTAGAATATCACCCTATATTATATATTATTAAAAATATTATTTAGTATTATTAATAGCCACAAAATTCTTGTTCTTTATAATACTTATTTTTAGTATCTAGCTGTTACAAATAGTATTATAAATATAAAAAAAGTTGAATACATTACAAAATAAGGAAAAATAGAGTCTATAATCTTACTGGTAAAAAATGAACAACGATCGCAATCTTCCTTTATTTTTGCAAGAATATTCATGGTACGCGAGACGATATCGCGAACCAGCACGGTTGGGTACATTAAGAAATAGAAAATCTCGAGTCGAGAGAGAGAGAGAGAGAGAGAAGAAAAAAATGCACGAACACCTAATTATCGGGCTTTCAAAATCAGGAAGAAGGCCATTACACGAAATTGTTATAAGCAGCATGATTACTCACGACGCTCTTTGCAGCTCGTATCAAGCGAATAAAGACGTAACGAAACATTATAATGTCCGTCGGTATTAGCGGTCTAATTAAATTATGACAAGGACGGCTGCCTTGAATTCCCTGTTGCAATAGGAATTCGCGATCCGCTAATAATCCGTAATCGACGGATGCCACACAACTGCATTGTCGTTTGAAAGATTATCATCGCGGTTGTTTAGGAGAAAATTGAGGACACCGTGAGCTGAATTATTGTTCCTTCATGCAGAACAAAACCTTATCTCACAAACAGGAAGAAGAAGAAGAAGAAAAAAAAGGAAAAATTGTCTTTTCACTCTCGAAGGATACCGTAAGAAGTTTCTTCAAGGATTCGTTAAAAGATTTTAATCGCAAAACACAATTAATCGTTTCATTCTCAGAGGCTGAAAATATATTATTTTCTATAATAAACAAGAATTACCAGCAGCTTGCCGGATTCCGTTCACCAAACGATAATTATAGCTCGTTGCGTTTATCTTTTACATTACGGTACACTCTACCTGTTTTCCCACTTTCCCATGTCCGAAATGCTGCAATTACCAATGGAAATCGTGGTTACCGCAGCACCGGTACTAGGATTAACGAGAATTACGTGAAACTCTTCCCACTTTCATTCGAGCGTCGATAGAGAGAAACCTTTATCGTTGCCTATCGTGATCGGACACGGGAATCGATTCGTGAACCGTGAAAGTTGATGGAGAGAAAAAAGAGTGAACGATCGAAAGAAAACCCCCGAAGAAACCAATCGTACGAGTTACCATCGTTTGACCGTGTTTAGATGACTCAGCAGAGCATGCAACGAATGAATGTCTAATTAGCGGCGATCAGCTTGAACGAAAGAGAAATCGAATGTTACGCGAATAAAAAAAAAGAATATGTATCGGTATCGAACGTGGCATGGTACAAATTTTCATAACAGTCCTCGGAGTAATTAATGAAAATTACTTTTAAATATTGGGAAGTATACCTATTTCGAATTGGAATTGTAAAAATTTGGATATTAACAATACCCACAGGGTAACAGGAACCCTTCTCGACACTCGAATGGACTAATAAAGTTATTACACTAATTAATATGGACACTTACCATAGAGAGGACCAATCACCACCATGACGACAACCATGAGCACCAGCACCCTCTTCTGCCTATTATTTCTCCCTTTCTTGAACGCGACACGAAACGTCTCTTCGATGTGTTTGAACGCGAAAAAGTCGAGTATCGCGTTGCCCAGGGACATCTTCTCCGGCTGTTTGAGACGTACCCTGGGCGCCTCCTTGATCACCACCAGTCCGTAAACAAAGGTGAACACGTAGCACACGGTGGATATACCGAAGACACCGTAGAAGCCCAGTTTCAAGTACAATATCCCGGACAGCGCCATACCGATCGGTACACCGAGCGACAGAAATACGTTCGCGGCACCGATACGAAGCGTCCTCGACTCCACGGACGTGATCTCCGCGATGTAACTAAAAACACCCATGAACATGGTGAACCATCCCCCGGTCAACGCGGGCCAGAGCGCCTCGAACACCCCGGTGGCCTCCATCGACACCTCGTGGAAGAAGTAAGTGCACAACAGCATGCTGACGCTGCTCAGAAACTCCCCGACGATGGGCAACAGCATACAGGGCTTCCTGAGACCCGTACGATCGCTCCAGGCGCCCATGAAGAGGATCAAGATGGTGGGCAGACCGCTGGTCAACGCGGTCTTCCAGGTCTGCATGCCAGCCACCAGCTGTTGGACGGCCGTTTCCTCCGCCTCGTAGCCCGTCGTGTTCCTGATGGCCAGGGCGGTGCAGACTTCGTCGGAGTAGGCCAGGTTCACCCTGCAGGCCTTCTCCAGGCTGAGATTCTGCGTGGCCAAGGAAGCCAGCATGCAGGGGATCACGTAACAGGCGATCATCGGCTCCACCGTGATGTTGCTGGTGAAGTAGGACCATTTCTGACGCAGGGTCATGGACTTCCAGACCACAGGGTCGGCCACAGGGTCTACCCGTTTCTTGTCCATCGTGGCGTCGGTGGATGTACCGTTCGGGGTTGTACCGGACATATTCTTGGTTCGATTAAGTATTTTTCTAAGTTTACGAATCCTGGACGCTGAAGAACTTCGCTTTCGATCCTTGTTTCAACTCGACATGATGGTCCAGTGGTCAGACTCAAGGGTCAATATGAACCTCCGAAATAGAATCATGCGGGTCAGTTCGAAGGAAAGACGTCCAGCTTGGGTGACGGGCGAACGAAGTTCTCCGAGGATGGTCCCTTCTGGTCGTTCTTCGTCGTTCGAGTCATCAATCTTCTTTCTTCCAGGCTGCTGTCTCCTCGGATTGATAGAACTTCGTTGAATTTCAGCCGGTCCGTGGGAG
Organism: Anthidium xuezhongi; assembly: GCA_022405125.1. Classification (NCBI taxonomy): domain Eukaryota; kingdom Metazoa; phylum Arthropoda; class Insecta; order Hymenoptera; family Megachilidae; genus Anthidium; species Anthidium xuezhongi. Next base: position 5,692,309 of record CM039639.1, read on the forward strand.
ACCGTCTGACCGTCCACTTCTGGCTAATGTACCATTGTGCATTACGATCCGCGTGCTACCTCTTTTCCCACCTTCTTCCTCTCGACCACCTCCTGCGTCGAGTTTGCCTCCACCACACCTCGTGTTCCCTCTATGTGGCCCACACGAGACAGTTGGGTCCTCACCGGCCGCGGGGAGATAGCCAAGGGTACATCCACCCAAAGCATCTGGAGCCTCGACAGGAATGACGTGCGACCAACGCTTGCGAACGCTTCCGGTTCCGCTCTCGGACGCTTTTGGGATCAAGGTTAACTCGCGTGGTCGCTGAACGGGGATATTTCAATGTTTTATGCCATCTTATTTTATTTTTAAGTGTTTCGTACCAACCTTGTCTGTATTTACATTTATCATTTAACAAGTTAATTTTTTGCACGTCTTGGGTAACTTTGAATCATTCTTGGAATTTTTTGTATTTTTTAGGTAGCTCGAAAGTGTCGATAAAATTATAATACTTGTTTAGGATTTGATCTTTTCGATATGGTACAAAATTTTAATACCTTATTAAATGTTTCTTGTTTTATAAATATAGCACAGATTTTTAACTGCAATCCACGTGTTCTGGACATTTATTTGCAAACAAAATGTGGGTCAAGAAAAAACGTTGCTTTTTTACTTTATTCAGCATTCATCATTACCTTGGATTTGTCATATAACCATCCATGTAATCTCGAATCTCTACGTGATGCCATTTTTAGTGAAAACGTTCCGCAAATTCGTAACGTTACTTAATAGCTCAGTCTTTTCTTTGAAACGATGTTATCTTACGTGTATATGTTACGTGCCAATCAGCTAAATAATTAACATCACACAGTTTCAGCTTTGGGGATATCAATCAATGCTAAACATTTACTCACACATATAGCCAAATATTTATCTCGATGCAAGAAATGTAAGGAATTCCCCGTCATATTTTGTAACACTTAGTCATCTGGATTTTCATTTTATTTTTGGTAGAAACTTAGTAGTTTTATTTCTTCATAAAAAGAACACAAAATTAAATTTCATTCCTCGAATAAACTTTTATATTTTAAAAATGTAAAAATCTTGTAAATCTTGAATGCATCACTGTATTAATTAATCAATTTACCCTACGAAAATTCGATGGATGTCCATCCCCATAAAAATACTGAAAAATTGCCCAGGCAGAACGAAGTTACGATATGGGGTCTGTATACCCTGTGGCTCATTGAACGTTTCACGGTCCAAAAGGAAGCCACAGGCACACGTAAACAGTGAGCACCGTTGAAATCGTCATCTCTGGGTAGGCCAGAGTCGAGGTGCCGGTTAAATGTGGCAATTTGTTGATAAAATAATCACGAGTGACTGTCTTATCTTCTACGGCTGGGGCCTATTTCAGGCAGGGCCGGCTCCAGCAGCCATCTAGAACCACGAATCAACCCTTGATTACCATGGACAGCCTCAAATTTCACCCTTTAGAAGTAATAAGAATAAAAATTGTGAAATAAGCTCGTAAGTTAAAAAGGTACAGGATCAATTTTCACTTTCTAAGACCACAGCAATCACGTTTCGCTGGTTGGTCAATTGTGACGAACTAGAGATCATGTTTGTGGTCTTGAGACTTTTCCAGGCCTTCCTCGGTCCATAGAAATTCGGTCAATGTTACGTTGTTCCGGTCGATCGATGGCTTTTTAATTGATCGTAATAGCGTTCCTCGAAGAAGGGACACGCACACGTTCATTTCACCAGCAACACCGATTCACGATCGCGATCTCAGCTTCGCGATTCGAGGACGCCAGGAAGAAAGACTCGAAAGGGTGGTTCCGTTTATTTGGGGGAGAAACGATGGGAATCGTATCGGGGATTCAGTTACGGCCCTGCTCCTCAAGTTGATCGTATGACGTCGTCAAGTGAGTAATGCTCGTAATTCGAGCGATGCTATAAAATATTCGATTCAAAGCTGTAACAGACCCGTTGTTTTCGTGTTCCGCCGGCACATCCGTTATCCACGCGTGTTTGAACTCGGAACGTACCATGCTGAGCGACCCTGGCCACTCGAGGGGTCATTCTACTTTCGACTTGTACCTATTTTTCTTCAAACACGAATCTTGTCGTTCAATTTTGGCAGTAAAATTCGAGTCACATCAACCAAAGAACATCTGCACAAAATTTTATTACTTTTGAGTACCATCGTTTAGTACTTAATTAAATATTTCCTATAAAATATTAATAAATCTAGGTCCTCGATAATTATTAGCCCTTCATGTTCAAATGTATATGAACAAATTTCAAAAGATGTTCTTTATGTTCCTTAAAATTGATTGCAAAAATGGGTGGTACATTGGGGATGAAGAAAATACTTTATTATTCACTGTTTGATGGTGTTTCAGAGATAGAAATGTAAGTCATGTATCAAATGCGTGTTACAATGCAATGATAATCATTGATGAATTATTTTAATGAATGACAAGGACCTCGTAGTCTTTGAAGGACAATTCTTCACCGTCGAAGGGGATGTACAGGCATCCGTGACTGGGCTGGACCTGAAACAACATTTCTTGTTCTTAATTTTGTTAAGAAAGAAGATTTTTGTAATATTTCTATTAACAAGTCAAAAGTTTCAAAAATTTCGAATAATTATTTTTAGTAGCACAAATAATTCTTAAAATTATATTAACTGCACATAGCAATCTATACTTATTAAAACTGTTATAGCATCGTCACTGATTGCGACAACAAATATTAGAGTCCCTTTTAACTTCTTCTTTCAATTTGTTATCTATCTCAGTCTTTGATTAAACAATCGAGGTTTTAATGTGTATCTTGGACACAGTTGATACGAATTGAAATCCGCTTTGGACTGGAAACACGAATTTCCCGTACGGCAAAAGTAATGGTAAACTCCGACCTTGCCAACTGTTTGGGATCCATTATGGAGAACACGACCGACATACAGAGGTTCTCCATCGCTCGTCTGTCCTGCGACTACCGCCTCGCTTGGAACACTTCCGTTGCTGCAGAACTCCCACGCGAACTCGCCTTGGCTCAAAATCTAAAAGGAACAAATTCTTGTGAAGAAAAAAGATAACGTTTCCTGGTCATCGAACGATATCGATCGTTAAGTTGCATAGAAACGACGATTACACGAATAAGCCTAGAATCACTTTATTGATTTATCAATAGGGCGGCATCGGTTTATTTTAAGACTGTTTGAACAAAGTTATTTTCTTATCTGTGACACGCAAGAGTTCCCAACTGAACGATTCTAGGAACCAATCTACGCTTACACTTAAGTTGGGTACATCTACTACACTTTGAGCATCGTGATAAAATTCTATCAATAAATTAGGCTTTTATTGTTGGACAAATTCTCGGATATTTGATAACATCACTGATAAGTGATCGATTAATTCGTTGTTGTACGACATTTAAATTTAATTATATACCTTGTACAAAATGTATTAAATATTAACTCTCAATGAGTTGAATTAAACAGTGAATTAAATTCAATTCTACTTCATTCTGTTAAATATTTTTTCACGTACAGGTTTCATAAGTCTGGGTCCTGATTGACCCGGGCTATTCAAGGGTTATACCCAAATTTTTGTCCAGTAATATAATTGAATCCTGTTCGACGAAATGATACGAAATGGTACGAAATGAAAGCCAAGTGTGTTTCAAAGATATTTTCTCAAAGCCTCCAGGCGATCGCGCGGATTTGAGGCTGAACAAAGCTAAAGCTTGATGCAAATCGCCGCAAACACTATTCCTATTCCGCAGAACGGCCTCGCCTTGACACGAAATCTCGATTTCGTGTTGCGTGTGTTAAGAAGCTGCTTAGTTACAATGGATGATTAGGTTTACCATCGAAAAGATATATTTATTAAAATTATCCGAACGGTCGTGTAATCTGCCTTGAACTTAATCGCCTCGTCGCTGAGCAGTGAGATCAAAAAACACGATGGTAACCAGATTAGATTAAGAGCGTAAAAATATGAACGGACTCTGGTTAAAGTTGACATATAATCAAGATAACGTGTAGCTAATACAGGTATTAAGGCTGGATTATAAATTTTGTCAAGTTTTGCCCTCGTTTCCTTCAAAAAATTTATTTAAATGACCAATGAACAAATTAAAATGAAACCACTGACTAAACATTAAGCAAGGACTCTTTAATTGCTACTAATCTATGTAACGAAGGCTAGATGTGCTGCAACGAGGTGATTGTTGATTAAAATGATCTTTGGTCAGTTAAATTGCAAAAAGAATTTTAATGAAAAGAATTTTGCTCACCTCGTAGTCATGTTTGGCGTGTTCCTCACCATTGTGGCAAACGTAGGCGACATGCTTGTCAGGTATCACCTTCGCCGGAAGCATATCACCGGCGTGGAAGGCTCTGCCGACGAAGATCGTGGATCCGTCGATGTCGCGACCTCCTGTAACTGCGGTTGCCGGAACACTTTGTCCCGCAGTTCGGTGAATCCATCTGTAAGCTTTAATTCAACCAATCGTTTAACTTCTGTAAACTTCAACCCTGCTGACTGTTTAACTTCCGCCAATTGAATTGGAATCACAGAAGATTGTATTAGAAATACAATCAACAGTAAAACAAAGTATTATTAAAATAGGAATAGAATTTTGAACTTGAAAAACAATTAAACTTAACTTTAGAAATTTAATGAATTTCAACAATATTGCATTTTGATTCAACAATAAATGGATTATTTGTTTCGTTAAATTGTTAAAAATGATGGATATATAAGAGAATACAGAAACATAAAGTGATAATATTTTATAAATATATGATTGCAGCTGTTGATTGCTTCTTGACAAGACCTTTCCAGAACACGATCTGCTGACTGATAAAAGAACGTTTACACAGCAAGCTACACCAATGTTTACTCTTCTTCTTTTTGAATTTCAAAAACGTTCAAAAACGTGTTCAAAATTCAGCAGTAGCCAACATTTAAAAGAAACTGTTCAATTATAATAAATAAAATAAATATGATGAGGAATTTTTCAATTATAATAAAAAAAGAATGAAACAAAATGAATTACGATAATTTTCAAATTCCAAAATTATTAATTAAAATATTTACGAGTCTATTGAATCCTACGAATTTATTTAATTGATAAAATAAAGTTTTGTTTTACCTGGCATGTTGAAACCTGACACCTCTGATACCTCAAATATGACTGATGCTTATCAGCTCCGCGCACCCAGTTAAAAACCGATGTAATCTTATCGTATATTTTTTGATAATATTTGTGCTCTTCTTACAACGTGTGACAGCACGCTCTTCGCGGAATACAGGATAAGTTGATTAATGATATCATATACGAAAGTAACTTTCCGAAAAATGATCTTGATTTAAATTAAAACAATGTGAAAGGAACGATCGAGCCAGTTAAGAATGATTCATTCTTAATTTTAACAGGTGTTATCATTAATAATTTCTGTAAATTCAAATTTATTAACTATTCTGTATAATATACAACGGATGTACATGGTTTATGCATTGCATAATTAATTAGGTATATTATGTACAAAGGTCAATTTCTTTATTTAAATATGTATGTAAACTTTCATAAATAATAATGATAGATTAAAATATGTTCCTGCATATGGGACACGTGGATTTCTGACTCGTACTAAACCATTTATACTGAAAGAAGAAAAGGATGAAGGTAAATAATTTCGATAAAATTTCAATAATAATATCGTGAAGATTAATAAACGTAAATAGACGTACCAGGCATGCTGTATGGAATTTCTTTCGACACGTGTGACAAGATAATTTCGGTATTTGGTACGTGTTTATGTGAAAAATACTGAAACAAATATAACACTCTTCCACACCAGCGAATTTCTTATCTAAATTCTTTTTCCATAATACTAATCCATCCCACACTGATCCATTCTATGAAACGAAATAAATAAACGGTTAGGTTATCGATATATAGTATCGATATAACTGTTGAGTCATTAAGTCGTAACTTTGATTATTATTTTTACAGCAATGACACAAATTATCATCGAAATGACGGAACTGTACTGTTTACCAAAAATATCAAGTTTCGCGCCTAATGACTCAATATTTAACTTTCATGAACCATTACTTGGTGAGTAAGGAATATGGACAGCTGCATATGACAGTTTCGCCAATTTGCTGTACCACCAGCGTGTTGGCCAGGCTCGACCGTGACTGGTCCCAGTGGATGATTCGATGGAAGAGCGATATTGAGTTCCAGCTTGGTGTCGTCCATCTGATACAAGGCAACGACCTCGCGAAACGTCGGATGAACCTTCACTTGCATATTCTCTATATTTTGCAATTTGTTATTCAGCAGCTCTTCCTGACAGAGCATAGGGCTGACATAATGAGTGGTGATCTTGTCCACCGCGGCACTGACCCTGCTGTCAGCGGTGCTCCACCACTGTCTTACCAACACAGGCAAATATCTCAAGCTGTTCGTGTACAACCAACATACCAAGTGGTCCAATCTCCACTCCGTCCAACTTTCTGTAATATGTTACAGGTAAATCATCTTCAAGGAACTTCGTTTTAAAGAAAATTACCTCCAAAATCGAGAGATGGCTGGGTAGAAAATATTTCCACGAGTTTCGCGCCCTTATTTTTATTGTCTTGGAGCACCTCCACCGGCATCAATCTAAATATGTTATTCAATAAACTGGGGAAGAAGTTGTCCCTGAAATCATTCGTGGATAACAAATATACTTATCAACAAATTGTTAATAATGTACTACGAGGATGTTTACTTGAGTATTTCAGCGTATTGGTAGAGCAAGTCTCCATGAGCGTTTGAACACATTTCTAGGATGATAGCCCACGTTAATAAATATCCCACAGTGTACGTGTAAGAGTCTGTGTACGGCTGAATGGTGCAGCTAACCGTGTCGCACAATCTACAGAAATATTGTAAATTAATGTATCAGTCAATATCGTACAGGTACATAGTGGAACAAAAATTACTTGAAATCCATCAGAATAGTATTCACGATATTTTGCGTGTTTTGAAGGACGTCCTCCATTTTCCTAATATTCAAGGTATTTACATCCAAGTTCTCCGACTCTACGACAACTTTGTCTTGGCGGACGAGCTCTGGTACCGCGTGCTTCAACACGTGATAGGCACCCAACTGTATACTGGCCACAGGAGATTGCAGCAACGACAACGACAATTTGACGGTATCCATTAACGATACGTTCGATTGGTTTTTAAAAATTACGTCCCCGTTTAACACCTTCACGGCTCTTCCCAAGTGATCCAACGGTACAACGTGTTTCAACACCGTTTTCTCATTGTACAAATCTATCGAACATAAGAATCACAATCATATACTTTAATCGGATACTTTATAAACGATAAATGTACCCGTATAAAGTGTCCAAGCTTGAACAATTCCGCTTTGTACATCGCTGGCGAATACGTGCTTCCATTCGTCCGGTAACGACGGCAACAAATCTGTTACCGGTTCCTGTTCGTGTTTGTTAATTAAATTCTGGATCGCGTAATAAAGCTGACAGACGGCCACCGTCAACGCCGACACCTTTAACATTAATCAAAATGAATAAATAATACAAATCGCCATTGAACGATTAAAACAAACCTTAAAATCATTGGCACTTTGTTTCGATTTAATGATCGAAAGTTGCCACAAAACTATAGAGATCAGAGTAAAATTCCAATGTTCGGAGGTTAATTTTGAGGGTTCTTTTTTGATAAGTTCTGTTAGCAATCTGATGAGTTCCAATGGTAGACTCAATTTTTCCCATGAGATCTGGGAAATATCGCTACAAAAGGAGTATACAATATTTAAAAATATTTGTTCAAACGTTGCTTAATAAATTTGATAAAATTTCATGGACGAAGATATTACCAGTCGAGAAGCAATAGAGAAGGGTTTGTCTTTTCGTAAGATATTATTTTTTCTAAAGTATCAAAGCACTTTGAATACTGTTTCTGATTGATAAAGACATTTCTCGCTTCTATCAATGCACACACATCGTAATCTTTTGATAGTGATATATCTTCAGGTTGTTGAGATTTGGACCGAATTTCTAGTCCTTCTAAACGTAACTCGGTACAACAAAAATGTAATATATACGATATCATACATCCATATTTTGAACAGTTCCTACAAACGTACACAAAACACGTGATATTTCATAAAATAATCAATGATTAATGAAATAAAAAGAAACGCTTACGCTTTAACGTAATCAAATATATCATCGACCGTATCTTCGTTAATGTACGTTTGCAACTGCTTGAAACTATCTTGCACAATGGTCAGAACTTTATTCACGTTACTGTAATGTTTGGTCTGTAAGGATTGAATAACCAATTAAACATGAAATACAATCTCTTTCTGTGTCATGGACCGCTAATTATACTTACAGATTTGTAATAAGTGGAGTAAATTTGTCCCAAGATGATTGAATATACAATGTTTATTAATAAATCTGTTGCTCCAGACAAATTAACATTCTGTATCAATACTTTTTCGGTATCAGACTCGTTTTCTTTGTTTTTGTTAGTGAACATTAAGCACAGCTTATTTAACAAGTTTATATTGAACAATGCCCATTTTAAACAATTCTCGGTATTGTCTGTCACCGTGCTACTAGTTAACTCGATGGACATGCGTTTCTGGTAAATTTGTATGCTCTTATCGAGAGACGATACATACAGTTTACCAGTCAACACCTCTCCGTACGCAATTATTCCAGTTACCTCAGCCAACCATACTTCTATGTCGTTATCTATCAAGAACGTTAAAAGAACCTCTTTCGCGTACTCCTCGTCCGCGGAAATTTCATTATCGATCATAATTTCAACGAAATCAACCGCTATATCGACTATCACTTCCTTAACGTGTTCCTCGCTTCTGCAAAATATAAAAAATATTGTATTAATTTTTTCACTTTCATAAACAGGAAGTAGAAAATAAATCTTACGAGTTGTATATCTTTTTCCACATGAGGGTCGCAAATTTCTTGGTCAAATCAATGAACTCGGCAGACGAAAGTTTCTGAATAGCCTCGAAGAGACCTTTCTTCCACACGTTTCGCATCGTGTCGATGAAACTGGAATTGTTACTGAAACAGTCTTGCGAGAGTAATTCGAAAAGCGTTTCCAATATTTGCGTGGCGCCGGGAATCGACTGCTCGTGAATCCACGTTAACGGAACGATGCAGGAAATTAATTTTGCGAAGTCCAACAGGTACGCCTCGTTTATTTTGTGAAGCGAATTGCACAGTATAGATATGATTTCGTGAAGTCCTTCCTCCGTTATCAACAAATCTAAGAATCACAAAAACATGATTATTCAATGTTTTACTAACATGAACAGGTGTCGAATACTTACTGCCATCGTCGGAAGGCTCGAAGGCCAACAGAATCAGCTTCTGATTCTTCTCCAAATCAGAATAATTGCCAGAAACGATTTCCTTCGCCACTTCGATCAACAAACTAGTGATTTTTGACTGAGAACACCATCTTTTTATTATCACATCGTTTCTATGCTTTTTGGAGAGGGCACACTGTATGATACTCCGCGATGTCACGATGTCCTCGAACTGAAAATGAAGAAACCCGTTTATAAAATACAAAAATATATTTTAAGAAACGTGCAATCTTACCTGCGTCAACGACCTCAAAATTTCGTTCTTCTCGGAGTCGTTCATGTACTTCATGAAATTGAATATTAATTCTACTATGTGCTCGGTTTCCTTCGATTGTTCCAGCAACCAGTTCCGCAGGATTTGCTCGTAAAAATTGGAGAAGTTTATCTGCGTTTTGAGGGACTCTGACAGATTTTTGAAAAGCTGCTCGCTCTCGAAACATATTATGAGCTTGTTCAAATATATGATGTACTTTTTCTCGCTGTGTTTGGTGATTTGATTGAAATACTGTATGCACAAGGAGTTGACGAAGTTATTGAGCTCCGCGATGAACTCGGGGTCGGTGTCGGAACTGGCGACTTCCGTCTGAGGCTGGATCGCCTCGTCCTCCACCGAATTCTGGAACTTCACCTTCAAATTTTTACGAGAGTCCGCGGGCGCGGTTTTCAACGTGATTAAAAACTCGATCTGAGCGTTGTTCGTGTCGAAAATATTGAACGTTTCAGAATGTTGGCAAGCGTCTATGAGCAGATTGAACAATTTGTCAAGTTCGGCCCAAAATTCTTGCATCAGAACGGAATACGATTTGTAGTCCTCGTTGTGACGGTTTTTACTCCAATACCGCACTAGATGAGTAATTTTAGGGAAACAGATCTGTTTCATAGGGCTGTTCTCTTTTATGCACATTTCTAATACTGGTATGAGCTGAAATAATCAATCGCTAACGTCAAATATTAATGTCTTACAGCAATATTTATAAGACAATGTGAAACAAATACCTGGTCTTTGAGAAGCACGTTGCTTAATTCCTGATTATCGACGTTCAAAAGAATGGTGTATCGTAAACATTCGATGAACGATGTTATTACCGCGTACATTTCTGAACGACTCGTCTGTACACTTTTTACGGAAAATCTGAGAAGAAGAAATACATAATTTAAATGTTTCACGTCGATTATCAACTGTGTAATACGATATCACATCATTAATTAAATAATTAAGTACCCTTGTCGCATATTACTGAAGAAATTCATATACAAATGATGAGGGTCGATATTCAACTTTGGGAATTGACTAACAAATGGTAACAAATTCGGATAAACTACGCTGGCGCAACATTGTCCTCCGCTTCTTAGAACGCGCCACAGTTTTGGTAATACCAGTTTTTCTACGCTCACCAAACAATACCAATCCTGGAAGAGAAATGCTCGTATTTAATACATCGTATACCGTGCAGCAATTAAATACCATATTATTTACCTGTATTTTGTTTATAGTGACAAGCATAGATTCCCATACGGCGGACAATAACGCGGGTTCTGTTTCATCAAGACTATTCATAATGGTCGTTACAGCTTTCTTTTTTTCGTCTTGCAACAATACATTTGCGTTCTCAATTATTGATGTTAACACATTAAAGAATGCTGTTTTAATCGGAAGAGCATCATACTTAACTAACTTCCAAAATTTGTTGTTACTTATAATTTTACGATGAATATCGATCATTTTCTCGATCTCTTTAATCGGAACTTTCCTTAGAAAAATGCTGTATCCCTGTAAGCTTGCTATCAACACCCTCTGATATTTTGTTTCCATTTCTTCTACAGTGAGACTCCTAATAACAAATAGTGCATGTATAGTCACAATTATTGTTTCTTATTATTCAAGAACAATGCAAAACATACTTTTGTACAGATAAGGATTGTGCAGTTTGTACAGTAATGTTATCACAGATATACGTCAAGATTTCGCCCTGACAATGCACAATGGCGTCGATTACTTTTTTCTGTGGAAATGTCTCCTGTGTACAAAAAACTTAGATCAGAAGATATACATTCATTGTACTACTTTTTTAAATGTCTGTAACTGTTTATGACAAATTACATTGAATGAATTAGTGGCAGCTGATGCTGCAGGAGGGTATGTATCATACTGTGAAGTAAACCAAACTCCTGCAACCTGTTTTAAATACATTGCTATTCCTCTTCCTACACGCTTTACAACAGCTGCATGAGCCAATTGCGCAGCTTCTCTTACTCTGTGCTCCACATCTATGGCCAAGACACAATACAACCGTGGCCAAAATGGTAACATTCCTTCAACAGCTGATAGTTCTGCATCTTTACACATAGTAGCAAATTCTTGCAAAGCCTAGAATAATATTTCATTGTGATTATCTTTTTTATATTTAAGAAAGACATCCATGACATACCTTGCACTTTGTTGTTGCATCCTTTTTATTCATTTTCTTCAGTACTATTTGAAAATTACTATCAACATTATTTAATTCAACCTCATTTGTACTGCACAGTGATAAACCTGGTAATATGGGTACATATCCTCCATCCTTAACAGCTGAGAAGCCAACATAATTTGGCATTGAAGTACCAAGAAGTTCTGCGCTTCTGCTGCTGTTGGACGGCTAAAAGACATAAATAATTTATGTTATTTTCTTCTCCTTTTTTGGTGAATCATGACTCAATCATTGTAAACAAATATTGGAATAATAATCCCAGGTAAAATTTAAATAATCTCATTGCAAGGAAAAGTACTCAACTACATATTCTTTTGCACAAGTGTAAAAGCAATGTTGCATTAATGAAACTTTTAACAACAATGAGATTTAACCTATAATATTTATTTCCATCTGATAAAATTATATTTTATTATCAATATAATTTCTCTCTTACCCTTGCATTATTTTTTGTGCGTTGCGCCTGTTTATTCTTTCCCATGATAATTAATACAGAAACAACCAACGTTTGAACCACACATCAATTTTACTCATATGCTTTTGTGTAAACGTTGCGAACAGCTGATCGCCTGTTAGTATACTGGATTGGTAATTTCGGTTTGCACAAATAGATAGCGTTGTGTTTATTTCGTTATTCTTCTGTTAATGTTATAATACTTTTCTTTTGAATCTTGCCAACCCGATATATTCATGTGATTACATTTTTGAATTAGGATATTATATTTTATCGAATTCAATGAGAAATTTAAATTAACTCGTGGATAATTTTTGTTCCTATATGCATTTCGATATCAGGACGTTTTTCAAGAATAATATGCACGACAAGTTTATTAGATATTTTAAAGGAAAAAGGTATAATAAGAGACGATGATACAATATGTACGTACAATTTTATATTGGGTGCTAAATTGAAGGAGATTATTTCGCAGTAAGTAAGAAATTATTAACTACCTGAAAATGCCTTTTAAGTTATAAAACAAATGTACATTCACATTTTTTCATTTATAGGTTAAGTAATGAACATGATTGTTGGAAACAAATTGGGCCAAAGACTGCTGTTGTCATATTGTTCCTTCACTTGTATTTATTTCCCTGGTATTCTGATATTACTCAAGTTAAATGACAACTTATACAATGTGGGAAAATACAAGTTTATTCCAGTATTGTTGATTCTGCTTTTCGCAGAAGTGATAAAGTTGTTGTTTCCTATTTTTCATTCTGAGTCAACAATTATAGGGAAAACTGAGTCAAGGACATCAAAAACTAGAAGGACCTGGTCTAGATATTTGAAGGAAGTTTTCAAATTTATATTGGTTGGATTTCTTTTATCAATTGTATATTATGTTGTAATCATATTGTTTGGTGCACCAGTAATGGCACATCATGAAGAGACCACGATGCTCACAATTACATTAACCAGCCTTACATTTATTCCTGCAAGTTTGCACTTAGGAGTGGACAGTGCATTAGAAATCATGACTGGTACCCAATCACAAAAGGGTAATGTTTTGGTGGATGCCATAAAAACAAATATTCAAGCAACCCTTTTGGGCACATGGTTAGGTGCTTTTGTGATTCCATTAGATTGGGATCGACCCTGGCAAGCTTGGCCAATTCCATGTGTAATAGGTGCTCTTCTTGGTTACACAGTTGCGCATTTTATTACTCTCATAAAGACATTACCTATGTTAAGATTAGGTAAAAAAGTTCATAGATAAATATTAGAACTTAACAAATAGTCACATGAAGTTTAGTATTACAAATTTTTCTTATTTTGATATATGTGTATTTTATTTCTATACAAAGACATTTCTTAATCATCTGATCTCTTGTACAACAATTGCAACTGATAGTTAGAACTGAATCATATTAGTAACATTTTTATTCATCTGTATTATATTTTATACAATGTGATACGTACACAAAATATAGTTTCTGAGTCCTAAGTTATGAAAGCAATAATAAAAACTGTACTATACAAAATAAAGACTTTATCTACAAAAAATGTCATGTTGGGTCACGTTATACAGGGTGTCCCAGAACTCCTGTAGGAGCCGCAAATGGAGGATAGCTGAGACTATTCTGAACAACAATTTCCTTTGCAAAAATATCGGATGGGGCTTCGTTTTTGAATTATTAAGCAAAAACACTGACCAATCAGTACCGTCAGTGTAGCGTCGAGCCTAGTCGCCCCGGGACAAGCGCCTCGATAGATCAGGAAGCGTTAAGTCCTGGGATCATCTAATTTAAATAGTAGAAAGATAAAACATTGTATTATTATAAAATAATGAATTTAATATCGTTCAAGCTTTATTTTTCAATTGTTTTAAAGAGCAACTGAGGACGGTACATGGGGTGTTACCGACGAAATTAGCGAAACAGAAAATTGTGTTTTTTCAAAAACCAGGTCACTTTTCGGATAAACTAGAGTTATAGAGACATTTATAACAACAAAATATTTTATGTAATGGTGTTAAAAAGCCGATTTTTAATAAAATAATTTTTACCGACTTTTTATTTTACCCCTGGCGCCACCTGCGAACAAAGTGCTGAAACTGCTCAAAAATTGACAGGAATCTGCCGTACCTACAATGATTATTTTTTAAGAAAATAATTTTTTGCTGTTTTCGCGTGTTTGAAGCATCTAATCGCTTCTATTTTATACTAATTATCGATTCCAATTGTCCGATTAATCCTAGAAGCCCGAAATATTGAAATATTAAAGATTAAATTGTACATTGAGAGAGTGAGAGGTGAGATTGGCGGACTAGTGTTCACTCTCTCGCACATTGGTGTTGTGCGCAGGCGCGAGTTTGACGTAGAGGGAGTGAGAGACTAGATGCTCGGTGCTCTCACTCGCACATTGAAGGAGTGAGAGGTCCGAATGGCGGACTAGTGTTCACTCTCTCGCACATTGTGGGAGTGAGAGGTCCGAATGGCGGACTAGTGTTCACTCTCTCGCACATTGTGGGAGTGAGAGGTCCGAATGGCGGACTGGTGTTCACTCTCTCGCACATTGTGGGAGTGAGAGGTCCGAATGGCGGACTAGTGTTCACTCTCTTGCACATTGGTGTTGTGCGCAGGCGCGAGTTTGGCGTAGAGGGAGTGAGAGACTAGATGCTCGGTGCTCTCACTCGCACATTGAATGAGTGAGAGGTGAGATCGGCGGACGAGTGTTCTCTCCCTCTTACGCATTAGCATACTGCGTTGGCTTGGTGCGAGTGAGAGGGATGACGCTCTCGCGGAGTCTTTTAATCGTTGCGTTACAATAATTAATAGTATGAGTTATTCGAGGTTCAGACTATTGTAGATCGGTTTTTCGTGTTCGAAAATGTAAAATTCGATACCAAATTAGCCAGTGCTTCTACGTTTTCTATTATTCATTAATGGTCGGGTAGTTACGTTCATCCCTTTTGTGTGAGGTTATGACTAAGTCCCTGTAATTTTATGTACAAGCTGTCTTAGTTTAATGATACATAACTAGATAAATACAATTTTGCAAACTCGAGATCCTTGGTTTCTGAGGCTAGTTTCATTCTACCAATAAACAATGGGAAGGATTTAACTACTGAGAGTAAACATAATCCATCGAATTCAAATCTGATTGAAAATGATCACTTTTGTCCTATCGTATGTAAGTATAAACTATTATAATTTTATTCAAGTAGTTAATAATAGTGTATTTTGCTGTGTTGCAGATTAGAAGATGTATTTGTTATACATTTCTACGCCACATAAGCTGCACATTAACATCATTAAATCAACTGGAAACTTTCTGGCAGTTTCTCAGATATCAGTGTTCGGTAATTTTTGGAATTGGACACTACTAAAATTTCAAGAAATGGCACGAAGAATACTTCCTGTCACATCATGTTCTCCTAATACAAATCTGCAAACTTGAGATCCTTGGTTTATGAGTCCAATTTCATTTTACCAATAAACAATGGAAAGGATTTATCTACGGAGAGTAAACTGTTCTTCAATAGTTATACTGAATATATAAGTACATATGTAATTGTAGAATGTCTTTATTTCATAAGAATATTGTACTGCGCTTAAGCTATATGTTAAATAATTATAAAAATATGTTGTATGTAAAAATACTGATATGTAAGTTTTACAATTTGTAATTATAAGTGCGTTAAAGTTAAGAATCTAATATTTAAGTAAGTTTTACAGTTAGTAGTTATAAGTGCGTTAGAATTGTGAATGTAATATTTAAGCAAATTTTACAATTTGTAATTATAAGTGCATTAAAGTTAAGAATCTAATATTTAAGTAAGTTTTACAGTTAGTAGTTATAAGTGCGTTAGAATTGTGAATGTAATATTTAAGTAAATTTTACAATTTGTAATTATAAGTGCATTAAAGTTAAGAATCTAATATTTAAGTAAGTTTTACAGTTAGTAGTTATAAGTGCGTTAGAATTAACAATGTAACATTTATGTAACATGTATAATTGAAAGAATTTTCAATAAACATAGAGTTAAACTTAAGCAATTGTTTATTCATTTATAAACCTAACTCCCTTATCCAGCCCTTACAAAATTGCACTTAAAAAGCAAGAAATAATGTAGAAAAACATTGCACAGAAGTTTCGAAATACAAAAGTAGAAAAGAAACGAAAAATATCGGTTGGATACAGAGAAGAACAAAATTCGGTACAAACGGTTTCCAGGAATTCCTGGAATTCGACGTCACTAAAATTCTGGGAAGTGGCACGAAGAATACCTCCTGGCACATCATGTTCTCCTGATACAATTTCGGGATCCGAAATTCTGTAAATTTAAATTTTATAGTCTTCGATTTGCTATTGTTAATTTTCATTATTTTCTGAAATTATTTATGGGATAAGGATATCAAGAGAGGTTTATTTAAATAAATAAACGAATTCTGGGTTATTTTTGAAAATCTGCATTTATTCAATAAACTAAATGATTTATTATACATTGAGCTTTAGAATAGTTATTAAATTATTTACAACTAACGTTTACAATTGTAATTTTGCGCACTATCTATACAACTTTAATTTATAATCGGATTTGTTATAGAATTGATACAACAGGTATCTAAGTTCCGATTATTAATTAAATCCTTGGTTTCTGAGTCCAAGTTCCCGGAAATTCCTGGAATTCGACGTCACTAAAATTCTGGGAAGTGGCACGAAGAATACCTCCTGGCACATCATGTTCTCCTGATACAATTTCGGGATCCGAAATTCTGTAAATTTAAATTTTATAGTCTTCGATTTGCTATTGTTAATTTTCATTATTTTCTGAAATTATTTATGGGATAAGGATATCAAGAGAGGTTTATTTAAATAAATAAACGAATTCTGGGTTATTTTTGAAAATCTGCATTTATTCAATAAACTAAATGATTTATTATACATTGAGCTTTAGAATAGTTATTAAATTATTTACAACTAACGTTTACAATTGTAATTTTGCGCACTATCTATACAACTTTAATTTATAATCGGATTTGTTATAGAATTGATACAACAGGTATCTAAGTTCCGATTATTAATTAAATCCTTGGTTTCTGAGTCCAAGTTCCCGGAAATTCCTGGAATTCGACGTCACTAAAATTCTGGGAAGTGGCACGAAGAATACCTCCTGGCACATCATGTTCTCCTGATACAATTTCGGGATCCGAAATTCTGTAAATTTAAATTTTATAGTCTTCGATTTGCTATTGTTAATTTTCATTATTTTTTGAAATTATTTATGGGATAAGGATATCAAGAGAGGTTTATTTAAATAAATAAACGAGTTCTGGGGTATTTTTGAAAATCTGCATTTATTCAATAAACTAAATGATTTATTATACATTGAGCTTTAGAATAGTTATTAAATTATTTACAACCTTAAATATTAAATTATTTACAACTTTAGAATAGTTATTAAATTATTTGGTCCTGTTTTCAATCTATTGTAAAACTTAAACAAATTGTATAACTATTTTAATAACTATTCTAAAGCTCAATGTATAATAAATCATTTAGTTTATTGAATAAATGCAGGTTTTCAAAAATAACCCAGAATTCGTTTATTTATTTAAATAAACCTCTCTTGATATCCTTATCCCATAAATAATTTCAGAAAATAATGAAAATTAACAATAGCAAATCGAAGACTATAAAATTTAAATTCACAGAATTTCGGATCCCGAAATTGTATCAGGAGAACATGATGTGCCAAGAGGTATTCTTCGTGTCACTTCCCAGAATTTTAGTGACGTCGAATTCCAGGAATTTCTGGAAACCGTTTGTACCGAATTTTGTTCTTCTCTGTATCAAACCGATATTTTTTGTTTCTTTTTCTAGTTTTGTATTTCGAAACTTCTGTTTAATGTTTTTCTACATTATTTCTTGTTTTTTAAGTGAAATTTTGTAAGAGCTGGATAAGGGAGTTAGGTTTATAAATGAATAAACAATTGCTTTAGTTTAACTCTATGTTTATTGAAAATTCTTTCAATTATACATGTTACATAAATGTTATATTGTTAATTCTAACGCACTTATAACTACTAACTTTAAAACTTACTTAAATATTAGATTCTTAACTTTAATGCACTTATAATTACAAATTGTAAAATTTGCTTAAATATTACATTCACAATTCTAACGCACTTATAACTACTACTGTTAAACTTACTTAAATATTAGATTCTTAACTTTAATGCACTTATAATTAGAAATTGTAAAATTTGCTTAAATATTACATTCACAATTCTAACGCACCTATAACTACTAACTGTAAAACTTACTTAAATATTAGATTCTTAACTTTAATGCACTTATAATTACAAATTGTAAAATTTGCTTAAATATTACATTCACAATTCTAACGCACTTATAACTACTAACTGTAAAACTTACTTAAATATTAGATTCTTAACTTTAATGCACTTATAATTAGAAATTGTAAAATTTGCTTAAATATTACATTCACAATTCTAACACACTTATAACTACTAACTGTAAAACTTACTTAAATATTAGATTCTTAACTTTAATGCACTTATAATTACAAATTGTAAAATTTGCTTAAATATTACATTCACAATTCTAACGCACTTATAACTACTAACTGTAAAACTTACTTAAATATTAGATTCTTAACTTTAACGCACTTATAATTACAAATTGTAAAACTTACATATCAGTATTTTTACATACAACATATTTTTATAATTATTTAACATATAGCTTAAGCGCAGTACAATATTCTTATGAAATAAAGACATTCTACAATTACATATGTACTTATATATTCAGTATAACTATTGACGAACAGTTTACTCTCCGTAGATAAATCCTTTCCATTGTTTATTGGTAAAATGAAATTAGACTCATTGTCAGAAACCAAGGATCTCAAGTTTGCAGATTTGTATTAGGAGAACATGATGTGACAGGAAGTATTCTTCGTGCCATTTCTTGAAATTTTAGTAGTGTCCAATTCCAAAAATTACGGAACACTGATATCTGAGAAACTGCCAGAAAGTTTTCCGTTGATTTAATGATGTTAATGTGCAGCTTATGTGGCGTAGAAATGTATAACAAATACATCTTCTAATCTGCAACACAGCAAAATACACTATTATTAACTACTTGAATAAAATTATAATACTTCATACTTACATACGATAGGACAAAAGTGATCATTTTCAATCAGATTTGAATTCGATGGATTATGTTTACTCTCAGTAGTTAAATCCTTCCCATTGTTTATTGGTAGAATGAAACTAGCCTCAGAAACCAAGGATCTCGAGTTTGCAAAATTGTATTTATCTAGTTATGTATCATTAAACTAAGACAGCTTGTACATAAAATTACAGGGACTTAGTCATAACCTCACACAAAAGGGATGAACGTAACTACCCGACCATTAATGAATAATAGAAAACGTAGAAGCACTGGCTAATTTGGTATCGAATTTTACATTTTCGAACACGAAAAACCGATCTACAATAGTCTGAACCTCGAATAACTCATACTATTAATTATTGTAACGCAACGATTAAAAGACTCCGCGAGAGCGTCATCCCTCTCACTCGCACCAAGCCAACGCAGTATGCTAATGCGTAAGAGGGAGAGAACACTCGTCCGCCGATCTCACCTCTCACTCATTCAATGTGCGAGTGAGAGCACCGAGCATCTAGTCTCTCACTCCCTCTACGCCAAACTCGCGCCTGCGCACAACACCAATGTGCAAGAGAGTGAACACTAGTCCGCCATTCGGACCTCTCACTCCCACAATGTGCGAGAGAGTGAACACCAGTCCGCCATTCGGACCTCTCACTCCCACAATGTGCGAGAGAGTGAACACTAGTCCGCCATTCGGACCTCTCACTCCCACAATGTGCGAGAGAGTGAACACTAGTCCGCCATTCGGACCTCTCACTCCTTCAATGTGCGAGTGAGAGCACCGAGCATCTAGTCTCTCACTCCCTCTACGTCAAACTCGCGCCTGCGCACAACACCAATGTGCGAGAGAGTGAACACTAGTCCGCCAATCTCACCTCTCACTCTCTCAATGTACAATTTAATCTTTAATATTTCAATATTTCGGGCTTCTAGGATTAATCGGACAATTGGAATCGATAATTAGTATAAAATAGAAGCGATTAGATGCTTCAAACACGCGAAAACAGCAAAAAATTATTTTCTTAAAAAATAATCATTGTAGGTACGGCAGATTCCTGTCAATTTTTGAGCAGTTTCAGCACTTTGTTCGCAGGTGGCGCCAGGGGTAAAATAAAAAGTCGGTAAAAATTATTTTATTAAAAATCGGCTTTTTAACACCATTACATAAAAGATTTTGTTGTTATAAATGTCTCTATAACTTTAGTTTATCCGAAAAGTGGCCTGGTTTTTGAAAAAACACAATTTTCTGTTTCGCTAATTTCGTCGGTAACACCCCATGTACCGTCCTCAGTTTCTCTTTAAAAAAATTGAAAAATAAAGCTTGAACGATATTAAATTCATTATTTTATAATAATACAATGTTTTATCTTTCTACTATTCAAATTAGATGATCCCAGGACTTAACGCTTCCTGTTCTACCGAGGCGCTTGTCCCGGGACGACTAGGCTCGACGCTACACTGACGGTACTGAGCGCGCGCCCGAGACGCACTCTGATTGATCAGTGTTTTTGCTAAATAATTCAAAAACGAAGCCCCATCCGATATTTTTGCAAAGGAAATTGTTGTTCAGAATAGTCTCAGCTACCCCCCATTTCCGGCTCCTACAGGAGTTCTGGGACACCCTGTATAAACACAATCATAAAACCTGATAATGATTAAGATGAAAATATAATTAATTTAAATTCTGTTAATCACCATTTACTTTGAATGTTTTATGAATAAACATAAAAATAAATAAGAATTTTAGGTATCATAATTTTTCCTTACATTATTATATCTAAAATTCTTTAAAATTATTTTTAAATCATTGAAGAATATTATATAGAATTTTTTAAACACCAGATGGCAGTAACATTGATGTAGTACTGTGTGCAAAGTACAACCTTGAAATCATTCCGGTTCGTCGTTGAATACAACACCGGCAGATTAATATTCTTTGCTTGTTCTGTTCATTCAACTTCTTCTACGTTGTCAATTAATAGTTCTACATATTTCATTATGTCGAACACCGCAGGAAAGGTATTTTTATTTTACATTATTTTTAGTACATATTTGTAAAAATTATATAGTAGTTTTTTTTCATATTTAATCATTGTTCTATCAAGAAGAAAATCAGTATGATGACATCCAAATTTTGGATGTTTTAGGTGATTAAATGCAAAGCTGCAGTAGCATGGAAGGAGAAACAACCTCTTTCTCTTGAAGAGGTTGAAGTGGCACCACCAAAGGCACATGAAGTAAGAATCAAAGTTGTAGCTGTTGCTTTGTGCCATACTGATGCCTATACTCTAGATGGATTGGATCCAGAAGGAATCTTCCCATGTATTCTTGGCCATGAGGGTGCCGGTATTGTGGAAAGCATTGGAGAAGGAGTTACAGAATTTCAACCTGGTATTTTATCATCATTTATTATTACATTTATTACTAAAAATATATATAACATTACTTATCATGTCCTCAGGTGACCATGTAATTCCATTGTACATTCCTCAATGTGGGGATTGCAAGTTCTGTAAGTCTCCAAAGACAAATCTGTGCAGCAAGATCCGTGGTACACAAGGAAAAGGTGTAATGCCTGATGGTACTTCAAGATTTACCTGCAAGGGTCAAACAATTGCTCATTTCATGGGCTGTTCAACTTTCTCAGAATACACTGTGGTGGCAGACATTTCTCTGGCCAAAGTACTTTTATTATATATAAATAAAATTATTAACTTTTATTATCAGATAATTATAAGTGCACCTATGTGATTTTAGATTAATCCTACTGCACCACTTGATAAAGTATGTTTGCTGGGATGTGGAATACCCACTGGATATGGTGCTGCTCTTAACACTGCCAATGTTGAGCCTGGAAGCACCTGTGCTATCTGGGGATTAGGTGCTGTTGGATTGGCTGTTGCTTTTGGTTGTAAGAAAGCTGGTGCTAAGCGCATTATTGGAGTGGATGTGAATCCAAGTAAATTTGAGTATGGTAAGATCAAAGAATTTTACATAAAATTTGTCTTGCATAATTATAGAAAAAGACTTAGAGAATCATATCTTTCAGCTAAGACTTTTGGATGTACCGAATTTGTTAATCCCAAGGATCACAACAAACCAATTCAGGATGTCCTGATAGAACTAACTGATGGTGGATTAGATTACACCTTCGAGTGTGTCGGTAACGTGAACACCATGGTAAGTTTTAGCGTTGATTATTTAAGTACTTTTAATGAAAAATAATTATTTTTGGATATATTTTTTATTTAGAGAGCTGCATTGGAATCTTGTCATAAAGGTTGGGGTACGTCCGTTATAGTAGGTGTCGCTGCCGCTGGTCAAGAAATCAGCACTCGTCCGTTCCAGTTGGTAACTGGACGAGTGTGGAAAGGAACCGCTTTTGGCGGCTGGAAATCAAAGGAGAGCGTACCCAAACTGGTGGACCAATATTTGTCGAAATCCTTGATCCTCGACGAATTTGTTACCCATAATTTTCCGTTCGAAAAGATCAACGAAGGATTCGATTTACTGCATTCCGGCAGCTGGTAAGTTTTGCTAATAAATCGCTTATTGTTATCGTTTCTTCATTAAAATTCAATTTGTTTTCGTTACAGCTTGAGAGCTGTGCTCAAATATTGATAAAGTATACGCAATGGATGTTCCCCGCCAGTTTTTCTACCATTTGTAATGCAAATTCTAACCAGAGAATTTGTTTGTAATACAATATTTTGAATAAAGATAATATATTTCTTCATGAACGTGCTGTCGTGTATCCATAATCGATCAGGTTTTCGAAATTACTCCGTCTCCCAGGTTTCTACAACAATCTTTATTCATAAAGAATTCTTACAGCCACATGTACAATACCAGTTCGGTGAAATATTAATAGTAGCTCTGGAATGAAGTAAAAATTCTTTACGCTTTGACCAGGTGCATACCTTACAAAAATCATCGCTGTACGAAGATCATAGACGATTTTCTTCTTTTTTTTTGTTCTCCATTGTATATAATTATGTATATACAATATGCAAGACTTTCGGTAAAACTATGTACGTTTGCTTTGAAAGTTAATATGCTTCGTTAATCTAAGTCGACAATATAATAATAATAATAATCCAGGCGGAATATAAATTGCGTTCAACGTAGCAAAGAGTTTAATTATAATTGATCGCGAATGAGGTTCCTGTGTATACCAATGCAACGGCACGGTGGAATATCTCTACGAGTTCTTACTTTTTTATTATACTTGAATCTTCCAAAACGATGCGACGTTATCTAACATTACTCGATTAGTTTACGTGAAATAATAAAAAAAAACAAAGTACTCACCGTTCTCCGCTATATCGAGTGTAAGTATAAGTACCGAAATTGAATATGTATCCTTCGATTGAAAGGATGCATCAAAGTAAATGCGTAAGTTAGGCTTAAAAAGAGAAAAACTTAATCTGAATGTTATTCCTTCTAGACGAGAGATACGTATAATTTGCATTGGCTATTCCTACGTAAATTGCCTTCTAATAGCTAGGGCATATTCACATAGTCACACCGATCAGTTTCTCTACGGATTACATGTCATATTCTAGTACCTACGGTGTACCACACACTCGTTAAGTAAAAGTCGTAAGTAAAAATGCTTATAATTACAGTAAACGCAGACGAATCACGACGGATCGATTTTAAAAAAAAACTTATACTATCTTCAATTTCAACGTTTGGAACAAAAAGTAACAAAACGATGATCATCAAACGAAAACGATACGCTTCTTCGTCAAGCCTAACGAAGTTCAAAATGGCAATCATGACGAGTGATGAAGAGAAATCATTGGAGAAATCTGTTTCACCGTCGTGATTGAACTGCGAGACGATTTAGTAGTTAGCGAGTACGAAATAGGTCATTCTTTTATGCAGTATATCTTACACTAAATCTCGCAACGCAAGATGGCTACGAGAGAAAAGAAATGAAAGGAAAACCGTGTAAGGATAGTATTTCTTCTTCCTTTTTTTTTTCTCACTTTTACCACGAAGGAAATAAATAAGCGTGGGTCGACGCGAAGATCTAATAATATCCAGGTTGTCCAGCGAATAATTCGTTAAAGGTGCTCAATTAAAACTATCCTCGTGACTCGGATTACGCGGATTACTTCTGTTACTCTATATCCTCAAAAAGCGTGTGTGCATCGTCTCTAACAGCGTGTCGGATGCTGCTCGTTTCGTGTCCGCTGACGATCAGCCGGATTTTCTCTCTCAGCCAGCTTGTCTTCGTCCGCCGTGGTATTATCGTAAAGTCATAGACAGTATCATATATATATTTATATATATATTATGCTTAGACGTTACAATACGAGATATTGTTAATCTAACGCGGATTAGAAATCATAATTACATAGAGCATTTATTTTATTCTTCATTTTTTTTTCCTTTTTTTTTACGTCATTCTTTGTATTTTATCTTGTTATTAAAGGTATCGTCATGGAGTGGACATTTGTGAATTTTATCCGATGGAGGATGAGCATTTTTATTTTCCTGTTCCCGGTTGCATCGTTTTCAACTCTCTCACTCTGTATTCCCTTCGTCTCTGGACCGTTTTTCAGTATAAGAAGTCGAGTGTCCACGTTGGACCAAGATACAACATCCATACCCTATTGCACCGATGTTTACCCTTCCGGTTATTGCACTGTTTAAGCTTCCTGTTTGCCCAGGAGATTCTCCGATTCAGCAGCTTCGCGACCCGTTTGGCACTTGTCCCTTAAACAGCTGAATTTTGATTAACACGAAAATAAAGCGTTTGCCGTTTGTTTCACTTCGGAGGGGAAATTAAAACGAGGATCGATCCACGGATCGAGAATGACCGGGTTACCAAATATCGAATATACAATTACGATGCCAGGGGTTGTTTCGCTGCCGGTTAGCAATCCTCCCGCTTATTTCGTTGCTCTTCGAACTGATTATTAGGCTCAAGCAGCCGTTCGGCTCTTCGAGGACACCTCCGTTAAATGGCGAAAGGCGATACTGAAAATTAGCGGACGACCGGGCGAGTGTTTGCCAAATTCCTCCTCGCGTGAAGAATCCTCGTCGTCCGGCTGTTCGATATCACGTTTTAAGGTGCTTTGCTTTCGGTTACTGCCGCTGCTGTTGCTATTGCTGGTTGATCCTAACGATTCTAAAAGTCTAACGGCTGATCGGCCGATCCCTCGAGGTCCTGGGCGGAGTCTGTGCCGCCGTCCTCGTCGTCGTCCAGGTCCACGCTGTTCGTCTTCAAGCCACCGTTGCTGATCTTGTTCACGATCGTGTCTGAAACATCGAGTGAGCAACAAATTTAAAAAATGAACGTTTTTAACCATTTCTGTTCCCTCGATTCCATCCGGAGGCGTTAAATCGTCAAGCGTTCCTTTCTTCCCCCGGATGGAAAGGGTCGAGGTTTATGGATCTTTTATACATGTATGAAAACGAAAAACGCTTACCGCAGTCTGGCTTGCTGCCACGTGTTCTAGTGCCGGCGAACTCGACACCGTGAGGATCGACACACCAGCACAGTCCAAGAGCGCGATGACACTGGGTGCTACGGTAGTACCCTCGGGAATCGCAGGCGGGTGCCACGTCGGGGGATGATCGCTTGCGGACCGCGGCGCACGGACGTTCAGCCTTCGAGAAACATCCACACCATTCCGGTCCGCTCACGAAGATGTCCCTGAAGATGGTGTCGTTGGTGAGTAAGAATTCGATGACAATGTCACGGTATCGAAAGGGTTAAAAATATTACAAAGGTCAAGGAATGTTCCTTTTCAGTATTTTTGGGTAATATAAATTATTTTGTAACTTAGCAATACTTGAACTTTACAAAGGAGAAAATTAATAACCATAACAGATCCCGTTCTCATATTTTCACGGAGGAATCAATCGACGTTGAACGAATGTTTCACACATGTCCGTCTGGGCTCTCGACAAACCGAGCCACTCGGCTCCATAGGCACGTACGCTGGAGACCTATTACCTTCGAGCCTCGAGCCCCTCGAAGGTATTAAAAACTGCGAGGGTATTCCTCGTTCTCCTTTTGGCTCGCGCGAACCTTAATGATTTACAAGCAATAAAATTACACATGCAATAGCGGTATTCGAACGATGGCGTCGAGAGATCGCGTAATTACAGGACATTTTCCGATACGTGACCGTTCATTTCGTCATCACGGAACGAGTACTTACAATCATTCGCTGCGATAATAATGTACTTAATTCGATATTGTTTTCGAAAGAATTACGTATATTAACTTGTTTTATAAATTAAGTGCTCTCTGCGGTGACTGGAGAATCTTAATTAAGGTTCAAAACTCGTAAATTTTCGAGGTTTTGATATATAGTCAGATTTTGAAGGACGCTCGGATATTCAGAGAACAGTCATGGTTTCTCACCCATCAGTGTCGCAACTGTCCAAAAACGGTTTCAAACATGGCTCGTTTTGATCGTGCTCGAGTCCATACAGCTCTGAAAGAGACAATCGGCCGTCGTTGTCACTGTCCAAATGTCCGAACATCCACCTGACCTCGCTCTGGCAACCGATGGGGAAGTGACCTGGAAATGTTGCAAGAATGGAATATGAATTCTAAACCGGCAGCTTCTCTTTGTGACGATAAAACAAAATGGAATACAAATATGCTGTTTTAAAAAATGTTTAAACGGCGATTGAATTTAAAAAATACAAATATGGAATAAAATTATTTCACCCTTTGCATTTGGAAATTTTGTTCAGATTGTTTACCAGTGATTCGAAAATACTTAGTTATTGTAGATAAGATACTTATTCTATTTAAATTATATTTCCCTTACAAATCACCTGCATTCCTTTCGTTTCCCCTCACAGGCTCAAAGGGTTAAGTAATGTATTTGCGAATCGTTCTATTCAACTCTGTACCTTTTGGTTTAGGATGCGGACGACGATGTTTGGAGTCTGCCATCACAACCGAGAACCAGTCCAACAAACGATTCGCCATAGCCGGCTTCGACGACGGGGGACAATCAGAATTCCTCGACAACTGAGAATTATAATTAGACTTCAATGGGGACGGTGTTTTCTCCATCACCTCGTTGCTCATCAGATGTTTGTCGTCGTATTTGCTTCCGGCCAGTGCCTGCAAAAAAAAAAAAAAAAAAAAATACAAGAGAAATGCTTTGTATGAAAATTAGACTGTTATTCCTGCCGAAATGTCGAAATAATTGCATACGGATGTTGGCCGTTACGTGTCAACGTTCCGAATTGAATTTCTTTCAATTTAATTAAACGTACCGTTGAATTTTAATTTCCTGCCCGTCGCACGATCGTCCCGTATCAAAAATTGCTGTCGCCTGCATAATTGCCACGGAACAGACGAACGCTTTACGTTTCGTTTGTAATTAATCATCGCGCACGCACGGGAACGTTAATGATTTTCCCCCGTTCGATTCTCGAGCGTGTTCCCGTTAATCAAGGCTCCTTTTCACGCCGATTTACACATCCGTTCGATGATCCTTCGATTATTAATTCGCGTTCGATCGGGGAGCTTTAGTCAGTTCATTGAGTTAGACACAGCTGGATACGATTCAACGAATTACGCGTATAATATTTTGCGACCACTTGGTACGACGATAATGACGTATGAAATTAATCAGGTACAGAAGCGATAACGCGGGAATAATTAAGGGAATTAGCTGAATGATCCATAAGAAGGAATCTAACAATCTGGGAATGCAATCACTGGGTAGATTGGAGGTGTTAATTGAGGACAAATTAACGTTTCAGGATGTTAAGACAATTGATCCAAGGAGGGTAAGGTTCCTCTTGTTTGGCTAATTATAATCGAAGAATAGTTAAATAATTGGTCCACGATAAACCCGGAGGATCTTTTTAGAAGGACCTCGAGTATCCTTCGATGGTGGTACGTTTCTCATTGGTCGATCGTGACCCCTCCACGTCGATGGCTCGTATTTTCAAGCAGCCCAGACGAGGCGTCTTTTCCATCGATCCGACGCAAAGCGTCGCCAGACGACGAAGAGCCAGTAATATAGTTACGGCCGGTTGCAACCCCGTAAGACCCCGATGACGTAGGTACATATAGGCTCACGAACTACCCCGACAACGTTGTACTTCAAGTTTAAACAGCAATTGCTCGTACGTATCGGTTCGTAACATAATTCTGTAGAGTTTCGTTCTCCTTTCTTAATAAAATCTCTTGTTATGCAATAAACCTTACGCATCTTTTCGTTGCAATATTTTGTATTAAAATTACAATTTTTCAGACTAAACAGAACTCACGTTACGATTTAATATTTTGCAAGAGGAAATGAACGTGTTCGCTTGGTCGTCCAAGGATCAAATAATTAACGTTTTAATACGTTAATATCGTAATTTAAGGTGGTACGTAAAAAGCGATTAAACCGATTCTTTTTCATTAATTAGAAAACTAGTTTATCCGGGACCTTTAATTTCAAGGAAAGGTAAATAAAGTCAGAATTATTCCTCTTTTTCAACCCCCCTGCTACCTCGTTCGCTCTCTCATTTTCCAAAGGGTTCCAACGTAATAAAGAAACCAAGACTGGATAAGTATTAATTACCGGCGTGGCAAGGAATAATTTAAGAAGGCTACCCAGGGATTAATTTCACTCCGAACAGCTTCTCGAATTAAACTCTCCTTTTCTCACTTTCTTTCCCTCGATCACCCTGCGTTTCCTTTCCCTTCACCATTCGTTTCACCCTTTACTCCCCAGCTACATTTTCCTTCCGTTGTTTATCCTCGATCTCATTTAACAATTTATTCTTACTTTACTTTCTGTTCTACAATTAATGAAAAACTTATATAATACACTGCGTATTTCTTTAAATTGCTTACCGTGTATTGGATAATTTTCAAATGGTTACTGTTGATATCGCAAGTATCAGGAAATCTTCCTTCGCGAGCAATTAATTCGTTTAAATAAATGTTCATCGAGAAGGAATTTTTGCTGGATTTAAATCTAAAACGAGGTCGTTTCAACTCGAAATCGAATTTACTGACGTCACGACGACGATCACAGGGCTCAAAGTGCAGGGATCAGCAGATCGTCGAACGAGTGAAAAAAAAAGGAAGCAAAATCGCTGTCAGGAGATCGTGGAAATTAATTAAGATCCCCGAAAGGAAATCCTCGAACGATCGATTTTCAGATCTCAGGTCGACCGCTGATTACCGGGACACAGAAGTAACTTCCTTCTGCCTCTCTAATCCTTCCTTCTATTTTCTCCATCAGAACCGGGGCGTATAAATCCAGGGATTTCGGGCTAGGATAATTAAAATCGATTCCTTCTTTTTTCTTCGCCGAGAAATTAATTTTTGTCTCCCCCGGAATTGGTGTTAATCTCCGGGATCAAACAAATTTCAAATTTTTTATTCAAGTTAATAAATTGACGTCAATTTAAAATTCTTTTAAATCGAGTAAAAATTACAATGTTTCATCCTTGAGAGGAAATAATGAACGGGAGGATTATTAAAATTTTATAATTTTAATCGCCTCTAAAATCGACAATTTTCCATTAAAAATTGCTTGAATTTAAACAAATTTGAGGGTTAAAAAGGGTTATTAAAATTTTTCGTTCTCTGTTGGAAATATTTTTAATTTTGCTCCGCTTTGAAATTTATAATTTTTCATTTAAAATGTTTGAAAATTGAACAAATTTCGAATTCTATATTTCCAGGTAAAATATCAGTAACCAAAAAATTATAAAACTTTTAATTTTAGTAACTTTTCTATAATGAACTATTTTTAATTTTAATCACGAAATAAGAAGAACGTCTAATCACTGACCAGGATGTTATTAAAAATTTCCTCTTTACCCGATGAGCGTTTAATATTCTTGGGGATCGCATCAATCCCTCTTCACCGCTGAATAAATTCGAAATTCCTTGCCCTCGATTCGAACCAATAAACCGAGGCGAACGCAAAGAGAATACTCTTTGTTTATCTTTTCCCTCTTCCGAAGGGCGAAACATTCTTGGAAATGTTCGGGAGAACTTTCGCCCCGTGAACTTTTCCGCGATACACCGACCGGTCAAAATTAATAAGTCGAGGGTAGACAGTTGTTTGCGCAACGTCACCGGTCGACTCGATTAAAATTTCTCCTCCTCGTCCGCGAATCGTTCGATAAAAGAAGGTTGGGACGGCCAGGAAAAGTTTCACCCTCTTCGCGTCGCCGTCCGATCGATACCGGATCGTCGGTGAAATTAAATTTCAAGCGAAAGTATCTCGACCCGGGAGGGAGGGGAGATAGATAGATTAAAAAAAAAAAACAGAAAGGAAAGAAGAGAAAAAGTTCAACGTGTCGCGGCTCACGAAAATCCCGGCTTATTGTCAGCGAAACAGAACTTTTAACGAGACACCTTTCCACTTCTCGACGTCGTTCATTTCCTTAAAAAAAAAAAAAAAAAAAAAAAAAAAAGACAATATATCAAGGGAAAGAGAAAAAAATTTTAGTAAGTAAGACAAAAGCGAAAAACCCATTGAAAATCGAGAATGGAAGACAGCGGCGAGCAAAACGTGCGATGAAATGTTCATTGAATCGACTAATCTATTCAAATGACAAGAGCCAGAAGGAACACGGGGAGGGGGGAGGTTGGAGAAGGAGGCGGAGGAATTATTGGACAAAAGCTTTCGTCGCGTTGTTCGCCCTCGAGAAGCTTTTAAATTGAAAATCTGTCGCATTGTCCCTCCTAATTCGCCTAGTTCTCTCCCTCTTCCCTTTACCCCCCCCCCCCCAACCCCTCTTTGTACACGGTCCACGAGTTTTCTGTACACTGTATCTTTCGTTTATTTCCTCGATAAAGGCTATTTTACCGTTTCTTGAATCGACCAACTTTCGAAACGTTTCCGCCCGCCTTTCATCTTCTGAAACCTTAGCTCATAATTAAACGAATTGAATGTATTGTTATTTTCATTGCCTCCCCCCTGGTTTAATTAAACGATACGGGCAGATGTAACGTTCGCGAGCTACGGTTTCGTGAATCGCTTAATAAAATTAATGGGATATGGAAATAAAAAAATAATGGAATATTAATTTATGATTTCACCGGTACAACAAATTGCGCCCTAATATGGATTTTACATCTGAAAATGAGAAATTATAGCCGCGTAACGAGCAAACTTTTCGCTACTCGAAGAGAATTACACTTGAACCACGGTTTCTGCCGTTTCGTCCAAGAAATTTCCGGCTAGGAAACCAGAATGAAAATTATCATTCAAGATGCTTGACAAACGCAGAATAAGATTCATTACGAAACTCGAAACGAACCACCCTGCTCCCACGTCCGCCTTCCTACCCCCTTAAGGAATCTTCCACTGTAAATACTAAAATACTCCCTGGGTTCCCCTCCCGGTTCCTTGAAATATTCACTCGCTTCCCGCACCGAGATATATACAATACCGGAGACAGAAAGAAATACTGAAGACGGCCGCTATGGCGTCTGAAATAAATAACGGGGGATGAAGAGGCGGCAGGATATCAATAAATAAAAGTTTACCAACAGCCGAGCGTCTAGGTCGAGGGTGGCCAGGCAAACTGTCTGAAATTTTCCTACAGGAATCGGGAATTAGCTCGTTGTTGTCGGTAAATCATAAGTTTCTTCTAGTTTCCGCTCGTTCCCGACGCCTCTTTGACGAATATCAAATTTATGCACCGCGAGCCATTTGCCGAACAAACACGTCCATTTGTAATCGTTCGAGGAGAAATCGTTCTTTCATATCTGCGAAGAATTTTATTAACCTTTCACGAATTATATTTATGGCGTGGAATTGGCTCCGATTTTTTCCCTTTCAAATTTATAAAAATAAAGTCCAATTATAATTTTTCAAACTTTTAGGCTTCCAATTTTCAAGCGTTGCATTATCACTGATACGAAAGTAGAAGTAAAATAATTTTATCGACGAAATTTTATTTACGACACAGTATTTTTCAAAAGTTACATTTCTCAACCCCACTTTTATACGAATTTAAACTTTTGCTACCCAAGAGATAAAATAGCAAAATCTACCCTGTAATACGTTAAAGACGAATATTCTTTTCGAATAGATTTCCCTCCATTAATATTTGCGATTGAAATTCAGCGTGGAGCATATCTTAAAATTTATCCATCCCCCTCACAATCCATCGTTTCCTCTTCTGATACAAATGTTCCCCGTTCTATCTCGAGGAATATTGAATTTCCCACGTCGAAAGGATTAATAAATTCGACTGGAAGCGAAAACGATCCCCAGTTCTCGTTTCCGTCTAACTCCCCCCCGTTTCGAGGCAACGTATCGGTGCCTCGACGATACGTTGTCGACCCGTCAACGATAACGTTTTCAGGAAATTACGATTCGTCTGACGCTCGACATTCCAGATTTTCGATCCGAAAGATGCCACCCCCTCCCGGTGTGCCGGCTATTTATACAGACGGAAAGCCGGAAATGGGGTAAACACGAGCGGCGAACAGGATCAACGAGGGGCGGTTGCTTCAGTTTGTTTTTAACCCGACGACAAAGGGCGAGCGTATCAAGTTCACGAAACGAAAAGAGGGGAAAATGCATTTGTTGCGTAGCTCTGGAATTGAAATCGTCTTTTGAGGGTGGCGCGTGAAATGTTTGCGAGGGGGATGATAAAAATGAAGGGGATAATATGGGGAGTATTCCTGCGGGTCTTAACGTTTCCACTTCGCTGAATTCCACGATTCTCTCTGCCGATGATTGCGAATTATTACACCGCGATAAATAATTTATTACCCGCTATTTTATGCTAGGAAAAATTTACGTCCTAATTATTTTTTTTAAGTGCAATCGAATCAAATTCAAGAAGCATGAAATGTTTAAAGTGTACTTTATTTTTTAAGTACCTCCACGAAGAAACAATCAAGAGGGTTTAAGTTTAATAAGCGTCCCAGCTAAAGTACCCAGGAGAAAATAAAATATTTACATTTTCAAGAAGCATTTTGAACAGTTTTTTAAATCCAAAATGGTAAATCAAAAATGTTGTGATTAAAAGATATTCGTGTTATTTTTTTAAACACGATCAGAACAGAAACATAACTTGTCGTTTTGGAAAATCTCGGATTCGATAAAAGGAAACAAAGAAAGGGGTACGAAGGTAAATTGGAAACAGACGTTCAGGATAAATGGATCCGTCTGATTCAAATCCGAAGGTCCATCGAATCCGCACGGGGATGAAGATCGTGAAAGTAATCGATGCATAAATTTCCAGGGAAAGGGGAATAAAAGGGGGGCACACGGGGGGATGAGAAGAAACGAAAAGGTTGTAAGCAGAATCGACTGGGTTACGTAAATCAGGGGGTGCGCCTTGTGACTCCTCCACCCCTGTCCGTAAGATTTCTATCACTGGCGGTGTTTTATCGAGCGGTTCTGTGGTATGGCCTACCTTCGACCTTAAATTACAAGGTCGCTGCCGGAGAAAGCTCGGAAAGTATAGGTATTCCACGTAAATTGTCGCGCCACTGGAAGGAATTCTATCGTTTTTACAACCCCTTCTATCACGAATAGATAAACGTGATTGCTTGCTTTAGAAACCGGGATTTTAGAATCTCAAAAATTTACGATACTATAAATTAAAATTTCGCGACTAAAAATTCTCAAATTTAATATTCTAAAATTTCAAGATCATAAAATATACATTTTTAGAACTTAAGAAGTTAAAAAATCAACAAGTTCAATATTCTAAGTCCTCCTAAGTATTTTTAATTAAAATTTAAAGAAATGATTTTAAATACCATCGTAAAATACTTGAAGTTATTACCGAATATTGTATTTTCAATTATTCAATTCAATTAAATCGTCCAGAATCTTAAGCCGCTGGAAATTCTACTATCCCATTGGATGAAATACAATAACGAGTCTAGCAGGGAGGGTGGGGATAGCTGCGAACGATTCCAACCCCTCGGTCCAGATTTATTTTGCAATACAACCTGACAGTATGCTGATCGTCCCAAGAATCTGTGATTCCAAGTTAAATAATTCATCGCTTCTAATACAAATAGTAATGGCTGCGGTTTTAAACACGACCTGAAATATTCATGGTGTGCCTGATTCTGTTGAAATTCGACGAATAACTGAAACCATAATCTGTTTATATATACGTGTCCCTTCATTAAATAATTAAAGGCTCTCTACGCTGAATTAAAATTTTTGTACAAGACTCATTTAGCACCATCGATCGTTAGAACGTGATTTTGATCGAGAATTGCTATCATTTTAATAAAACGAATCACGTCTCCTGGCGAACGCAAGGATCCCGTCGAACGGAGGCTTGAAAATTCGATCGACCGAGAACGATTCGCACGATACACTCGTTCCCAGCCACGATTCAGCAGAATTTCAAATTGCTGACTACAACGCCAGCCTGTTTCCTGTTTCTATCCCCGATCTATCGTTGTTTGATCCCCATATACGCTGTCGAGCACCATAGACATCCCCCAGGGACAACGACAGCGTGAGCGAAGTCAAAAATTGCTAATACCTGTTCCTAACCGCGATAATTAATCCGCAGCTCGTCGATCGTTTGCTAAATTGATTAATTTACTTTAAAATAATTATTCGAATCGAATAATCTTCGTACAGACTCGGATTAGGTTCCGGCGCGCTCCTTTGTCAGCTCGCCTCGTGTTACCAGAAGATTATACGTCATAATTTCGGTTTAATTGACTAATAATCCAATTACGAGGCGCGTTCTGCACAATAACGACTGTTACGACGGCTATTCGTTAGGATTAACGCGTTATTAGAGCCAGGAAAGGGCCACTCGATCTCTACGTTAGTGTTTCGACCGCAGTTTTCATCAACGCGTCAATTCGAAGCCGAGGGGGGGGTCAGACGGTGGAATGTTTTAATTAAAACTCGTTGTTTCGATAAAGCCCCGTTCGAATGAAATTAAAATGTTCTGCGTTTGAAAATTGAATTCCCCCGACGAGATAAGTATTTAGATTTAACATCGACTTTAGTCGACGTAAATGATTGTCTTCGGTGATATTCGACAAATGAATTAGCAAACCTTCTGGATATTTTAGTTGAAAATTCAAAAAGTTACAGACGATACAAAAATAGTTAAAAAACAAATTTAAATCGTGCAAATTTTCAAGTACTCATCGAAATTATTTGCAACCAAGCGAACAGTGTTAAATAGACAACTGTTGCACTCACCTTGGCGCGCTTCGTGTACTTCAAGTATTGGTAATGATGATTGTCGTAATTAAAGACACGAGGGGTAAGCGTGATGTCACGATTCCTCGACATCTTTTCCGCCAAAGACTTCTGATGTTGCATCTGCATCTTCTTGATGTGGGCTCGCAGATCTGAAGCTGAAACATTCAAAGTCCATTATTACTAAAAAGAATTTCCTTTCGCAAAGGAAATTCACGAGAAAATAAAATGATTTCTTGGTTTTATCTTTATCGAGGGTACAAGGGAAGGGTTTAAATATGTATATTTTTTTTTTTTTTTTTTTCAGAAAGAGAACTG
Source organism: Anthidium xuezhongi (assembly GCA_022405125.1). Lineage (NCBI taxonomy): Eukaryota > Metazoa > Arthropoda > Insecta > Hymenoptera > Megachilidae > Anthidium > Anthidium xuezhongi. The sequence goes on from CM039639.1 coordinate 5,728,336, forward strand.
CCAGGTTAAAATCGACGAGCGAAAAATCGTGGAAAATCAGGTGAAAAATGGTAGCTCATTAAACGAGCGCAAACAAACCGGCCGAAATTAGCATTTGCATTCGTCGCCCGACGGACAGGTTTTTCGATGATTTTTAAACAAACGCGTCGACGATCTCTGCCCCCTTCGCCCCTCTCCCCGTCCCTGGACACGATAAAACATGACCGTCGGACGTTTACACGGACATTTTCGGATATTTTATGCCCTCTGTTCCGACTGTGATTTTTATTAATTGGTCCGCGTTTATTTGAACTGCGAGCGAAGTGATGATGGTATTTTCCCCCGTGTTTGTTGGAGAAATCAGAGAAGAGTAAATCGAGAGGTGTGTTTCTTTTTTTTTTTTTATTTCCATTTTTTAAACAGTATTATCGAACACAATACTGAAATAAACAATACGGAAAATTCATTCACGGGTTGTTTATCGAGGACACGGTGAATTCGTATTTATCCGAAGAATTCCGCGATAATTCGTCGGAATTAACGTTCGATTGGAATCAATCAGCGAAATGAAACGTTACGTTCATAATTAGACAGATTATTATCGATTTTCCGGCCCGTATTGTGGACTATTTTTGAAACGGTATTTAAAATCTCTCTCCGCTCGAAATTTCATGACAGGTTTAGTAAAATTTCAAATTGGAAATTCGAGTATCGGCAACTGAACGGTTCGTAGAATTTGAGATGCGAACGCTTTGAATGTCGACTATTAAAAATTTAACGAAATGGTTACTAAAATAAAATTGAAACCCTTCGAATTTCATTCGATATTTAAGAAAATATTCGACATAATTCAAAATGAATAATCGATGCTGAAAGTATAAAGAATTTTAAATTACACAAATTATCCTCTAAACTCCGGAAACCCACGATTATGATTTCAATTTCCTTCCCCGCCCCCCGTCTTCGAGATTCCTTAACCCCTGATTATTCTTCCCTTCGCCATACGAGACACAGACACGAGACGTGCAGCTTCATACGCTTTAACAGCGACATTATTGTTCTAACAGGCAATTATGAATATTCATGGACGGTGTGCTTGTCCCTGGGTCCTGGCGGAGAGGCGCAAACACAGCTCCATTGTTAAACCAACTACACGAGGCCGTCTATGAATAAACTAACGAATTAATTCTACGTGAAAATTACAGAGAAGATGTCCGGCCGAATTTCGGATTACGAACGGTTCGTTAAGGTGATTAAACGATCGCGATGCCGTCCTTTGTTCGAGAATCTGCAAATTTTTCTGCGACGCATTAAATCGACTGACCTCCATCGAGCTGGATTATTGAAAAATTGAAGACAGTAACTTTGAGTCGTAAAAGGTTCGTTAAACGAGGAGCTAAATTGACGTCGGTGATAAAAAGGAGGATAATAAAAAAGAAGTTGACGAAAATCAAGAAGGCGGAAGCCCGACGCCTTCGAATCGCGATACGGGTACGAAAGAGAATCGTAGAACCATTAATTCGCCCGTGAAAAGCTATCAGGGTGATAAATGAACCCTTTGAGCACCAGGAACGTACATTTACGTCTTACCTTATCCGACCTACTGCCGCAAGAACGTACGTGTACATTCTGGGTTTCGTTCCAAAGTTTACTCCCTCGCTACCACAAATAATTACTCCAAATTAACGACAGTATTTTTAAAAACATAGAATTCTGACTTTGTAAGTATTCAAAAATATAACATTTCGAATTTCTAAATAAAAAAAAAATGCAATTAATATTTCTGAGATTCCAAATTTTCATAAAAAATTCTCAATATGTTTAACCAGAACCAAGGCTAATCAGATCGAGTAATTGGGAAGAAAATAAATCGTGTATCACAAAGGGGACGGATTCGTAGAGGAGTTCTGATTGTTACGAAGATGTACAGCGAAATGCGCGTGATTCAAAACGATTCTTACCTTTGCAAGGGCAAAAGCCTTTACAGGCGATGAGAACTAACGTGTGGTGGATGCAATTGTGGTACTTGAGCCGGCACGGGGAGCTGTACGTGCGATTATCGCCCCCGCAAAGGAACGTCGGCTTCACCACAGGACATTCTTGACATCTGCAACAAAAGGGAACGCGAGAGTCGTTAGATGAAACTGTTCCCCGAGCAACACTTTAATTGCTGAACCGCATTGCGATGCAGCCACGTCCCATTTTCTCCTGCTGTCATTTTATTCGCTCGCAAAGTAGACACGGTACACTGAAATAATGGGATATCGTTCCCTTCTCCTCTTCCCTTTTTTTTTCTTTTTCTTTTTCTTTTTTTTTTGTTTTTTTACGGCCGCTTTTAACGCTCTCCCTTGCGGATGTTTCGAAATTGTTTGTCGACATTTTAATATCGTTGCTCGCGTTGATCACGGTATCGGAAACCGGGTTAACAGCGACCCAGGCCTCTTGAATCTATTACACGACGGTGCTGCGGTCACTGATTGGTCGTTTGAAAAGAATAATAAAAATTTGAAGGAATAGTACGATATTCGGGAAACAGAATTTGAAGTTAACTTGGATCTTGAATGATACGCGGAGCCGCTAATGACCCAATTACGTATGGATACATTTAAGAATTCTTTTTTAATATAAAAATTAAAGAGTTTCCTGTGTTGAAATAATTTTAAAGAAAATTACCTTCGTTATAAAAATTCGAGGTTTCATAAACGAAAAAATAAATTGGCTGCAAAGTGTAAGAGAATGTTTAAAATTTTGTTCAAAGTTGGAATACTGCGTTAGAAATTTTAAATTATAACTAATGATACTAGTTTGTTGGTATTTTTATCACTTTTTCTTAAGGTTCAAAGTTTTATAACAGTTGACATTGTTTCGCGTGGAAATTTTCCGCAATACCGGGGAAAAATTCTGAAATTTCCTGTACACAAGGCAGCCCCACATAATCGTTAAGCACTGCATCGTCATAACACGAAATTACCAAGCTGTAAAGGCTGCCACGGCCAACAATGTTGCACGCCGTGAAAAGACTCGTGGAAATACTATTATAATACGTTTAGCACGTACGCTCGTGTTAATTATAATTTTATAATATTACTTCACCGTTTCACGGTATTGCTCGGAACTCATTAAATTTCGCTGTTTGGAATTTTCTTCCGCATCCTCATAAAAAATGTCCTTGGGACCCAAAGGACTCGTATCATTATTCTTCATTATTTTTATTAGATCATCTGATACATTGTTCTTGCAAACGAGACCAATTAAAGTACTCTCATTTACGTGTGACGTAAATGCACCTCGATTACATAAAAGAATAATGAAATAACACTTATGCATTTTAATTAATCTGAAGTTCAAAGTTCACATAAACGTTGCATCAATATTTTTAATATAAAATAGGTTATTTTCATCTCGAAGCACATCAAGTCGGAAACTTGTCACAAAATAAAATCTCCAAGATGTATTTTAAAATCTTCAGAATAAAAACAGAGAAAAATTTCAATTTCCGTAAGTTATTAATTTTTCGATGCGACGTCCGTGAGCTTTCGAAATTGCAACAAAGAACGAAAAAGGCGGCCGATGACGTATAATAATCGATCGCCGGCCACGTCGTTCCATCGAACAACGCAAATTGCACGGTAGCAATATAATCGAATCGATGCCGGGGAATTAATTCGTTCCCGGGGCAAGTATCGTCGTACGAGATTACGTAGCAAATCGACTCCGACGTTATCGACGAGCCGCTCGTATAATTGATAGTTAATAATTCGGCAGCCGGTGTACGTTTTAAACGGACGATCCGCGATATTACGCGTGTGTCGACACGGTCTTCGTTCTCGTTAGGAGAAAAAAAGAAAAAAAAGAAAAATCGTTAACGGTGGGCAACGTTGCGCGCTGAGCTCGTTGCCTCGCCATTCGTGCCGTTTAAGCAAGGAAACGAGCGTGCACCGTCGTTGCTTAACGAGCTATTCTTTATACCAGGTAACCACGTCACCTTCGTGCGCGCCTCTCGTCATCGACCCTGATGTAACTTTTGTAATTTTCTGTCGTGAATCGCCACTAAATCAATTCCCCCGTTTCTATACAATTTTACACACTAAAGCAACAGCAGCTGTTTTTTTTAGAGAAACTTTAGAACTAGAAATAGAATATATTTTATGTAGAGTCTTCTTTTTATGCTTTTTGGACGGTTTCGAATTTTCTAATAGATGTAGGCTCGAAAGGCGTCAGATTTCAGATGTTTCAGCGTCGTTCAATTTCGCAATTGAAAAATTACTGATTATGAGTTTCGCCAGTGAAATACTATCGGTATCGAGTTTTACGGCTGACCGAGCGTTATTATTGAGTTCCACTACTTGGTGATTATGGATATCAGGTACTGACGTTCACAGGGGGTCAACACCGAGTTCTCCGGCTCACCAATATTGAGTTTTATGGCTGAGGGATCATTAGCCGGAATGGTGTTGTATTTCACTGTTCGAACCTCATTGGATTTCAAACTTAACTTCCGAGCATTCTCGACGTCCGCTAACCTCCGAAGACGACGAATAATCGTGATCGCTTTGAACTTCGTAACGCAATATTATAATAGAATAAATGGATCATTCGGTGAATTTTTATCCCGAAATACGATAACTGAAATTCCCCCCGCGGATCCTTGACAATTTTCAGCAAAAATGCAAAATTTCTCCGAGCTTTATCGCCATCGCTCGACAGATACAAACACGGGGCGGGTAAATTACTGGGGGATGATTGTGGCTGAAGTTAAGAAGCAAAAGTTGCGATTCGTCGACGACGAAACGCGGAAAGCAAGGAGCCGGAGGGAACGGGCCGTTAGTAAGCCAACGCAGACGAGCCTCTGTCTTGATAAAGGAGTTAAACCGGCTTAATTACTGCGTTACTCGGTCCAAACTAATTACGCGTTTGCCGACGACCACGAATTCCCGGCCACGAAGCAGAAATCCACCGGCGGCATTTCTCGTCGAATCCACACAGGGACCGAATCCTCCCGCGAACCTTCTTTATTACGGCGACCCTTTGCTTCCGTTCGAGACTGTTCATAATTCCGTGCAACCGTTTACGACCGTTCCGTGTTGCAACTGTTGATTCGCCAAAGCTACGGGATCGAGCTTGAGGTTTCGGTTAAACATCGGCCGTGCTGGCACTCTTGAGATACTGCTATCTACTGTGAATTAATATATACCTGTGCAAGACCTGCTCGAAACGAATCTTTGCTCGACCCATATTCGTTTGAACTATTTAGCCTTTGTAACAAAAGCGTAATAAAAATTCATCTTGGCTAATAATTTAATTCTCAAATATTACCATTTGGCGATACAATTGTGGTTTTTAATATAGCGAAAAATACATAGGCGCTTTATTATATTTGCTTTGGTTTCATACAGTCCTATCCCTGTGTATCTGCCAATAGGCCCACAGGGATCGTATACCGCTGCGGCGTATGTCTGACCACGCACGGCCCATTCTACTTGTTTGATCACGTGCGAATCTATTCCACTTGTCTGATTGCCTACAGTTCCATTCTATTTATTCTGATGGTATATGATCCTATTTTCCTTGTCTGATCGTCGATCCCCATTTTAATTGTCCGACTACATACGACCCTATTCTACTGGTCTCACTACCCGCCGTAATATACGTCCAGACGATCCACTTTATATTATTACACCGGCAATCAGGCTGATCGTATATCGTCCCATTCTCCTTGTCTGATTATTTTTATTATAATTCTATGCGTCCGACCGTACACCACTTACCTAATCTTATCCGATCCGGTTTATTCGACTTGCCTGACCATTTATTGCCACTCGCCCGGATATCTACGGTTCCGTTCCGCCGATTCGATCTCTCCTTAACGGTATGATAATTTCCCAGATTTAACGCAAATTCACGGTTTAATCCGGAAGCATCGCGTACACAAGCAACGATAACTCAAAGTTAACGGTTGTTTTCGGTATCTTCGGGTCTGTTCCCTATCTCCCGTTCCATGCATTTATTCGACCAATTCCGCCGTTCTTGGAACGCAGTTTTCCAGCGAGTTAGACGGTTCCCGGAGCAAATTTTACCCCGCACGTCAAAAAGAACGGGGAAATTTATGTAAACGATCCGTGCTTCGTTTGCTATTTTTCAAAATATCCTTTGGATAAGGGTATCGCGATTTTGAATTTCAAATTTTCATCCAGCGTATCCGTTTATATTTTACGAGCACGAGGGAAAACAAAAGTTTCGCGTTTCTTAGGTGGGTGGGTCTTCGGAAATAACGTTTTCGGTGCAGATTTCTCCCGTGACCTACGTCGTTTCAGACCCGACAGACGGAATCTGCCGATGGTTTCGCGAGGCACGAAGCGTATTATGAGATTCGTTTCGCGATGCGCGGCGCGAATTTACGCGTCGCGGTCAAACGTTCCAGCGTTTCACGCGTTATCCCAAATAACATAATGCAAGCTGCAATATTCTGCAAGACCACGTCATTTAGTAACATCCTTCGCTGTGACCAGAAATACTGTACTTTTAAGAGAATTCGAAAACTTTGAAATGTATGCCTTGAAGAATTTCGAAAATTAATTTAGATAGACGGATATAGAAAAGTAGAAAGACATGTTTGGATCCACGTTTAATTTCGTTCTTTTACATCCGGGTCTAACGGTTTGAGGCCCGTGAGAAGCTTGAAACTTCGGTCAGGTGGTATCGCCGTGCCCCTCCGTCGGCGGAAACTTTTCTACCGAACACTACTGGATTTCCGAACCTTCTCGCGATCTTTTGCCAGGAAATTTTCATGCCAGAGCAAATGTTGTTTCGCTTGAAATGCTCCCACCGACGTCGAACTTTTTTTTCTCCCTCCCCCCTTTTAGCATCGCTCGAAACTTTGAGAGAAAAGCGTCTCGATAAAGTATCTCATATAATTTCATTTCAAAACGTCTGAGAATGATGCTCGAATCAAATCAGAATAATTCAAAGCCCTAATATTTAAATTGTCGCTTAGAGTTAAGGTTCTTCAAATTCTAGAAACTCACCAAACAAAATTTTCAAGTTAAAATAAAAGTATCTATGTTGAGACAGGATCGCTTTTACCGTTCGCCAAAATAGAGTGTTTTCGCGAAATGTATGGAATTTATTCATTACCTGGCAACTGGAACAGCATCGTACTCCAACGTCCTTATCGCGATCCAGGATTTTTCTGTGTTTTGTTCGGTATCGGTTACAGTCGTGATTCGGCGACGACGACAACGACGACGTCGTCGTCCCGTCGTACGGTTTTTCGACGGCCGGGTCCGGAACTTTTGATTTACGCGAACACGATGGAATTCCATGAATGCAAAATGTAATCCTCTGACTCTTCTCCGCCCACGCCCACATTTATCTTTCCACCCAACGGTCCCTATATATTTCTGCTAGGTGGACGTTCACTGAAACTTCGGCTTTCACTCGGTTCAACTTCCGGTAACAAACGATGCTACCTGACCATAAGGCGATTCTTTCGAAACTGTTATCGTCGTGTAATTAGTAGAATAATCGGGTAACGCGATATCACGTGTACAAAGATGTATGTGAAAATTAATCTTCCAGTGGTGGCTTGAATTTACAGCATACAAACAGTTTTATAAAAATAGAAAATCTTAAATAAAGCTCAATTACCTTAAAAATCACTAAATTAATTAATAATTATCTTATGTAACAGTTTTAAAGGTCTATATTTGTAATTACGTTATTATTGAAATTTTAAACGCGGAGAATTCTCTTTCAATACGTTAATATTTCACGTATCTCGAACTGTATTTCACGAATGCAATTTATTCTCTCGTTTTGCACGCGTACCAGCAGAGGAAACGCGGAGTGATTGACAAAAAACAAGCTATATGTTCGAAGTAATCTGTTCCCAGCTACAAATTTCGCAGGGAGGGAAAACAAGTATGAAAAATAGAAGCTGATGAAAAAGTCGAACTGCGTGGCGATAGAAACGGAACTTCTGCGAACCCGCGTTGCGAAGCTCGCACAATGCGGTCCCGCTTGTGTATTGTCATTGCAGCGTTAACAAATATTTGCTTTACCTCGACAAGCATATCGTCATCGTATTTTGTATCAGCATCTATTAGCGGCGAACGCAATAAAAATTTCAAATCGAAATAATGATCTACATCGCATTCGCGAGCAATTACAGTCGCTCTTTGGTTATTAAACATCGCGCAGTTACCACGAACGTACAAAAAAAGCACGAACAGAGGATAATCCCTCAGTTATCAGAGGATGATCGATCAATTTCCCAAGAATTTCATCAACGATGATCCCAGATAATTGAAAAGCGAACGGTCTCGCGCGTGAGTTGGCTCGAGCCGGATGTTGGACGAAAGAGCAAACAGGAAAAGGGCAAGGACCGCGGGAGGGTGGGCAGAGAGGGAAGTTTTAATTCGCAAAGTGCCGCCGCGTGCTGTTAATTAGAAGTAAACAGCGCCGGTCCGATGTGCGGTTCGAACGAAAAAAATACTCGATCCTTTTTTCTCTCTCCGTTTTTCTCGATTCCTTTATTGACTGATTTTGATCTTCCATCCTTTCGATAAGCACCGATTTTCTGCGATTCAATGTTTGGAGGTCCTTTGTGCATTTTAAATTTCCGTTTCATCGGCTAACCGTATTTGTTCCCGTCCGCTTATCAATTTATCAATCTCGCAATTATAAATTTACTTTGTATGCAAATACACGAACCAACCGTGTGTACCGTCGGTTAACGATTTGCAAATTCACCGCGATTAAATGTACCAGGGAGGACCAAAGTATCCGTGCACCCTTTGCAATAGAATAAAATTTTCAAAAGCGGACAAATGATTTGAATTTTTTCAAACAATTGTTGAAGTATAAATTGAATTCTGAAAAGATTATAACTGACATTTGTTCATCTTATGATGTATAGAAAAAAAAGTAATTTTATGGAACAAGTTCATTGATATTTATTTGTACAGTGTTCGATATTTTTGAAATTCTAATTACACCTTTTTCTACCGGGACGGACAAAAAATAAATAGAGGCAGACTTTTCATTTTTCTCTGCCACGCTCGAACAAAGCATCCGCCTTTGTTCTCCATTGATTTCACTACTCTCCCCCACCCTGGCGAAAAATTGAAAACACGGTCGACGACGAAACCCAGATTTCACGACAACACCGGGGCGAATTTTCGGGCAAAATAATCGAACGTTTTCCGAGTAAATTCACGAAAAGGTAACCTCTATTTCCCTAAGGCGTGTTACAATTTCAGTGGAAATCGGGCTAACAGCGTTTAAATTTTACACGAGCTTCCCATTATCCACTAGAATCCAGAGCCATTGCAGTCCGTCCGGTAATTGCTACAAGAAGAAAATAGCATTTTCTACTTTCTTCTGAAATAGTACTTCCCTAAATTGAGGGAGGAGAAGACGGGGTGATTCTGAGAGGGTCGTTAGCTACCCTTCGAATCTTCAACCACCGGATGTAAGTGTGCCCTAAAAATTATCTCAAAAAAAAGAAAGCATTTCGTTAAACGAAGAAAGAATCCTCCCCGTCTGCGACAATCTTTCATTTATTTTAAGATTTAATATGTTAAGTAAAATTATCAAAACAGTATATTATAATACTTAGTTATTTTGTTAATTTTATTCCCTTCCAGCTATTGTACTGGATGTAAATGTTGTAGTAACGATGATCGATAGCACGATGAAAAGAAAGTTGTCATAATGGCTAAGAAATGTCTCGAATAACAGGTTGTACTTGTAACTCCCACTGACAACACTCTCAACTTTAGTTGCAAGCGCACGATGACTGATACGGTAATTTGCGAGCTCCAATTCACCTATCTGAATGAAACTTTGCGCATAAATAAACTGCCTGTTTCCATGCTCTGTAATTCAAGTAGAACGATGTCCGTACGCGATCAGACACGTGAAACGAAGGGGACATTGATTAGATGAATGGGGTTCAACCGTACGCGGACGAAACCTTGCAATTACTTCGACGAGACAAAAATAGATCAAACCGATCGCATGCGATTGAACCGAATCCATAACTACAGGTACGCGACGTGATCGAGTTTGACTCTTTCACGATGCTCGAGGGTTAAGATCAACGGGATTCGATCGGTCGTTAAATAACGTAGGGACGTTAAACAGTCCAGGATGCATTAGCTCGTGTAAAACAGAGGGGGGGACACGGCCGCAAAATACATTCAGAGAACCGCCAGTCTATTTCAGCCCGGAATTGCATGCAACGGCATTCATTTCGGCGTCCGGTTAGAGATACACACGCTCCGGGCAGCCTAATTCTGCGTGGCCCGGCCACCGTCATTGGCCGAGATAGGTACACAGAGTACGGCAAAGGGCAGCAAGGAATCCAATCGGATAGACTAATTCACCCGGGGTTGCTTCCGCCGATGCGTCCCCATGCACACACGCGTTCACACACGACACTGAACGAAATGAGGCGAACATTGATCCTTGTCCTGGGTGTAATTCGTTTCTCCGCGGAAATCAAGCGGTGTCTGCTTTCTTGACGCTTTTCGTATGGGACGCGATGTTGTGTCATCGTAAAACGAGCTTTATTTATACGAATAGTACATGAGGTGGGTGAAAATGAGACCACAGAGTCGTTTTCTGAGAATGACTAACTTGAATACGTGAAACCTTAACATTTAACATTTGCTGAATTTATAGAAAATAGTTTGTTGGACGCAAAAATGTGAAAATTTTTATGTATACTGTTGGTGTCCAACACGACCGACTACTTGGTCTGACCATACACGGTCTTATTCTACTTGTCTGACTACTTATGACCTTATACTACTTGTCTGATCACCTACCATTTGAATCTACTTGGTCTGACAACACACGGTCTTATTCTACTTGTCTGACCACCTGTAGCTGTAAACACTTGTCTGATCACCGACCAACACATATCACTTATTTAAGCTGTATGGTTCAAATTTTACAACCTTGATCATTTATCATTTATTTTAATATAAAAATGAATTAAAAAGACCCACTGAAAAGGTCTTACAGCAAATGGTTAATAATTTTTATTATTATACCATCCCCCATAAAATGCACGTCAATAAAAGCGCTAATAACTATAAACGGTGGTCGTAACAATAAAAATTCCAACGATTTCTTAAATTTCTATGGAACAACTAGTTGCGTCGTACGAACAATTTTGTTCCACGGCACAGGGGTCCCATGTTTATAAAATTTTTATTTTCCGTCTACGGCATCTCGGGGGCGGAAGCTCTCGAGTGCTATCGATAGCACGTCGCGACTAGTTTCCTCGCGCAGGATCGTAAATACAAGTTTCACCGGTCCGAAAGCCTCCCTTTTCTCGTTCCCCGGAAGGAATCGGGTCCGGGACGATGTAAGGAGAAGCTGGAAAACGGTTCTTTATGGTACACGGGGAATAACTTCGGGCATTAAAGGAACTCAGCGACGTCTTTCCAGCAGTATTTTCGACCTTTTCAGGGGATACCCGTGTAATGAACGCTCGATTCTTATGCCCCTTGCACGTTCGCCCATATCTTCTAAACATTCATGCCGATCGTTAAGCAATAAATTCAACGAATAATCGTTTAACCACGAATCCATTCGAGCTAACAAATTGAAAAGAAAAACTATATTATTCGCCAAATATAGACTTAAGTTTTATATCTGATTCGACTCTTTACGATGGTAATTTTCAATTGATGATACTTTGACATTAACGCCTTACGATACAAGTTTTTGATGTGACAAATATATATTTCAATAAGTTCGACATTTTTATCGTTCCTCGATATTTGCAAGTATCACTTGGAGTTTGGTAACGATTCTATAGAATTTATTGGTAATAACGTTCTTTTGGAAGTTTTATATTTAAAGAAGGGATGATTTCACGATTTATTTAAGTCCCTGGTTTACGTCCAATCGTTTACGAGCGACATTAAAGTTCCTTACGACTCTTTCTCGGAAATTAGATGATCGATATTTATTGGCTGCAATCAATTCGCTGAACAAACAAGTCCAATAATTCCTGAACGAACACTTCCTTTTACTCACGTTCTGCAGATATGTTAATAACAATATTTAATAATCATTGTACTAGAAAAATAATGCTTGGGCTGAAGTTTATCGAATGAAAATGTAAAGAGTTGAAATTGAATTTAAATTGTTACTGTTTCGAAGTTCTCGTCGTCTAACAAGTTAAATTGCAAAATTTCAAAGCTGCAAAATTGCAAAAATGACAAGTTCCATAATTCACGCGAATTGAATCGAACTCGAGTTAAAGATAAGAACCTCGCCACTTGTTATCCCCTATCAATGCCGAAAATAGAATAAAAAGCAGACGGATCGCTTTGTTCAATCATCTTTTTGTACTCGCCGAAGTATCATCGCGGAAGGACATTATTTCACGGCCGAGCGGGACGCGTTACTTTCGTTTTCGACAGTCGTCGCTAATTGCGACAATGGGAAGCGCGAAAGACGAAAGTGGCCTTCCGAAAACGAGGACAGTCGAGGTCTCTTCTCTGAACTGGAAAACGGTGCTCCGCTGAAATCCGCTTTTAGACCGGCAAAAGAATACATCCCTCCCTTCGCGTCCCTCGAAATCGACCCGTGTTTCGTTTCGACTACGCTCCCCTTTCTCTGTTCACGGAGAAAGCGCGATTCTCGTTTCCTTTATTTCGTTCCTACTTTTTTATTCTTCGCATTCTTCGTAGCGTAACACTTGGCAGACTTTTTCAGAACATCCTTTTTTTCCCCTCCTCCCTTCCTTTTTGTCTCCTGGCAACTTATACATTATATTCCGGCTGATTTTAAAAGCTTTTTACAGGTATATTGAAACTGCTCTTAGGTAATTTCTTTTCTTCTTAGTTTCTAAGGCTTATTTAAATGCTACATTCATACTTTTTCAATAAATTTATAATTATTCGGCTGATAACCTTTTAAACTTTACTCTTAGAGAAATTATTCACCGAAAGTCAACTGTTTTTTAAATTCTTGGGATTCAAAATACACATTTTTGGGACGTGTTATTGCCTGCATTTGATAGAAAGCAAAGGACATAATCGAAATTCGCCGAAAAGTAAAAGGATAAAATATCGAATCGGGCAACAAGCTCGAATCCCATATTCGTCGCGGAGTACGCGCGGCGTGTAGGTATCTAGGAAAATTTCCCCAGTCCAATTTCTCATTGTACACGAACAAAGCCGGAATCCAATATCGTCCTCTCGAAGTAGTCGGATTTCGTCGGGGAAAGCGCGGAAAGCATGGCTCGTTCCCGATACCGTTGGAACGAATAAAAAATGAATTTCGAACGACACCGTCGGGATAACACGCGAAACCTGGCGCGTTTACTTTAGCCCGACAGCCGCACGAAACAGGAGTTACACACCCCCTTTTTCTCCCCCCTCCCCCGTTTCGTTAGGGAGAGGATACGGGAGAAGGTTGAAGCCGCATCCAGGAAAATTCCACGGGGAGAACAGCTCAGACGGAAGACGAAAGATGGGTGGAAAAAGAGCGAAGGAACGTTGCCAGCGAGACATTTCTTCCTACTTAAATTTACACGAGCGAGCAGAGCAAAGAGGCTTTTCCATCCAGGCCCTCCTTCCCCTCTCTCTCTCTTTCCGTTTCACCCTTTACCGCTGTTTTTTTTTTCATCCTTCCTTCCCTCTCGCCCCTTTGCCTGGATACTCTTGGCTCATTCGAAGCGTGTCCTTTTGAGAAAATTTCTCGTAAAACGTCGTCACAAGGGTTACGTCGAACGAGAAACAGTGCAATCTGCGAAACAAGCTTCCTGTCTGACCGTACGTTCGTTTGCTCTACTTCAAATTCGATATTTTATTCAATCAGTCAATATTTGCTAATTACACGTGTTTTTGAAATTTATAATATTAGCTCACAAAGATCAAAAATCAGGTTTTCTTTACAACTGAGACAAAGCCATATGATTTTCATTCTTCCAGATATCGAATCAATGGCTATACTGATCTACGCAGTGGTATAGGGCTATATGCGGTCAGACAAGCGGCATAGAACCGCAGAGGGTCCGAAGAACGACACAAACCCGTATTTGGTCAGACATGTTTAATAGAACCGTCGATGTTTAGACCAGTAGAATAGGATGTGGGTTTACGTCTGGTCAGACGTTGGTTTATTCTACTCCGAGGCGGATACACTGACCCGTTCTAGTGGAACAAACCAACGTTTTGATCGCCGCAATGAAAACGACTGTAGGGCGTATCCAACTCTAATCGTTAACGATTAATTAATTCTATTTTGTTGCTTAAATTTGTATAAATAGTGTAATATTGATTCTAGTAAACATTTTATTTGAAATTGATAGTGTCGGCAATTACGACTAACTTGTTGCAGGTTACATAAATGAAATGAATTCAATGAATGGCGGATAGCCGTGATAAACAGCATCAAAGTCCAAATAGACTTGAAATGATCAGGAATAACGGCCACTAAGTCGAAATGGTCACAGATTGAGAGTAATAAAACACGTTTCAGGGCCTTTTATAAACGACACTCGCGACGAACGCCGAGGTGGAGCTCTCTCGTTGTTTTTTACCCCTCGTCTGGATGATCGCATTGAAACTTAAGAGGCACGAAACCGTGAATACGTGACCCATAAAGCTAACCTTTTATTCGACCCAGCCGGAGAGAAAACGCGTTCGACATGCGGAGAGAAACCGACGAAACCAATACTTCCTGCTAAATGTCTAGCGAAAAAAAGAAAGAAGAAGAGCGAAGAGAAAGGGAGAAAACAAAGCCTGTGTCTATTTTTGCCCGTCGGGACTCGTTTCGATTCCCTTCTCTGTTTTCCTTTCCTCCTTGTACCTTTTGAACAATCCTTCTTTCTTTTGATTTCAACCCTGACAACCTGGGACAGTAAAAGGGATCTGATTAACCCTTTATGGTCGAGACACTTCTGAGTTCAGCTCAGTTCATTGAAAATTATTGTACTTAAATTTTAAGTCAAATCAACAATCTCCTTCTACAAAATATATGTCATAATAAATTTCTGTCGTAGAATATTATTTATGGAGAGTTTGCAGGAATTTATCAATTATCCACGACGATCCTGTGCAAAGGATAAAATTGAATTTCTCGATTGTGTTTGACGCTGAAGCGAATACGAAACGCGAGACTGAAAATATTCCTTTTTCCAGCGTGCTCGTTTCCGCCGGCTTTCTTATTGTAGAGGAACGGAATCGCGGAAAAATATCGTACAAATTGGGCTCCATTAAACGGTAATTGCGGTCGCCGAGTAGTATTTCGAGGAACGTTGATCACATATCGAAGCATTCGGGCAAATGGAGCGCGATATTTTCCTTTCCGTGGAATTTCATCGCACACACGAGCCATTTTAAAAATATTTTACCGATAAACGAACGGGAAGAAATCTTTGAGTCCCTCCCAGTCAAACGTTTATGGAATGTTTTTTTCTGTGGAATTATTTCAATAACAGCCTAATAGGAATACCAATCCCTTATTTTTGAGTTCAATATTGCCCCATTTTGCAACTTTTATTCCTTCAGTTTCGAGTTTTGCTGATCAAATTTCCAATTTCTATTTTTAAACGAAGTAACCGAAGCTTGAAACTTTTAATTCGTCCCGCTTTGAAGAAAATACAATTTGAAACGGCAATTTCCCGCGAACTCTGCAAAAACTGTGCAACGATCTCTAAAACGGAGGACATTCTTGGGGAAGGATAGGTTTTTACGATCGCAAGGTACCTTGGTATTCGAATGAAAACAGTGAACACTTACTTGGACTCGTCCTGATCCTCGTCATCGTCCTCGGAATCGAAGAAGGCGTCGTCGTCCTCCGTGTCGACCGAAGTTTCCGTTCTCATTCGTCGGTTCTGCTGAACCACCCTGGATCTCGGGATTATTACGTCCCTGAAAAACGAAGTCGTCGATTCGTAACGATTCCCGCTCAAAGTTTTAGGATTTGATAACAGAAGCAAAGTTTTCGCAATTTTGTTTTCGAAAATCGAGAACCAAATCAAAAACTTGAACAAAATTCAACGAACCATACTTTTCAATCGGAACAGAATTATCTGTGGTAATTATTTTGTTGATCTGGGTCAAAATTTGAATAATTTTGGAATAAAATTGAAATGTCACGAATTTATATTTAAAATTTTCAACTTAGATATTAAATAATGAAAAGTTGGGTCACGGGTCTAATAAATAATTATTTTTCATAATAGTTGCAATAAAATGCAATCCTACAAAAGTCTTATAATTAATAGTTTTTAGTTTCGATCAATTCAGTATTTTATAATATTTGGTAAAATTATTTGTGCCGGATTCGGAAAGCAAAACCCATTAAAATTTTGTGGCAGATTCTCGTGAAAATCCATACGTCAATCAAAATATTAAATCCGCAAACGCTTTGACGAGAAAAGTAGAGTAATTAGGTTGTCAATTAAACCTGCGACCTATCCACTTATTTTAATCCGACTAGCGATTATTTTAATCGAAAAAACTGTTGTTCGTCGAGAGCCACGGATTTGATTAAAAATTAATTTCTTAATTCCGTTCCAACAGCGATTAAAGACGTAATAGCGTTTCGTACGGAAGTAGGTCTCGGCTGGGTATGTTGGGCAAAACAATTTCATGAATTTTAAAAATTTAAGCGGACTCTTCGCGTCAAGATGTCAAAACGCTTTCGGGAAATGGAATAAGTTAAACGCAATTCTCTGCTTATGAAAACAGTCCCTTTTCAAATATGCCACCTAAAAAAAATAAAAAGAAACTTATATAAAAGTCATGGAATTCTTATTCGCCCATCAACCGAGGCAAACAAACATTCCATTTCGAGAAAAACGGGAATAAACTCGAATTCTAAGAAATTCATAGAACGATCGAAGTTTCCCATCAGAAATTGTTTAAAGAATCCTCGGGTCTCGAGCTGTTTGCGAACAGGTAGTAATTTTTTCATACTTCTCTAAGATGACAATAAAAACAAAGACGTTGAACAGGGTCGGAAAATTTTCGCTGTTTTTTCATCAAACTTTGTATAAAACGGTAGAACACTTACCCTGATTTTTCAAGTTCCTTTTTAGAAACGCAAACAGCGGTGAAGGTATCCTTCAGTAAACAGAGATCCTTTTTCTTGCAATTCAGCTGGCGACAAAGTTCGCCTGGAAGCAGAAAAATTAAAAAATTAATTTTTAACATTTGTCACCGAGGTCCGAGCTGTTTGACATATTTTTAATGGAAGGAAAATCCCAGGATTTGAAACAATCCAAAGTTTTCTCTAATTTTTTAAAAAACAAAATAAAATCTAAAATCGTTGAAACTCAGTGTTTGATAATTATTAATTTTCTCTGTTTATAAATATAAAAAATTATTATTAAAATCTCCACCGAATGAAATAATCATTTTTTCTGAATGAATCATTTCCATGTTACAAAGTGATTCATCAAAAGTAGTATGAAATTACGCGAACACAGGGGTGGAATGATTCGAGAACGTCGTAAAGTAATGTTCGCGTATAAAAAGAAACGATTTGCATGAAAAAAGATATGTAAATGCACTTATTCACCCTGAATAATGATCGAAGCAGTCACGCTCGACGACGTGGAAAAATTCACAGCTCCAGTCGATATTAACCTTTGGCATCGACTTTGTAAGCCGGAAGCGTATCGATGCCACGTAACGCGCGCGTACTTTAGCCTTATTAAATTTTAAGTCCGCCTTAGAATCGCTTCTTACCGAACAACACCAGATTTCCCTCGCATTTTACGATATTATCCTCACGCGTACATATTTTCTCCCTTTCACCAAGGAAATTTATAATTTGTTCCCTTCGCGTGGAAACAAGAACATCCAAATAACATTACGTGGCAACATGAATTTATAGCTCCTTCTATTTCCTTCTTTTTCTTTCCTTTTTCAGGAATAAAACATTTTATGATGAGACTTTGCAGGTGAAAAATTATTAACTTGCAACCATAACTTTATAATTTATAACCCTTATTAAAATTTCATTTTTGTTGCTTTAACTGTGTTATAAACGAGACGATAAGACTTAATTTATTTACTTATACTTCAAATTTTGTATAAAGGTAATAAAATTGTGGATATCACTGATATTAGGCTAAAATACCAATTCGAATGGTTAAATTAGAAAGTTAATTAATAGAATCCTTAATAATTAAAATTTCAGCTGTTTTCATTGCGCAACTCAACGTTTTAATGAGCTTTCAGAAGTGTTAATGCCAGTAGTATAAGCTTTAAAAGGCGCCGACCGCCACAGTAGAAATGGCCATGCATAGTCAGACACGTTATACCTACTGCGATTACTGTGAGCCCATTTGTGTCATTTCTTACACTAAGCTTTCCATTTGTTACGTTGCATAAAGAATATATTTTTAAAATCACATAAAGGTTCCTTTAATTTCGTTTTGCTATTAAACGATGGAACCTTAATCCTACCTTGGTAAAATTTCGATTAAGATTAGAGAAAATTTAAAAATGCAGATGAAATAAAGTAAAATATTAAATTTAAATTCCTGACTCGAGAATTATTAAAATAAATTCCCTTTTAAACTCGCAGAGTTAATTATTTAATTCAATGCCATATAAGGCGTCGGTTAATGTACTTATTACAAGAAATTGCAGGTGATCTCGATCCTTCCAATTTCTTCGCTTCTTGGTCCCCAGACCAATTCCACGGACACACGGAAGCGCAGGAGTTACTTTTCGAAAGATACCGAACCGCCATCGTGTGCTTCATTTTTCTTTCCAGCCGGCCGAGTAGGATGGGTAGAAGTAAATTTCGAAGTTGCGAACGGGTTACGGTTGATTGCCGGTTACGGGGAGGGGGATAGGGGTCGGAACTAATTCTCTGTCGTGGACGCAAGGAAGCAATCCGGATTTTCGCCAAGCGAAATGATTCGTTTCTTTGATGTAGCAGCGCGGCGAACGTTCAATGGCCGAGCACAATTGCATTCGTCTGGAAATAGTCGACAAGCGATATTGGTCGTTTCGAAGCATACCGCATTCGATTGAATTTCTCTCTTCCCCATTAACTCTGGGTTTGAGTTTTCTATCCTTCTCCCGTCCCTCCCCTCACATGCATCTGCGGTTGCAATGAAAAGATGCTGTTCGATGTGTGACATCAATATGTAACTTCCGTAATCGTTACGCCTCGATTCCCTGGGGTTAAGGGATTTAGAAGTATGGATTTTGGTGTCAACACCTGTGATATTTTTTGGGACATACAGTAACTGTGATACGTATCTCAAAAATATCTCCAAATTTTTATATGAAAACGTATATTGACACGTAAGGCAGATATTTCTGTATAATCGTTAATTGTCTGACCATACATTTGCCTATACTACTTCAATCACTGCAGTACTACTTACTCTTCTTTCATCAATCTCCAGAAGTTAACAAACATATTATTGAGTAACATTACAATAAAATTAAAAACAAGTAACTGAGGGTCAAACAAATATTCTCTTTTGGCTGTAATTTCAATTTCCAGTTACCGATGTTCCCGTGGAAGTTGCGGCACTTCATTTGCGCGAAAAGCCGTGCATCGACGTCGATGTAAACAGGAAACCGCATCGAAGAAGCCGCAGGAAGAGTTTGATCCGAGCAAAAGCCACCCTTTCATCCTTTTTCCCTTTTTTATTTTCGAAGTTTCCCGCGTAAAATGGCCGTGTAACCCGACGAAATCGAGCAATTCCCGAAACGGCCGGCTGCTGTTCCTTAATTCATGTACGCTCGACTTTAATTCCGCTGCTATTCCACCCTTTTTCGGGGATATTAGTTGGCCGCCACGAGAGGTGCAACTTCCCGGAGCAAACTTTTTAATTAGACGCGTTAAGGAGCCCTCCGTTATTTGCGATACACCTTTTTTTTTTTTTCATCAAATAAACGCCATAAATTTGCTAAATGAAAAAAGTTGTAAAACGTTCAACTATTTAATACAACGAATGTTATAATGACGATTGCAATTAAATATTGAATATAAATCAAATTAAGAAGTTTAAAACATTAATTATGTAGTTCACGAGTGGTTCAATTTTAAATTCAAATGTCCGCTTCGTTATAAATATTATGTTATTAATATAATACCGACTCTGTTTAAAATTTATTTATTGCCTCTTTTATGGATTAAAGGTAAATGAATTTCAACGCTAAAGTTTATTATTAATTTTTAATAAATTAACCCTCTGCCCAAACAAATTTACATAAAAATACAAATATCAACAACGGAAAAAGAATTTTGTTCAATTTCGCATAACTTTCAATATTTGCATTGATTTCCAAACAGGTGAAATAACAGAAAGATCAATGATTAAACAACTGCTACGATAATGAATTAATTGCCACGCGTACGACGATCGTTTATGTATTCGGCAATAATTTCAACGACCGAAGACAATTTATTATCCATGGTACAATTGATCGACAACTATATTATTTTCATAACAAATAAGTACCGACGTCGAAGGAGACTTCGCGAATAATTGGTTACGATTCGTTTTGCCGAAAGTTTTGCATGTCTGCGGACGAGCGGAGCGCGAAAGACAATAATGCGAGCCGACAATTTCCACGCGGAATGAATTGGTTATCCAACGTCGATTCGACAGCTCGCACGGATGTTCGATTTCTGACAGGAAAAGGGAGTACGGGTCGGGCGGACGTCGCGGCGAATTTTCCGCTCGCAGATTTATCGTGTTCGGTCAGTCAAAGCGGGCCAAAGTAGCATGGAAATTCCTGGCTAAAGAACTTGTCTTACGGGGGGCTTTTGGTGGATTCTTGTGTGCAGAAGGTAAAAAGGCATCTCAACGCGTCAAAGTGACAGTCGTTAAATCTGAAGACAACTGAATTTTTTTCTCATTAAATTGTTAAGATTTTCAGAACTACCGAGCGGGTCAAAGTGACTTGCTTTGGGTTTCTTGATTTACATCGCAATATTTCTTGAAACTTTTATCAAGATAACATTACAACCCTTATTAAATTTATTTTTCATTATATTTCCAATTTAGAAATAAGAAAATATCTGCAAGTATAAAAATAATTTTGAACCTATCTTTGCAATAAATCAATGAATATTTCGAAGTTTCCCTTTTCGTATCCCTAACATATTTCAGCCACCCATAAATCCAGCGCCGAAGAAACTTTAATAAGCGATCATAGGATGAACTCCCTTAAACTGTGTAATATTTCTCTTTTCCCCCCTCCTCTCTCGGGTCTTCCTCGGCTTCATTTGGAAAAGAAGAGTTATAGCCGTGTCCCACTTTCCATAATCGGCTTCCATTAAAACAATCATGCTGCCTACACTTAATACTCCCTTCTGGACCCTCTTTCAAAGTCCTCGTCTTATCAACACCATCGCTAATGAACGACACATTTAATCAGTCGTTATTAATCTTCTCGACCATTACGATCCCGTCGAATCTCCGCGCGTACTCCGTCCGTAAAATCTTCCGTCAGCCGTCAATGATCCGTACGGTGAATACCTCTGCCGCGAAAGAAGCTTTTCTCGCGACAGAAACGGATTTGGATGAAAGATAACAGGGATTCATATTGCGGTAATTAAGGTCTGACCGACATTTATTCCCCGCTCTCCTGGAGCTCAGGTATTTATTAATTTTCGTGAATTATTATTTTAATAGCTGATAATTAAAATTACGATTCTGCAAGGGATACATTGGCGTGATTTAATTTTACTGTTGGTAAATTTGATTTCGTGTCTAAATGCTAATTAAGAATTGAAATCAAGGTTCTACTCCTACCCCTTTAATACAATTTAATTATTATTCATTTCGGTATCGATACATCATTGCTTCCATTGATTAGAAATTGTGGTTTGAATTTCAATCAATACTGCTATAGAATTTTGTTGCCAAACTAATACGTATTGTTTCGATTGAGTCTCCGATGAATGGATAAGGATCAAAGGCTTATTTCGTTAAGGGCTGAGGGCCCATTAAACCCCATAAATTATCCGAATATTCGGCGACCCGGCCGCCCTCCTTGAAACACCTCCCCCTCCAAAATGGTATTACGATATCGATTACAGCGTATATTAGGCTACTGACAATTACGGCGCACAATGCGGCCAAAATGGGCCAGACTTCTCCACGTGAATTGGACGTCGCGAAACGGAGATAGCACCGGTAAGGCGATCGATCATACGTTTCGAGGGCTGAATGATCGACGATGCTAATAACGAAGATGCTGGATAACTACTGGGGACCAGATAGACCCGTTGACAATAACCGGGACGAAGAAACTGCCACGCTTCGGGATCAATACCAACCCCTGTTAACCCCTGAAATGCAATTTCATCGTGTGTCCTCCGGTGTCCAATATAAACATAATTAACGACAGAGTGACAATATTGCCAACCTGCTTTTTTTCAACGCGAAGCAATCGAATTATTGAAACGTCCAAGCTCTTATTTTATTAAAGATTTGAATTCTCTAAAATTTTGTATTAGTTAAGGATAAATATTAGGATATAATATCTACCCTTCGAGGGTGAGATCGAATCGAAGGCACAGTTAAGAAAGCATTATATTTCAAGATCGTTGTCCTCGTGGATTAAATATAAAATTCAATTTGTAAGGGAAATTACAGGGTTGTGTTCGAACGGTAACGCGTGAGGGGTTAATCATATCTTATAATAAACGGAACGCGCTCGATGCAATTCCAGACGGCGATTAATCACGTAATATCAAACACCCTTGTTAATAAACTACCCCGTAATTACACGCGGAGATTGCGTACGATACGTGCTTATTAATCGACAATAATTAGGTGGCTGGAAGATGTACCGTACGACCTAAGGATACATTACCATCCCGATCACGTACGGTCGTATCGGCATGAAGATATAAATAATTTCGGCGCTGGATCGAGTTAATTACAGTTTGTGTGTGTAACAATGTTAGGCAGCGCGATGATAATTTACACGGTGTTGCTCGGCTTGCGTTATTTTGTTTTAAAGCTTTACTTTACGGGGCCGGGAATACGAGATGATTTAGGACGGCAGTTTATGAGGGTTGCTACGAGAAAATGGAGAACATGTCGGAAAAAATATGCTTCGTACGTAGATAAATAAAGTAAAAAGTGGGCAGACTTATAAACTCGAGGCGCGGGAACGAATTCGTGGAAAAATCGAACGGTGGTACTTCAAACGGTTGCGAATAATAAATTAATAAGAAGAGATCGAAAATCATTTCAAATATTTTATTTAGGATTACAGAAACGATGCAGGTGCATTTTTAAACCGAGTGTATGAACATTCGGAGGCGTGAAATTAGGAATTAACAAGACCCGTTACGATTCTGATCAATCTGTACGAGTGTTCGCAGTTTATCGTCCCGCAGAAATGAAATATAACCGGGGAAGATAAGGTGTCGGGATCGAGGACGCGGTTAAATTATATTCATACAGGATAATTGCAGGTATCGCGTCGCGGACAGAAATTTACAACGGTGTTATTGGAAGGAAAGTAACAAGTTGCAATAGTGTATCGGGGACGACTTTTCTCTTGCAATTTATTTCACCATTAAAACACGAGTCGAGAGCCAAGACCATGGGGAAGATTTATAACGGGGAACCGTCTTGCTTTCTTGGCTTATGGGACGTGTTTAACCCGTGCTTCTTCCAACTTACAATTAGTCGTAATGCTCATAATTTATCTTGGCTGTAATTTCGGTAAAAGGAAAGTTCGGATGATTTCTTCCTTCTTACCCAACTTTGTTCCATGGATATTCTTTTCTTGTAACTTTACACGTCATATTGATCAATGGGTGCTTAATGATGAAATTTGAATGCTGCGACATGGATATATTTTTTACCGTTACTTTTATTATACATTATTGCAACGGGCAGTTTAATTGCAACTGTAATAAAATTTATTCGTTTTATTTGTAAAAATTCTGTACTTATAGTTTTTTATCTTGATTTTGATGAATATATATTTTATGTCTTGTAAATTGTAATGTAATATAACTTATTCTTGATTATTTTTATATTCCTTTCATGTTTCTGTTATTCACCCTTTCACTCGACGAACGACAAATAAATCTGTTGGATCAGTTTATTGAACAAATATTCGAATTCGAATCCTTCAACCATGGAACGATTACAGTAAATTGAACAATCGAGCCGTCAGCAGATGCTCCGCATCGTTGTTCATATCGCGTCGCGTCATCAATTATTCCACGTGATCGAAATAATTGTGTTCGCTCGTGACACGCAAGATTAGAAACCGGATATTTCATTTATCACGTCGGGCTAATTTAATGATACCGGTTGTTCGACCTGTTGACAGAATCTTTCGTTAGAAATCTCCCGTTTCAAATAGAAAACGCGATTTTCGGTACGCGAATTCCCGCTCGAATAATTAATTAATTAATCAGCGGATCCGATCAAATTTCAATTACGCGTCGCGCTTTAAACCGTTGTTAATAATCCTAATTACACATCCTTTTCAAACTTAATTTAGCAGTGTAATGAAAACAAAATTTTAATTAAGAATCGAACTAAACTTCGTTGAAAAATTATACCGCTAATTTATACCGAACGGAATTGGATCTTGATTGCACGTTAATTAAGATATAAAATCATCCTATTAAACTCTATACATCGGACAATAAATCAGCCTAGATTCTGGTTAATTAACCCCCGCTAAATTACTCGAGATTCCAATTAAAAACTACCAGATGGAAGGAGCGACCATCAGCTACGAAACGGAAGCAAATTTCAATTACAACCATCCCCCATCCCCGTACTCTCCCTTTCCAAACATAATTCAGCGAAAAAGCAAAACCCACAAAACTGCGAGGCAAACGTGTTCGCACCTCCGACGGGCTATTCGAAGTAATCAGGGCGCGGCATTCAACGGCAAAAACGCGTGTGACATTCGTTCCGTCAGCCGTCCCGCCCCGCTCGTCGAACCCCTTCATCGTTGCACTTCCATCGCACGTAGGAGAAGAACGCAAACCCTCCCTCCCCCCGTTGGTCGTTCGCCGGGTGACAAAGGGTTAACCCACGGGCCTATTATTATGACCACCCCCGAATCACCGGCCAGACTTCCGCGGTTATTTCTGCTGAAAGGGGACAAAGTAATTGCGGCTAACATACCAACGATTCCATTGCCGCCGGCCAGCCACGACGACGATTCAATTTAACGAACGCACGTACCGCACCGCCGGGAACCGCTAGAAAAATAGAGGGGGTCCAGGACGGGGGCAGGGGATGAAAAAGAAGATCTGATTTATCGATTCCGGCCGGTTTCGCCAGGCCGTTGGCTCGCGACGAATATTTACCGACGTCTCGTGAGGTGCATCCTCGAACAACTGTACGGGGTGGTCCGTTCAAAACCGGAAGTGTCTACGTATTTACTTATTTTATTGAATTATATTGAAAATGTGACACAATGACTGAAGTATTAATAAAAGATAACTTTTCTTTCGTTAGTAAAAATTTTCTTTTACCATTAGAAATGAAATAAATATTGCCACAGTCAAGTATTTATTGTCGCAATGTCAATGCAAACAATTTTTAATTATTGTCGAAGATCGAGTTTGTCAAGTTTTCGTTTCAATTTCCACCGTCCCAGAAATTGGCATTAATTTAGTATATACGGTGGTAAATAGAAACGGTAACAGGCTTTCGGCCCTATCAAAAGGAATGAAGTCACAAACAACCGCCCTAACAACGTGAATAACAAGGTAAAACGAAAAGCATCGGGCCTCTTGTTACAACATGTTCAAACATAAAAAGTTTATCCACCCATAAAATTTCGAGCTTCCCTTTTTACACGTTCGTAATAACAAGCAATGATGGATCGTCAACAGATGCGAGGAACGAAATGGAAAAAATTCAACCGCGGATTTCTTTCTATTTTTTTTTTTTTTTTCTACAGGATAAAACTGTGGCAAACGTTTATGCGTTACTTGTTTGTACGCTCGTAAAATGGTGGGAAAAAGGATGAAAAAACGAAAAAAAAAAAAGAAATGAAAGAAACAAAAAACCAGAAGCAAAGCATTAAAAGGACGGGGTGCGACGAACCGCATGGCAAAAGATAAAACAACGGAATTGTTATCGTAGCAATAACGAAACGAGTACACACGATTACATTCATTCTTTGTGTGCTGTTCTCGCCAGACTGATCTAACCGTACAATTTACAAAAGAATCGTATTTGTTTTGCCCCATAGAATCTATCTATGCTTCCCTTTCCCTCTCGCTTCTCTTGGCTAACGATTGAAAACGAAATCCCGTTTCATTTATTTTATTTTTTTCCCTCCTTTCGCGTTCTCGTCTTTTTTTTTTTTTTCGTCGAACGTAATACCTGCTATCTCGTGGTTTATTGTAAGATAAATTCATTGAAAGAGAAAGAAGCTTGAATCGAATACACCGATGTACCATTAACGGCGATAAAGCACAATGGGAATGCTCAATGAATTGCAACTTTGCAATTCAACCGGCTTCGAACGCATGTCAAATTGTTTTACGTATTAATATTTATCACTCTCCCCATCTATGGATAAAAAATTAATATCCTGTGTTTAAAATATAACACTCGATGGGACTTCGATCGTGTTGAGTTATTAAATAAATTGACAGTGTCTTTGCTTCTTAATGAAAATTTTTAATAAATGATAGAAATGGTGATATTCGAACTCGAAGAATTATTAATCCATGAAAATTGGCAAATATTTGATAATGCGTGTAACACTGATCCGGCAGAACCTTTCTAATTTGCACCTTTTTAATTTCTGAAATGCTAATACCCAGAATGAACGAAACCCGATACAGTTATTATTAAAAAGCAGGAACAGCTTGGATAAAAAGAAGAAAATAGAGGAGCGAATTCATTGTAGCCACGCTTTGGGCGAAAAGTTAATCAAGAACGAGTTTCGTTACAGTATTGCAAAAGCAGCTCGAAGGAAAAGGTAAAAGTTACCTACCCCTCCCGTACCGATTAACATAATACTGCATAATTTGCGTACCAAAGGTTCCTCAAACTTAGTCGGAAACTTTAATGCTCTCTTCCCTTTCCTCCTCCTCTTCCCCTCCCCCCCTCCCCCTCTCCCAGCTTCTTTTCTCCTCTTCTTTTTTCTCCTCCTCGTTTTATACCTCGGCGACAGAATTTGCACTTTAAGAAGTGGGTTAGCCACCAAGTTCGAAGTAATTGGCTATTTAGCTCGGGATAAAAAGGAACACACGGTCCGGGAGGGCAGCGAAATATTCGAACGAACGAACGAAATGGACATTTTATTGCCAAATGGATTATTCATTGATTTACGAATTTTTTAATCAAATTTGACCTTCGAGCATTTTAAACCTTTGACGGATATTTATTTTTAAGGTTCTAAATGATTCAATGTACTTACTGTTAGGGTCGTATATCCATCTTTTCTTGTCGCCCACTTTCATTATACGCGTGTTATCCTGAAACACATAAACGATATTTCGATTAAATCATAGTCCACCCCTTCAGGGTACATACAGGGATAAAGATTCGAAAAATCTCATATTCCTAACATTTATCATAAATAATAGAAAAATACTTAATTTGTTAGATCCGTCAACCCCTTATCTATACGTATACTTTTAATATTAGATATCAAAACAATGTTAAATATTACATAATTAGATTTAATAATCAGCGGGGGAACCAATAACGATTATATTTCGTTTCACCCTGGTATATTGTACGCAAGACCTAATTCGCGTCATATTACACCAGTCACGTGTCGATTCTGCACAGCAGGGTGAAAGTAATATCACGTCACGAGGGTAATTCATCCGGCAACGTTAACTGGGGTAAATTTCGACGAAAAATTTCCACGAATCCTATCGATGCAAATATCCAGTATATAGAAGCGCGATAGCATTTCAAGTTCGGAATAGTCAAGGTCGATTCTCTGTGTCACGAGATTCATGCTCGAGCCTCGTTCCGCGCCGAAAGGCCCCGGATTAATGCAGCCTTCGATGCCGCCCTGGCATTGTGGAATGCGACGAACGATCGCTCATCACGTGCATAAAATTCAGGGTTGCACCAGGTTGAGAGAAAAAAGGAGCAGAACGGCGTTTTCGAAGTTCAGGCCGAGGTCGTACGGAAGCCGATAATACCCGGACGGGGTTGAAAGCGGCGGGGGTCGAGGCTCGCGTGATAGTTCACGTGCCAGTTTAAAACAATTCGAGGATAATATCTAACATACCTATATGGGGGGAAAATTGGATGAAATCTGGGCTGCTGACCACCTTTCGGACGAGATGGTTAACTTTTCTTTTTTCGACTAGTTTTACTTTTTTTTTTGGACGTTCGAGATACCTTGTCACGTTCAGCGGATCGATCGAACACGTTTCTCCAATTTCTTTGTGCGATTTCCTCAATTGGAAAATCGATTAGTGTTTGCATTTGAACTCATTTGTTTTTTTACAAGATTTATTGTGTTTGTTATTTGTAACCGTATTATTTCTTATTTTTATCTTTGTAGATTCATTTCTGTGCATTCGTACAATAAGTGGTGTTGTACAATGTTGTTTTACTGTGTCCAGATCTCAACCAAGTTACGTATTATATTACGTATATTTGTTCTTTTGGTTGGGAAATTGGAAAATGATATGAAATACAATTCTATTTATCAAAATCTTTCGTTGGTCACAGTTTAAATTATAATTAACTTTTGATTACCCTCAATTGTTATGAACATTCTCGACCTACCTGTCGTTAACTTTCCAATTTCGAATATTCAACCGACCGAGACTCGAAATACAATTTTCATAAATCCTTTTCGCTATCTCCTATCGCGCGAATCATCGTACGACGTCGAGCGTGAAACACTTCGTCCCGAAACTCTTCAACATCAATTTACAATATCCAGTTACCGGCTATAGTCGCACGGTGATATTTTAATTTCCATGCAAATTGTATCGCGCATCGACGGCCTGGTTCTCGCCAAAAATTCCCGTCGCAACTCCGGTATTACGTATTTTCCAGCTCGTCGCCGCCAAATGATCCATTCACTGCCGTTTCACTTTTTCGGGGAGGGGGGAGTGGAAAAAGTGAATTTTCTACCAGCTCGAATATTCCCGCCATTGCTATGCGCTGATTTAAATCACTACCTTTTGTTCCCTGCATTATTTGCGACGAGTGTACAATTAACCCTTTGAATTTACCATTTTATCTCCAGCAAACGAATTAGATCGTCCCGTCGTGCTTTTCGCCATTACAGAACCTCCTGTTTCTACGAAATCGTGTTACACAAAATAAAATAATTTTATTAATGATTATTATCTTGGCCTAATGGTATACCATTTTCATTAAATAAAATTATTCGCGATCAATTAAAACGGAACTCTGTGATATGGTGGCACTCGAAGTGGTAAAGGAGGAATGATATTTTGCAATTAAAAATACTTTCGGGCGTTACCTTAGCCGTAGGACAACACGAGAGCCACTCGTTGCAACGTTTCGGACTTTCAAATTGCAGCCGGTTGCAATCGCTGCAACGACCGGCACTCTGTAATTATCATCGAACGGAATAAGGAACAAGCTAGCGTGAAAGCCGTGGAACGATCGAATTCACTGCGCCAACGTGCAGAAACAAACTCCGTGTCCCTACGAATAATTATGGTGATCAAGAGAGACGGGCTAATGCGGCCTCTGCTTGAAATTTATTAAACGCTCCACGATCGATGCGTTTCAACAGCCTCGTTGAAAATAAGGAAACAGAGACACGTTCGAGCCCTGTCTAGTCTACGCTTCTGGCGAAGTTAAATCGACAATTATTAAATTATCTGCTGTTTCGTTTTTTTTTTTTTTTTTTTATTTAATTAAATATAAAATGTTCGATTTCGAAATATAGAAAATTTGATGCAATTTCAGGACATACATTTATTATAAAATGGTACTTATCGTGTGCCAATTTGAAGCTTGATAATTAATTAATTCTGTTTAAATTGGACTAATGAGATACCCATTTCACATAAACATATTACACTCTGAATATTTTACAATATTGAAAGATTCCACTTTTGAACATTTTATTTTATTTTACGACGAAAAATGAATAATTCAGGGGATACTGTCACGAACAGATTATTATAAGGTATTGTTATACACAAGATTACGAAATATATTTGCCGCTTCTCGGGCTTCGGCTCGCGTTAATCGCGCCGCTCCATTTCGCAGCACGAACGGAGCAGGGAGCCCCGGGTATTTCGCGCGTTAAGGTCTAATTTTCACGCGACAGGGACATTAGAAGCCGGGGGGCACCCGGGATTAAAACGGCTCAAGACGATTCTCTAATGCGAGCGCGATACATTGAACGCGGCGACGATCCTCGAAAGTCGAGCGCCCGCGATAAATATGGAACGATTCAACGTTTGTTGAAACGGCGCGGAATCGCGAGCCAAGGGACCGCTTGGATTATGGAAATTCGCGTTTCCCTGGATCAATAATTAATCAGAGAGTTAATCAGCTTTCGCGGGACAACGACCTTCCTTGTCGTACAGGGATTTTCAAAAAAATTCGCCCCCGTTTTTTGTTCGACGAATTTACTTTTAATTCATGAAACGGGAAAACATAAAATTTATAAACTAACTTCCAAATATTTTCAAAAATATTCTCTGTCAAAATAAAATAAATACGATATTATTTCTAGGAAAATTAAAATTAATTATATATTTATACTTAAGAAATGATGAAGTTTGTTAATTTTCCAATCCAGTTTCGACAATTTTCCCTGTTATCCATTCATGGTTTTTGATGGGACGCCTATCGATTCAAAGGAACTTAACAAATTCGTTTCGGCGTTTGCAGCGGATCCCATAACGCCCTCTTCGTTATTCCGTTACTTCCGAGCCCAGATAACCTGTCACTTTTCGCTCCGTCGGTGAACTAAATTATTCGTCGAGCCGAAAATGGCCTTTCGGAGCCGGCGGGGCCGGCTTTTAGGACAGATCCGACGAGAAACGCAAACTGAAACCCGTTTCCGGAAACGTGTTCCCACGTTAAATAGCTCGAACCACCGTTTTTGGGGCTACAATTGCCACAATGGCCGGATATTTCATACGAATTTATATTTAATAGAACCCTACCCAAACTTTGGGGAATTTTTACACTATTTCGTTTTTTAACGAAGGTTAAAATCAAAATTTGTCACCTAGTAATAATCTAAATATAGAATACTTTAAATTTAATTAAAATCTCGAAAACTCTGACTAAATTAATTGAAATAATAGAAGTTCCTCAAACCGATTAATCATAGTTTTGTACCCCACAGTTCCCGATTATACTCGTTATTTGTTTGAAAATTATCTTGTCAGATAAAAGGTTAACGAAGGACCAAACAAGTCGAGGAGGATCCTCATCAATTAACGTCGGGCTCGTCCGTTACTTCTCATTCCGTGGCTCCCTGTCGGGAACAATCTTCGAGGTGGTGGTTTGCTTTGTTTTCTCGAATCGAAATTCGACCGGCTGCCACACGATACAAACCCCAAGAAAGGGAAACGTGAACTGGGCCATGGAACTTGGGCAATTAAGCGCTTTTACGTAGCCGCAGATACTTGGTAGAAACTTGTCCCAAACTACCGACCAAGTATCTACTATCGTTTCTCGTAAATGTACCGCAAATATTGAAAATCCTTTGGTTATGGAACCATTGTAGCGGGTACAAAGTTCGTTCTCACCTTTTCGTATTGCTTAGCGGAATTTAAGTATTTTTCCCTCTTTGGAATATTTTAAATTACTTTAATTTCCTATGAATTGTATTTTGCTTATATTTTCTTTCTTCATTTTCTATTCAAATATTTCCTATTTAAAATGTTTTATAAAATACATCTTATTCGAATTCTTTCAACTTAAAACATCCCATTTCAACATCCCATGCGCGAGATCCATAACCGGAAAAAAGTAAAAAACGCGACGGTGGACCGTTTCTAATCGAGGAAACATCAATTACAACGGGTGTTCAGATCTCGAAGTTCCCCTAGGAGAGATATCTTTTACCCTCCCCGCCGTTATTCCTCTCGAATCCGCCTTGACATCGGCCAAGTATAGGGAACAGGTTGGAGGATCGCCAACTGGAAGCTTCGTAAAAATCGTCCAATTCGTGGGAAAACGTTCATCGACATTTTTATAAGTCGATCCCGAACCGGTACGTTTTCTTCGTTTCAGAAACCTCCGTGACTCGGTTTGAAACTCTAAAGGGTTAATTGGATTTCAAAACTTTTCCAGTTAAACATTTTCGTGCTTCCTGTTAGATATTCCCTGTCCGCTTGTTTCCATCCGCTGCTACATTTTCGCCGGTAAACTAAATACACTTTAAAAGGGGATGAGTTTAATTTTATTTCCGTATGAAGATTAAATTTCGTATTCCAATCTTACCCATTCAGAATGTGGCGCAGTGGAATACCTTTTATCGAGGTAATTCCTATTTAGAATATTTTATAATTCGAATAATTTATATTCCAACAGCGCCTCTTTAAATATTTTTAATATCTTTAGGGTAGATTTTTAGCCACCCAACGTTTGAATTAAATTGAAAATGAGACTTTTTATTACAATAAGGGAGGTTTGTATTGTGCTTCGGTTTAATTATTGAACTGGTACAATGATAAAAAAGATTCTGTAACTAAAAATGTTTGAAGCAGCAAGTTTTGGACCCTCTCGATATCGCGGTGAATTTATCTGATAGGTTCTGGAGTGCCCTTAGGGGGTTGAAGTTTCTGACAAGGACTAAGCATTCAACGTAAACGTGACTTTCTTGCTATCCTCGAGATTCTGAATTCTTCCGGCTCGTTCTTCTATCGGCGCCTCTGCCGAGCTTAGTTTCCGAGTAAACAATGTTAAAAATTCGGTAGAAAATTCCGCACACCATTATCTGCTTTAGTTCAAAGATACTAAATTTTAATAATTTTTGTTTAAAAATTAATTCTCGTCCGGTGTTCGGTTGAAAAAAGGTAAAAGAATATAACGAGCCATGATAAACTTTTAAAATACTATTAATACACGACCTTTGGCCGCAACTGTATTAAAAGTGAGCAGAACTACTCGTAGGAGGCGGGCAACCACCGTGAACCAGGAACTTTACCAATTAACCAGGCTGCCACACGCCCTTCCGGTATTATTCTAGGGGTCGAAACTCGATCGTAAAGTCTGCCGGCGATTATCCATAATTACTATCGGTCGTGGCTTCTTCGTGACTTTGAGAAACACCCTGACGAGCCCTTGATCCTTCAAGACACTTTTCATTCAGTCTGGCGAACCAAATTTCCCTCGCACTAACCGTGTCAAAGGTGAACTCAACAGTCTCTCAGTACAAACAAATTTGATAAATAACACGAACTCTCGAATATTCTTTGATTAAAGTTTGTTCAATTTAAAATATAAAACAGTAGAACATGTTGTACTTTAAATATTTTATACCGAAATATTTTCCATTCAAATATTCCTTGTTTAAAACATTCTCTATCCCAATATTCCCTGGATAAAATATCGTATGGCAGAATATTTCCCGTTTTAAATAAACACCGCCGCGAATGCATACAAAAACAGGATTTATTTGTTAAATTTCAAGGAATATTCGTTCGGCGGTGAAACTTCGAAGACGGTTAATTCGGTAATCAATTTATAACAAGGTCGCTATCAAAATTTCTCCGCATCAGTTCTGAATCGATTCTACCGGGATTTTCTTGGGAACAGGTATCCACGAGCGGCAGGGGTAGCCTCAAAATTTATAGACTTTCGGGAAATCGATGAAAGCAGGGCGGGGACGAGGGCACGGCCTGGAATATATGCATTAAAAAATGAAGCCTTGTGGCCTGGTTTCGCGTGGCGTGTGTGCACGTTGCCCCGTCAAACGAAAATCCGTATCGATCCGGGCCGAATCGAATCGTCCTTTCGATCCGGATCGAATTCGATAAAGGGGGAGAGAGCGGAATTTCGATTGAACGAAGGTCGAGTACCAAGGAGGAAGGAGGCGGGACGTCGAAATCGCTTTTGAAACGTGGCCAAGGCCTTAAGTCACCTGGGAATCGGTCGAATGACCCGTTGGATGCGACCACGGAACACTTCTATCCGATTATCGTAGCGGCGACTTAACGTCTTCCAAGGCTAGCCGTGCAGACTTTCTGCAAATCCGTCAGGGAAGCCTATATTCTGCGCCGATGGAGAATAAGCAGTTTCGCAAACGAAACCCTTCGGTACAATCGAATATACAAGGTGTGTCACGTTTAACGTGCAGATTTAGGATTGAATCAGTCAAAATTAACCCCTTGCCATACCATTGTTAAATATTTATTATTGCAATGTTGAAACAAACAAGGAAAATTGTCCATCTAAATTATAGTTGGAATTACATTTAAGATCCAATTGTATTAACAGTACGAGTCAGGTATGTAATATTTGTTATATTACAAAATTGATCAAAACGCCTTTGCCAAAATGTAAGGTGATTTTCATCCCTCATTTATTCCATTTTCTATTTCATTTTCAATT
Source organism: Anthidium xuezhongi (assembly GCA_022405125.1). Taxonomy (NCBI): domain Eukaryota; kingdom Metazoa; phylum Arthropoda; class Insecta; order Hymenoptera; family Megachilidae; genus Anthidium; species Anthidium xuezhongi. The sequence goes on from CM039639.1 coordinate 5,762,816, forward strand.
TGAAAGAAAGTGTACTGCAAGGAGTTACTGTACTGTTAACGTACTGCTATTCAAAAATTGAAGGATCGAATGAACATTCATTTGATTTGAAACAATAATAAAAGGGTGTATTAAAAAATGCTACAGTTCAATTTTATTGGAATTTTATGCAAATATGCCCATTTGTATTTTTGTAATCCCGGAAAAAAGAAGAATGGAGTAAACCTTTAAGCAGAATCCGTTCGAGGCTACGGAATAGAAAATCCATCAGATGGTGGTTTTGGAAAAATCGGAAGATATTCTTCACGGAGAGAGCAAATGTACTGGCAAATGGATCGGGCACTCGACGAGGGGGGTGGCGGTGGGGCACGGGGTCGAACACAGGGGCCAACGGATTTCAACGGATATTCATCAAACTATCGATACGGGTTCCAATCGATCCATCCTTTTATATACAAGCTGAATACCCTCTATACACGTCTGACTTGCTTTTCATCGTTCAAAGATCTTCGCCTACTTTGTACCTCGTGTCTGGAAATAACCCTTTACGCTTGTCTCTCGTTCGATTAAATCGGAAAAAATTACATTTTTTTTTTCGGGAACCTTGTTGTTCAATTGTTACGTCGCTGAACCGTGAACGAAGGAGGTCAGGGTTCAAAGACATCGATCGATTTCGAACCGAAAGTGTATAGCCACGGCGTGACTGGGAAATTCGTGACCGAATAGGTGGTTGAGTCTTTTGGAATCGAAATAAATTATAGAAAAAAGAAAGGAAGATTTAAATTTGTGCCACAACTTGTGTTTGAAATCTTTTTTTGCAAATCTCTGTTTCACCTGATTTTAATTAAAACGTTGTAGTTTTCTTAGGTACCGCCGTTCAGGGGTTGAAAGGGTTAACGTTTCGTGCCTTTGCAAACAAAGTTAGTTATTAATTCTCGTCTTCAAAGCGTGTACAATCAACGCCCCTCTCTATAACTAGATTAATTTGTTCCGTGTAGTAGCGAAACTTAGAAGCGTAATGAAATCATCGGTGCCACATGTATGACGACTCTCTAAGTTTATGATATCTTACGACTAATTTATTTGTCTTTTTCTAAGTTTCCTACCAAGCATAATTTAAATAGAATTCCTACTACTTTGTAAGTAAGTGGTTTTGAGCAGCTGATAAATAATCCGAACAAAATGCCCAAGTGCAAGGGGTTAAAGGTGCCCTCGCAACGATGACCCAGCAGACTCGGATTGCGATGGAATTTTAAGCAGATCTAAATATAAAAAAGCCGACCCGTGTTAAGGTGCAACCTTCGGGGCCGAAAATAAACCGGCATTGGATTAACCGTGCAACCTTCAGCTGCTGATCGTACGCCACTTTTCATGATTAATACCTCGTCCGTCGACGATGACGAATAAAACCGTTTTATTTGCATTCGCCCGATTCCACGAACGGACTGTCCCACTTTCCCCCCTCTCGTACACACGTCTTTGCGACTTTCGCGATCCCTTCTCCCCCGTCCTGCGAAACTAATCGCGAGCGTACGCTCTCGATCGAGGAGCGTCGATTAATTGCTGAAATTAATCCCGAAGGTGCTGCGTGGGTGTTTCACGACGAGGATCGAAGGTAGAATATACATACGAAAAAGTGTATTATTAATCAAAATAAATTGCTGATGGAATGATATTTGATACTGCCTTGATTTTGGGGGGTGAAAGTCGGTGTATCAATTATTTAAGGTATCAGTAAGGTATTGGTATTTAAATTTTCCCTACCCTTGTTTCATTTTACCAGGAAATATCTTGTGTTAACCCCTTCGTAGGTAATTGGCTTGAATCGAAGCTTTTATATTCAAGAATTTTGTATAAACTTTTATTACGAAGATGGAGATTGATGTGCAGTGTCTAAAATATTTGCAAAAATTCGAATGTTCATCAGGATGTTTCGTACATATTTTGGCAGTGTTTTTTACATTTGCCACCAGATGGCCAGCCACCTTATCCTTATGAATTCTCCTCTGGTTATCGATTTCCCCAAACAACTCCTTTATCCTGACGTTAAATATCTCTGTCGCTCTTGAACCCCGGCATCAAACTATTAAACTACATATTTCATAATATTATACTTTGAAAAGAATTCTAATCATTTTTCTACCATCAATGGCTACAGGCATTTAAAAAATTCACCCCATTCTGTGATATGCAACTAATTTTACAATTTACTTTCTCCAAATTCCATCTCCATTTCTTCCAAAGACGTGTAACGCAACAATTATCGCAAAATTTAATAAGACAGAACCCTGCTACAACAAAGGTATCAACAAAGAGAAACATCAACCCGTGAACGCAACCAACAATCAAGGATACCTTTTAAAATTACGTTTCTTCGAGACAACGAACGAGACAAGTTATAAAGGAACTCGATCCGAGTCGTCTTTTCTTTCAAAGTGAACAGGAATACCGGCTTCCGTTCGCCATCTTTCTTTTTCCACCTCGAAGCGTCAAAGAAAATTGTCTCCTGGTGCTTTTAAATATTCACTATAACTTACCTTTATGATTCCTCGCCTTTCATGAAATATTCCCTCGCCTTTTGTACGTTCATTTTTACGGAATAACTCGGAAAAATTCTTCCCGTGATTCGTGTTAATGAAACGCGGCAAATTGAGCAAAACGGGACACGTTCAATGAACAGGAAACAGGAATCGATTCTACTCCCTTTCCGTGTCCTTTTTCTTAGCCATTTTCGGGGAACTGATTCATCAGTTTTCAATTACATTAATTAATAATTTCATCTAGGTGCGACCGGGCTAAATTCGACAATGTCGCATAGACACTGCCGAGCGACGTAATTGCGTCACGTTTAAAGCTGAATAGCGTCCATTAACCTGTCGTTCAAACTGAATTTCATTAGTCCATTTTTAATCTTCCCATCCTTCGAGGCGTATCGATTAATCTATTCGTCGTGATTCGATTACGTGTAGATCATTCAACCTGCTGTTTGCTTAAATTAATTGCGGAATAATGGAGCAAATATTGTAGCCTTAACCCTTCTCCGGATTATGGGGGTTGCAGTGGTCCATTCTCTTTAAAATTCATTTAAAAAGACAAAATTACATCGAATTTCTAAAGGTAGAAGGAGAAGAATAATAGATGGAAAAGGATTGGTTTTTGGAGCAGCAGGAATAAAAAATAAAAAGTTCCGATGTGTATTGGGATTACCAGCTGCGAAATGCGGTTCCCTGATAACCGAGATTAGAAAGACGGATGGCCCGCGGTCGTATTTCCGGATTATAAGCGTATTCGACTTAAATAAATCTGGATTAAACGTAAAAGCATTAGCCCCTCGAAGTTTTGTCTCTGTGCGGGCGCCCCGGGGTTGCTTTATAGAATTCCACACGGTCGATTTTATTGTCCCGATAAAAAAATGTTATTGGCGAGTCCCGGTGGATGTTTCTTATTCTGCAAATATCGATTCTTGCTGCTGAATTAAGAAATGCGGGTATTCTCTGGTGGATAATGTATTGGATGCACTCGAAGGTTGCAGCAATAAATATTGCTCCAGATAGGGATGAATTATTCTCATGTAAGTTAAAAATAAAACCTCTTTTTTTGCAAATATGGTGAGATTTATAAGAAACAAGGTTTTTCTTCTATCAAAATTAAACTATTACATTTTTTTACCTTAAATTTAACATTATTTTAAAAAACCTTTGTAATTCTATCTTTTAATCCTAAAATTGGTATTTCAGAATCTTCGACCAATTCAGTCTTCAAGGATTGAATTAAACATTTATAAATTATCGAAAAAAGGATTACCAGAGTAGGTAGCAGAATTGTAGGTAGCTGAGTAGGTCGCAAAAGTAATTCTACCTATGTGCACACGTAATATAGGTGCCTATAAATACATTGCAAACTTGACACATTGGAAACCAGTTTGAGTAACCACGATGAGGCAATTAGCAGGATAATGAGTGATTCCATGAAACGTTCAACAAGGGAATGTCAAGGATTACATTTAAAACTTTCACGCAGAAAATAAATGTACAATTCACCTTCTTATTACTTTCAAACAAAGTTACGTTTGATCTTACAATAAATGATCAAAATCTGAATCGAACCCAAGAATTAAAAACTGTTCAAAAGCGCCAGAATCAAAAGCACGTTCTGATATTTCCACCGAATAAAAATTCGATGGAAAAAGAAAAATAGCAAGGAAAAATTGAACAATGAAACCGAGCAGAGGTCCCGTTTTGCAAGGCAGGGGAACAGTAATGGTAAAATGCGGGCAACTCGACGAGTTAATTGCGTTGGAGTGAGCTAATGTAGTGGATGTACATTATCCATAATTTACGCCCACCTCGTGCCACCGCGAGGTTAACTGATGTAAATAGTCGGTTATAATTTTCGCCTCGCCACGCCTTGAAAGATCACGCTTATTTATAGGCTTTTCCCTTTCGAAGCTAGGAATTACGACTAGAAACGCGCTGTCTACCTCCTCTTTATCAGAATCCTGGAAAACCACAATCCTGCAAGGTAACATTCTTGCATAACACGTCATCATTTAAAGGATTAGAACAAAATCTTCTGGAGGCTCTTAGGCTCTTTGCTAAACCTTTGGATGATGGACCAGCAATTAAAATTTGTCACGTTTGCAATTTTAAAGTATTTTTCTTGGACACATTAAATTAAATTTCTTCAACCCTTAACCCAAATTTAATCGAAATATTATTTTTCCTAGGTTTATAATGAAATCTGATACAGCAACTATCAATTCTGTTCAATGGCGCCTGTCTGATGTTCATCAAATCTTCAGCGTTTCCTAACCGTAATTACTGGATGCAATAGGAATATTTTTTCACGCGAAGACCCAGCAACGTTTCTACGTAATATCCTTTGATTATTACTCGCAGTATTCCGAGGGAAGCAGTCATATGAATTTCGAACAGGCGATTATGGCGGCGAGCCACCGTTAAATTCACCGAAGCGAACGTTTCGCGTATACGAGTTGTAAAGGCGCACGGTAGCCATGAAACGTGCGTGCAACGGGCTGCAATTGCTGCAACGAACATGAGATATGTTTTACGGGTTCTCGGGATGCACGTGACATCGTACGTGCGTGAAAAATACACGTACTTATACGGGTGCATATTGCAGCCGGGCATATGAGAGTATTTCAATCCTGCACTTTAATCGACCCGATATTTTTCTTTCCAAAAACGTCTCTTCCTTTTTATACACCCGTGCGATATAATTATAACGTTTGTGCAGAAGCGAATTGTAATTACTGCGATGACAGGTTCAAGTTCTGTGTTATTCTTTGTTAAAATTCCGGAATTTCGTATTTCCCAAATTTGAAAATTTAAAAATATAACTATTCATAATTGTAGGAATTTAGAAATATAAGTGCCCCTAGATTTAGAAAATTAAAAATATACCTTCAAATTTAGAAATTTGGAACAAGTACTCCCCAAAAGTATTTGATCATTCCTCTTTAATAACACAGAAAATATCAAATCATAGAGGATCAATAAAACCTACGTTATCGCCGCTATTTCCACCCTTGAAATCAATCTCCAATAATTCTGATATCTCACTTCGGCCCGTAACCTCACCTCCCTGTTGCACCCCCGATAGCTTCTCCGTTTTTATCCGTGGCTCATCCGGAAGGATCCTGTTGTACATTTTTCAAGCCCGTTGTTCCATCGCGGAATAGGCGCGAATGAAATCAAATCGGTTGTTCGCATAATGATGAATCGACGTCGGTTCCCGGCTCGTCTGTATGCATAATGCATGTCGTTTTCGACACACCGTATGCAAAGTGCATCGGGCGCACAATGCGCGCGTGTACCAGGCAGGCGGAGGCAGACTGTTTCTCCGCGGATTAACCGGATTACAGAGTTTAGAGACGAGTTCGTTGGCTGTCAAACTTTTGCATTACGCCGTGTAAAGGTGAAACCCCTGTTGCCACGCTTGTATCGACCCCTTCTACCCTGTTTCTCACCATTTTCACCTGTCTACTTCCGTCGCGCCGTGTACATTGTTATCGCGTCGTTTCTCAACGAAACGATCGTCTTACCGGATACTTTCTTCGCGGAAGTAATCTACGCGGGTTCCTTTCGTCGAAGTAATCCGACGATATCTTACTGATTTCCTGGAGCTTTTCATGCGACAAATAAACACGGTTATTTTGTTCTACTGCAATTTCAAAAGATTCAAACTGAATATTAAAATAATCACAATTGCAAAATAAAATGTAATTTTTCCCAAACGCGTTTCTAAAAGTTTCATGAATTCTCAAAAAAATCCTTCAAAATATGATTTCTCGAGCAAGTTTCTGCCGCTTCGAAAAGATGAAACGAATAACTCGTGTATGGTCAGTAATCCGTTCCAGAGCACGGTTGAGCGAGTTCTGGACGAAAAACGAAAAAAAAAAAGAAACAAAAAACAGTTCGCAGGACCGATCCATTTTCCCGTGGGAACAACGTGCGTCCGTCGAAACGCGTATCCGCGTCCAGATTGTTCGGGCGCACCTGTGAAAATATATTCCGTCGGTTTGACGGTACGAAAAATCTCCCGACAAGGAAAATCTGCGATGACGGGACGGGTTTGCTTGTTGCGGGGTCGCGTCGATACACGCGATCGGTTATTTTTCATCGCGAGGGGAGAAAATTTTCACGCGAGAAACCCGGCAATCTCTCCGCTTCGATTTTCTCAGAAGCTCGGAGGGAAGATTCATGATCGGTTTTATATATATATATATATTTCACAGCCGTTTTTCGAGGGTATAAAATAAGGTCTACGAAAGTGAACCATCGATGCCTATCGATTATTATTTTAGAACTTTTCGTTCCTTTTCCATTCTCGAATTTTATCGCTGAAGATTTTGGCAACGTTTCTCATTCCTTGTTTTATTTCCGTTGACAATTTTTATTAGAGGTTTCATATTATAGAAGGGAATATTCTGGAAATATTTCATGAATTTTGAAAGCCCTATTTTGGGAAAAAAGACCCAGAGGCGCCACTCGAGTGTAAAGGGTTGTATTATTCGCGAAACGATATTATAAAAGCCCTGATCTGTCCCTTTAAAACTCTTTAAAAGTCGGAAACCGACACCTGGACGAGCATTTGAAACCGAACGTCCCCGCACGATCCGCTGATTCTAATCGTGAAATCCAATTCGAGGAATCGGGACGGACACGTTTATCGTTTTCACGGGATATCCCTGTGTCTTGCTTCGATCGTGATAGTTGATGGAAAAATGGGAAACGTCTCGATCCGGCGGAAAAGAATCAACGCGGGCACACGGACGGTTCCCTGTTTTCGATGGCGCCCGGGATAAATCGATCCGGATAGCTTCGAGAACACGGTTTTGCGGTGTCGTGTCGGCGGGTGACCTAAGAGTGGGGGGGCAAGAGGGACGGGCGAAAGTGGAAGGAGGCATTTCCATTTGGCAGAGTGCAATTGACACGGAAAAGCGGCTCGCCGAGCCGCTTCTCCATTTCCGGACGAGTTTAGCCCCGGACCCCGATGGTGGCTATCGACGATTGATTTGTCTCGGGAAAACACCAGGATTGTCGACTGTCTCGTGATCCACGAATCGAGATCGACACTTGGCTCTAACGTCGCCTGACGTTTTGTTGCGTCCGCGGATATTCCTCCACTCGATCCATTTTCCACTTATCGAACGATTTTATTTGCGATACCGCGTCCGTTTGCTTAATCAGCCAATAATTATAATTACTCGAAGGTTGATATCCTAAATTTCTAAGAAATGTTTTAAGAAATTTCTTTTTCAATTCTAAAATTCGTTCCTTTATCGTACAAAATAATTCCTATTTTTAGACTGTATTATATTTATACCGATCCATACTGCCTAAATTATACCATGATTATTTCCGTTCTCGTCTTCAAATACCTGACAATCGATTATTGGTAGATTCATAATCAATATCCCTGGCACTGGAATAGAAACAACGTCGAACAACCGGAAGCACTAACATTTTCAAGCCCGCGAATCGATCGAAAAAATATCGTCAGAGCGTGGCATCGTGTTTGCTTTTGCCGGTGCATCGACCTATTATACAGTAATCTCGTATTCGATGGATCGGTTAGTTTCGCCTCTTGAGACCGGCTCCGTCCGCGAAACAATGCTTTCTACCTGACTCGTCTGCTTTCTCTCTGATAACAATTTCATCGTCGAGATGGTTCCTCGATTAACAAGAGAGCACGATGAAACATCGATCAAATGATTCACTTTTGAGCATCGTGCACACAGAACGACGAAGATCAAATTATTATATCATCAGCGTATTGATATACTTTGTCAAACATTTTCATACTAGAATATATGCATTTTAATACAATATATTGATCTTGATCTTGGTATAAAGATTCTGATATTCGATTCTGAGCAACATCGAAGCACCCATGTATACCTTCTTGGTATTCATCTTATCACGACAGATTTCGTCGAAGCTTTGATCCCTCTTATCGTGCAAGCCTCATCAGTCGCGTTCGAGACGGAGGCAGGGCTCGTTACGAGGCTTTTAGGCACCCTTTGATACCCCTTTTTACATCGCTGGGACACGTCCCTTTGAACCCAGTCGAATCATTCGGCAATAAACCCCCGGTCACGATGACAAACCTGCGGGCAGAACCGACGGCAACTTCTGTGTTTCGCCCTTTGCTCCCTGCCAGTTCCGTGATCCCGTTCTGGCAAAGCCATTTACAGCGAATTTCTAGTCCCTACAGTTTCCAACGAAGAAGCTAGTCAAACGTTGTTAGCCAAGTTTTCCGATGGATACTCTTGTCCATTGACCCTCAAAGTGGCTAGTTTACATTCGGGTGTTTCAAGAAGGTGTTCTTTGCGTTGAAAGAAATTTAGAATGGGCTATTTTGCACACTGTAGCTTTGGTTTAGAAATGTGGATTAGATTAGGACAAAATGAAAAATAAATACAGAATTCTTGAAATAAACAAGATTATAAACGTCACTGTGAAATCCAGAAATATTTTCATTTTGTTTTTCTTCCTCTCGTTTTCCAACTCCCCTGAAAGTTGTCGTCGATCCGGTAATGAAACTACTTTGCTAATAAACTCCCGTATCGAACGAAAAGAGATTGATATTCCAGTCATCTTATAACAAGAAAAAAAAAAAAGAAGGAAAATCGCGAGTATCGTGTTTTTGCTTTGAAACGTGCTGCAATCTCCTTACAAATGGAATCCCTTAACCCGTACCACGTTAGACTGTACCTTGTATAATGAATTAAAAAACAGAAGATAGAGTCTGAGGGGGATAGAGAATTCTCACGAGTAATCAAAGAGACTCGATCCTATCTTGCAACTGTACAAACGAACGACGTGGTTGAAATTTAAACGATCCACGCAGATTGTGGCTTTAATATTCCACATATTCAATCCCGTATTATACGATATCCAGATACAAGATTAATCCTTTAACATATTATGGAATCATTTTTCAAATTCGAAGAGAATTTTATGTTTGATAATTTACCAATTGCCATAACCTTAACTCTAGCTTAAATTCTGAAGTTTGGTTACTTAATTTCTAATGGAACAACTTCTGACAGCAATATTACCAAGAATGTCGACACACGGGCCGCTGCATCGTTTTCAGGCGATTAAACATTAATCGAACAATGGCCGGGAGTAATAACTTGACCCCATGGAGATTGCCAGCACGGAACGTCGAACGCTTTACGACGATCCCTGTTCGAGCTTCATCTTCCAACGTCGCGTCCCTTCTCGTGAAATCCTTTCGTTAAACTGTCACCGCGGAACGCGAACGAAATTAACAATAAACCGGGCCGTTAAAGCGACGAAACGTGCTGGATGCTCGGGCATCGCGACGCCCTCGGCGGTAACGAACGACGACGGCGTCGCGACGCTTTATTGCCGGATTTACATCGCGACCAGCGCGACAAAAACGTAAAGATGAAGAGGGTGCTGATCCGTCCTGGTGATTAAACAGAATTTTCAGGATGCTTTTGTGACCGATAATAATTTTTATTCAAAATCACTGATAAGATTCGTGATTTTAAATTAAAATTAGAGATGATGTATAATCTTAATTTTCAAGTTAATTTGGTTTAAAATTGAATTAGAACTTTTAGATACTTGACTTACTTTCAATCCAAATTTAAATACAATAACTCCTTAACAAAGAATCATCCTGTATCATCGTATTATCGGGTGTGAAAGTTTAATTCGTCAGATATCTACCGAACGAAACAATTTTATACGAATATCGATATTTAATTCAGCAAATTGCTATTAATAAGTTTTTCGGTACCGCGGGCTATTGAATAATTAATAAACCTACGATTATTATTCATTCATGCATAACCCAATCGAAATGCTAAAAGTCAGATATGCAAAAATTCCGAAATAAATCGAAGATAAGAGCCGTGCCCCTAAATTTTTAATCGCTATCGAATAATCCGTTAAATCGTAACACGCGTGATCAGAAGCGAAACGACGAAAATGCGCGACGATGAAATATGTATTCGGGATAGTTCTTTTTATCCGGGTCACGGGAGATTAAGAATATACATATAGATATATATGTACACCGACCGACAGCATCCCTTTAGCGCTTTCTATTTTCCGCTGGAACCTGATGCCTTCGTTTGCTCGTCTAATGGCGTGTCCTACATCTTGAATGCTCTCGCTTCTCGTGGACGAACGATGAAAAATGATACTGGCCAGTTTGTGTTATCTCCACGGTCGACGATAGAATGTAGAAGCCCGGTTCGATGCTGGGTTACTTCCGATATTTTCCAACCGTATCATTGAAATTTTCCTAATTGAATTCGTGCGCTGTGCAAATTTTAGCGCTATTAGAAGTTCATTGTATGCTTTGAAATTTTCAGTGCAATAATATGCCAGAGTTACCCCACGAATGGGGGTAGACTGTAATATACATTTCTAATCTAATCTGATCGCTTTGATAGCGATTAATTTATTGTTGAAGGACAGCAGAGACGTATAAATTTGCATAAATTAGGAAACATAAGCCTTCCTTAACAGAAAATGACTACCACCTTACATACACTCGGAGACACTTGTACCTGGATAATTAACCCCGCTCATCACCCAATTTCACCTCGTTGTGTACCTGTGAAATAATTATTAAGCTTGCCATGTTTAATATTTGTCGCTAAACTAGCTCATTAACATTCTACCATTATAGCAACCTTCCCCCGCGGCAGCAGTTCCCCAGGGAAGCCTGTCATAGCCCATAATATATACTTCAATATGCACTATTGCTAGTTTTGTAACTGCGTCACTTTCCAAAATTTCGATTATCCAACCTAATTCTGCTCTGAACAGTGTCAATTTTGAACTCATCAACGCGTAAGTGGTATGATAGAGAAAACTGCGACTAGCCCAGTTTTCTAGCCAGGAACGAGTCGAGGCAGTAACCGTCCACCTTAACAAGATCCAATCGTGGAAAGAATAGGATCCTGGCGGATGCGTTTCACAGTCCGATTGTTCGCGTAATAGCGAAATGCGCGTTTACGGATAAGAAAAGAGAGAGAGAGAGAGAGACAGGGGGGAGGGCAAAGCATGAATCAAAGAAAAAGAGAGGGAGAGAGAGTCGAGACAGGATGGAAGTCTTCGGTAACGCGGATGGAACTCGTTATCATCCTCATTCTCGTCGTCGGGATGCTTCTTATCTGCCCCCAGTGGAAGCTGGTCTTCCCGTTTGTTCTGGTAATAGGTAGACCGACCTCATGGCAGAATACTGCTTCGCTTGTCCTACTTGCACGCCTCTGTCTACTCTTCTTCGAGCGTGTTTCTTGTACACGCCACCTTCGTGTGTAGCCCGTTCGTTTGACCAGGCAAAACCTTTTCCCCGTAATTCCGCAGCTGCTCTGACCTACCAACTTGCGACCACCTTTCTTCTCCTTTCCCTTTTTTTCCACCCTCCTCCTTCGAAAATACGACGATCAGAGATGTTGTCTCGACGGATATAAATTTTCGACGATGTTTTTGCGGCTCTGTTTACCAGAAGAGTCAGTAAAGTCTGTTTCGTGGAGGGACGAGTGTTTTGAATAATCTTCAGATACAGAGAAACACGATAGCTAACTTTCGTTGATAATAGAAAGTAATACAGCTCGGTTGTCGGCGAATTAACGAGTTAATTCGTCCGGCAAATTACAGGGTAAAGATTCATGAGGCAAAGCCGTGTGCTCATCCACCGAACATCCCATCGAAATCGTGGCCGCCATTGATAGACACCGAACAAGGTAGCAGACGTTACGAATGTAAGAGACAGGATTCCGGCTAGGTAGAAGCCCTGGAATACGGTTAATTATAAACGAGCGGCAGAGACGTAGACATCCCGGCGGATCGGTCTGCTGGCTGCACAATTTAGACGAGGGAATCTCATGAAGGATGAGCTGGAGGCTTGCTAGGCTCGCGAGTAATCGTTCCTCGCTGCTAACCCCCTCTTGCTCCTCCCTCTCACCTGGCCATTTCTCTGCAGTGTACACCTGAATGAAGCAGAAATGGGGAGGGGCAGAGAGACAAGTTTCTTCAACATTGTTCTTGACTACGGCTCCGGTGGAGCCAGTTGGCTTCGCTTCGCCGTCTTTTTCTCCCCCTCGACTCGCCCCTCTCTTTCTTTCGCCTCCACCGCCATTCGGTAAATAACCAGACACACGGCTAACCGACCGACTATTTGTTCACGTCCGTCTAATGCGGTTAAAACGCTTTCGAGGGTGCTCCAGTCACGAACGCCGCAATTTTGGCGATGAATCGACGATTAGCTCGAGATCGTTTCTGCGGTATTTCGATCGAGGCTTACAGATAACTGAAGTGGCCGATGCGGAAGGTGCACGTGTGTTTCGGCAGTTCTAAACGATTGTTAACGATTGATAACAGAAATTTAATACAATGATTTTAATACAACTTTTCAAGTTGTTCAAAATTCATAAACGAATCGAAGATAGTACGAAATATAATCCGAATCGCTCATCGAAGTTAAATCAAACGAATAAATCAAACCGCACAATTGAAAGCATAGTTAGACAGGTTTGCAAACGTCAGGATACATGCCTACGGTAAATCATCAGCGGTTTGAAATTTTGAAACAAAGTCAACTTTGACAGAGCAATCGAACACGGAAATCAACATTGTAACCACGTGGTGGCAAATATTTGTAATCTGTTGAACAGCACCACCACCAGTACTCCATCGATTTATCTTTTTTAATACATCAAATCATTTAACATCAATTCCATCGCACAGATCGCTTAAATTTTCATTTATTTTTATTGGATGATTTAAATGATTTCAACTCAATTTTTCCACCCCCTTATAAAATTATTCATAATTATTATTTCTCTAAAAACACATACACACGACGCACAATGTATGTCATTAAATTGGGACACGTCGAATTGAACGAGAATCAATTTGAGACGACAGAAATTAACACGCACGGAGCAAATAGAGCACAGGGGATGCCCGATCGGTGCGGTGACCGCTGTCGTCGGATTTTATGTTAATTATTTCCTTCGAGTCGGCTAAATTGGAAAGCGCTCGCGGCTCGATCAATGGGTCGTTTATGCGGAGGTGGCGTTAACGACGCGAAACTATTATTTTCCGAGGGGATGAACGCGAGCCACGGATAAATTGGTGGGTCACGATCGAAAAGTCATCGGGCCAATTCAGTACCGGGGTTAATTAGCGAACAATCTGAATTTCCTGGTACTTGCGACCCATAGTCTGGAAAATCGATCGCGCTGACCGACAAATTTGACAAAAATGAAAATTTATCGCCCGACTTCATTGAAAATGAACTGCAAGCGGCCCTTTAATTTATTTGAACCCCAAAATTCATTTACACTATTAAACAAATTTTAATAAATTGACTGGCGCCTTAAATGTTGTACAATCGAATAATTAATCAAAGAGCCTTGTCAGTCAAACTGCGACAGTCAAATCGTTAACGATTGCATAAAAATCGTGCGATAAAAAACGCAAAGGAACGATACAGAGATTGCACACGAAAAAATGTTCTTTCCGTTACAATAACAAGGATATAACAGCACTAAATTGGCCGTGTCATAAACGTCCGTCAGATCAATTGCTACGATACGTACAGGTATTGGCAATCAATCGGACGATTTTATTATTTGTTCAACATTTGAGTGAAATGTTCAGCGCTGTTCGAACGGGAATCACGAAAATCGATGAACCGACCAATGTGGAATTGAATGCTGAAGAGACGCGGACGGCTCGGGCCAGGAGCGTACACTGTGTATGGAAACGGGCATAACGAGGCGGCGCACGATGGAACGATTGAAATGGCCAGGAATTAACGAAACGACCGGCGAACTACGCGAACCTGCATTAACGAGATTAAAGCCGCAAGTGGCTCGAAGCTACGGGGGCGTTTCGCGTTTTCTCTCGAGTGGCGAAAGAACGACGAAAGAATAAAGAAGAAAAATAAAGGGGGAGCCATAGGGTGCGTTCGATTCACCCTCGTCCTAACGCAACGATTCGTCGCTGTAAATCGAACAAAAATCGATTTAAATTCCATTAACGATCCATTGGAAATGGATGAAATTGTAATCTATAATAATCTGATGGGGTGGTACAATGGAAACGGCACCGGTTGCTTTTACGAAAATCGCCGAACATTTTGCGTTAAATTTATCACAACAATGAGAAGTATTATCTTTACCAACAAAAGAATCGAATTATTAAATTTGATTTATTATTTTCGATCAAAGCACTTTGTGAAAGGGAAGATTTGAATTTTTAATTTTTAGTTTCAATGTAAAAGATATTATTCTTTGACGGGGAACATTGAAATTTCCAAATCCAAAATTTTAACAAAAGCATTACATTTCATTTCGCCGTGAAAGAATCAAATTTCAAAATCCCCACATTCCATCAGGAATATTATTTTACAAAGTGAAAAAGTTAAAATTATAAAAAATTCTTTAATTGCAAAAAAATTGAAACTTTGAAAAAGAAGGTTTGATAGATTTTACACGGACCTTTGAAATTGCTTAAATAATGCTCTCCGTGCGGGGGATGGTTAAATTTTGTAATTTTCTGACGTCACGGGAACGATGTCTGTCGCCTGTTCGTTTCACGGAGACACAGTCGGGCTCTCGGTTCGTTTAATATTCTATGAAGTGAATCGTTTATGGCCAGTCTAATAATGATTGGCGGTTGTTTATAGAGACGGCACAATCTGGCGGGGATACGCTAAAAGGGAAACGGTGTAAAACATTTCGACCGCATTTCCAGCCAATATAGACAAATTTTTACGCAATCTGTATCCCCTTATTTCATTCCCCCTTTCGTGACAATTTTCGACGTGTCATTTGATACCGTAATTTCAAAGCAGACAGCACCTTTATTAACTATGACAATGTAAAAATGGAAACAATAATTTCCTCCCTTAATAAATCCTTAGAAATTGAGAATTGTCTCTCAAGGTTTAATAAAAATTAATTTAAAGAAAGAAATGTAAATTTAACTGTAAAATATCTTTGAAAGTTGACATCTAAAATTTAACTAAATTTAACTTCTATCATTTCCGTCAAGTTCGATGTTTCCTATGAAAATTCACCGGAAGTGTAAAAGATCCATATCCAAATTCATTCACGGTCTTGTTATTCTATAATTATCTTTATGAAAGGGGGTTGGCCGACCTCTTCCAATCCGTTGAATCAACGGCGGTTGCAAAAATAATAATACATTTTCCAAGATGGAAAACGGTTTTCTCTTCGTTTGCAAAACCTTCGCCCCCGTTTGAAGGGTGACTCTTCATACTTCCCCTTTGTTCCCCTCATTCACCCTCTCAAAGGGTCCCGGGATAAATGGCGAGGTCCAACGAATGAATATATATTCCAAGGTACTTACCAACCCGTTCCTTCCACACGCGATGCAACCAGACGATCCAATATTCATTAAGCTGGTATTCCAACGCGCGACAGAAGAATTTCACGGAATATCTACGTTTCGTGACTCCGCTTTGAAACGTGATAAAAAAACGACGGATAAAATTACGACACCTTTGGGGCATTTTAAAAACTATCCTCGTTTACACGAAAAATTGAAATATTTGTTAAACCTTCGTTTTCTAAAGAATCGCATCGATTCAATATTGAGACAGATTCAAAAATATCCTAATAAGTATTAAAGAAGTTTCGCCATACCCTGATTTTAACGAACCATGAAAGGGTTGAATACGAAAGTTTTAATTGCCGCTCGAATTACTCGTGTTGGGGTTGATTCGTAGTCGAATGGGTGATGGAATTATTACAGTCATAATACCAGAATAATTCATAATTCTTCAACAAAACTACACGGAATAATCAAGCTTACTCTAACCCCTTGTCTTACATAATCAAGTTTGTCAAGTGTGAAATCTATTTGTTTTAACATCGATGCATATTTAGCTCCAATCGGTAGAAAAATCATAGGTTAAGGGGTTAAATTCTGAAAGACACGGCGAGATAAGGTGTATTACGTAGGTGGGCTCCGCTGTTACTTCCTGTCCGATTAAATTTAAAAGGGGGCACACCCTGTGTGCATGCCTTAGATCGTTGAAAATATCACGGCCAGCGAATCTGACAGCTAATAATATTTCTTCTGTATCGTGGTAGCAGGTCAACCGTCCTGCTGCGCCCACGGTAATAAATTGCTAATCGGTCTGGGGCATTCTTTCGAAGCGATTTCCGGTCGATTGCCGTTTTCTCTCGTCCTCTGACCGCGTTCGCCAACGTTCGACGATCGGGCCAGTTATTTCTATATAAACGATTTTCCAATATTGTTAATGCGTCGCCCGTTTATGAACGTACCCCCCCCCCCCCCGTGCACACCCTTGATACGTATTTGCTCGCGCGCGCGAACAGACAGACCGCCGTTTCGCATAAATACGAATGAATCTTTTAAACATGACGATCGCTAGAAATCGATCGACTGCATGATTTATCAGAGTGCTCATTTTCATGTATTCCGGCTGCCGTTGTTATCGATGGATAGTATTTTAATGGTTAAACGGTTCTGCCCGCTTTCTTCGTACAGGAAACGGGGACGTTAAAATTCCGCAACGACGTCGATTTCCCTCTACAAAGGTATTTTAATCGATTTGATTTTTGGGTTATTCTAATTATTTCAGACGCGTGGCAGGTAATAAGTAGTTTTTAATTGTACTGGAATATTTGAATAACAAACACCCACTTTCCTGATACTGAATTCTAGATAATCAGCGGTCTATTTAATATTTATGAATCCAATATCATTACAGGTGCTAAATTAATCCGATAATGTAGTCACAGTGTAATCATTTAATCCCAGGACGTTTAAGATTCAACGCTGTTTCCAAATAACTAACCCGAATCGACCCATTCGCGAAATCGTTCAAGATCATCGTGAAAATGGTAATCCAAAAGAGTAATATCGACCCGACAGAGGGATGGAGTAAAAATACGAGAAGAAGACACCGTTCGACTTTCAACCCCGAAGGATCACAAAGGTGGTCGGGCTGCTTTCCTGGCTATAAAGCTGATTTCAACGTCGAAATCGAATCCCGTTGTCGTCGAGTGGTGGTGGTGGTGGTGGCATTGGCCGATGGAATTCGCGCTCGTCGGCCGGTCGTCGACGTTGCAACCCTATTCCCATCCTGAGCGGTCGGTGGCTAGGAAAAAGGGGCTTTATCGTGCCGTTTCACGAGGCCGCGCCCGAAAAGAGACTTTTCCCGATAATGGATCAGCCACTGCATCGAGAAACTTATTCAGCCGCCCGGTCGGACCAATGTCGGCCAACGGCGGACAGAGTAAAAGGCCAACTTGTTCGAGCCGAGAAACGAGCCGTTCTATCGTGGAACGTGACGAAACTGTCCGGTGTTATCGGAACCCACGCCGAAAGAATTTTTCTTTTCAAAAGGGCCAGAGAGAAGAGAGGAGGAAATTCTTTTCGAGATAGCGTGGCCCGGCTATTTCGGGATTCAAAGTTTGCCACCGAGGATATTTGCGGAGCGACGAATGGCAAGTATCGCGTGGATTGTATTTTAAGGACGGCAGAAGGATGTTTGAAAAGGTCAGGGGTGAATTGTTTGAACTTTGCAAATGGGGTAATGCTGATAGAGGTGAATTGAATTCATTCATGGAATACCTTCTTCGTTTCCTTTTTTAGAAACTTTCGACGATAAAGCATTCCTTGACGTTTCGGCTGATTGCAAGTAATCTTATTAACGATAATTACAATTATAACACTGTGTGATAAATAATGAATGACTTTTAGTAAAGAGGATCGATTACACAGTTCCAGCTTGTATTTATCGTTAAATCAATGTCGATCTTGAAACAAGGATACACCGACGAGTTACCTCGTCTAGCCTTGAGCCGCAAAGTTATTCCCACTTGTAATTTCGTGTAAATCAGCTCGGCAGTGCTCGAGCCCCGCTCGAAATTACCCTGGCGTGCTCTCGAGACCCTGGGATTAGTCTGCTCAGCGTCTCAAAGTCCGGGCGTAAGGAGAATCGGGGACAAAAATCGCGTCAGAAATTGAAATTCTCAACTCCTGCGCGCGCCAACCGGCGGAAACGTTCTAATTCTCCGACTCGAAATAATCTCGTCGGAGTACGTTTTCTTTGCTACAATTACACGAGCGCAATTAACGCGTCGCCAACTATTTCAGACCTGTCGAACTTCATGAAGCATTGTTCAACGACCGAATGAGAAACAAGGAGCAAGCGTTGCAGAGTTTTGACATCGTTTGAATTAACCAAATGTCATTTCGAATTGAAAACAGACACATAATTACCTTGTACGTAAATAAATAATTATAGAACCTGAAATTAGGAATCAAGTTCGTTCATGCTTTTCCTTTCGATAAGTTTCGATAAATATTGTAAATTGGTAATAATATAACAGGACAATTTAATAACTGAATCATTTTGATCCAGCAGCCTACTTTAAAGAATATCGGGCGACACGTTCGCGACAATGGGAAAGCAATTAAGCAAAGTGTCGCGAATGAAACGGCATCGATTCGAAACGACCTCGTTCCTGGAGCGGAACGGATTGAAAAATTTCAAGGAAAGGCGCAGAGGGGGCGCGGATCGAAAACGTGGAAGAACGACGAAGGAAACGAACTGGGAAGAAAAGAAAAGAAGAAGAAAAAAAATATCGAGGGGATCCCTGACACGAGAATTCCGATCAAACCTGCACCCTGCCAACGGCACGGAAATCAGGATCCTGATGGATTGCATTCGTGCCGGGCGCAACTTCCTCCCCCGACTCCCCACCTTCTCTCAAGAAGAAGTGACCCTGTTAAAGGGGACGAGACCGCCGTACCACCCTCTCGATATCTTCCCTTGGATTTATGAGACTAGCAAAGAGAGAGAGAGGATGATATACGTAACCGTGTATACGTGGGAATATTGCAGTGTAGTCGATCATAAAATCCTACGTACACCCCCGTACATTCACTCTCAAAAATCAGAGGCCACTTACCGTAAAGGGTGTACGAAAATCGAATATTCATGAATGGCAAAATTTCATGTTTTTAAATTTGCGAAAAGTCCGAAGGTTCTCGAGATATCTATAATATTTCGAAGCTAATAAATCTCTAAAGATATCAAATTCGAAAATTCGCAAATTCTTCAAAATATTCCAAGTTTGTAAAACTACAATATTGGAATACTTTGAAATTTCCAAGAAATATAAATCTTCTTTTCCGTAACATTTTATACCTAAAAAATCGCCTCAGAGTGTCACATCCTCCGCGTAATCGTATAAAATTTCCCACGCCGGAAGGGGTTAACGCGCATAAATTGTTGCCCGAGGGAATTTTCAAAGGGCACGTCACATCGTCTTTCACAATATCGTAAAAGTTACAAAAGACACGCGAGCAGACTTTTGCAACCGAGTGTATGCCCGCGTTCCAATAACGATACGATGGCTTGTAACACCTTCGACCCTTCCCGGCGACGATTTTATACGCCCGTGTGTGTGACGCACACGCACGCGAAATTACGAGACCTATCGTTTTCAGGTACCCGGCGTATTTACGCGGCCGCATTACCCGCGAAACAAGCAAGGAATCTCGACGAGGCTGGCGCAATTACGCTTGGTCGCGACCGCCACGGCACCGGGGGTGGAGACACACAGGATTTAACGACGCTCCGTCGGTTTCGCTCGTTCCCCAAGAAACGAGAAGAATTTAATGTCCTCGAGCGTCGTGCCAGAGATTGAAAAGGGTGCTTGTCGCGTAACAAATTGAAGGAAATTGTACCGACCGACGGATACGCCTGCACCCCGAACGTTCCTGCAAATACGGGGATGCTCCGATCGGAATCGTTTATGAAATTCGATCAACGTTCCATTATTTTTTCCGTCTAAATTTTTATTCGAAAGGGTGGATAGATGCATCACGATTTTTATCGCGACCACGAAAAGAACGACGATAATCCAAATATTTAAAGGCACTTTGGTGCAGGCATTTTCCATTCGACGTGCTTTCATACGGGCCCGAAGCGATCCCACGATCCATTCAGCAGGTAATTAACGACGGTTTGCCTTTTAATTTTCACTGGCCCTCCGACAGAAATATTACCGCCGCTTGATGGACAGTATTGGCGAAGTTTAGCCAACGATGGGTCGGCTAATCAATCAGTGTCATCGGCAAGCTGGATTTCGACTAATCGACAAAATCGTCGATTCATCGTAGAACAGTTGGTAGACGTGTAGATTCTCAACTTATGGGGGAATAACTTTTTCCTTCGTTTTTTATTGCCAATTCTCGAACGGATCAGTGGATCCCAAAAAGGAGAATACACGAAATAATCTATTCTTTTAAAATATGTGATGTAAGAAAAAAATTATTAATTGAAATTTATAGCAATTTTAATCTTGGAACACTGAAATTTGATATATATTAATTCTTCCAAAATAAACGAAGAATAAAATACAGGATACTTTGTCCAACAGAAACAAAAATCCAAATGGAATCGTAAATTTTACGAACGTCTACGTTGAAACGATGTTAGATTCTACAAATAGCAATCTATTACGAACCTTTAAAAATCTCGGACGCAGATGGAACGGATTCCTCTGGACCGATCGATCGTCCTGCAAACGAAGGATTACGACGACAGCTCGAAAGTAATTGCATTGTTCGTCGTTCGAGGCATCTTCTTGTCTGCCGTTCTAGCCAATAAATCGTGAGCTTCGAATAACAAGAGCTACAAACAACCATACTGAACTCTACCCGCCGAAACTTTACAAATTTTTACGTACACGTCAATCAAATCAGTCTCTGATACGCGGAGCAAAAGATTAACTTTCGAAATCCTAAACTTTTAGAAAATGAAGAATTTTAAAGAAATATTTTAGCAAAAGATTAATTTAAAAATTTAGGAATCTTATAATTTTAAATATCATATTATAAAGTATCGTGAATTTTGATGAAATTTTCCCTACAAAAGGTGCCACGTATTCGTCTCTCCTTTTTTTTTTGCTTCCCCTGTGTTTATAATCGCGAATTGCCATTTTACTTTCGCATTAAACGGAGTTGAAACTACAAGTGCCATTTGCTGGGAACAACTGTTCTTCAAAGCTCTTTAACACGGCCGTGAATGTTTCTTTTCGAGTAGTCCTTTGAAACTCTTCCAATTCGATGTTCATGATTCTTAACTCAAATATGCCGCATACTTTTCACGTTTCGAGGGTTGCTTTCGATTGTTCTGCCGTCGAATGTATCGGTCCACGGAACATTTAGGTGACAATTTGGAGATGTTTTCGATTCGATCGATTATTCTTTTACCACAGAGAACACTTGAATAATTTACCTGGAAGTTATTGGGTCTCGAGGAGAAGCTTTTCGAAGAGATCGATCAACGTAACCCTCTTGAATCCTTTTATTTAACACCTTTACCTTTTATTTTGCTTCTTTACATTCAAAGTTATTTATATAAAATACATATTAACAGTAGTTAAGAATAACTTTGTGTAAATTTTCAAAAGCTTCACGATAGAAATAACCGAACGCAAAATTATTGATCGATATTAATGTAAAAACAAAATAAATAACGTGTACGAGAGTGAATAGATAATGTATTAGAAAAAAACAGGGGATGATAGGAAGTTTGGTAAAGCAAAGGGTTAATTGGCCCTGTACAACGTGTTTTGTTCGATCGTGTCGATTCATTTGAAACGATCATCCCCCCGTGACGGGAAACAGCACGCACCAATGCTCGCGTAATGGCCGCTTTGAATACGGGGTAGCGTTTGTACGCGCGATCGCGTCCCGATTTACCCTCGCCCCGTAAATTATAATCTTCCGATAGAATCGAGAGATCCAACGTGTCCAAAAGCGGCCCTGCTCTCGCCACGAATTTCTACGTACAATTTGTAGGCTACCGATTATCTTCCTCGTTAATACGCTGATTAACAAGGCTATTTGGCTTACCGTACGGCACAGAAATATCGCCACCGTCATCGTCGCTGGAAAATTATCGTTCCTCCATGGATACCGTTCAAAGACTTGCCTCCGATATTATTGCCAAATTATTAATATCTGGTCCGCGAAGTATTACATCGAACTATCCAAATACTCTGAATACTCGGAATTCGGATAAGTCCTTTGGGTAACTTCGAGTAAATTTTTCATTTGAAATCTGGATGACCCCAAATTTAGATAATTTAAAAATGGTGGAAACTTCGAACTTGCACGACTCTGTTCCAGTAGTCGCAATCATCATGTTGAAATCGGCGAATTCAAACGGAACAGAACTTTTTTAATCAGTCGAGAAAGAGAATTTCGTACGAGTCGTGGCACTTGGCAGCGGCGAAAAATAAAATAAAAAATAGGAAAACGACGTAAAATTCATCAGAATCTCGTCCGAGTAACGCGCACCGTGATACACGCATCAAAACTTGCCGCATAATGAAGCAATTCCTTTTAATATTACACTTCACCGACGGATGGAACATTGAAAATTAACGACGGTGTAATAGAAGTTTCTCTGACAAGTGTACATCGTCATCGACCCAGTTTCGAAAAGCTTGTTGCTCAAACGTACCGTGAACGATCCAATTTCCACACACGCAATTACAAGAGTGTAATTTTCGAGGAAATTTGATAACACGTTAATAACGAATGTCCAGTAAAACGGATGAAATTAATGAACATACAACTATTCACACGTTTCCGGACGAGTGTGTTTCGTTTAAACCTTCCTGCCACGGTAAACGCTTCTGCCACGATTACACGTTAATTGCAAGTTATTGTCAAAACTGGACATGCACAAAGGGTGTGTCGATTGAATATCATGGAAAATATCAAAGGTGTAAGAGAAGGTTGATAAAAAATATTGAAAGGGGGAAATATTTTTCATTTTCAACCCCTTGCCAATGGGGAGTCAGACAAAAATTATTAAATCCTTACTATTAAATATTTGTTTAGAACAGATACCAATCTGCACGTAATCTTAGAAAACCTCTGAAATTTTTCCTCGATTTTCTGAACTTTCCAGGCGAGGGAGTTTTCAAAGTTTTGCAAACTGTTTCGAATTTTCGAGAACTCAATCTTGCGTCTATCGGACGCCGGACGGCGGAGCCGATTCGAAAAGAAAAACAAGGGAAGTCCTCGAGAATAATACTTCGATTTTCAGGCTTCGATTGTCGAGTATCGCGGTCAACGTGGAAACAGAAGATTCTTAAGGAACAGTCTGATGGTTTTTCATTAACCGACGAGGATTCAAAGGGAGCGAAAAGAAGACGGGGGCGGGGTTCTTTCAGAAATGTTGACCATGGTCTCTCGTGCCGCGAACAAAAGCACCGGCGAAGTGAGTTTGATCGCCTGGCCACAGATAAATACAAAGACAACCGTTTTAAAAAATCAACAACCACGAACAGGCTAAGATAAGAAATTGTAACATAAATAACACAAAAACGCTTAAACTGTTTGTTTGGAAAACAGGGTACGATTCGATCAATGTTCAACCCTTTCAAACGATTTGAATAAAAGCTTCGATTCGATATTTTTTTATTCTTTTATTGAAATAAAAATGGAGTGTTTCGTGAGAGGGAATTTTCAAATAGAAACGAGGATTACAAGAGGATATAATAAAGTTACCAAATTCCAAGCCAATTTACAATTTATCCCATCACCGCATTACCCGCATTATCTTCCGTTTAAATCATAATTTATTACGATATTAAATCGCAGACTCGACTGGAAATCTCTTAATATTACCTAAATATTTCCTCTCAGAATTCGAATCCGCTGAAACGAACCGGAGAACCGGCTGATCATGTTAAACGGATTACGTTCTACGCTGTGGTAAATCGAACCAGAGTATCGAATAAACAACGAAGAATCTAACATAATTATCAGATTGTCAATTATCGATCTGATAATCAGGAATTCGGTTACAGGGTGAAATCTAATCAGACGTCTACAATTAATAATTTATACCAAAGCTAAGGGTTAAAATCAAAATTATAGATACAAATTTTAATTTTAACTTTGAACAATTTCACCTCGAAAGGAAATTGAAAAAATGATGTAGCCTGAACGCTTCAAACTCGGATATTCCTTGGTCGCATTATTTCATCTTTTCCCGAAAAGAGTCACCGTCGCGGCGCAATTCCACGATAAAGAGGTCTCAAAGCGATCTCGCCTTAGGTCACGTTACTTTAAAGGATCTTTGTTGCGACGTCTTAGACTGATGCATGGCGATGCAATCAAGGAAGCGCGGTACAACGTAATATCCGCGAGTGGATGGTTGAAAAAAAAAAAAAAGGGAAAAAAGAAACAAGAAGAGGGGGGTCGTCTGTGCTCGTGAAATGAATTTTCCTGACGCTCGCCTGTACGCGACGCACGTCGCCGCAACCCCGTGCACGTCGTTACCTCTGTACGTGTCAGAAAAGTGGTCGAAAGATCGACGTTCCTCTCCTCCCCTCCCGCCCCCGCGAAGCCACCGAGCGATTTGTACGCCCGGAAGCTCCCTTGTCTCCGTCGCGTCTCAATATAACAATTTTGCCCCGGAATATTTTCCTTTTTATTCATTTTAATAGACACATTTTATAACCTTCTCGAAATTTCGCGTTTTCAGAAAGATTTTCTGGAAGGTTCTGGCGCGGGATGAATTAATCGGTCGCGAAAGCTGCCCTCCCTAACCCTACGAAATAATGCGACACACGTGCATCGCGACACCTCGAAAAGGGAAGCGCGCAGAGGCAAAGTACGCAGAAATATTACGTATGCATGAACGGGATGTCGGTGCGCAACGAGGCGCGAGGGCTTTCTAAAAATTGAAAAGGCACCCCTTTAGCACCTTTTAACCCCCCCAGCATCTTTGATATTTTCGATCTTGGAGCAACCTACGCGGTGCTTCGTGTTTACTCTTCCCGCTTCCCCGGTTCTCCCCTAACACCCTCTGTTTGAAGCTTGAAAAATATCTCTAACGATTCGAGGAATTTCCATAGTGATTTGAAAATAGTCAAAACTGAGATCCATTATTCGTATTAAAAATTGTTATGAGTAAATTTCAAAGAGGATTGGTGTAAAAATTTCTGCACAGAGTATTTGTGAATGATTGTTCTGTTAATTGGAGTAGAAAAATGTGAGGGGTGTCGGGTAACGATTCTTCGTGAATGATCGAATCGGTGGGACAAGTTGGAAGGACGGCGAGTGGCGAATAATTCGATTAAGCGGCATTACAAGTTGCCAGAGCTTCTCTCTCGGCGAACAAACGAATCCGTAGAGTCAACCTTATTGGTTACATCAGCGAGGTAAGTAAATACCTGGAGGGGCTTCTCCTTGCTCCACTGTCGAGGGATTAGCTTCCTTTCCTGGTCCCGAGGGAAAGACAGAGAGCAACGTATGGCTGCCATAATGGTCCGTTTTAATCGAATTCAAACAACGGACATTCTGTGTCAAACGAGCATTCTATGCCGTCTATATATCGTGTTTCTCCTCGAGGGGATCAGAACTGACCAACCCTAATAAAGATATGTACAGACCATTCAAAAGGCAACGTCTCTGACAAGATCTCCTTCTACAGTAAATAGAATAAATGATAAATATTTATAATAGCTACTGCAGTGAAAAATTCATTTTTATTTTAATGATAAACGATAAAAAAATTGATTTTTCACTAAATAAATTAAATCCTAATCCAAACCTTAACCCCAACTTTAGAAACTAAATTTCAGCCCCATTTCCCAAAATTTATGCTAAATCCTACCCAGAGACAGTTATATCGAGTTTCAGCAAAAAGATCCACGTTGAATCCCGAAAAATTTATACGATCCTCGAGACCCTACGAATTTCGATCTCGCGAAGATAGTAGAAGCTTTAAGTTTCAACTTATCTCCGTTCGGACGATCTACCCTGCGAATTCAACGCGGAGGACTATTTTACGGTCTGTTTGATACTTCAACGAGCTGGGTGGCTCGCGAAACAGAAAGAAGCCTACTTTTTAAGCATTCGCGCCCGCTTTTGTCGGTCGATGCTCGAACAATAAACCTGGAAGGACTTCCACGCTCGTTACCGGAAACGCTAACAACGTTACCTTAGTTGAACGAGCGCAAACTTCTGCTCTCTTCGTTGAATTTCCACAGAAGTTTACACTTCTACTGCAAACACTCGGTGCCCCCTCGTATCCAAGGGACGTTGCATAAGAAGATAACGAAATTCGATGAAATTCAGGGTATTTTGCCTATTATTTTACACGTTGCACCGCAACGTGCGAAACGCAAAAAGTAACGAAACAAGTTCGTGTAACCGCGTGTTCCGTCTGATGTAATTATGCGTCGAGAGTAACATTCGAAACTGTTGGGAGTACCTTTCGCGAATGGGTACCACAGAAAGTTACTCGGAATAAATTTCCCACTCGTGACAGTCACTGTCGATAGTTTCCCGCGCAATTTTCTTAATCTACATATTCTTTCGCTGGAATTTTCTTAGTTACCTTAGTTCCCTTAATTTTCTTAGTTGCTGGAGGTAATCCTCGGTAACTAAGGTAACTAAGGTAGCTGAGTATTACTAAGGGTAAGGGTCATAATAAATTAATTAAGGGAATTAAGGCCGAGCTTAGGGTAATCTTAGGTAACTAAAGAAAGTGTAATTAAGGAAATTAAGGTGACTAAAAAATTTCATCAAAAGAGAAGTCAAAATTTTGTTAATAATTAGGGATCACCATTAATCACTTAAGGATCTGAACAGGGGGTTAAAAATTAATTTGCACGCTATCTTAAAATTATATAAAATAACCTCATATTTTACGAATCTTTTTCACCGTGAATTATTCCATATTTCATGGATTTAGTCGCATTTTTTTTCAACGTAGATCCCGCGTGTTTGGATAGATATTCCGTTCTTAATCTACGATGTTTTACGATGTAATCTGCACGGTGTTCGAAACTCCGACTGAGGGGAGGGGGAGTCTGTGTTTGCCGAAGGAAATTCAGAAAATCAACAGAAGATAATTAATTAGCTCGAACCGGAAATAGCTGCCGGCGTGCCTAGATTCGCGACAGTACCGTAACGCGAATAAATTCGTTATCCTTCGTCGTGGGGTACGTCGTGCATATGAAAAATCTTGTTACCTTTGAAGATACGCGAAATATTCGTGGGAAAAATGTTGTTTTCGAGAGATTTTTCGAAGAATTTAAAGAGCAGCTTTCTGTCTAATTAAAAATTATGGAAACAAGAATTTTATTTATGCACTCGATTAATTTATGTAACTGATCTTTGAACTGTTTGATTAGAAACGATAAGGAACAGATCGAACAACGTAACTGAAAAATCGCGATTATACGAGACAATTAACGCAGCTGTTAGCGAGCTCGATCCCTGATGACGCATTATGTTAATTAATATTCTGATAAGCAATCCGTACAACAATCAACTGCCGGCTTTCGCAGTATCTCGTAATGAATACCGAAAATATAACTCATGGGACAGGTGCGAACGAAATCACGACATTTATTTACAGTATCTGCCACATTAATGTCCATTAAACGTTTCGTCAGCTGTTTGCAATTCGTACTGGCAATGCGCATGATAAATCGTTTGACACTTTCGAACAAAGTAATTAATTGTATCGATCGATCTCTACTTTGAATCTCTGGGGTTGCAGAAAATTACGTGGAATTATTAAAGAAAAATTTCAAATAAATTACAACGAAATACGAATTCTGCTACAACTAAATCAAATAAAAATTGAAATTAATTTTATTGCAAGTCAGCTCATAAAATATTAATGTTTAGTAAGAAAGGGTTGCCGTACGTTAACCCCGTCGGGGGTGGAGGGGGTGAAATCACGATGATGTACCGCTTGGAATATTTTCCGAAAGGAGAATAAGCAGAAGAAAAATACGAGTGTCAAGTCGCGAAACGGAAGCAGTTCTGGCGGATATCGCGTTTCCATTTTCGCGCCGACGTTTCGCCGCCGGCAATTCCGTGAAATTCACCGGCGAAAAATTCCACGGCCCTACTACGCGGCCATGCGAATTTCCTTTCGGGAACCGGAAACGGATCGCGAATCGTTTGACGTGAAAAACAATTCCTCGTCGAAGATATTTTCGATCCGACACACACACACACAAACACACAGAGGGGGTGACACACGCGGGAAGGGGGCGAGTGGGGACTCGGCTCGATTGAAAAGACGGATTCCGTACGTCAACCGGCTTGCAAACAATTCTTCGAAAGCAACGAATCGTTCCTACGAGTTTCTCGCTCGACAGGTGTTTTTTACCATTTCATGATTCGTTTTATTGATTTCCTTCGTGCATTGTCTGTCCTCGACAATTTTATTGCAGTCAAATATTTCTTTCCAAAGGATACGTATTTATTTCCTGCTACACGTGTGTAATAATTTATAGGACATTTTAATGAATATTGGTGTCAGAAATCCGTCCACAAAGTCGGCGGCGCACGGTTCTTTGGGTGCAGACTTCAAAATTTCAGATTCCCAACTTTTATTTCGACAAATTAGTGAAACATGGACTTAGAAATTTTCCTCCTAATTAACTCATTATGCTTCCCCATAAATACTAGAAATTCGTCCGCGGAGTCGGCGACGCACGGTACTCAAATACATTAAATTCGAGGCTCTCGTTTCAAGAGTTTCCCTGAATTTCACAAAAAATTCTGTCAGACAAAAATTGACCCACATTTCAAGCTCTACAACTTACACAAATTAGAATGTACTTTTAATTAACGTAATGAAGTGTCATGACGATAAAACATGAAATTCCGGAATGAGAATAATAAAATCGAACGCGAAGAAGAAAAGGCGGCAAAGAATCGCGAAGATTAACGAGAATCAGAAACGGAATTCGTTGAAGCGGGCGAATAAAATAATTGAACAAAAAAGAACGATATTTTAACGCGGAAAAGCTCGCAAATAACACGGGCAAGCAATGTCCCAGTAGTGTACATATTTTTTACCCGGCGACCGAGTTTCTTACAACCTCGATACACGCAAAAGGTGCGCGAGCGCGATCGCGCGCGCGCGTGAATATTCGCGCGAGCAGTTTCGTGCTCGTTAAAATATTGCCGTGTTTCGTACGTAAAAACGCCACCGAAACTAACTCCTGTCCGCGTTAGAATATAAAAACCCGGCTACGAAACGTGAATAGAAAACTCCGACGGATACGATAGACTGCGAAAAGTGCTTCTCTTTTGGTCGTAAATTAAATTAGGTCGAATAAAAAAATAGGACCAACCGTGGCGTGCGGGCGTCGATGAACTTTAACGAATCGTAATAAAATTTTCTCCAACATTAACACACGATGGGTTCTCGTCGACGATTGCCATGAATTTAATGTAACCAAATAAAAAAAATAAAAAAAAAAAATGGCAGACAGTTTTAATCGATGTTAATAGTACCTGCAATTTAAATTGCAAATTAATTTGATCAATTTTATCGCAGTTGAGTACCGTGAAAAAAAATTCGAAAAACTGAATAGTTTTAATATCGTAACAAGTTCTTGCGATAGCGAGCGGAATGTTTAAATTATATATAGCCACGACTTTAACATACCATCCTACGCGGGGCTGTTTAAAATATTAAGGATAGCAAAAAAATTCTAAGAGCCTGATATATTAACTATGCTATTTTAGTAGCCTTGAGTTTGTCAACGGTCTTATAAGGAACGAACTGAATAGCTCCGTAATTAATGAGACGAAATTACCATAATGTAACTTTTGTATTTTATCCGTGACGATAATTTATACGAACACAGATTAAAATAGAACGAAATCCTATGTGTACAGCATCCGTTCCAGTGACCTACATAGTAAACGACAACCGAGGAGGGCAACGTTTGCAATTTTAAACAGTCGAGTTACGATTAAATAAAAAATTCAACATTGAACTGCGAGACACGATCGATCGATTCGATAAAGCATACAATTTTCAATGGATGGAAGTCTCGAGCCGGCTCCGTGTTCCGTCAGAAAATGTTTTCTACGTGTTTGAGCCGTAAGTTCCCCATTTCCCTTCGATAAAACTTTTAATAAGTTCCCCCCCGCCATGTAAATATATACGTACACAGGGCTGGTAATTCCCCCTGCTGGGAATTGGCTATGTTTCCTCCATTACGTTATTTATACACCGTTCGTTATTGTTGAAATTTATACGACATCAGCATTCTTATTTATCCTTTCTTTTCTCAAACTTTTCCCGCTACCCTCGCCCGTCCAATTTGACTTTATAAAACAATAACGACCGTGATAAATATTAATAACGGGATTCTCGTTACGGTGTACCGTGTAACGAATAACCATATTTTATTAAAAATAATAACTGTAGTAAAGTAATACTTGGAAGATATTAAATTTGTTTTGAAATTGTTTTGAATAAAGACTGTGTATTATTAGGGTACATGGTTTGTCCCTTTTGGTTATTTATTTTTATTATATGTGATCAATAATCAAAAATAACTCACGGTCAGACGGTCGTCAATCAAAGGATCCAAAAACACTCACCTGAAACAGAAAACGAAAGAAAATCGTGAATCGTTAGTCTAGAAATCTCTTTTGATTATTCTTCCGGCTCGAACTTATTAAAGAAACTTAAGGGGCTTCGTTAACCGGGAAAATCCCAACGTGCTAATTACGTACCGCGTCTTCCAATGACACTTCACCAACTAATTACATCGTAACGCTTTAAGAAGATAATGTATTCCCAAAACGTGCGAAACTTTCGCGGATAAATTGCCTTTGGCAATTTACACTAGACTATCCGAGCCAAACTCGCTTATCTCGAATCCCAGAAAACCTCGAGAAATAATATCAACATGTTGACTGCCTTAAGGGAAAAATGATTGAAAACTAAATATTCAATAATGTTTAACTTGTTTCGACGATGATCTAGCTGTTCTGTCAATCAATTCCAAAAGGGAATTTATGTTAAACTTTAGTCGCTTTTGTTAAGCTTTAAGCTTTAAATTGACGTACCATAAGTGTAACTTTGAAATAGCTTTATGCCACGAAATGGACCGTTATGTTCCACACGTGTGGAACGCTGATGAGAATCCAAGTAAATACCATTTATTGCATACGCGATGCTCGCGCGGGTCCAACAAAAGAGTCGGGCAATCGGAAACGCACGCGGACAGCTATCAAGGGAAGGTGTACGTGGCAAGAATTGCGGATGCACGCTTTTGCATCGGAACGGTCGGGGATCCGTTGCGTTAAGGCGGCCTCCGACCTGTTTCGGGGGGGGGGTTTAATGTGTTTACAGATCCGTCGATTGTAAACCAGACCGCAACGATGGAGCTCTGCAGTTGCAGTTGCAGGTAGAAATTCCCCTGTTGCGCGTTACTAACGATACGGGCCGGACAATAGCGATCCGCCACTGCTAAGCCGACGACCGATGGAAATTCTTCATGGGTGCCGAGTGGATTCGACCTGGTCGCGTTGTTTCGTTCGACGTGACCTCGTAAATCTCCTTTTACCACGTAACCAAACTCGGTCTACAACCGACGAAACCGTCCCGTGGCTTCTTTACGAGATGTCCGGGCGAAACTTGCGACCGACCATGGTCTTCTCGGTGTCCATTCTTTCCTATAGATTAGTGGACACGTTTTGTGCCGGACAAAATTCCCGTCCGTTGCGTCGTACACATAGATCCTCGATTTTAAGCGATCGAGCACCGAGGCTGTCGAAAATTTCAACGGGGAGTACTTTTATCTTCTGACAAATATTATTTATTGCTATTGTAGTAGTTCCTGGGTTCTGTGATTTATGGTTTGGGCTTCTATGGAGTGTTACTCAGGCTGGAATGATGTGATAGTCAAATTCGACTAAATATTGTAACTCATATGAAATTATCAAATTTTTGTAGAAATAACAAAATGTATTTATATATTTTTAACCCCTTAATTATGATTTTTCTACCGGGTGTGTTAGTTAGAGCTAAATATGTATCGCTTCAATGTTACAATAAATGAATTACCCACATGACAAGCCTTGACTATATAAATTGCGATCAGAATTAAATAAAATAAATTTCTATAAATATAAAAGAAAAATCGAGCGACAAGAATCATCCCTTGAATCAGAGATAATCATCCCCAATGTAGCGAAGATAAGATCATCAATTTTATACCGTTCCCGGGGTGAAGCTCTTGGGAACGCAACGCAGAGAAAGGAAGATCCTTGGTATTATGTAATATGCAAAATCCTTCCAGGTGTATATACAGGAATGTAGGCCACCCGATCTGTCTGACGCTTTTTCTCGCTGCTGTAAAATGCGCTGAATCCTTGTCCACGCTCAAGGCACAACAATAGAGGATGCGGCACACCCTCAAAAGTGCATCGCACGTACACGTGCAATGTGATTTACTTGTGTGCACCGAGACACAAGATGAATTGTGTTTAGAACCCCCCTCTTAGAATTCACGCCATACCACTGCATATCAATTGCAATACAACTGACCAGATTTTCCAGGCATTTGTTTATTACATTTTTCCATTTGGATAGGCTGTTTTGATTAATTAACTAATTAATATCTACTTTTTATAATTAACACAAAAGTATGATTACTCCACTCGTTTTTTAATTATTTAATTATTTATGATACCATTCCCTGACTTTCCACAGTTTAAGAATAAATGTTGCCAAAGTCTGGATACGACTTCCACGACCATGAATTTTAGTCACCTTTCGCGAAAAGTATCTTCGATAAGAAGTTTCGTTCCTTTTCTTTTTTCTCGAAGCAACGCTTTACAGACAACTCGAAGCAAGCTCGAAGCTCGCCGTTGGAAAAAGCGATTCGTAGGCGAGTCACGAAAACCCACCCGGAGCGAAACAATTGGAATTACAAGGATACAATTGTACATTGTTGGCAGAAACACCCAGTACATTTTTCGTGAGCTTTAAATGCAGTGCAATGCGGCGTTTCGGTTTTTCGGGTATTTTACGCGGGCTACATTGTTCCACCCCCCCTCCCTCAATCTCCCTTCTGAAAAAACACAAGTTTTTTGCTTTTTTTTAATTATTCCCCGGTACTTTGCGATTCCATGCGCAGTCACGTCACGTAATATAAAAATAACAGAGAACGTTGATATTCCAGGAGCGAAACAAACATCGAACGTATTTCTATCAATTTTTAATCGCACGAGAAAGATTAAGGATTACACGATACGCGCGGACGGAACATTTTGCATTGTTTAATAAATTAAAACTGACGAACGGAATCGAACGATTTAAATTTTGCAACGAGGATAAATGGCAGGATTTATCCGTCGCAGGATATTAAGAACCGGAGTGAGGGAGGGGGGAAATGTGAAATCCCCTGATTTACTCGAATATTAACCGGGGGCTATTTATGTTTAAACATTTTTTACAATCTTGTTTTTGTTTTTTTGTTTTTTTTTTTTCGCCATCCGGGCGCAATATTACACCGTCGTAGATTCCGCGTTTAATTTATGCGACCTCAATTATTTGTGCGATTACAGTCAGGCGATATTTTCGTCTTTCAAAACGAGCAAACGAAATCCGCGCGGGCTAAAAGTTTGCTCTTTACCTACCGTGAAAAGAGATAAATAAACAAAACGAGCAACAAGGTAGAAAGAAATTAATTCGTTCGCATCGTTCTGACCGCGAAATAAGCTACCCGAGTTACCTGTGTTTATCTTTCCCTTAATTTTAACAGGAAAGTATACTCGAATATATATTCCACAACGTTTCCATTTTTTTTAAGGACAAGAGTTTTTAATCATTGTAAACAAATTTTTTAATTTACAAATAGGCATTTTAATGTTAATAATATTAATAAAAATATGTAATTTTCAAGGAAGGACTAACTCGCAACCCTCATTCCTGACGAGATTTCATTTCATCCAAGAATCTCGAGGACACTTTTGAAAGAACGAGTAGTCAGATCAAAATTACGCTTCCATCGAGTTGATTACGCTTCGTTACAGGGACGGCGCACGCTTGAAACAGCTCGGAACGCGGCTCTCCGCGGATACCATTCGTATTTCAATGACTTTAATGCCGGGCTGCTCGTAGCCTGGGGTCAAGCGCGGCAAGATCCGCTCGGGAGCAACTTTTCACTGAAATTTCATTTCGCGACGGAAGAACAAGCGCGAGCGTGCACCCGATATATCCGTAACACGTAGCCAACGGCCACGAATTATCGCCAACTTTTCTTCCCGTTGGATATTTCACGCAATAAACTCCGCGAGAACGTTCCCCGGTGCATCTGTTCCCGAGGTACACAAATTATCACGGATACCTCTGAACCGTTTTTGAATGAAAGATTTGTGGATGATCGAAGACGCGTACGGTGGTCGCTGATTTATATCTTCGTCGAAATTGGAAATAAAAACGACACTGATCGTCTTTGTTAAAATCGCGAAAAATTGAACATAAAACTGGCACTTTTAATGCGTTTGTCGGAAACAAAATTGGAAATAAAACTGACACTTTGTACATCCGTCAAAATTGCCAAAAAATAATTGGAAATAAAAATGACACTTTGTCGCATCGTCGATATTTCGAGTAATGGTTGCGAAGATTTGTTACACGTATATTATGATATAAAAGTATTGCAATGTAATAAAGCTTTTATGAATTTTTTGGAACATTTTGAGCAAACAATGATTCAAAGTGAAATTCATGCATTATTCCATTATGAATGATTATCAAAATATTGGCCAGCAAATTATTTATAGAATATATGCTTCAATAAATTTCAGTACAAATGAATGACCCCAATAAATGGGTATACATTGTGTTTCATTTAACATGACCAATTCAAATTTGATTCCTGTATTTAATTGATGAACGTAACGTGAAAATTTACACGGCACAAAAAACAGGAAATTTTGATTCGTTAGATAATTAACTAGATCACCCTTTTTTATACAAAAATACAGATTTCACAAAATCGCAGTTTTCAAAAATTTCATGAACCAGTCCGCTCGTTCCGTCCACAACGAGCTAATACAAAATTTAGCCCTCGAGCAGGCAGCCAACTACCAAGGCACTCTTTTGAAACTATAGTATTCAAATTTCATACAGAAACTTCGATATTGAAAATGAAAATCAATGCAAAAGTGCAGAATCTCAAAGGGCAAAAATTTGAAAGGGTCTCGCAATGTTTTCGCAAGAATATGAAACCTTGCTAAAATAGCTAATGTTTATTTGTTAAATAATAAGGCTTGGCTGATCGCAAAAAATCACACGATTTTTCATCGAAAGCCCGGAGCAGATACAGAAGGTGTCGCAGCCAAGGGCGGCGCCCAAAGACACCCATGGATCCGAACGTTTGATTAATCGTTCGTCGGCACGAGCAAACGACGTCGGCTCGTTTATTTTCTTATCCGGCGATTAATAATAAGCAACAGCTCGTGAAACGGTCGATGATCGCGATTCATCGCCAATTATTACAGGCCCGATCGATCGAAACCGAACTAATGAAGGAGAAATTAACGAGAGGCTTGAGGAAACACGCCGGGTGTCGGGGAAATTAATGAGCCAACGAGGACAATTATGACCCGTTGCCCTTCGCGCTTGGCAAATAATTGAGTAAAAATTAGGCGACGCCTCGAGACCGGGCCACGAAATGTATGCGAAAAGTTTCGACCGCGAAACTTCTTTTTCGTTGACGATGTTATAACACCCTTTCTGGTCCGCGACGAATATCAAATTAACTCTGTTCCTGGAAGTCTTTTTTGTCGCCTACAAGTTCCTTTCTCTTCGAATCGTATTGAATTCGCTCTAACAATATTCCAATTGTAATTGCATTTTGCAAATTTTATGACAAATCTTTCTCAGGTGGCCAAATTATTATTAAATTTGGCCACCTGAGAAATTATTACAAAAATTTTACTCGAATTCTAAATGTTACTAAACCTTTAATTAAAAACTGAAATAATTTCCTTCTAACTGAGATAATTAAGATTATGCAAATGGCAAATATCAAATCTTTTAGCCGGGCCGGTTTCCTCTCGAAATAATGATATGTTAATTTTTTAATCACTTCTCGAAATAAAACGAGGAAATACCGCGAGATCATAAAACCTTCGTCAGGGTTTGGAAAAGCTTCCAATCGAGGGATGCGCCGAAAAGGGAATCGGGTCATCCCGGTTCGCGATTTAATTCAATCGCAAAGCAGCAACGTTAATACCGTAGACGTGGTATTTGTTCTTCTTCGGTAATCCGTACAGTAGAAGCTCGACTTTTGAGAGGAAAACGTTT
Organism: Anthidium xuezhongi; assembly: GCA_022405125.1. Taxonomy (NCBI): domain Eukaryota; kingdom Metazoa; phylum Arthropoda; class Insecta; order Hymenoptera; family Megachilidae; genus Anthidium; species Anthidium xuezhongi. The sequence goes on from CM039639.1 coordinate 5,799,509, forward strand.
GCCAATCGTGCTCGGTACACAGCGTGTCAAGGGATGCCGAACAAGTTCGAAACTGAGCCCTGGTAACGAGGCGACGACGAAGCTGACTGAAGACTTCAGGGCTTGAAATTGTAACTTTGACCTCCTCCCGTGCCCCTGTGTACCCACGTTCTCTCTTTCGAAACTCTAATTAGGAACTTTACGAGAATTTTACTTCCCTTATGAGCTTGTCGTTCAATTCACCCCCCGTCCTGATCTCGTGAAAGGTTTCCACGAAAATTGATTTTTATTACGCTTAATTGATATTAATAATTGCAACGGGTGCTAAGGGAAGTAAGGTATTAATAAATCCTGGAACAAGGTCATTATCATTATCTTCCCTTTTATAAAATATTTCGTGCAAGTTACTTTATGAGAGAATGAAATTTTGTTAAAACAAAAGCTAACTAATAAGACGTCGACGAGTTTGACGCGAATGTTTTCTATTGACTGTACCAGCAATCTATGGAATCAATTTAGAAATTGGTGTACTGTGACCACGATGAAAAATCTAATTCCACGTAAAACTGGACGCTCTCGCGAAAGCTTTTGTACAACAAAATCTGTTTGGCTACGTTCGACCAATTTACACACGTTCGAAACACGAGTACACAGAACTGACCGAAAAAACCTGCTGGAAAATAAGAGAGCTATCAAAAAGAATTCCGTATTTTCAAATCTGATTTCCCTTGATTGTGCCCCGTCACTAAATTCATTAAATCACTTGAACTTCAATCATAAACCAAAATAATTTACAGGACATTCGAAAATATCAAAACTTTAAGTGTTTTCAAAATACTTTTCCAATTTTTGTCAAAAGTTTTATAGCTACGTGACAAATAATTAGGAGGGATAAAATTGGAACGAATTTAAAATAAATTAAAAGTAGATTACGATATCAATTACGAAATGAAAAAAGTAAATGATGTAAATTTGATCTCTGTCCCTGAATCTCCCTCACTTTTTTATTAAAAAGGTTAACTGGACGAGTGTAAGAAAAAATGGAACGGGGATGTTAGAAAAATATGGCAAGACGGGTTTTAATTTCTCCAGGATGAACAAGCCAGTGTTTTCCGTTCACGATGGCTCGCGCTGTTCGCGAGGCGTGCGCGGAAAATCGATACTCTCACGCCACTCCCTGGCAAAATAACCGAGTCGGAATTTCTGGCCGAACCACGCCAACTACATCGTGTTTATGCAGATGCATTCGACCGACAGCAAACACAAAGATCACCGACAATAACGTGTAATCGACCACTTGTCTCCCGGTGCCTCGTGTAAGTCCTTCCTTGCCGATCCTTAAAGTCGAACCCTCGAAGGGGGCGAGAAAAATCGAGGAAATTCTGGAGTCGAATGTTCAGAGTTGAAAATATTTGTTTTATAAATTTTTAATATTCCAATATTCGAAATTGCACCAAATGTTTACTACTCCGATGTTGCGAGTGCAGGTTGCACCGAATGCAAATTTCGCAAATTCTTAATACCAGAATTCGAAGCGTTTAAATTTCAAATTGCGTCGAATAAATTTTCCAAAATTTGAAATATTTGATACTCGAAGCGTGGAAATTGTAGGTTTCGTGTGTCGTCGATTTTTAATACTCGATGCTCAATGCGTTTTAAATTACACTGAACATTTCTCGAATTTCAAATATCCCAAGAATTAGTATGATCAAAAATATTCAAACCTTTTCAACGATCATCGATTATTGCGATTAATTTGAACAAAGGTAGTACAAGAATTGTGTTATACACCGATACGTGTCTATTTAACATTTATATCGAGATTGAATGGAAAAGTTGAACAACATCGGACGTATTCGTGGTAAAAACAGAACGTAAAATCGTCGAATTCGGTTCTATCATAAGCTGGGCTCGCTTTCAGTCATAATAGTGCCAATTACGAGCAATTTGGCGTATTTCGAGGCGCGTAACCGGGGAAAACTGATTAATGGAACTGGTAGTAGCTGCGGTGTATCGATAACTTCACGCTGGATTTGTCGATGGGGTACGGAGTATCGATGTAAAAGCCGGCCTTACCCGCTCGAAAACACAGTTTCGAATTACGGCTGCTCGCTGCCGCCAAACCAAGCGTAAAAATTACACGCGTTCAATGAAAAGCGCTCTAATAAACGCGATTTCATGACTGGGAAAAGCAAATACGCCGGCCACGGAATCGAATGAAAATCATAGAACTTTCCCGTTCGTGCTTCCTCGCTGCTTTTTTTTCTTCTCTGTACTTTTATTTCCTTCGTTTTTCCAATGTTTCGTACACACCGGAAAAAGCAAACTGTAACGAAAAATCAGCGAGAAATCAAAACACGCCCGTGTTTCATTTGATTAACACTCAATTTGTGGGATTCGGTTCCCAAGGAAATCGAAACTATTCATTCAAGACAAAATAATTTTCAAAAATGTAAATCGTCAAACAATAAGACAATATAATTATACGTTATTAAGTTAAGAATGTGTGATACACGAAACTTATATTTCACATTCCTTTTCTCTAAGTAATAATAAAAATGAATATTCCAGGAATATTTGCTCGAACCTTAACCCGTCTCGAATCCAATTCCCAGAAAACAATAAAGATCGCGAAAATGATTCGCTCGCGCTAGAAGGAAGGCACGTAGTAAATCTTGGCAACTCGGAGAAGCAATTCCGCGAAGGGAAAATATTTTCTTTTAAAAAAGAAACTCCGAGTCTCGGTGGATACGTACGGGAGTCGATAAACGTGGCTGAATATGCGAAAGTTCGGCTACGATTCGACTTCTCGAACGTGTAAGATAAAAAAAAAAGAGGGAGGAAGAAGTAAAAAAAAAAAAAGAAGTGTAGGAAGACCACCCTCGAGACTGACGACAAGTCAGATGACAATTTCTCGTCGAGATATCCGACGGCGTCCTTTGTGCTCGACGCCCTCGGAAAACAAGCGTCCCTCCTCTCCTTTTCTTCGAGGAGGGGGAGGGAGAGAACAGAAAGAACCACTCAACAAAACGAGCCGAAAGTTTCTACGGGGAGTTGCTCCACGGCTCCGAGTTGCTCGCACGCGAAACGATATCTTTCCGGGAGCTCGTCGCGAAAGATATCGTTTGATTACCGTGATTCGAATGAAAAGTTTGTTAACCCGGTTTCCCCGACCAGGATGGGAGGGGTAAAAACGACGAAAGAACCGGAAAGTATCCGAGGAATTTCTCCGCGAGAGCGTAAAAACGCGTCGACTCTTCAGGTGAGAGAAATGTACGCTCGCTGAAACTTGCTGAGGGTTGTTGTTTCAATCCCTCCTACGGGGGGGGGGGGGGGGGGAGAATAATTTATAGTCTGCAAAGAGAGTGGACGCCATATTTCTACGAAAATTAATTTCTTCCTTTAGAAAAAGTTTCGTACCGCTGAACAATTGAACGCTGGTGGCGGGATATTAAAATGATTCGGATTTTTGTAAAAATTTGGGAATATTTTTGAATTTATGGTATTGGTACATAATTAATTAATCTGTTAATGAGCTTTAAAATTTGGCAATTCCTAGATTTGTTCCTGCAGGAATCGAGATTTAGCACAGAATCAATTCGTTCCTGTTACAATCGTAACGTTGTTACAACGAACGATGACCGTCAGTGTATCCCGTAAATGTTGTATATTACACGTTACACGTTTCACTGTTATGTTATCGCGCATAAATTATGCAAACGAGATCACCGTGTACCCCAGGACACGGAGAACGCGGCGAGCTTGAGCGAGCGTGAACGAAGGACACAGGTAATTTTATTCATTAATCTAATGGGACAAAGCTGTTTTAAGAGTGAGTCACGTGTAACGTAAAGCTAACTTCAATTTAACTCATTAGCTCGTGACTATGGTTACAGAGGCGTGGGACGGCGTCAAAGAAACTCTGACGTTTTCAAAACATCCGTGTAAAAGCACGAAACTGCAACGATTCTCTGTGTATCGTAAACTAATTCCGTATATTGTTCGCGACACTTTTGAGAACGACGCGACGTGAGAATTTTCAAAGTGAAATAATTAACATTTCATAACTCATGGTACAAACGTCCGCCCAATTAACATTTTAAATAGCCGAAAATGGACATCGGCACTAACAATATTATTTAGAATTTTCTATCATTTTTTTTCCATCAAAAAGGAAAGATAGTTTGAAATTTAATTTAAATTGTTATCTCAGTTGCACGAAACGTGAGTCTGGTTAAGGTTGTAATAAAATAAAATAAGAATAAAAGGATTCGATAAAAGGAAACAAAATGTTAAGGAGGAAATTTCCATAGCACACGAATGGTATGGAACGTGACCAGGTTTATGGGGCAATAATGGCACCGACCACTATGAGATTCTTTATAATACACGAGCAACGCGGAGGAACGAGTAATAACCATGGATCGAGAAACGGTAAATGAACGTGACACAATACGATCGTTTACGTAGGCAGCACGCGAAAGAGACCAAGTTAATGGCGTTCGAGGGCCACGAAATTGGCCGTGGAAGCGGAAGAAGCTGCCATTAATTATATACGGTACACTGGTATGAAATATCGCCAGGACGCTTGGGAAACGCCAGCTCAGGTACTATACTTTGCACTTGGGATTCGCAAAATCTACCAAAAATTATGCTTTTCAGTTCTTGGCAAACAACCCTCTTGTAAATGATCTGGATTATATTTGGATCAAATATTGTTCACTTATTATTATAATTACTTCGTTATCAAGTTTTAATTTACCTTCATTATTACTAGCGTTCTACAAAGTTTACCTTCATCTTTTTACTAATAATTAATTATATCAAATTTGAGATGTAGGTCACCCCGGTAATATTACATTATTTCATGTGAAAATCATAATATATCAGGAATTACGTTACAAAATGATTGATGATTAAAATTGAAATTTAGTGAGCTCTGAAGACAATTAATATCGATTTTTAATTACAATTTGAAAATCATGAAATTCGCCTAATTTTCTATCCATCCATCTACCCCCTTGTTTCACCTTGTAATAAATGCACGAACACCGATTCGTTGCGAAAAGGAAATTCATAACCCGAAAGCTGCGCTTTATTGCACAGCATAAAATTGCACGACCGGCTCTTAATCGGCTTTGATCAAATATCTCTTTCGTAACGCTCGCTCTGAATAATAATCTTCTTATATAACCACTTTTATGGTATCACGATTCTTCACGGCGTTGTAATGGCGACAAAATTGCACGTCTTGCACTTTCGAGGATCTTTTTTCCCAAACGATTTACATCTTAGATTCTACCATATGGACACCGCGAAATAAAACCTTCCTTCAGCAACGTTTGCGAACGTTACTCTGATACTCGAGGGTTAATCGATCCTTAATTATTTAATCGTTTTTTTAATTTTAGCTATGTTTGACAGACTTGAAAAGAGATAAAGAAAGGAATGCGGAGCATCGAAATTTTTTATTTCAACGCGATTTTCCCTTCGCGATGGAACGGGACAAGAATCGATTCTGTTCGAGACGAGTTGAAAATTTTACGCCACTTAGCCGCGGCGTAGCCGGAAAATAGATGGAAAGAAGCAAATTTGTCGCCCGTTGAATTGCCGGCCATCTGAATAGAATGTTTGACGAGCAACGAGAAATGAAATTCATCAGGATATTTCGAAATTGAACGGCGTTGAATTAAATTTTCACTTGGCTGCAGTCGGGTCCGCGTTCAAAGGTCTTTTTTTTCCCCCTCGCACGGGGAGAAAAAGAAAGGTTAAAATAAAATATTAACATTTCATACGGGGGACGGGGGGATGGATTTAAAATTTACACGATATTTTATAACTTTGACGCGGGCGCCGCGTTGTAACTTCGTTTAGCGCGCGAATTAAACAACTAATAGGTTGATGAAAAGGAAAACGTGTAAATAAAATGAAAAATTTATAAAACTCGCCTTTTCGATGAGGGGCGGGTATCATTGTGTTACGACGTCGAGTAATTTGCATGCTGCAAAAACGCGACAAAAGAAATTCATTTAGCCGTGAAAGGCTGTTAGAATGAATTTTCATCCCTCGATAGCAGAACTAAATCAGTTAACCAAAACTAAAAGAGGATATGATCAAAGTGTTGGCAAAATAATAGAAAATTTTGCAATTATAATTTTTATGAATTTCAAGCGACGAAAGAGTAATATCCAAACAAACTTCCCTACTTTATTGCTCGAATAGGGGTTGTTGTTGCAATTTAATCGAAAAAATATCTTTACAAGAAAAAAAATTATTAAATAGACATCAATTAATCACAGATTAAAATGATCCAGCATCGTTCGAGGATTGAAGCAAACCTCAGAAGAGACGAATCGAATCACTTCGGTCCCCAATAACGAACAAATCGATGATCAGTCACCGTATCAACCGCCTTCTCCCCAGAAGAGAAAGATCACCCTATAACCCAGTAACGAGCCCTTCGATTCGTATTTGTATTTTCCTCGACGGAACTACCCCCGCCGTGTTCCATCATTCGAGGAAGACACGCGTAAAAGGAAGGAAGGAAGGCGGAAAAAAAAAGGAAGAGCGAAGGAATAAAACGTAAAAGTTTCGAAGTCACGTAACAGAAGAGTCGCGTGTGAGAAGAGGGACGGAAGATTGGTCGGGGTGGAACGAGGCTGAAGAGAGAGAGAGAGAGAAGGGAAAGAATCGAACATCCTCGTCGTCGTCCGATGAAAAAGTCGTTGGTGGCGCCCGCCGGTCTGGCCAATATTTTACTATCCAACACCACCCGCCCCCTCCTCTCTGTGTCCATACCCTCGACCACCCTCTAACGCCACCATTATCCGACGTTGCTTCTTTTCTGGTGGCGTGGCCAATGGAAAGAGAGAAAAAAAGGAATGAACCGAAGGGACCGGGGGCCGAATAAAAGGAGAAAGGAGAAAATTCGCAGGAGGGGGAGGGAAATCCGGCCCGGAAGGGGTTGTGTACTCGACCACGGTCGATGAAAACCGCCCCGAGATCTCTCTCTTGGTTTCTTCGCGGAACAGCCGCGGGCCACGATGATTCAGGATGCAACGGACAGAAAGAAGTTTCGCGGTTCCTTTCGAGCACGACTTCCGTTCAACGGAACGTAGCGTCTCTTTTAGGGAGGGGTTGTTGGCCGAAACGGGACGAAAGGGTGAAAGGGGCTCGGTCGTTTGACGATGTTGCGAGCTTCTGACGAAGGTACTCTCATCGATTGCGTTGGGAATTTCGTTTTCAACGAGTCGTCGGTGAATTTTAACCGTCCCTTTTTCTTTTGTCCTTTCGGACCCTTTGTGTCGCGCGACACCGTCTCTCGTCGACGGATGCCGCGTAAATCGTGATTTAACTTTCCAAGCACGTACTCGAACATCTCGATTAATATTAGACTCTTAGATTTTTAAGCGACATGCTTTGTACCTCGAAGTAGCTTAAGGGTTAGTGGATTTTAATTAAAAATCGATTTGGAACCTAATTCGATGATACAAGATAGAACCTGCCGCACCTGTCCCAGTACATAATTCAAATTTGTCGAACATCGTATTATGTATGAAGTAATGAATCTGCAATTTATTCCAGTCCGAAAGCACGGAATAAAATATTGTTGCTGATAAAATTTCGAGCATCGCGAATATAAATTCGCAAGAAATTTTATTTAAATTTCACCCTCGCGGTTGACCCACTAGCGCAATAAATTAAAAACGCTGTTAATCGGATTGTCGATGCGTTCGTCAACCCCCTCGCGTCTCTAAGTTATGAAACGATCATAATCACGTCGGTCGGCACGAGATAAAACTTTTTTTTGTTTTCAATCGGTTCACGACCCAGTGTATAATTTTGCGTCCACTCACGGCTGCTTTTCGTTATTTTCCGAAATTAATCAATCGCGATCGATCGACACCGCTACGACGAATCTCCGATACTGCCAGTGAACGTGACCCAAATTCCTGATTATTCAATATTCGCGCATCCATCCTCTCCACCTATATTCCTCCGTATATTATGTATGTATACATACACGTCACGGGGTGGACAACGAGTATACACAACAGCTTTCTCATCGATTTTCTTCGTGGGAGAACACATTCCGTTCCTTAGAAGAAACATCGTTTAACGAGGCAACCGTGGAATGATTGATGCTTTGGACGAGGTATAAAAAATCAGGAAAATGATGCGATAAAATTTACTCGATCGCAGGTGAGGATATCTGATAATAAACTCATCAATAAACGAACGCTTAAGAGATTTAAATCGTGCAAATAGTCAATTGTGATTCAGACTTAGGAAAAATATAATAGTTTAACTCTTTGTGGACAAATCTAATCGCCACGGTAAAATTGTCTTAAAGGGTTAATGAAGAAGATTGAATACACTGCTAAATAACGAAACGGTATCCAAATACGTGAAAAATATCGAATCGTTGAGTCTCGTAGTTGTAAACACGATTACCTCACGGAACTCGTTTGAACAATCCGTAGAAGGATCAGGCAAGGACACAAGGTGGTCCAAGGATTGTTTATAGGAACGCGTGGGTGTTCAGGATATTTACAGGTGCGTGTGTCAAGCCGCGTGTTCATGGATTCAGTCACGATATCCCAAGAATAACGACGTCGACGACGTAACCTCGACAAGGAAGGGAAGCACGCTTTATCACATTCTGGCTCGGTAGACGTATCGCCCACGTAACAATTTTATCGCTGGATTATATTCTCTAATGAGCAAGCCGGGCTCCTCCACGCCCCCTTTTTACGCACAGTTTTGTCACGCGACGCAACCCCTTGAAACCAACCCTAACCCTACGTGCCTTAAACAAAAAAAAAAAAGAAAAAGGAAACGACCCAGGGTCGTTATTTTCTTGCGGAAATTTAACAACCCACCTTGTGTACCGACGACGACGGTTCGTTTAATTTTCTCTTTTACCTTCTTCCTTTTTTTTCTCTTCCTTGCCCCGTTCCTTTAATTCGTCACATTGACCATTTGTATGGCTAACGGGGTACCATCCTTAAGGATCGCGCAGAATTAAGGGATCGCAAGGATTTCTTTCAAGTTGTTCAAACGGAAACGTTTTAAAACTCTTTTAAGTAGTTCGGCGATCGTGGTATGGTGTGCCTCGAAGTTTTAAATAGTGAGAGTTCATGACCAGAATTTCCTTAGACATACTTAATACATTTCACAGGATACTCGTGATTAAAGATTGACCATAATTTATATCAACAAATTTAATTTACGGATAAAATCGTAATTTTTTCTATGTTATTTTCTGTTAGACGTCACTATGGCGTATGCCAACAAGATTCCACGGGAATTTTTCCGAACCCCACTCTCGTCAAACAAAAGCGGGCAAAAAAGTCACCCCTGTTCGCAGGAAAATTTCTTGGAACGAACCCCGATTCCAGGACGTTCAAGTAATGTTCCTGATGTTTTTTCGCGAGATCCTTTCATTCTGTTTACCCACGGAGACAATTGTGTCTCCTTCGGGCAAATAAGAAAAACGCATCGGGAAATGTAAATAATGCCTTTGATGTACATCCTTGCTTTATCTCTTGCTCGTTAATACGATATTTAAAATACAAGAAAAGATTCTAAAATAATAATGGGTAACAATGAAAAATTATGATTTAATTAATTCTACACTATATGAACACGTGTGCAAACAAATACTGAGAATTTTCATTTAAAAATTGGATTATCGTGACTTTAATTAAATTCAGGGTGTTTTTAATCAAACTTATAAAATATATTTTATTAAGAACGAAAGGAAGGATCGCATAATTCACGGATTGGCACGCAATCCCGTTCCTTTTATCAGGGCTCTCCCCTTACGAAGGTAAGTTTATTGGTCTCCACTTACCGTGGAAAATATTCTCCCTTATTGCACGAGGGGCTAAGATCCTATCGAACACTGATTCTGCACCATTCGAGATCACAATGAATGGAACGTTCCAGGGCGAATCTCTGTCCTGTACTTTCACGATATTGGAAAGCTGATGCCGCAAGACGATATCATCCCATCGTTTAAAATTCACGATCAGACCCCCTGCTGATATTGTTGTTAAGCCTTCCCTTCGACCATCGTGGGGAAAAATCAATAATTCGCAGAATACAACCGTCGCATGAAGAACCATTTAACCCTTAACTACCCTGCTACAGACAGACTCGATCGAAATTAAATCTGTCGTTAAAAAAGTGTTAATTTTAAGCCATCGTGGCTAAGGGGTAAGTTTTACGAAGTCTGTTGATCCTCCATTTCAATAACAAGAAATAAAGTACCGTCAAAGGGGTAAAAAATTCATTTTCCGTTTAGGTAAACTTCGAAGAAGAAGTAATAAGTTTCATCAAGGAATATTACCTGAATTATTTCTGTGATGATTAAAATCTGGAATTGTATTTACCAACCTTTTATGAACCACGACCGGTTTTTATGGTAATCAAATAACCCACCTCGTTCCTTTATATTAGCACAAAAAGCAATTTTAATAGGGTATGGGTGGTACGTGAAAATACCCTCTGAATATTCGAAAATCAAATTTTTCGATACAAGCTTTTTTAATCGCGTCGCGAATTGAAATAAAAAATTCATCATTGTTACGATTAAATCGAGCCAAAGTTCCAGCTTTTAACGATTTTTCAATCTTTCCGTTCGATTTTCGATTATAAGGTCCAGCAGGATCAACGAACGCGTGAAAAAAATACGTATTCATGTTGAATCAAGCAAGAAATGACCCATGAATACACTATTCGACCGGTTCACGTGCAGGGGACTATAAAATGGACTTCGAACGAGACGTGGAATAAAAATTCAGCCAATAAAAAACTGAAAGAGAGCCTTATCGGCTAACATACACGGACAGGTATGCAGAAAATACGAAACTTGCATAAATTCGATGCACAGAGTATCTCAGAAAGCATTGCGTTCGAAATAAAAAAACTATAAATATGAATTATTCAAAATACTAAGAATTCCTTTCATTAACCTAATGCTTTTCTTTTGATCAATTGTGGCCCAATTAATGTTGAACCTATCAAGTTTTTGAACAAAGGGGTTTCGTACATGGAAAAATAATATTTAAAGGAATAATACGAAATTTAGAAAATAGAAGGATTGCAAAATATAAAATTAAAATCAAATTAACATTAATATTAATTTTGTATAAATTTTAGAAGAAAACCCTTCGAATTTATAATTTTATTTTCACAGAATATTGTATATTATCTTCATAACATATAGATGTTCTTATTGTATAAATAATCAAGTATCTAATCAAATTATTTGCAATTACCTAATTAATTAATTGCAAATTAATCCTCCTAAAATTATAATTGCAATTTGATAAGACCTGTTGTCAAACTCTTGCCTGTATATCTCAAGAGATCACACCTTGGAAGAATGGAAAACATCCTGTTGGACAAACGAGGAGTAACAATCCCAGGCATCTCGTCCCGAGGCTACACATTTAAGAATGCAACAGGGTGTGTCCTAGAACGGATGTGCAAAAATGAATGGCAAACGTGGTCGATCGAGGAGCAGGCGAATTATAAAAAAAAAAAAGAAAGAAAGAATCATCGATTGAAAATGCGTGGTGGAATCGAGGTGGCCGTCCGAAGGATGACGACGATTACGGGTCATGCATTGAGTCAGTTGGATGATGCCCACGCTGTGCAAACGCGTGAGAACGAATCACGGATTACGACACTTGCCAGGGATTTAACGGCTATTAAAAGCGAACTTCGGAGAAAGGATTACCGACTGGATTAACAGGATCTCTAGGATAAATAGCCAAGCGTGCACCGGACCCGACCTAGATCCTCGGTTCACGTTTTCGAAAAACAAAGGGGAACAAAGATCCAGAAGAGGCAAACTGCATCTTCGTGTTCTTTAACGAGCATTAACCACCACAGAGAAAATAACTACATACAGCAGGATGCATTCGAATTAATTACTAAAAATGTGAATAATTTTCCAATTTAAATGTTACTAATTCTAAGATTTATTTACAGCTTGGAAGAGAGTTTCAAATACCCTATGTCTATTATTCCAATAATAATTTTTGAAAAAATTATTCTCTATCCTTATATATGTTCTCAATTTTTATAAGATCCTTCGAGATCGTTTTACGGCATAATTTGTGCGACTTTTATGCAAAACGCTTGAATTTAGTTACCGATCTAACGTAAAACAAGCTGAACCACATTTATCGCGAAACACCCAAGTTTCGCACCTATCTAGATTTCATAGCTGTGAAATATCGTCAAAAAAAGATCCGATTAACACGAACACGGTTATTTTCATTTTCTCGTCGAAAGAAAATAGACTAGCCCGACAAGTAGGTTAACGCAAACGTGGGGAAGTGTCTAAGATAAACCTCGAAGGGCAGGGTGTTAATTAATTTCAAAAATACGTGTGAAAAAAATGGCCGATAAATATGCAGCGATACGAATGCAAATCATCGGGATAACGATAACACGGTCCGAATTGCTCGAAATATTTTCTCGTTCAACCTTCTATTTTATTTCTACATATATATGTTTTGTTTTTTTCGTTTTCAAAAAAGCCTATCTCCCTCTCTCTCTCTCTTTTTTGTTGTTGTTGTATCACGCGGACACAAGCCGAGACGAAATAAATCCAACGACCTGCACGAAACGAAACCTCGTTTGACCCGATCGTGACTCGTTGTAGCCTCGCGTCGAAACGGAATAAAATAAAATGAAAAAGAAAAATAAAGTTAATGAAACGAATGGAACGCATCGAATCACCGATAACAAAGCTGTTCCGTCGTTAACGAGCGATCAGTCGACGAGCAGGATTTATATCTTCTCACGCATTCGTGATTTCGATTCTTAACACTTTACGTCACCGTTGTTCGCCCTTTTTTTTTTTTAATTACATTTTATTAAATAACAGTGGTAATTAATTCGTTCGGTAAAATTCAATATTTACTTTGTTACTTTTTCACGCACGATAAGGGATCCGAAGACCAGTCACCCTTAGCAGAAGGGCAAACGATGGGTGACTGAAGGGTTGAAACGGAAGGGTTAAAACAAAGGAAACACATTGTCTGGCAAACTAATCCTTCCGGCTCCTCGAACGGGCTCAAGTGCTTTTATCGAATTTTTATAAAATTATTTAACCCTTCGCGATCGAGTAGCGCCTCTAGCACATGTGCGATTAACTTTAACGAAAGAAATAAAAGCAACCCTTTTTTTCAAGTGCAAAAGTTGAGGGATGTCGAAATACTTTCAACCCTTGAAGGTTAAAACTGATCAATTTTCATTACATACCTTCCAATACAAAATATTATCTAACGATGCTTCTATAATAATAAAAAAAAAACACTCCAGGACAACGCAGGCACCCGAAGTGCTTAATTGTTCGCGTCGATTGCTCGAAATATACATTAAAAGTGATTGGAGCGTTAACCGAACGACGGTTAAAAGTCAGCGTATATCGACGTGGGAATAAAAATCGCGAAGGAAAAGGGGATCGTGTGTTCAGTGCTCGGAGCTCGTTTCGCGACGCTCGTAAACAATAAAGCTTTGCAGGGCAATCGGCGAAGCAAAGTCTGCGAGGTGAATGGATGCGACACGAGAGCCGAGCTGGCAAATGTTGCCAAAGGTGTTAGTCGACATTCCTGGCGTTCCTACCACCTGCGGCGTTCCAGCCAATTTGCTCCACCTGTCTTTTGCTGCATTGCACCAGAATGCAACGACGCTATTCCATAATCAACGATGCGCGAGCCCCGACGACACGATTCTTAACCCTTTTGCCGCGAATTCGCTACGATCCCGTCCGTCAGTCACAAGATACCTCGAACTTTCAGGTTTGTGTTTAACTTAAGCCTTCTTCGCGGATACCTCCCCACGAACACCCATGCACCCTATGAGTACCTTCAAGTCCATTCGTAAGAATTTCTTCTCAAAGCACGTATCAAACAAAGGTACAACCAAGAAAGTCGGTTAAATGAAACCTTAATCATCCCCAAAGCATTTAACATTAAGTTAAAGGCCTAAGCAAACAAGGATTCGAGAAATGAAGAGAAAGTGGATGTACACCGCGAAGAACCATTCATACCGAAATTCCAGGAACAAACTGGGGTGAAAGACAACGGTGCTCGTACGAGTTAGTCGGGAGGGGGTTCTTCGACTTCCGGTGAATTCCTTGCACCGCCAATTACCCGGTAGGACCCCGGTTGCCAGGGTATTGCATAGAAATGAAATTTTCCACGAGGAAATCTCGCTCGACGCACGCTTTATTCTGTTAAGAGGTTTATAAAAGCTTCCTCTCCTTTCCTCTTTGCTGAAGTTCCATCAGCCTCTCCTCCCTCCCTCAGGTTCGCTCCGCGATAAATTCGAGCTTATGAACACCTCGTACATACGTAGCCGACCTATAAAAAGTGTATTCACGCGTTCAAAGAGCGGCCCTGCCCCGTGCCATAAATACACCCAGTTGGATTACGCGATGCTACGAAATTTATGAGAAAAGTATTGAGCTTTTAAAGGGACCTCAATGACCGTTTCAGTACCAAAATCCGACCAAGGGCAGCAGGAAGCCACGCTCCCGTTTCTTGCTTTACATTTGCAGAAAAAAAAGAATTCTTTAAATCACACGTCCCTTTACACGGCAAACGATTCAAATCCTTCCGCGAATCTAAAAAGCTGTCGCCAAAGCTTGGTCAGAAGGTTTCGTTTCTCTCCCGAACTACCCCTGTTTTTGGAGATTTTTTTTTAATTTGGAAAATGGAGGATTTTGTATTGGCGAAAGCTTGTTAGTAACGTGTTTGTAACATTTGAATAAAAAGTCGATCCTTTATGAAAGTTTAACGTGTTAATAATGTTTGATTACGTTCTCGTGACCGTGATTTCGTGACACCAAATACGAACAAATGTAACCAGAGAAATTACTATCGCAACAGGAGTAAGCAGTAATTTATAAGTAACAATAGCTCGTGAAAAGAGGCAGCGCAACCGGTACACCCGTTTACCTTCACGCCACTAGGTCACAGTATTCTCCAGCGATCGATCAGAAATTCTTTTTTTCCGTTTCCTTTCTTTCTTGTTCTTTTCTGTTTTTTTTTCATTACACCAGGAATAATCGATTTTCTCACCGACTGGGAGAGTAACGAGTGGTGTGCGTGTACCTATAAAACCGCATCCAACGAGAAAGACAAGGCTACATGCAACTCGATTAGCGAAATTACAAAACGGAAGTGGCACGATTCGCAATAACGCGGGCATAATGAGAGTCGTTTCGTGGCAAGCTCGTAAAGGTTGACTTTCTGCTACCCGTCTTTCGGTATAATGGGACATCTGTACCCGGATCTTGCTCGATTACGCATTTAAATTGACGATTTAGTAACACTTCTCGCTTCGACCCTGCTACCATCATTTTCGAACCTCTCCTTTTTTCATTTTCTTTACACCGAATATGCAGATCAGTACTTGGCTCTTTGGCGAGCAGAAAATCGATCCGCGGACGATCTTTATGTTATTTTATTTTACACTAGGGTTACGGACGTTTCTTATACAGGGTGGCTCAGAAGTAGTGTAACTCAAAGAAAATTGCAACCCCCGTTCGCGGTTGTTACACTAGTTCTGTGATATTATATATTTATATAAAATTTGTAATATTTAATATTATACCAGCTTTGTAATTCTATACTCTTTGTAATTTTCTTTGTAAAATTTGAAATCCGTCAAAATGATGAGTTCCACAAAGCTAGTGCTAAAGGGAATGAGATACTAGTGAATTTTCAAAGATTCTCAACGGTTAGGTCATATTTCCTTGCTTTTAGTTCAAAACCTGGCAAATATTTTATTCCAACTTGTTCCAACAGTGACGTTTGTTAACTTAATTAAACGAACCCTATAATGTTCACTCCACAATCTTTTGTATCAAAACAGTATTTCTACAGGTACTAATTAAATTAAACTCCGTTGCTTTTACTCAGTTTCAACCACTATTTTGTTAAAATAAAACTCGAATAAAAGTTGATTAAAACTTTCCGCCCGACTGCAGAAAATTTTCAAGCCGATCGACCGAGCTATAGAACTCTTATTCCGCAATTTTTGTTTCGTCCTATTCCAAGATTATCGAATCAGGTCCGATCGATTGGTCACCGTGAATAAATGATAAGCATAATTCCTGCCGTAAAGTTTCCTCCAACACCAAGAACAGAGCCGCCCTTTCCGATCCATCAGCGTTCCGCGAATAATCGATTTCCGTTTTCTTTTTTAAGATTGATACCGCGACACTGAACACCGTTTTGCGGTCACGATTGTCGTTAAAATTGCTCGGCAATCGACGAGAACCGCAAACCGTGAATTCAATCCTTCGAATAAAAAGACAATTTCCGACGAAGAAAATCGATTCCTGGGATGGAAAATCAATTATTTTCCCATGATCGAACCGAGGGGTCGCATCTTTAATTCGTTCGATCGTTCCCAGACGAATATTCTGCATATAATTCGAACCGGAAATATTGCGCGAATAAACAGAAACGCAGCCTGCAAGCATAATTAACCGAATATTGATACACGCGTCTACGCTGTAACAACCACTTTATTCGTGCTACAAACCATCGACCATTGTATTTTCGTCGAAAATAATCGACCAGATACTTAAATTACTTCCCTTCCTTCCTTTTTAATGCGTGCATCGTTTCAAGTTAAAATTATAGATGTTAACAAGAATATTGGTTTGGTAATTGAATTCGTAACCTCAACACTTGTCTGCTGATCAATTGAACGAATCGATAATCTTTCATCTTGTTTTGAGAGCGAATTTTCGGATAGAATTCGAGTAGAATTTTCGAAACGGAATTTTGAGAAAGTTTCGATTGCGAGTCTAACAGTATCAAACGTTATCTATCCCCGCTTTCAAGTGCTCGTTAAATCCGTTCTCCTTTCAGCGCTGGATCATTGAAAGTACTAATGACCAATTAGATCATCGATAACACCGGCCCCGAGTAACATTGATACGGTCTGATCGATGCATGAAGTTTTTTTTTTTTTTCTTCATGAATTGAACCCGTTCTGTTTCGTGAGTCAACTAACGAGGAAGAGTGACAACGAAACACGCAATTAACGTTAAAACCTGAGCATTATTGCCGAGTGGTTGAACAACCACCCCTTCCAAGGAGGATGCGCTACGTGTATTTTCCATTCGACCTGTTCCAAGTGGCGGGCAGAGAGAGAGAGAGAGAGAGAGAGGGAAGGAAGAAGAGAAAAAAAAGAAATGGCAATGCGGAATCGCAAAAGGGAAAAGATAAGAGGGTCAAGTGTCTGGTGCATGCAGCAACGGCGCTGCGAGGGGGGTTATAACGTTATAGCAATAGTAAAATTGGGGCAAAAGCGTCGAAAGAACGACCGTTTCATGAACTTAAAGTACACTGAATATTAAGTCCGTTCAACGGTACGAACACCTTTGATTACCTGCATTTCAACGCGTTGGATACCATCATGCCCATCCGCGATCGTCATCTTACATTTTATATAATTGAAATATTCATTTTTTTACTTACAATATTACCCATAACTACAAATTTTTGAAAATGCCAAATTATTTTTAAATATTTTAAATATCTTAAACGAAAACAGCAACCAATACGACACCTTTCATCATCCAAGATTCGTAATTTATTCAAGGTATTATCTTAAACCGTGCATTTAGCGGAACCAGTCGGTCTAGTTCGATTCGTGGCAGAAAATCGACGGTGTGAAATGTATCGAATCGATAGGTCGCCCACGCGTGTTCCCGACCAGAAAACCAGGTCAAATTTGTCAACGTCGACATTCAAATGTATATGTATAATTATCCGAATATAACAGCGGTTCTTTGTGTTATTTGTCTTGGTCGCGGAGGATAATTAATTAAACATCCGCGAGAGGCACCGAAATGAAACGTCGATACGGCGAACAGGCATACGGGAATGTAACAGAAACGTGGAAAAGATGAAACTAGTATCCTTCTTTCTCCTCTTTTTCCAGTTTTGTATTCATCCCTAAGGTGAGTTTCGTCAATAAAGATACACCTTTTTGTATAGAACGTTCCCAGCGGTACGTGGGCGGAACTTCAAGGGTGAACTCGAAAGGTGAAAGCGAAAAATAGTTTGCATAAATACGTGTCCTTGTTTGACCTCGTTCGACAAAAATAATCCCATCGCGAATGCAATTCTAATTTTGACAAGACAGAAATATTTTTGCCAATTAGCTAATTACCTATTCGAAGATCCTTTTTAAAAATTCCATCAAGCTTATTTAAAATTGTTCCGAATTTAATATTTGTTTTTAATAAAATTGACACCAGCGTTATTCTGAGTGACGGGTACTGAGGTGTACGAATCGAGATAATAAGAACGTTTGTAATTGAAGTTCGATTACCCTGTTGAGTTAAGGGGCATATGGCGCGCGCACCATGAAAACATAATACTGTGCAACTACGTACAAGCAACACGCGGCTTTAATGTCACGTACGCATGAGACTGGGTACGGTACGCTTATCTATCCCGTAATTGTTTCTGATCGCAATGTTTATTTAGACGGGATCGAAAGCGAGCAAACGCGATCGTCGCTGTGAAAATAAACAATTGCGACGATAAGTTGAAGTAGAAACAGCGATTCGGTTACGTGAAAGTAAAAGCGGCTGCATTGCGTGCTACCTAATGAACCCGACGCTGCGAACCTGTATTTTATGACCGTTCTTAAAGAAGGTCAGTACCAATTACGTTCGATCATTAGCATAAATAATAAAAAGAAAACGTTCGTTTACTTTCGACGAAAACATCGATGTACATCATCCATCATATCGAACGATTGGTAAATTAAAAGGATATTATGGTTAATTTGGATAGAGAGAAGGATTATTTGATTCTGTGACACTTTTACGATATAATCAACCTTAGATAGTTGTTTTACCTGACAGGTATCTTTAAAGAAAATAAGAATACCGATTACGCTTTTCGAACGGGTGTATTCTCGCGCCTAACTTCACGGAAGAAAAAAGCAACCGCCGTGAACGAAGTAACGAAAGCGTGCGATCTTCCGTTGTATCGATAATCGCTTGACAGGCCTATCGACAAGTTCCGATGGGAATTTGTTTTACCGCGTTAAGAATTCCGTTGAAACAAAGCAATTCGTACGAACAATACGTAACAGGATTCAAAGAATCCAGCTACGCTTTTGTCGACTAATTATTTGCGCGGAAACAAAAGGGAGCATGACACCTGTCATTTTGACGCAATAACGCACCTGTCAATGTTTCACCGATCGTAAAACGCGACGCGACAAGCCAGCCGGTGGCGACAAAACGATACAACAGAATCAACAAATGAAGGAATAAAAGAAAGACTCACCTCTTCGGCGAATTCGAAATCCCCGTCGAATTTCCTCTTACACCTTGCTCCGGAGACTAGAACGAGCAGCACCGTGGCCACGAACACCCACGAAAATCGCATGGCTCTTGTTCCCGCGGGAGAGCACCGTCCACCCGTTGAAAGGACGTCGCACGGATTATTCCTGTCGCGGACACGTGACCCGATTTCGACGAACAAAGGATCCACGGGAGACGGTGATTGCGGTTTAAAAGGCGCGCACGTAAACTGAACGCGTTCGCACGCAGCGGTACTCAAAAGTCGGGTGAGCGTTCAGCACGACGGTCGAACGAGTTGTGAGTGAGCGAACGGAGCAGAGGCGACGCCGCACTACCACAGACACGCGGCCGCTCATTGGTCGGATTCCGGCGAATGACGAGGAGGGACGTTGGGGGCCGCGGGCGGTATCCTATATAAACGGGCTAGCCTTCTCTCTCTCTGTTTCATTCGACGTAGAACAGCGTGTCTGCCTTCCACGATTCTCCGGTAGCGAGATTCGCGCGAGCGCGTGGTACACTGCGCCAGTCAATACCTCCACCTGCTTGGTTCACCTACCCGGTGTTGCCAGCGAGAGGTTGACGAGAGAGAAAAAAGGGCGCGGGGAATTCGGCAGGAGAGCACCCAAGAAAGAATCCAGTCTCGCACCGGATACTCGTCCAGAAAGCGGACCAACCTAGCAACATTCTTTTTTCTTTCCACTCTTTTCCTTCCTCTTTTTATTCGCCTCTTCGCGTACTTTCTTTCTCGTACCTGCACGGGATTAGGAGCTTCTTTGACTGATCGCTCCTAAACCAGTCACGAATTCCAACCATCTCATTGCGCTCGATGACGTTTCAGTATACCTGCACTTCGAAACAAGTCGAATTCTGATTAACCCGTAACCGGCTATGGTCATTTCGACGCGTTGAAAGTACGATGGAGTCCACAGAACCTCACAAAAATAAAAAGCATTCATAACGAGATAAATATAGTATTACTGTATTTAAAAACTAGTTACGTTACATTTTTAAAAACAATTTAATAGACCTCATCATACCAGGTAGGGATTAATTAAGAATCTGAAGGATTCGAACACTTGTTCTGAAAGTAGATACGCAGAGTAATGAAAGAATCGAAAAAATTGCCACGAAACTGGAAATACCTTTACCGCTGTAACAGCTTGGTCCGAGATTACAGGTTCCGTGATAAATGATCGTACGAAAAATGAATCGCGTCTATCCTTTACGTTCTCGGTTAAATTAGCCGGTACAAACAATATCCCGATTAATTTAGACTTTAACTACTGCTTAAAGGTACATTGATTCGAAAACGTTATTAATCGCTTGCTTTTGAAGTCGATGCAAAAAATGGCGGGAAATGCAGCGCAGCGGTAAAGATGCAAGGTCTTAATGATATTTGCTCGTTTGTGTTTTTCTTTTCTTTCTCAATTTTGAAACATAAATGTTGTACTTTGGGAGTCGCGTTTAAAATTGTAACATGGGCACAAGTGGTAGCTACTTACTGCTGTTTTCTTTTAAGTTTCGTGCTTTCTTTGAAGGTACTTAGAGACACATAAAAGAGCGGACCTGTATCTCGAGTTGGCTAAGTTGTCGTAGCAATTTGTCTTACTATTTTCTTACCACGGCAACCTGTACTGTATTTCAGTCTCCAGCTATTTTCCTCAGGTGGGAAGTGCACGGACACATCCCTCGGGAGTAGAAACCAGGAAGACAACGTCACAGACATTTCCTCAACGAAATAGATCACATCGCGGGAAAGATAAAGCGGGTGTACTTTGTTCAACCAACGAGAAGAAAACGACAGCTTTTTCACATTTGTTAAATATTGTCTCCTGAGTTGCTTTTTGGCCGCAGTTTCGTTAAACTGAAATCTAACGTCAGAATTGCATGTTCAAACAAATCTGATTTCAAAATATACTTTTTATAATATTTTTATAATAAATGTACCCATATAGTCTTCTTATCCTTCTTCAATATACCAATTGTACGATAAATACGCTTCTATCTGTTTTCGTCGATTAAAATTTAAGCATTGATTTTTATTGAAATTTATACACTTTTTTTAAAGTATTTGTTGCAGTTCGTTTCCCGTTTTGGGTTGGGTCTTGCTTGGAAATTTATTGTACCAATGGGTCGATTCGTCTCTTCGGTCCAGTTAGATGTGTGACCTGCTGCACGGTATACTATATCTCGTGGCTTGTATGTTTAAACACGCTACGGAGTAGACACGAATGTCTCCTCGGAGACCACTTCCTGCGGATGTAATAGTCGAGCACGCACCTTCGACGGGATTATCTAGTATAAATGGTCTCCTCTTTACAATTACGCCGGCCCTTACGGTATTATTAGATATACTGTTAGGTTAAACTTTGCGAGCTTATCGATTCCGTCCATTGATTTTAACTTCCTTCGATTTATAGTTGAAGTGTATGGGTGTAACCAAATTTGTTAGAAATAACAAGTGCCTTTCCGTATCTTCTTTTTTTAATTACAAAACTGGTAAGAACTCTAGGTTTCCAATAAAAGAAAAAAAGTTAGAATCGCAAACTAATTTATTATATTGTGTGTTCGTGGTATAACAAATACTTGAAAGAAAAATAGGTTTACCTTCGTCTACAATAAGCTCTTCGGGAATACTTATGGAAAATCGTATCACAACCTTAGGAAGGAGTATGTATTCTGTTACTACGATACATGTTTAGTACAGTAACAATTAAATAAACAGAAATGTGTTCGAAACATAGAGGACCTGCTTTTTGTTCAATTACGTAACATAAATAATGTCAAGTTGTGCTGTTAAGCTTCACCGGGCGTGGACATTGCTTGTTTCGGTACTACAAGCACATATTGTGATAATTAAATACTCTCTATAGCTATCAAATGTATCAAAACTTATAACGAAGCAATCTGTGGGGGGACAATACGTGGCATTCCGTGACATGCCATCGAAACAAGCATACGTAGTCATCGAAAGATGTACCGTGAGAATACCCCTTTATTTGACTCTCACTTAAGATGCACATAATGCCATTTATCGACTGAAATCAAACATCAGAACATTTTTGATAATCGTTATATAATTAATTGACAACAATACACAACCATGAGAAATTAATTTTATAATTTATGTTGCAATAGCGGAATAAAATATGATTTATCAACTGAAATTAAATAAAAAATTTATGTAAATCAAATCTATGTAATTATGTAGTTTATTTAAATTTTATCTTACCGATCGGATCTACTGGTAGAGGTTCTGATGGCTCAGGAGCCTTTTGCACTATCTCTTCAGCAGCATCTGCAGTGATTTTGAACGGACTACCCGTTACAGTTACATTGGTACTGTAAATAAAATTTTTTTAAAATAATGTTCAGATAAACCTTTTTTCTCAAATGAAGTGCCATGTTACAAACCATGCGATTCCTCCTGCCGGCGCCTCCCGCTTTACAAGATTCTGCCAGTGCTGATGCACCTCATCAACTACATGTAACGCAAAGTCCCGTGACTTTGCCTCTCCGTTAAATGCAAATTGATTTTCTGGTTTGCCGTCTGGTATTTTGTAAATCTTAAACCATTCGATGGTGGCTTTCATTAAACCCGGATAATGCTTTTCAATATCAGATACATCTGTAACGTTGAAAATTCAAGTACGTTTCCACCATCCGATTTATTAAATACGCGATAACGACACCTTTATCGTATCGCGAGCATTAGTCCGAAAATGTACGTTTGATAAGACAGATATATTTAACAATAGAATATTACTGTATAATTCAATGCTTTATCAGATAATATATCTTTGCAATTAAATAAAATAATATAATTATCAGTGTTACCATTCATCTGCTCTGCCAAAGGATCATTAACATCAATAACAATTATTTTCCAGTCAGTTTCACCTGAAATCATTAATAAATAGGATAAAATAAAATTAATTGTTTTTAATTGTTAAAATTCTTGCATACCTTCATCTATGAGTGCAACAGTACCCAGGACCTTCACCTTCAAAACTTCACCCCTTTTTGCAACCTAATAAAATTATTTCTCATTTAATTTTAATTAAAATTCATCACGGATTTATTCAAAATAAAGATCTTGTACCCTGTATCCTATTTCAAGGACATCAATTGGATCATTGTCCCCTTTGCAACCAGTGGATTCATCCAGTACCTCAGGATTCTCCCATGTCTATAAATAAAGTTCGAATTAATGAGTGGGCATATTTGATATCAAGAATCAGAATCACACATTTAATAATAAACAGGGTGAAGTAGATAATACATGGTACCCTTGAACTAAGTCTACAAGGCTTTACATAAGATTGTGATAAGAGTGTTCATTAAATAAGACTGTTCATTTCACTAAATTATACGCATGCATAAGTGTCCCTATGACTTGCCACCATACAGTTTCATTAAGTTAAATGCCAATAAAACTGATGATATCATTCTTTAACTATCGAATGATGTCACAGAACAAAAGTTCTATCACAATTGCTATCAAACCACAATTATATACATTTCCTTGTATTTCAATGCTTTATACTGATAACAAGTCCATTAGATAAAGCATTTTTGTACCTGTGGTAGTGCACCATAGTTCCATATGTATCCATGATGAGGGAAACAATTGGCCACATATCTTAGTTTGCCCTTCTTAACATCCTGCTTAATAGGATTCAAGGTTTCTTTAAGATTGATCTCCATCTTTGCATTTGTCCATCTTGGTATCTCAACAACCATGTTCATTACTTTATTGGCTTCATCAGCATACAGTGGAATGTCATGCATAGGTGAAATTGGACCAGTTTCATTTTCTATAATATACATGTACACTTATAACATATGTATATGAATATCAGTCTCTATTCTAAGACTGATCTAGCATATTGATTGTAATTATCACATAAATTATACATTGGTTCTAAATTCTCAAAATATAAAGTATCCACCATTGTGTTCCTAATGAAAGTTAAAAAACACAGCAAGAACTGCAAGGATATCTATGCATAGTCCTTGCATGATGAAAACATTCAAATCCTTTCACTAAAATCAATGTGCTGACATAAAAAGACCTACATTACACAAATAGAAAGAACGTTCAAAATTTCAGCGAATTTTAATGCTGAAAAAGAAACTCATAATAAAATCGCAAACTTCGAATCAGTAATTAATTATGCGAAAAGTAGAGAAAGACGTTTTAATTTATGGTTAATTGTAGGAAAAGAGTAATAGCAAGAATCACAGAATAGAAATATTCATAAGTAATACGATCGAGTATTTTGTAATTTTAATAAAGCATCTCTGACCTATGCGCTGACCTCGACCTCCGAGGAACGATCGGTTGATGATTACCGAGTCACGTTTAAAGGTTATGTTCTAAGATACTTACTGAAATAGAGCCTGTAATCGGTGCTGTTTATTGCACCTTTTTCCACGATCGTGTACGACATCCTTGCCAAACGCTTTTCCAGCTGAGAACACGTTTGCGACCGAACAAGTGTACCGGTGGTTACTAATCTGAGCGGAACAGTCAACTTTTTTAAACCTTGGCAACGTAACACGTGTAGCGTTATCAGCGACATCCTGCCATCTAGCGATGTCGACACGCACTGAGCTGCCCGCAGCGCGCGAAGAAATAAAACCACGGTAGCCCGTTATCAAATATGCAAGATAATGTCTCGTTCAAATGTTATTCTTCCCCATACATCTATATATATAATATATACTACACGTACGCTTTGAACGAGATATCTCGCGAATCGATTATTTAGAAAAGACACCCCGCTATTCAATATCGTTTGTTCGACACATTGAATGATATTAACAAAAGTTTCCATCGTCTACGAATACTATTAAATTTATATTAGCAATTCGAAATACCAATCGGGAACATTAAGTTAAAAAAAAAAGTCATTCTTGATAATTGTGGCACGTAGTGGTGTAGTAATGTCGATAAATATTAATATGTACAAAAAGAGGGAAACTTCTGCATACCATTTGTATGTAAAAGAATTATTACAGAAGCAGATCTGTTCTTGACATAAGTTATGTTTATTAATATTAGTCTTATTACACGTTTATTGTAATATACGAAAGGTACAAACCCTGCAAGTTTTGAAACTTATTAATTTAAAAATCTTCTTTCTTTGGTTTTTGTTAGAGTGCAAAATAGACAATAGAAAGAAAGGGTAAACGTTAGTGCAAAATACTGAAACGATTTAATCACTGTACAGACAAGAAATCGTGGAGAAGTGTGTTCGCCGTATGCAAACGAAAGGATAATTTAAAAATTATTCACAATTTAGGAATATTTTCTCCAGCATCAAAGCTATTAAAGTATTTTCAAAAATTATCCTTGAAATTTCTCAATGTACAAAATCTTGATCGTCGTTTACTCCGAATCTTCTTTTCACGGACATAAAAAGCGAGGTTTCACGAAATACTGTTACGTTATTGCATCGCAGAGATAATGAAGTCCAGGAAATCGGTGACTCTAGTGTAAACACCGGGATATCCGGGCAGGGCGCATTTAAAACCGTACGAAACGACTCCGATTTGGAAGAAGTAGGTTGAATTTTGCGGCAACATCAAGGGTCCACCGCTGTCGCCCTACAAAAAAAATGATAAAAATTTGAAAATGTACTTCCTGAAATTTGTTTAGAAATTCTGTGATCTTACCTGGCAAGCATCCTTTCCGCCACGAGCGAATCCAGCGCACAACACTCGCTCGTCAATGACGGCGTTCGTGAACTGCGAATAGTCCTGTTTACACTTTTCGTTAGTGATTACTGGCACCTGTACCTCCATAAGAATGTCGCTACCTATCCCTCCTGTTGGGCGATAACAAAGATAAGCGTTGTTTAAATAGAAATTTTTATCGAAGTGGGAAGAAATATTTACTTGGTGCGAGGGATCCCCATCCGGCAACAAAAGGATAAGCTCGAACGAATTTATTGTCTCGTAAAGAATCCTGTATTGGTAGACATATTGGGTACACGTAATCTGAGAATGAAACGATGTAAGACAAATTAAAAGTACGGTAAAGATAGCTATGTGTAGGAAACACTTAACGATTAGTACCTGTAAATGGCACCTCTTGAGCCAGTTTAAGAACGGCTATATCGTTCACGTACGCAGAAGTTCTATATTCAGGATGAAGTATTCTCTGCTCGATTCCCACTTGAACCGGATGTGCACCATCATCGTCTCGATACAAATTTAAATCTCCAATACGAACTACGTACAAATCTTTGCGCACCGCGCAATGGGCGGCGGTCAGAACGTGTCTGGATGATATCAAGGATCCTCCGCAAAGCCATTTTGGTTGGGACGGGTTGGATTTGTTCTCGTAGCCCAGTGCAGTTATCCAGGGCCATGCGCCTGAAAGATCACGAAAAATTGTAATTGTAAAAATACTTATTGTTAAATTAAAATCGAGCATTCAAATCTTGAACATTTTGTTCCAAAATGAAATTTAAGTCAATTAGAAAATGTACTCGCCAAGTTTGGCTGGCTCACCACCCACCACCCTGGTATGACTGACGTTGCTGAAGCCACAGTGCGGTGGTTGCAATACATTATTCTGAATTTCCTTTACTTCTTTACTGTCTCTTGAATCACTCGCGGGGCAACAAACAATCGGATCTCTGCCCTCGAAATAGCAAAGACTCTGTCTCAGGTAATTACCAGCTGCCGTGCCTTGATTTTGCAGCGCGCTTAACAGCGGCTGGCAGTTCCTGATGTTAATGCAAAAGCCTTGCTCGTTGTTTGGAGTGTTGCAGGGTCTACCTGGAATTAGTTCAAATTTTTGAATATCGATTAATAACAGAGTTAGTTAAAAAATTGTATTTCCTGTATATTGCAAAATTACTAATTTTGAAAGAAGAAAGATAAGGAATTTTGAATGAAAAATATGAAATATTTGCTTTGATAATTTGAAGAATTTTGATGAGATGGTTTAATAATATATCCTTTATGATTTGTTGATTTAAAAGGAATAACAAATGAGTGAATGAGCTAATTCGCTTAGTGAACTCACGAGATTCTTTTTTCTTTAATCAGATGATTTAAAATTCATAACACGTAGAACTAGGACTACGCAAAGCACTTAAGAGTTAAACAAATATACTTTCGTATCTTCGTCTCTTGACGAACACTTGTGGGTACCTACTTCAAATCGAGTACCTTCTTCACGTTTCAGTTATCAATACAGAAATGAGCAAATTAAATTTAACATTTGCTACGCTGCAATTTACATCATCTGAACAGATGTTTCGTTGTTCAATTTCTTCTTAAGCACGTTAATTAGCGCGTTAATTAGCGCGTTGACGTACTTGTTTACGAAGCACAATAATTCAGCTTTTTTGGAATGATCCTCGAAATTAGCAGGAACACGATCAGCAAATATTGAAAATATATTTATAAAAATTACTTGATCAGCAGTAATAAGCATATTGATTATAGCATACTGTAATTCTAAATATGCAAATTCCATTCAAATATTTATTCAAATTTTTATATTTTGTCACAAACGTGTTAAATAATATTCGATTCACACACGCTTGTGCCTTGGATAAAAAATGTGAATGTCATTTTTCAAAATGCTATTCAATTACGTTTTTCATTTCTGCTGGCGCCGAGCGGGTTCTTGGAAGGATACCAATACGTGTTGAGTCGAAAAAAAATTGACGCACCTTGTTTTCTTCCAATCGCCTGAACATTACACTAAAAAGCAATTATTCATCAATGATTGCTCCTATGATTTGCTATTTTTAGTACCGTGTCTAAGAAACGTATAAACTAGTAAAAATGTCTTCAATTAGTAAAATGTTTTCAATTTAATAAAACGTTAATTCAACATCATCAGTCACGTTTATGAATTGAAAATGTTTCTGAAAAGGATGCTATAAATTTACTTTCTAGTTCTTTCCTCAAGGCTCAAAATAAAATATTTAAACATTGATATCTGAATTGTAACGATGTTTCGTCACGGCATACAAAAATCGTGAGAAATCGGTTGGGAATCCCTCTTAGAACGCGTTCCCCGCTGAATGTCAAACGTTAAGATGATCTCACGGACGGCTACGCAGACATGCGAAAATATTGATCAAACAGGATATCCATAACAGTTGTAAAATTGCTACCATATTTCTGTATCTATTATGAATTTTACTTGCTTCGAGCTGCTGCGCAGAACGGTAGATTAAAATTCAATGGAGGGAAGAGGCATTCTCAAGATTAACAACAAAATCTCGTTTCAGTAACTAATTCATTCATAGCTGAACCAACTCCGACCAGAAAATGTACGTACATAGTTACAATAGGACACGTTTAATTGCTCGATCGATTAAAAACGGAGTTACAGGCTTACGTTTACCTAACGATTGAATATAAACACCGTTTACGTGCAACCGATTCGATTCGCCGGCGAACAAACTGGAATCTTATCTGGAAGGAAATCCAGAATTGCAAGATCCATAAAATGAACAGCCATTAAAGTGTTATGGTAAGATTTTTATATTATCTTATCTTTGATATGAAGTAAATTAAATCAATTGGCCAGTTAGGTCGGGATTACACAATAAATGGTCCAGAAAAGGTTGAAGGCATCGCGTGTGAAGAATGATATCATTAATTGCTAACTTTGTTTGACCTCCGTCGTTGGTTCGAAGGTTCGGACCTTGTTCAATCGCACGTCATAGATTGCTCAATTTTCTAAGTAAAAATTGACCGTCTCAAGGGGATTCCTTGACGGTCATTTCTCTATCGACGTCCTTCGAGCACTGAATCCCCTGTTTATACAAGCATCTATGACTAACTGTTTTTTGCATTTCTAATAATTTCACAGTATCCATCATATCTCCGATGTTTCAACATCAATCTAACTCTGTACACTTCGTGTCACGAACTTTTGTATTCTTAAATAAATTATTTAGTTGTAAGTTGAGCCTTTCTTAAGTCTTTTTAATTTATAATTTTATTACATTTATATTTTATATTAGTTTTATCATTTCCGACTCTTTCTGTTTAAACTAATTGAGTTGACTAAAAATAAAATAAATAAAATTGTTCCCAGTGACATAACTTTCCAGCAGGAGGAAGTTTTCGCGGAAGGCCTAGCTTCAAGATTAAGAAGAAAGATGTAGAGACGTTTCTTCTGTCAACAACATTGTTGACATTACATAACGCTGTTAAAACATGCATTACGTTTTATCATGTCTCTTGCATGTGTCGAATAATCACGATTTCGTAGAAAACATCTATCGGACCACTATCGGTCATTCGGGAGATTCCATCCGGATGAAGCATTATATGTCTCTGTATCAATGTTTTCATTATTTTGCAACGGAATTATCGAACGTCTGTTTCCAATTTGAAAGTACACGAAGGCTGCCGGTGATGCAACGGACAAAAAAGACAATTCGAGGAACAAACCTTGAGCAGAGACCAGGGGGACCATTATCGGATGTAGTACAGCCATTAACGCCAAACACGAGAACAGCATCTTGGCTGGTGTTGGTTTTCTCTGAAAAGATGAATGAAATCGGTCATGATCGGTTCCCGATAATCTTGCGATCGATTAAAACGGGACGTGCAACAGAAATGCGATTGTTAAAGCATTGACCGACGCGGTGAAAGTGACCATGTGCG
The DNA here is from genome assembly GCA_022405125.1 of Anthidium xuezhongi. Classification (NCBI taxonomy): domain Eukaryota; kingdom Metazoa; phylum Arthropoda; class Insecta; order Hymenoptera; family Megachilidae; genus Anthidium; species Anthidium xuezhongi. Next base: position 5,829,510 of record CM039639.1, read on the forward strand.
GCAAGACGCTTTATAATTTCAATCGTTAAGGCTTCGTTTGTTAAATCGAACTTACTGTTTGTTATCTTTCGTAAATAATGTATTCCCGGCGTACACAATTTTCTTCAACTTGTTTATTTCGAACAATATTCCAAGTCCTTAACAATGTAACGTTCTAGGTTTCTATTACTTCAGAAAAGCTTTTCTGATCATTTCTAATAATTAAAAGTACAATATTTTAACTTTTTTACTCAATGTAAAGAAATTAATTATCCAATAATGTTAAATTTGTGGCGGCAAAATTATTAATACTTAAATTTCAAAGATAGAATTGCAGATTTTTAATATCTTTTGTATTATGTAACTCGAAGAGGAACTATTTTTATACGACACATTACATAAAAAATATCGCGATTGAATTTAATTGAACAGTTATGTACCTGATCGCACGTTAGATCCGATGTGCAACGACGCTTCGAATTCACAAACCGATTCCCGCGAACCTTCTTCTGGCACGATCCGCAACAGACTGAGGAGCTGCCATCAACGATCCTCACTTTTAAAAAATTTTTACAATTCCGGGAACGATGGTTGACGCACGCGCGACAAATCTGATATGTGTCGTTAGCGCAGAAAAAAACGTTATCAGAAGATTGGTGCCCCATTATTCCCTGTACGTGAATGATCGTCACCGAAATTACCAAATGAACACAATTTTCCCTGTCTTTCGATGTCTTTAAAATGATGGAACTGGGTCTCAAAACAAAGCTTCGGGTCTTTTAAGATACTTCTATCGAAGTGTGTATCAACTTTTACCGAGATAAAGAATACCTTTGCAAATTATGACAAAAATAGTGAGTTATATGTAAAATAAACGTATTAAACGTATTTAAGGTATATACATTTTGTATGGTTTTTCCATTTAATTGCATCACACGTTTGAAAAGTATGGGTTGATTCAGCATGGGTCCGTATTTACGTGCATGGGAAGGATCGGAGACTTTAATGCCTTGCATCCCGAATGTAGCAATCTGAAACGTGTTTCTGCTTCGCTACCTATGGCATTGAATTCATGGAAATAAGTGACATGTATGGTGCTACGGATCATCGTGTCTTTTCGGTATTTCCCCAATAATTTAATCCCGTCGAACGGTGTTTTTCGACCCAAGGACGATCAAATTGCGGAACATTTCCTGCCCGTTGTTATGATTAAGCGTAAAGTGTATCGGACTAATTGTCACCGAATTTCCGGTTTGTTCGGACACGTCACTATGTTCTTATAAAAAATCATCTTTATAAATAACCGTAGGATACCCTTAATCTTCGCTTTGATCATTAAACCGTTTATTTTTATTATTAATAGAATATTGAAAACTTTGATCTAAGAGGGAAGATTATTGGTGATCAGGATTGGGAATTTATGCTATGGTACATTAACTAAAGTTAAGATAATCACTATTTATTTTATCTGAAATAATTGATATACATAGTACAATGCTTACAATTAGCAGCGCTTCGTCCGCAAGGTGTTAGAAAGTAAAGAGCGCAAAGTACTTTATTCGATATCACGGTTTCTGACACCTGAATCACGTTGATCCTGCAATCTTAAAATGTCACCGTGACATCACAAATACTTTTTCAGTCGCTATTGAACCGAACAGCTGTTACGGTATCGAAGGATAACGTTTGCTAGACATTATCAGTCCAAGTCTCGGTGACGTACGAGTACTAGCTATTGGTATGCGTCGGACAAGATACCATCGTTCAATGATGACATAACTTGTTAAGCCTGGCTTGTTTTTTCAATTATTATGCTCTTGATGCATACAGTTACGTTGCAGGTCCATGCACACCAACACCGTCAAACCGTACAGAGATGACAATGATCTCATTGGAATCTTAAAGTCCTTAAACGTCTACCATTTTATTGAAAAAATTGAGGAAACAAGATCGTTTTTCTATAATATCGTGTATTTACATATCTGGTATATTTACAAGTGAATTGTTACATAACTGGTGCACGATCAAGATACAAACTCAATCGATCTGATAAATTCAATTTCGTACAATTATTTTGCGATTAGTTTCTAGAATAATACTGTGCATGTTACTTACATCGTTACGACCTCGTTTAACCATTTTGTCACACAGATTGCCACAGCGATGAAAGGGTTAAACGGGTTTAAAAACCTTCTGAGCGTTATATTGCAAGCGACAGTACAAATGCAAAACCTGTAGTTCAATTAGAAATCTGTCGTTTCTAATCTTCTTATTCTATTGATAAAGTACGTTTATTGTAAGGAGTATTATACCATCAAATTGAATAAAACGAAAGAGAAAGATTGTAGGATGTGTTTCATGAGAACTCAAGAAAAGTGAACGGATTAACAATGATTCCCTTTCGAGTTTATGTACACTATTTTTGAGAGTGGTCAGGAGATATATCAAACTGTTCGTTTTATCACAGAAATGTTTTCTCATTTATATGTGTTCAATGACGGTGTGACATATGAAGGCATATGTCACCTATAATGAAAAAGAGATTTCCTATACTTAATGCTTCCTTTATGTGCATACAAATGTCTACTCTTCGTGTGGCATGAAATTATAAATAAATCTGGGAAATGGTTTAATCTGAAAAGAGAAATAGATTATTAACACCTTTGAATCGCTGATAACTCAAAAGTTTTTAGTGGCTTCGTGTTTGCGTATAAAAAAAAAAAAAGAAACAATCCCCCATGAGAATGAAACCAAAGCGTAAAAAGAAATTGAAAATAAATTTTTGGGAATTTACTTGCAAGTAATATTTTCAATATTACGACTTTCGTCCCAATGGTACTGTGCTTCCAAATCTTCCAGTATTCTTCTAAAAACAAAAAGTCAAATCTGGTTATTTTTTTATGTCGAGGTTTGTAAAGAGTAGATGTATCAGGAAGTATCTTTTTAATTAAAGTATTTATTTATGAACATATAAATGAGAAATTTATATTTTGTTTATCGTTAAAGAACCTTTCACCGATTAATCCTAAAAAAGAGTGCTGGAAATTTTCTAGTGCACATTTTACTATATTATAATTAACAATTCTCTACTATAACCTATTTCCAGGTTGTATATGCGTTTGCACCAATTCAAATGTTATCTTAACATAATCATAATTATAGCTAATTATAAATTGATTTATAAGATCTTCAATCATTTTAAAATACTACAAATTCGTTCTAAAACACTTTATTATGTCTCGAATTAAAACAGAAAGAACAAAGCTTGAAATGTAAAAAACAAACTTAATATTTTTTAAACTTATTTTTTATCATGCCATTTTTTTTAAATCATTTCTCTTATTTGGTTATTCATATGTAATATGATAAAATGTTACATATATATTGCTTGTCGTTTCATACATATTATCCATCCACTGGATAATATCTCCTGAAACATTAAAATATCAATTGCATTATTATAATGATTCCTGGATTCAATTTTTTTAATCCAAAGGTATAAACACTCATCGTTATCAAATTACTGAATATATTCCTATACATGCCAATAATAATAGAATAATATACAGAATATATTTACACTTACCTATAACTTTTCACTCCTAACCTTCTTTTTCTAATGTAGAACATTACAATGGCTCCTATAATTCCGACCATGGTCATAGAAATAGTGGTGGCTACAACTTAATTGAAAATAAATATTAATTATCGATACATCGGTAATTGTAACAATCAGTGCACTTTTTCCACTTACATATCATTCGATAAGCAATGATCGTGATGTCTTGTTGATGTTTCTTAAGGCACTTGGTTAGATGCGATAAAGTACCATTCACGGAAGGGCACTCCAAATCGAGTACCTTGCAGAACAAGGGAAACAGGTCTAAATTGTTAAAGGGTTCCAATTTGCATTTAGGTACAAACGCAGGACCCTTTGCGAAGAAGAAAGGATGCATCTCTACCGCCGCGTTGTCGTAGCCGTGGAGGCCGAACTCGGAGTCAGCATTTACTGAAAAATGTACATTTTGAAATGTTTTGTACCGAATGCCTCAAAATCGTGTATTAAAAATAAATACCAGTGATGTTGAATTTCTTCTTGTAATATTCTATGGTGTCGAGGAGATTTTGGAACGCGTATCCAACTTCGGCGATGACAAATATAGGACCGACGCGCGTGTTATTTCCGTAATGATACTTCTTCGGAATCTCTTCCCTCTTGTAAACCTTGAACGTCATTGTTTTTTCTGCTGCTTTTTTCAGTGACTGATAAATTAGTTCTTCTTTACCTGTATAAAATAAATTGTTTATAATATGTATTTAAATGAGATTGATAGACTTATTTGTTCAATCTACATACCAGGGTTAGGGAAAATATGTAAACCTGGTGAAGTACCAACAAACTTATAGTCTGAACTATTAATATATTTGGTCAAGTCTATTATCCTGTCCAACTTGACAGATGCCATTCCGTGGTCGCTTAAATGAACGACGTTAAGGTCATGCAGACCATGGTATTCTATTTTGTTGTGTAAATACTTTGTTATATTGTCCAATTTTCTAAGAATGTTATCAAATTCAGGGCTATTTATTCCAACAAAATGGCCATGGTAGTCTGGTTCCTCTATGTATAATATTCCAAAATTGATTGGATGTATGGGATGAACAAACCATGATATCAAGGTGTCTATTCGTTCTTCCCAAGATATGGTATCATTGAAGTTCTAATAAAATTAAAAATTATTTTATCCTAACAAGGTTGAAATTAAAAATTTAGTAATAAAGGATATAAATACCTGTGAAAATGTTGGAGTAACTCCTTGATATTCATAAATACCACCAGGCCACATCATTGTTCCACTTCTTCTTTGAGCACCATGTTTCTCATTAGCAGTCTATTGTTCATAAAAATATATGAAATACTTTTGTCAGAATTATTATCATACTTGTACATAATATTGAATATTATTTTTAACATACCCAAATAGGTAAAACTCTATTATCATAATGGTATAGATTATATGAATACTTTGTTGTATTTCCTGAAACAGGATCATAGAATTCATTATCTACAACCCCATGTGTTTCAGCATATAAACCTGTAGCCATTGTATGATGGTTAGGAAATGTTTTTGTGACAAAAATGTTCATCATGTAATCTACATATGTGCCTTCGTGCTTGAGTTTGTTCATAAATGGTGTCAGATTTCTGTTAAAGTAGTCGTATCTGTAAAACAGAAGATTTGGTATTAAATGATTCTGACATCCTAGAACAATAAAATTATATAACATACCTGAATGCATCGTATGATACTACCAATAATTTTGGGTGCTGTGATATCATTAAGCCATCCTTGATATTGAGTAATATGATAAGTGTTAAAATGTGGAGAGTTATAGATTTCATGGTGAAGGTATATTAATCTTTAACGTTTGATTAAAGGGTTGCAGTTAAAAACATCTGATCATCAATACTTTTCACAATCAGGAAATTTTTTCCTTGATTAAAATCTACATATTATCCTTCAATGTATCAGATCAAACACACATGCATATTGTCAAAAATTTGCTCCTTTAAAAATACCATCAAATTACATGAACTACACATTACCAGATGATAGTTTTTTTGCACTGATTGCCAAATACTTAATGTTCCTTCATTTCTTATGAGCTATAAAAATACACAGAACTGATAACTGTCCTTTCTATTGCTCTGTATATGTAACTAAATACAATATACAGGGTCTTAATATAGTAGGATTAGGTGATTTTTTGGAAACACCATCTTTGAGAATAAACCGTTTCACCCTCTGGTTAAAGATATTGATACTAAATCTTAAACGCGTATATTTTGAGCATGTTTTATATTTTTGGATACTTTACATTGGATTGGCAGAAAAGTAATTTTGGTTTGTACAAATGGATAGATAGTTGTGTTTGTTTCGTTATTCTTCTGTCAATGTTATAATGTTTCTCTTTTGATATTTGGTTGACACTTTTAAGTTACTATTAGGTTACATCAATCTAAGAACTTCAGTACTAGTGCCTCTAACCAGGTTGCGATGCAGTTTGTTCTCAAAGATGGCAAACTTGCAAAATCACCAGCTGCAGGGCTCGTAGTTGTATCCCAGTTGCATACACATATCAATGAAAAGTACACAGTAATGATAACTAAATGCTTTCTACCGCAAGCTAGTGATATCACCTTTGATACCAGCCAAAGAATGCTTACTGCAGTCCAAAGTAATCATTAACTAAATGAATTTATTCGAACCATAGCGCTTTTAAACAAAGAGTAAAAAGTAATTGGACTGATAATTATTTGCAGACTTTTCGTATGACCGTAAAGTAATCGAATACTTTTTTCTCTTTGGGATCCTGGCTTTGTTTCAAACGTTGGCGAACTTGTTTTTTGACGCAAGCGTGTCGAATAAAACCGCATCAGATAGGAGTGTATTCAAGTATGCAACTGACAGTCGTTCGGGAGCGGGATGGATCGTATTTGAAAAGGATGAGTCACATCTGATATTTCTGAAGCTTTGTATCAAGGGCTACGTACCGTTCCCTTTATACTTTATCTAACACGTGGAATTAAATATCGGAATTTGAACCCTTATACATCCAGTTAGATGACGGCGATACGCCGTGTGTTAACAGGTCATGGGGGCCTGTTTCGGCCGCTGCATTTCCAAAGTTACAGATTCCTTGTCATACAGGTTAGAAACATGTCTTTTTATTTCAGTACAATGAGAGTCCATTAAAAGTTTCACCAAGAAGCAACTGTTTACATCTTTATGATAATCTTATATATACTTTTCTTTATGCCTGAAACAATAAATGCATTTAAATTTCAGGTTTTATCAAAGGCACACCAGCATGTCTTTCCAAGGAGACGAACAAGTTGAGGTACATACATACAGTTGTGCAGTGTAAATTATAACTTTCATTAGAAGCACACATACTTATGTATACAATACATGATGTAATTTGTTTGTAAGTATTGATTTTTTTTTTTTAGTTCATGGATGACAAAGGAGATGCAGATCAATCTAGAGGATCAAAAACGTAAGATATTGCATTTAGCTTTCAAGCAGTATTTCATCTCTTTTTGTATTAATTATGTGTTTCATTGTTATGCTTCCTGGATAGCCTGTTATCGTTTCTCTCCTTAAACCGATTCAAGGTAATTGGATTAGATTATCAGGTTTTCTATATAATTTATTTCAGATAGTATGTTTGTTGTTGAGATGAAATTATTACTATCAATTCTTGCACTCTTGTTAAGAAAAAAGATTTATTTAACTCCATACTGTACTTTCAGAAGAAACATGGAGTTCCTGTAACATTGGAGTTGTTAGAAGATGGAGGATGGGCAAAGGGTACTAATAAATATGCTAGACTGAGCTCTAGAAATGATGCTTCTACTAGGTATAATCATTACTTAAATCAGGATAATATTTTCATGATGTTTGCATACTGAAGTATCATTAAAAACTTGCTAGTTCTGGACTGGACACTCCGCTCCAAATTCTTGATGCAAGAACGTTGATGAAACAACAAGCGTGTATTTCTTCCACTCCGGGATCCTCGTTAGATTTAGAGTGGGAACACGAGGGTAAAATAACTTGCTAATAAATCTCAAACACTTAGATTTGTATCCATAAAGTGTAAATAAATATTATATCTTCAGGGATGCCTCTGCCAGTAATGGACGATGAGAAAGTCGAGAGTACCGACGGTTCTATAACGCAAACATCGGTAAACAATAGTCAACCCTCTAGTTTGACAGCATCTCCTTGGTCAAGAGTTTCTACGCCAAATAGCTTGGAATGGGATCCGGTCGAAGCGGATATGGTATGTGTTGACTTAGAGACTGAACAGCTTTTAACCGAGATAGAGAGGTTGACAGATAGAGCGTTAAAGGAAACAGGTGAATGGACTAATACTAGTTGATAAACAATGCATTTACAATTTAACAGGATTGTTTGTATTTTTGTATTACTAAAAGGGAGTACACAACGGAATTAATGTACATGAAATACCTTTAGGAGACAAAAAAAAAAGATTCTACTGTTTCAATATTTGTATTGTTGAAACAATATAAGAATATATTTGTATTGTTTCAAAGTATATATATGTATATATATATATACACACATGCGTGCATAAGATAAGATGGTTAATGCAGAATTTTAATAGAAAGGTGTATTGCTTGAAAATATATACCTTTCATCAGGTTATTATTAAAAAGAAAAAAAGAAAAATGCCAACATTTGAAATGAAGAATTTTTTATATAATCTTGTGTATATAAATTTTACATAGGTAAACGATAAAATATGTATTTGTTTCTCGATTTCAAAAGGTACCGCATTTTTCTTTCAATGCATTTCCTACTCCTGTAACTTTTTTTCCAATTAATTAACACTGTACGCATTTTTTTATTCTCGTTACATTCAACTTTCATAGGACAATAACTTTCTTCCTATTAATAATTTTTATATCGAAAGCTTATTCCTTTTTTCAGTCCCTCTAATTAATTTATTGTAAACAATTGATCTCACGTTCTTTTTCTTTTGTACAGCTGTTGTCATATAAATATATTACTTTAACCCTTTGAAGCATATTTAAGTGATACCAAAGTTCTTTTTTTATGTTTATTTCTTTCCTATAAAAAAATAGGTTTCCTACCGAAGGACTGTAAAAGAAATTTTATATAAATGGCCAATTGTGCTTCAAACGGTTAAACAATGCATATCATTCATGCAACAATATGTATTTTTACGTTTGTAAAATCTACTATTCAGTAGTTTTAATATAGCTAGGAAAAAAGAAAGAAAGAAAATAACAAGAGCAAAGATTATGAAATTAAAATGTATCAGGTGCTATCAATGCAATATATTTTTTGCAAATGGAATTAAAAAAAAAAAAAAAGAACAGCTTATTTCGAAAAATGTTTCGTTTAGGGCTTAGTCTCCTAAATTAATTGTATTTTATACGAGAAAGACTATTTAACGCGTAGTCTTGCATAAATCTAGTCACGATACAAGTTTTACGAATCTCTACAGAATTATAAAAATAAAATAAAATAATGAAAAAAAAAAAAGACAAGGTGGTGCTGGTGTAATATTAATGTTGATATATATATTTGAGTGTACAAAAAATGTTTCTATTAAGGTTGAGGTAATTACGAAGTAAATTAGATAATAATTCTAGATAGACTGTCGACTATCGAAAAATGAATAAATTCGAAACCGAGGTAGCTGCCTTACGAATAGATACAAAAAGAAAAAGAAAAGAAAAAGAAAAGAAAAAAATATATATGTATATAAATAATTCGTAACTAGTTGAAACGCAACTTAAAAGTTCGATTATATTGCATTTGCGGCTATGTTGCATTATAATTGCATAATTACATTTAAGACCGTTAGTTTTAACAATAATTTGCAATCGCGACGTGAAATCAAAATGTATGCAGCAATAGCACGGATAGGAATAACGTTACCGATAATGAAATGATAAATAATGATGATGCAGTATGTTAATAATACGGTGCCATGAATATTTATGCTCTCGATAAGTAGCTTCTTTTTATCGTTATACTTATTTAAAAACTGTAAAAGATTCAAATCAAACGTTTCCGATGTAACAAAAGAATTAAGATTTATAACAAGGCTTATAATTAAGTTGAATCCTATGAACGCACAGGAGTATTAGTTGTGCAACGCTTATGTCTCTTGGCATTTGTATTTTTATTATTTTTAAGCATGACACGTGTCCGATACGCAAATCGATTTATGTATATTGTTTAGTGACAAAAATGTCTTGTGACAAAAAACTAATTCACAGTCTGTTTCTATATATATAAAAAAGTAAAACGATAAAATATTGTTTATATGGCAGTTGGGTAAAGTTGATATTTTTAATGATTCTAATATTACGAACGGTACTGAATAATTATTTCATCCAGAAATAATTGAAAAAATCTAGCATTCAAAATATTAGAAATTGTATTGTGAGTCTGAGTTTCGTATTTAGTGAAAATTAATAGGATTAAAAGGTCTTGTAATGGGTTAAGATTGGTCGTCGCTTAATTAATAAAGGTTCGTAACGAGGGCATCTGTTTTCAGTTTTAAGTACTCGAAAATAATAGGGACCAAAAATGTTTTCAGTATTAAAAATCTATTCATGGCTATTATTTTGTACTCGAGTGATGATCAGTTTACACGTTTCATTCGTACGTAAAACTTTTATTGATTGTCCGGTTATTTTATGTTAATTATAAGATTTTGTTTACATCGATCGACTCAGAATATTTAACGCTATGGTATGTATATGCATATTTTATACGTGTGAGAATTAACATCGTATCGGTTTTGAGGTTGTAAACAAAATTTATCATTGTTGGCTTTAAAAGAAAGAAAAAAGAATATCTTTATGCGCCTAGCACGAATGATCGAATATAATACTGTTTATATTTAATGCACAGTAGTTTGCTTTTAATTGCAGATCTGCAATGTATAAACATTGAATACTGTGCATCGTTTTCTTACACGGTAAACATAATTATCTTTATACCAATATTTGGGCTTAACAAATATGATTTCGGTGCACAACCTTGGTGTTATTTGTAATAAATTGTATGAACTTTATTTATTGTCCAACAATTCAGAGAACGACTTTATTATATGTATCTCAATGTACATGCAGAAACGAACAAGAAAAATGTTATACTTTGTGCCTAAACACCATTGTATTTTTAATCATTTTTTCATTTTACCGTTGTATCGTAAATGTAACGAAATTATAACCCACATGGTCCCGTGACAATCATACTTTGTTTTTATGTATCGATACCGAACGTTTCACCAAATAATTTTCATTTATATATATACACGTATGCGAATATTCCGTTAACACGTTCTCAATTAAGTTTTAAGTATGTCAGAATTATGTATCCAATTTCTGTTTAACGAGCGTATTTTTGTATTACCTTAACGATATCGTTTTGTAAAACATGAATGTCCAACAGGTATTAAAACAGTTGATCGAGATACTGGTATTATATTTTTACTGCAGTTGTATAAGTTTCTTTTTTTTCAAGCTGGTGTATTTTGTTTGCATTTTTTATGTGCACAGTATCTTGAGGTACAACATAATGAATAATTTACGCTAAAGTTATATAAGTTATATACACTTCTAACATATAATTTATCTACATTTGCGTAACAATAAGAGAAAAAAATACATAGTTTGTAATCTGAGACCGTAGCAATATATATAGAATTAAAATATAAATTTTCCGGATATTCGTTTTATTTTTAGTTGTATATATCAGGTTAAAAATAATACTTGGTAAATTTTTGTTATAAATTAGCATAACAATAATGAAAAATAATGCTCTTGGTTAATTTATACATGATTAAAATGATTGTGTGTAAAAATTATCGACTAACGCTGAAATACACGTGATAAATGCAATTAATAATTTTTTTTTTTTGCTTTTGCTTTAAATGTTACAAATTAGATTTCTTTAAACTATATAAAATATACTATATTAAAAAGATTAGAGAAAATGTAAAGGACTAGCAAATACAGCCAATAAAATATTAATATACCAATGGAAAATTGAAGCAATTTCGAATTCTCGTTGTTGATCTTTCAATTCGAGTGAACAGCTCTGTAAGAGAAAGGTAGATATGTTCTAAAAGTCGATATATCGGTGTAATTATACATTGTGTTTTCCATGGAATCCAGACTGTTTCTAGAGTATATAAATCTGATACTTTTTTCTTTTCTTCCTTTTTCTATGTTTAAAAATGTTGTCCATAAAACGTGTATAAAATTTACTTCGTCTTGTTAACATACTTACAATATTATAACTTTTTTGTTACATTTAGAATAATTTAAACAAGAAACAGTCGTCGCAGAACAAGTAGAATTATCGCTGACACTAGGGAGGCAATCAGAATGCTCCAAAACAAATCGTTTGAGGATGACATTGTTTCTACTTGTTGATTTACGATAACATCCGGTTGCAGTCGGTCTTGGTTCTCGGTTGAAGCTGTTTCAACGTTACGCTGTCTCAGCTCATTTTCTACAATGCTGTCTGTATTGACTGTGAAGGTAGTGTCTGACGTGGGTGACTCATCAGCCTAAAAATATCATGTAGTTTTTTTTTCTTTCTTTTTTTCAATAACTGAAATAAATTATAGACAGTCATATAATATACCTTCAAAGCAATTGTATCTAACATAGTTTGCTCTTCCTCTGTGATAGGTTTCTTAACTGTATTTTTAGACAACAAATCAACTACCTTTCCGCAAGTATCACACTGCCAATTTAGAGATCTGTGACAAAAACACATCTCTATAAGTACCTGATCCCACTGACAAAATAAAGCTTGAAAATCTGTATTAATTACTTTTTTGCAAGTTTTTGTCTCTCTTCCTTACTATAATCTAAAGAACCGATTGTCCCATTTCCAGGTGTTGGCATAAAAGCAATCAAAGCCAACAAAGCTGTTCTAATACTCCAGGAAGGTTGCCATGTTTCGGGATGGTGGCCAGAAATACTGAGGCAGATCTTTTTGTTGGTCTCAAAGCGGCCATTTGGCTAAGAAAATCATATTTCCATAATTACTTTTCATTTCAATAAAACTCATTAGAAGATGGTAAGTTCCTTACTGTTAACAATATGATATTTGGAGGTTTCATCGGATATTCGGGTGGCAGTAAGATTCTGCCATGGTAAACACCGCCTTCAAAGTCTGTGGACGGTGGTCCTTGTACGGTAAAGTGCCATTCGAAAAGGTTGTCCTCCAAAGGAGATGCACAGTACTCTTCGGTAGCCTCATGAAGCTCTTGGGCTTCTCTCATCAATCTTTTGACCGCTGAAATATTTATTGCATTATGTAATGACAATATTCTATACAAATGATACAGTTGCAGTAATCATTCCAATGAATGACACAGAGTTTGTTGTACAAAGATTATTTGTTGAATGGGACATACTGAAAGAGAAAGTTTGGTGACACGTATCACGAGATAACGCGAGGCTACTTCACGTAGATAACGAGGTTTCATTGAATCGTGAAATATCGAGCGTAAACGATTCGTTCGCAAACGTAACGGCCGAACCGTGTAACTTAAACTCGTGTTCGCTTACCGGGACTTTTCGCGTTGTATTTTCCTTCGAATGACATTTCGTCGAATGAGCCGACCAAGGTTAACGACTGAAATAAAAATAGTACTCGAGTCGAGTGCTATCTTGTCCTGTCAGACGGCCTCAGTGCATCGGTGTAGCCAGTCACTGTGCATTCTTCTTCACATTTTCTTTCGATAACAGCCCGATCGGGATGGAACACAATCGACTCCAATTAACGACAAAGTTAATTTTGACGCAGCCTAATAGGAGCGGCGGTACCCACACAACATATCCCGTAAAAAATAACGTGAAAGTGGCCGCGCTTATCGTGTGCACGCGCACTTAAATCTGGTTCCGCCGCTTGAAGTTCGCTCTTGTGAATCTGCGCAGAAGCCGACTGACATTATCTCCGGAAATTTCGAAACGGGTCAACAATGCTTCTGACTTCTTTTTTCGTTTATCGTTTATGAAAATGAAAAAATCTTCCGTGATTCGGTCTTAACCCCTTCATTTTCGTACATTCTACTAAATTTTATTCGTTTCCGTACCTTGAAGCATAAATAGAATTAGGAAGATTGAATAATGTATTGGACCAACTAAGTACTTACACGTAATCCTTTTATATTTAATTTGTATTTAATATTATTTAAAATAATAACAGGAACTTCAAAAGACAACAATAAATTAAAACAAAAACCTAATTATAAATAGTAATTAATCAAACCACATAAAACATATTTTATATAATAATAAATCGTGATCTATATTTCTTTAATGATAAACAATCTTTTATAAGTATATCATTTTTATTGAATTTAATATAAATAATTGAAAAGGAGAAAGGGGATGGGGATGAGACTCCGTGATATTCGTGGAAATTATAGACTTTATTTTTAGAATATTCTGAATATCATAAAACAACGTAAACATTCACAACAAATGGGAATAGGGTGTTATTTATAATAGTAATAATAATAATGTCATTACGTTATCGTAGTAATTAATTGTTATGAATATGTCATCATGACGTATTTATAATTATGTATAAGTAAGATCTTTCATTTTAATTTTTTTTTTTTTTTTTTTTAGCAATTATCCGCCACACCTTCATCGTGTTCTCGTTTTTTTTTCTCTCTTCTCTTTTTCACTGATAATAATCAGATAATGATCGAGATGACGGTCATAAATTTCAATCAATAGTGACAATCGCAACGGTAATAATAATAATAATTACAATTAATATTCAATAATAATGATAGTTGTAATGTTTCTATACGTATCGTTTTTTCTTTTTGTCATGTATATGTATATATAAACAAATATAATTATGCTTATCTCGTAAGAAGGGATAAAGTTCGCAATGGCGCTAAACAATGTATATGCAATGCAGTTTCTTGCTCTCTTCTTTTGTTCATCTTGTTTCCTTCGCCAGAATTATTCTCATTTTTTTTTTGTTCTTTCTATTATTTCTTTTTTTTTTTTCTTGTTTTGCGATAAAGTCGTACAGTCGAAGATCTTAGGAGTAAAATTGTTCTCGTAATAGTAAATAGATAATAGTAAACGTGCGTATGTACAGTTGTTTATTTTTTTTTTTTTTTTATCGTTGAATGCCATTCTTCGAATGCCGCAAATTTAAGGTCGATTCACGATTCGTGCATTGTTTTCCTGCACGCTAGACGGACGCATCTTGAACAAATCTTAATTCGTTAATAATCAATTTTTCAGAAGTGGCAAACATTCTTCGAGAAACGATACAATATCTATTGTAAAGAGTTGAGAAAAGATAGCGGTTTTATTCTTACAAAATTTTCGATATTTCCATAAAAATTCAAGTGTCACAAATTCCTTTATCGCACACCACTTTTGTTTCCTATAAAATAATAAAACTCGATTCTACATTATATTATTTAGATCACACAATAAATTTATTAAAGCAAAATAATTTACAAAAGAATTGCAAAATGATTCTTGTTGAAAATTTTGAACTGGTAAAATTAGCAGACCTTCCAAAGGCAAAGTTTTCAATTTACTTCTCTTTCTTTTTCTGTAACACACTCGAAGAATCGAATTTAACCCTCCGTGTCGAAAATGAGATATTAAAAATTGACTGAGTACACTCCAAAAATTATAATCGGGTGCGCAGAGCGACAGTCCTCAAAGGGTTAGCCATAGTTTTGAGCAAGATGAATCCGTCGAGCGACGATCGTACAGAATCGACGAGGAGAAACAAAGTCTAAGGCTACGATTTCCCTGGAAAGATTGATTAAAATCGCGACAAACCTTTCTTCAACCACGATAACACCTCGTATGCGATCGTTTCAATCCCCTGTTTCGTTTGTCCGAGCCAAATCCTTTCGTTCGCGAAAGGCAACCTTATTGCACGCGTAGAAAATGAAAGAACGCAAATGAAAACAGTAAATGATCCACGATGCGCCGGCCGATCGATGAAATCTCCTAATGCTTGCTTTCTCGCGTTCTCGTTTAATCGTCAGGATGATTGGGAACGAATCTCGATCTTTCTTTCCTGTATCTTTTCGTTTAATTAACTCGATATGTACATACGATTATCGATATATAATCAAGAGTATATTAGTCGATCATAAATCGCGGATAGCAAGCAGTCAATGACATTTAACGATAATTACAGAATAATGGTGACTGTATGGTATATAGATATATACACACACGCACACACCATAAATAAATATATTTTATATGTATACGTATTATATTTACTGCCCACGGCGCAATAATCAGTCGTAACAGGTACATAAAAGTGGTATTTCCTTTTTCTTTTTTCTTACTTTTCCATCCTTTTCGACAAACTCGATCGATTGTGTGACTTGGATTAATTAATTATTAATAATTCTATAACAGCGCTAATTACCAGTCGGCATTGGGTTGTAACATAAGTTCGTTTTCCCTTTTTACAAAATAATATTTATTACACATTTAACTTCCTCATAACACGAATACTTTCATCGCTTTCCGAAGTTTTGCTTATGATTTTTATTAATTTTGAGCTAAAGAAATGGAACTCTAGTTTCTCTTCCCCTACGAACTTACATTACGATCCAACATACATACGAGTACCAGTCATGAATGAAAAAGTGATGAAAATCGTTGATAAACTGATTTCGGGATCAAAGATTTGATTAATTAAAGGTTTTGGACGATCGGTCGATTTCGTCGTCGAATCGCAACGCAGCAGAAATTTAGTTCGCGAAACTTTCAAAGCTGGCACGACGCATCGTGCAAGATCGCTTCTCTTACATCCTCTCAATCGTCAACCCTTTCATAGAAAAACGGTACAATGAAATAACAAATGCTACAACAGATGAACTTTTACGATTCACGGAGAAATTTCTGTAATATTTTCACAAGCAAGCTTTGAAATTGCCCACGAAAGGGTTAAAACTCGATCGGACTCGTTCAACGACAGGAACCTTCCTATTCGAGGAGAAAGGATACTTTCAAAATTGTTCGCGGTTCCCATATCGCGCGGGAAAAGCTTCCTTTGATCGAACATCCGGTTTATGTATTAGGGGTGTGCAAAAGTTTCAGTTTCTTTTTACAAGTTTCGATTTACCCTTTTTGTGTTTGACGATTTGGGTAGCGATAACGGAAAAACGCGGGCATTCGTTCGGAATTTATAAACAATACACCAAAGCGTTGAAAAAAGATCCAAACTTTTGAATACACCTAATATATAAATGATATATTATATTATAACGTTATATCGTATATTACACGTATATTTAATTACTTTATGGTCGCGTATGTGTGTGTGTGTGTGTGTGTGTGTTTGTGTTTGCCTCAATCGTGTGCCATATCCAGTTGCCTTGCTCTTTCTTCTGTGTGTGTATATATGTATATATAAAAAGGATGAAGAATGCATGTAACTTAGCTCGGTATGTATACATATCATACGTGTATATACATGTATATAACCGTCCTAAATATTCTTTTTTCATTTTTTATTTTTTGTTCCCGGAACGTGCGCCATCTTGATTGAGTTGTACACGCCAATGAGGCTATTTTGTATTGCTTGTCGATATAATAATCGGATGAGGCCCGACGAGTAGCTCTCGCTTCGTTTTTCTCGCTTTCGATGCATGGAATGTAATCAAATTAACACCTGGGATTCATTTTCTGCCGATAATTGAGACAACCGAGTGATTGGAACGGGGTGCGGTGCATCTTCCGAGGCCCTGAAGAAGTTATCTGTTTCTCAAAGTTTAAAAAACAGTAATGCAAAAATTCCAGTATCGAGATTATAAATGTACTACGCTATAAAATTAATTACGAGTAATTGTCTTAAATACTTGAAAGTTTATCCAGGTGGCTCTATTAAATTTATTAGAAATGAAATAGGAATTTTTAATGTTTAATTAATAGGAATTTTTAATTGGGTTCCTCTATTAAAGAATTGTTCAACGATGCAACACACCCTCAACGAAATCTTAATTATAATTTTCGAAAGTATTCATCATTGATCAGTTTAAGAAAAAATCTCACTTTTTATTTCATTTTCCTGAAACACTTGTAAATGAGAAATAATCGTACAGAATCGCTAATAAATTTTCATTCTATAAAGTTTAATATATATATGTATATATATATTAAACTATGTATTATTTATATACGTTATGTACCTTTTGAAATAGCCAGTAATGCTTTGAGACTTGATAACAATGATTATAAGTATTTTTCTTGGTTTTCTTTTTCTTTTTTCCTTTTTTATTCTCGATTTTCGTTCTGCCCTCTTCCTTACATTTCCACCTCCTCCTCCTCCTCCTCCACCTCATCATCATCGAAAAAAATCTATTTATTCTACGACATCGACGCATATGACTCTGGGTGGCGCTACAAATCGCGGGACATTAGACAGAAATAGAAATAGATATAAAGAGAGATTTTTAGAGAAAAAGAGTGCGTGTCTGAAAAATGTAGATAAAATGGTAAAATCCTCGTTTTGCCGTTGTCTCCTTGCGCGTATCACGGAAGGACAAAAAGTACGCTCGAACGAGTTTCGTAACAATCTAAAGAGATCGCTAAAGTCCACCCTCGCTGCTCGAATTCCCATCTGATTATTTCATTGATAAAGAACGAAAATGATATTAATAAAAACATACAAGATTATATTACACGTTAATCTACATGTAAAACGAGAAAGAAGCAATTTAGCCATTTTTCTTTCGACAAATGATTTTCCTTTACAAGATACTCGTCTAAAATTGTATCCATTCTGTTCCAGATAAACTTAGGTAGTTCAAACAAATTTGAATAATTTCACATTAACAAGAAGATACATGTTATCGTAGATTCGTAGGTGGTCTTTGTATTTTTCTTTTTTAATATATATATTTATATTTATTTACAACCTATCATGTAATATAATCGTGAATGTTACGTCGCGTATTAAAGTTACGTGTTACTTTATTATACCCGTACTCTGTCGTACAATGATGAGATTGAAAAAGAAATGAAGAAAAGAAAAAAAGGGAATCGATCAGGGAATCGAGAGGACGTTTCAGTGGACGCGCACGTAAGTCTAAGAGAAAGGCTTTAGGGTATTTTTTTTTTCACCCCCAATCGTAAGCTTAACGATATACACGCTTCTACATTATAATACAATTGTTCTCGTTTTATTCCAGCGATCTTTGCGACGCCAATGCATACACCTCTTTTCATTTATCTGTAATCTCTGTGGATGTTCCTTCAATTAACCCTTCTTTGAATCAAGGGGGTTGAGTTATAAATCCCGAGTTAAATTAGTATCGATTCAAACACGTTTTAACCAAGATTTTAAATAAAATTTTAGATAATTTTAGTACCAATCGAATTTTAATATTGTATAATTAGAATCTCAGCAGAGTTAAATCTATACAAATCTTAGCTTAGGTTAAAATTTGTCAATTTTGTAAAGAAAATTATTTCGAACTTACCAACATCCAGAAAAGCATCTGAACTCGAAAATCCAAAGAAGGGTCAATTAAAAACAAATATAAAGTGTAACGTGGACCGTGAAATTCGTTGGATCTTGCTGGTACGTTTCTCGTCCCAAGAGTTTTTTTGTCAAGTCGCTTCAGAAGGATGTGCATTGATCCTGTCGGCAAAGATTATCCTGTCATCACGAAAACAGGGACGGTTCGGACGTAACACGAACGACGATCGTGATCCTTATCCGACCGACAGGACTTAATCTCGTACAACGATCCAGCGATCGAAGGAGGAGCACGATCGTCAAGGATGATCCTGTACCCACGAGACGTTCTTCTTTTTTCCTCCTCTCCCGTCGGCAACGAAAGGAAAGTAAAAAAGAACGATCGGCAACGATCCGCAACTGCTTGATCCAATTGCACTTTGCCCTTTAAAGAAAAGAAAAAAGGAAGAAGAAAATGTACGACTAGCTCTGATATTTCGTCACAGGATCGATCCTTCTTTCCACCAGGATCCACAACGATTCGGTTACGATCAATGGAATCGTTATCGGTCCACGGTGATCCGAGCCGGGTCGATAAGGTTTTCAACGGCTTATCGACGATCGATCATGATTTTTCGCCTATCTAAAAAGATTCTACGACACGATACATGTTAGGATCAAGACGCCCGCACAAATATATACAATGTTATGAGGCGGCTGCGCGGAGAACGTACGCTGGGACACGGTTCCGTGTTCAGGGATCATTGTCGATCCTGTCCTTCTGTTTCATTTTCGTCATTGCTTGGTTTCGTTACGTCCTTGATCGTTCGATACAAAGAACCAAGACATTCTTCCTGATAAGCAACTAGATTCATCGACACCTTTGGCTGCCGCACCATGAATTAATTAAAGGAAGAAAAACGGTACGGAAAATTGTATTTATGCAGGGAAATTGTACACGCTGTGGCAGTCAACGGGTCAATGCTTAAGTACTACGGAACTTAATGGTTAAAAATTGATTAGCAATTTTGTTTGACAAGTTTCAATGTTCAATGTAAAGCAAAGCGATTGAAATCGAGGTTTATTAAAAGGGAATTCTTGAATTGTTTGGAAAACGAATACCAGTGGTTGAATGAATCAATTCTGACGAATTTACATCGCAGGAAGGGGTTGAAAACAACGTCGAGGATCGAAAATTTACTTTTAACAGCGGACAAGGGAGTTTCTTCTCTCTTTTTTCGATAATGTCCCGAATCACCGTTTGCAATCGTGTCGCCTTTGTCGTAACGCAGCTGAAATCGACCATCACAATATGTGAAAATTTCAGTAACAGATAATATACATTATGTATATTAACTTTACCAACGGTAATCTTTCGTAATCGCACTCCGGAAACTCACTCACACTCTTATGTACTCATTATCATTTTTTTATTTCTTTTTTTTGTTTCTCCGTTTGCGTTCGATAGTGACGATGTGAGAATATAGTAAATAGCATCGGTAACGTCGTTAACGATAACAGTAATAATTAATAGGAATAATGACGATAATCATAATAATAATAATAATAATAATAATAATCATAATAATAATATTATTATAATGACAATCAATAATCAAATAAGTAAGAATTAACCGTAAATTCACGATGACCGTAATAATCAATTAATTAATTAACACTATATTATATATATATATATTCTTTATATATATTATTTATAATTTTATATTATATATATATATATAGTTGTATCTCATTATTATTTAACACATTCTTTTGTACAAGTAAATCAATTAAGAATAAGTACAACTTGGTAGCAAAGAGAGATAGAATTATTATTCACTGTATATCTTTATCCATTTCATTATAATAATATTCTTTCATTATCTTTATTATGTTTCAGACCGTAAATTCTTTGCACGCCGCTCTCAACGTTCAGGCGAACGGAAGTGGTCCTTTTGATATCTCGTAAGTTGCGTGCATTCCCCCCTTCCGTCATTCCCTTTTTTTATTTCGATCGAAATATCGTTTTCCTTTTTTATTTTCGTCAGCGTGACTTTCCAATCGCGGTCTTCCGCCGATGACGGGCTCCTCGTCGCGACGGCCACGCGGTCTTCTCCCGCTTGGTTTATCCGATATCCCTAAAGAGAGGAGGTAGAAAAAACAGCGAAAACGACGAGAAAGGACCGCGACGCGATCGCGGAACGCTTTATTACTAGAAATATTACACGATTAAGGACGTGGCGAGGCTCGGACGCTAGTCGACCGAAGGGGCTCGCCACGGCAGGAGAACGTGGCGTGGCGGGAACGCGGCGAAAAGCGCGGGAACATCTCGGAAACTACTAATTATACGATTAATGACGAACCGAGAAACAATATACAGAGACTCGAAGCTCTCTCGAAAAAATTATGACAATGGCGCGAATCTTAACACTTTGATGGTTTAAGAAATTAACCCCCGGATGGCGGAACACCAGCGTGGCAAGAATTTAAATTTTATTTTAATCTGCGAAACCTTGGATAATTTTATTAAGAATCTTAATTGAAATATCTTGACTGGGTCAAGATGGAACCAGCATCCGCCATACGAAGATTAAAGGAACTTGCAATTTTGAATTTCCTTTTACATCAAATGAAAATTGTGAGTATTTTTGAATGAACAATTTTTAAAGTAGTCAAAGTGTTAAGTCGCCAAACAGAACACGACAAACGAACTTCTCTACCACGAACTGATAGTGTATTTAAAAAAAAATTGAATTGTATATGAAATCGATCATAAGAAAGGAATTGTGGAGTTTGGCACTGATACCCGTCAACCTGAACTCAACACGCTCGTCGCGAATCCGGAAGAATCGTCATTGGGAAGTCACGTGTCCTCGACACTTCGAGTTCCCCCGCTGGCAACGGTTCGATATTATGGCACGTCGAGTAAGATCACTTTGATACGCTTTGATTCTCGTCCACGGAGAGACTATTTCCTTTCGTTCGTGGTCGTTTCGATCCACCATTTTTTGATAGCCCCGCTCTGGCGAAGGACCCACTTCCGGTGCCGGGTACAAGCGGCGTGCGGCTGTGGCCCATACTTATGTCGGATAGTAGCAAGAACACACATTAAAATCATAGAAGATCAACGCTATTAGACGTGTCACGCAACCGGGTCGTACGATTTTGGTTTGCCATTGGTCCACCTCGAGCCAGAGGATCGTCCACGTTCAGTGGACGTTCGTTTTCATTCTCTAAATCTCGACTCAGACGAGGTGACCGCATGTTGCATCGATGAATCGTTTATTTTTTACTGTCTCTTCAGGTCTCATTTCACGTGAGCCCATGTTCCCCCCAGAGCTTCGTCAGCAAAGGGTTCTTACGCATCACACGTCCAAAAAGGAGCACACATGTCATGGTTTATTGATATAATCGTATAATATGCGCTTATAGATCCTTCGTTCATGCGTGATCGAGGCTCTCGCTGAGCCTCCACGAGATTCCTGTGCCTCGTCGAGCGTGTCATTTCTCTGTTTTTTTCTTTTAAGTTCGAGTATCGTCTCCTCCTTCTAGACAAGAGGACGTGCCACGATGCTTGTGTCGATTATCCGTGATAACGATTGTACGAAATCGGCGAACAAGGTCTCGTTTAAAACGCTCCTCGATCAACGGGCAGGGGGGTGTAAGTTAAAATCCGTGAAAAAGGGATGGTTTTTATAAACGATCGAGGGTTAAAATTCCAAGGAACGGGTGGATATCGTGATTGTTTTCGAAGGGAATCGAATATTCCCTCGCTTTTGAAGTGCTGGTAGAAGAAACCGATATCCAAGCTGTATTCCTTACAGGACCGTGGTCCACGAGACAATGGTACGCTATTGGCCGGTCCTGGGTCCGAAGAACCGAGACATGGTCGTTCGATTTACCTCGATTCGTTAATTAGTGTGATTTCAATGTTCTTCGAGATCAGGATCGGCTGTACACTGTCGAGCATAATGGATTTCCTATAAAAAATGACGATATAGGGGAATGTACTTGAAAGTTACTGGGGATTACATCTAAGACACTTATCAAAATCTTAAATTTCTAATAATAAAAGTAAAAATCTGAAGGGGGATCAAATTTCGTTCGTATCGCATCGCCTGCGGGGAGTTGAATCAACCCTCTTTGAAACGAATACCAACTCAAATACATAGTCCGACTATTGCAACGAATGATAGAACAATGTTCCCCTACGGCGCCGTTTTTCCCCTAGGAAAGTCCAGGATGCTCGACAGCGTAGCTCGGATAAGAAACACCTGAGGGCCTCGTAAAGAATACAGAGAAGATCTGACGCGTGAAAAAATGTGACGATCGTACAACGATAACGGGCGTACACGTTCAGTCGAGAAAGTAAACCGCGAGGAACACATTTTGATATCCGGTTTGCCGAGGAAAACGACGCGCTCGACGTGCGTTCAGCGGGCGACACGCGGCACGCGGGCCACACGTGCGTGCACGCGCGGCGAGAAACAAAATTGTACTCGCGTTTCAATGGTGGTAATAGTAATAACCATAATAATTAATAATCATAATAGTAATAATAATAATATTAATTAATTAATTAATAATATATTTATATATAATATTTATATATATATATATATGTGTGTGTATATTAAATAAATTCTCCGATATAACTTACGACTTAATCCTAAGCTTAGCTCGACTTAAGATTTAAGTAACCCCGCCCCCATTACGCGGGGGGGATGCCCGTGCACCACCCAGGGCGGACCTCTTAAGAACCTAGTGAATCCTAAAACCGGAAGCTCCGCCGTACCGACAGGCCAGCTGCCTTTATTTTATTTAATTTCCTCTGTTTTTTATTTTTTTGCTTCGTTTTCATTTTTTTATTCCCTCTGCTTTTCTTTCCCCTCTACTTCATTTTTTATTCCTCGTTTCGTACGCTTTTTATTTTTCCCTCTTTGTTCTCTTTGGCGGAGACCGCTCGTTTCGTTCTCTCTTTCTATTCGCCTCGCGTTCAAGGAAGTGCATTCCCTTCTCTCGCGCTGTTCGACGCAAACTTTCACACTCTCGTTTCTACTTTCTCTCGTTCGTTCCTTTCTCTCCCTCTCTCGCACTCGATCCAAGAAGAAGGTGAGCGAGCATCAAGCTCTCTCTCTCTCTCTCTATCTCTCGTTACACACGCCAAGAACACGCCAAGATGAGTAAAATTTCCGCGTACGACGCGCGAGCTCCTTCGTCCTCTCGCGTGCGCTCCTTCTTCCCGATCCCGTGACACGATGATCGTTATCGCGAGCGCGAAACCGCTCGATTTTTACGAATGCACCGATCCCTCCCCTCGCGCTCTCGTTGTCGTTTGCTCGCAGGACAGCGGCACCTCAGCGCGATTCCTAGGTGGCGATCCAACGCGAACGGGGATCTGAGAGCGGCGGAAGAAGCTCGTGCGAGTCGTCTTTGTCGTCGTCGTCCTCGTGCGACGGCAGGAAGAGGACGAAGGAGACGAGGGCGCGTCGCGCGCGAATCTCGTCCCGCGAGGCGAATACACCGCGATTCGGACGCGAGTGCGGTGGCCGGCCGCTCGTCGAGCACCTCCATCGTCGCGCAGGATATTCGTTGCAGGACCTGCTGGCCGGGAACCGCGTGCAGTAACATCGACGGCGCTCCTCGTCCTGCTTCGATCCTCCCAAGCGAGCGTATCCCTCTCGTCTGTGCTCCTGACGACTCCTTCTTGGCCCGACGAACAGCGCGCTTGCGATAACAACCGGGGGGGAGAGGCGAGCAATGCTTTGGATCTTGCGACGGTGGCGACGACAACACTGGGACCTTAACACCCATCCTTGCCACCTGAAAAACATCCAACGGAGGCTTCGTCTTCGCTCTCGTCCACCACTTTGTTGACCGACATTCGCGAAATTCTGGGTACTTGGTTGTTCATCGTTTCAACGCTTCAGAATAATAGCGGTGTAACTATAGTAATCGTTATTGAAAGGTTGAAAGTGTCTTCAGCATGTATCTGGTACACCACCATTATTCTAAGTGACACATTTAACAGATTGTATTTATCTGAAGATCTTGGTCGCCTTAATACAAAATACATACATATATCTTTAATAATAATTATGGAAGCTATAACATTCATAAAAATAAGATCATTCCTAATAAAAGGGGTGATGGGTTCATACACAGGTTTGCTCAGAGTGAGGTGTGAACAGAGAAGGAAGAACACATGTAATAAACTACTCAGGGTGATGAGTGATTAAAATTATTAAAGTCTCTCAGTGAAACAACCAAAATCTTCAGTTTCCTTTTTGCACCAACCAACACATATTTACCAGTTGTATAAGTTTGCAATTGGTTCTAAGGAAAATTGATGGAATCACAGGGGCCAATGGGATCTCAGAATTCACGGTTGTTCGAGTTCCCCAAAGAACCCCTAATTTCTGGCAACCAGCATTTAACGGTGAGCGCGGTAAGGATCTTAGGGGCGATTATCTCACGGAAAACCATCTAAGATCTCCTTTGGGGAACCCTTGGAAACAACACCGTACGAAGTTGCGCGGCTATATCGATTTCCCTCTGTAAGGCTCTTTCGTTGTGCGATTCAGCATGCGATGAATTTTCTTCGAGCCGTTTTCTTGCAATGGGAACTTCGCAATTCTGCGATTCCATTATAGTCAAATTTATTGTTCTTATTCCCGTTACCTTCTGTTTAAAACTGCCTCAAAATATAGCAATACAATTGATACACTTTTATTAACCACCTCTCGATTTCTGAAAAATATTATAAATATATCAAAAATATAACTGGAAACTAAATTTCTAAGCTAAGTATTTGAAGTATTACTAGTACAACATTTGAGCAGAGTGCAAAGAGGAAAATTTTTATTAATAAATTTAAAAAATCGTAGAATAAACTAACAATAAATTTGACTAATGTTTCCAGTTAATAACCCATACCTTGGAAGGTTCCGTTAAGGGCCTGTGTTAATTACTTTTTTAATAACCCCAGTCTTTTTTCTGTGATCCTCTCGTTGCGACGATCGAGTACCACGAATTATCAAGCTGTTAATGAACGCGAAGCGTTCCTGGCCGCTTGCAGGCCGAGGTCTGACAATAAACGGCCGCAACTACTCTCTGGCTGTAATTCCATCGAGCGGCGGACAGTTACCGTGAAGACAATATCGTTCAAACTTTGATGAATGTTAGGAAGTTTGTCGGACACTCGACGAGTTTATAGTACGGACAGGGGGCGACGGGGACGAGGTACGATACACTAATTTGTGTTTCCACGGTGGAACAATACGACAACAGCTTTTTCACCCCGTCTCCCCGGCTAGTGTCCACGAAAACCCACGTTTTTAATATACGAGCTCAAACGAACGGGCAGAAATGCCCGTTTCACACTTGACAAGCCTTGACTATATAAATTGCGATTAGAATTAAATTTAAAATTAAATTCTGATCACAATATAAAGATCACATTTGAAACATGGGGTGCGACACGAGTAGGGCAAAGGGTTAAAACGATAAATTGCCCAAGATATTAATTTTCATAGAATAATTCTGATCATCGCAACGATAGGATCAAAGTACCCTCCGCCAAAGCTGAAATTATTTATCGTCAACGACGAACAACCAAGATTCTCCTCGTTGGGAAGATAATTGCGGTCAACAAAGTGTTCTCGAATGAGGTGCAACACATAATATTACATAAAACAGGAAGCTGTGAGATCCACACGTGACAACTCGTCTACGGATGTCAGGTTAGTCGTGAGTTTTTTTGACAGTCCCGGTCGTTTCGATATTAGTTAGGCCACGATCGAGACAGAGAATCAGTGCATGAATCGTGCGTGAAGTTAATCGGGTGATTATCATCGAGCTGTTCGTTGCAATGTTCGATACACGATCACTCGTGGAAAACAACTATATCGTTTCATCTCTTTATCGTCAAACGACCGTCGAACAGTTTACTCGATCAATTTCAATCAACAAATTTTGCCAGACACTGCCGGACAGTTCTTTCAACGAATCCGTACGCGAATGACGCTAATTGCTCCTTTTATGTACTTTTCTCTTTCTTCTTTTAGCTTTATTCAGGACTAACGATCCTTCGATTTGACAAACGATTCTAGTAATTAGCAGAGCGAAAAGAGTGACTTATTTTTTAAATAAATCCTTCGAGAACAAAACCTTTTGAATTCAACTTTTGATTCATCGATTTTTCAGAAATTCAAAAGAAAAGCATTTGATCGCTTGTATTTTTCAAAATAATTATTTGTAAAAATTGTGATACCGCGCCTACATTTAAAGTTTGTTAATAGAGAATTTTTTCGATGGCGAAGAATCCAATTTTATTTCATTGGAAATTGAAAATGGGAATCGTTTGTCAATAGCGGGTATCCGAGAGATGCAGGAGGCCCGCAGGATCGAAGATCCAGATCTGTAAGGAGCAGAAAGAGATAGAAAAAAGGGAGAGAAGGCACTCTCCCTCTGTCAGGATCATCCACGTGGGTGTGATGTGTACCTTGATTGGACGAGTGTGAGGCTCACGATTGCGGTTGCGGTGTGTTGTGGTCTCGCTTGTCTCCCGCAGGAGTTGACGGCTTTATCACGGGCTTCTCCTCGTTTACCGGCGTCGGTGGAGCATCCTTTCTTGGCGGCATCCTTTCGTTTATAGCGTCCAGACCCTTTGCTTCGGCGAACGAGGTGATTTTGTGATTCGGCGAGAATCCTTGGAGTGCTATCAACAAAACGATCCATCGATCACAAACTACATTTTCGATGAGCCTTTTTAGACCTTTCTATTCCATTCGAATATAAAGCAAACGCAAAACTACTGCAAATTAGTTAACACTAATAATATAATATTCTCGAAATATTAGTATCAAAATATACCGTTTTTTAGGGACGTCTTGCCACCAGACAACGCGCCAAGTGGTAGAGCTCCGGTTGGTGTCAGCCCCTTCAGCTGCAACACGCTTTCGCTTTCCTCCCTAAAAGAAAAACCGTCGCGAAATGTTATGCTTTAATAACATTAAGTCCCTCAGAACCCAGGACAAAAGTTTCTCATAATTACAATAAATTAAATTTTGTAACATTTTCATCGCTCTTGAAATCTCAACCGGGGGTTAACCCCGAGTTATTCGTTATTAATTCGCTCAAATTCGTACGCGGTACTTCAACGATTTCGTGGATATCCGTTCAAACGGAACGAAATCAGAGGATTTTTCATCGCGGACTATTTTGCATTTTCGATTTTCCACCCCCGGGTGGGGGGTGAGGACGATTAATATCGCGCGACGAAACGAAACGCGGATTATTTTCGCGGGACGCCTCGCGCGTTCCTCGCGAAATCACCGATCGACGGATTTTGATTCAGAGTTACAAGGTCAGGTGTCTCGGAGATAATATTTCTTAATGATACGTTTTGATTAATTAAAATTCGAATTATATGCTCGTTAACAAGAATCTCGTCGAATAAACGATCTGTGTTTTAAAATTGTAAGCAAGTTTCCAGAATTTCAACTTTTTTCACGTTTTTTCGACTGAAAACAACCGGAGCATTCCAGGAATGTTCCATGTAAATAAAATTCTACAAGTTTGGATGTTTTGAAAGGAATTTGTTTCTCGCTGAAATAAAACTGAATATTCTGGAATAAAATATTTGAAGAACTATTCACGTTGAAGGACCACTGTTCACCATATATAGGTCAAAGGACAATATTACGTATTTAAATTAAGCTAATTTTAATAAATTTGTGTACTGACCTCAGTACAGAGAAGACACGCGCCATCTTGCCAATGGCTCTGATCTTGTTTCTGATTACCTCCTTGCGTAGATTGGCTGCTGCACCTAGAAAATCGAGAGCACCCAGTTAGAATCCGTCCTATCAGACTCAGCACGCGTTTCATGTTCTTTCGTGATCAACGACGTCGCGAAGGCAACGCATCTAATCAACTGAAGGCTCTAACAAGTGTTTAATCGCTAACAGACTGTATCTAATACCACATTTACACGCAAACAACATTACCTTCCAATCAACGGCGTATTATGCAGCTAATTTTATTATATCTACGTACAGCCGCGCGAAACATCTACGACTTCCGCCTTCGCGAGATCCCGATCACCGATTTCGCCCCGCGATCGACAGATCGCGGTGTGAATCGAGATTTGCGCCACTACGTTATTCATACCATAGCTCTGTTCGATGATTATATGTTATAAAAAGGAAGAAAAAAAAAGTTACGAAATAAATAAATCACTCGTTATTCGTGGGTCTCACGGCAAACAACAACGTCAAACTACAGCCATTAAGTTCGGTGCACGCGACGAGCGAGTGCATATTAGTCTCGATGTACAGATTGATAATTGTCAATTCGATCCTGCGTCCCTTTGGGCGCGACAGAGACAGCCTTTTTCACCCGACGGAATAAAAGATACACGTTCGTCGAAATCGTCACAATTAATTCCTATTCTCTTTGCGAACTGAAATCGGCGAACTCAATGAACAAAACGTCCAATATATTACTCGAAATTAAAAAAAAAGTACTGAGCAACAATTAAATAAACCATTCAACGTTTCAGCCCTTTGCACTCGAAGCTTTTTGCGATACCATTGAATTTAGTTGGTGTTTGAAAATAAGAAATTACAAATGTTGTATTATAAATAAAACTGTCACATTTAATAGTATTTTTTATATAAAATGGCGTCGCGTAGGCATTCGAGTGCGAAGGGGTTTGTATTGCCCGCGTTTCGCATCGGGAGACGCGATCGTCGAACAAAAGTTCAATTTCTTTTATTTCAATGGCAAAATCAGAATTCACGGTCGCGAACGGGTTAAAAAAAAAAAAATGAAACATAAAGGAGAAACCTTTGAATCGTATCGTATCAAATATACATACATGTATAAGAATATATATATATATTTTATATATATAGAAAGAGAGTGCACGAGGATAATAGCACAAGCTCATTGCATACAAATGTATAAAAACGAAGCTGGTGTGCGGGCATGCGTGCACGTACGGTACAATATGGCACCTACGTGCGAATTATTGGCCACATAACCACATGTTGTTTCGTTATGCAAAAGAAAGATAAAAAAAAAAGGAGGAAACTCGAGCAATGCAAGAGAAAAAGAGGTCATCATGCGCATGCAAAGTCGAGCGCGAGAAACGTACGCACCAACGGGTCACTATAGGTGCTTTACCAGTCGTCGTTTCATTTTTTTTTTTTCTATTCTTTTCTTTTTCATTACTGTTTATTGGTCGAAATCATCGCTACTTGCCTACTTTCTCATCACGAGAGGTGTACACGCGTATTCTTTTTCTTTCTTTCTTTTTTTTTTTTATCCGACGTTCATTCGTACTTCCTTTGCCCCTTTATCGCTGGTTTTGTAACCCGTATCTACGTGTTAGAATTTTTCGCGGGACGCTCGGGGGAAGAGAACTTAGCTTCGCGTATGGATTTTTTTCTTGCGGACGGAGGTGGGTACAATGGTAGTACAAACCAGTCGTTCTCAACCTTTACCCGATTACCTTCATATCTCCACGTATCAATTGTATCAAACTTCCAATTTGTTATTTAACCAATCAAAAAAACATAATAAATAATTCATAATCTTACAAAGTATAAGAGCTACAATGGAAATTGTCGATTGTCCATTCATTTTCAAACTTAACATTACTTAACATTAACATTACTTAACATTACATTCTGATAATTATTCAATTTTGCAAAATTTAAAGCTTCGATCATATGTGATTACTGTGATGGTCAACTTGTTAACTTTGAGAGTTAATTATCAAGTGCAATGATTAAAATCTCAAAGGATTATACCGCCTGTTAATTTCCTGATCGTTCAATATGTGTAAGAGTGTAGGCTGAGAAGCACTGGTCCCGTACTAACGATTCGCTATTAAAATTTCTTATCATATTATAATTGTTAAAAGCATCGACGAGGGTGTGTAGTTAAGAGGTTTCGAAGCTGAAATTGCCCATGA
The DNA here is from genome assembly GCA_022405125.1 of Anthidium xuezhongi. NCBI lineage: Eukaryota > Metazoa > Arthropoda > Insecta > Hymenoptera > Megachilidae > Anthidium > Anthidium xuezhongi. Next base: position 5,860,542 of record CM039639.1, read on the forward strand.
AATTCTAGGCGCATAGTTACGGGTTAAGAAGCAGGCTACGGGCAATTGACTAAACGAGATATCGAGCAGCCCAATGATCGGCCATCTTGTTCTCGAGTGAACACAAAATGGAGGTCTTGTTTCAACGCGTTCACGCAGCATCATCGTTCGAATTATCGAATGAATCTAGTCACCAGTACGTATCTTCTTAATTAATATCGATGACAAAGGTGTCGTTTACGGTTAATCGTACACTAAATTGCAAAAATTCATGCTCTGCGCCTATAAGACACGGATACACCGTCGACGGTTTTTCCTTTTTCCTCTTGCAAAATTTCATTGGGAAATCGAACGGGATAGCAACATGTATCGACAATAATTTCTCAGAAATCTCTAGACTTAGCTTGGTTTCTTTCTAAAGGCAATTTCACATGAATCGACATACGTGAGAATAATCCGGTGTCGTCTTGTTTCCGCTTCCCTAAGCATTCGCGAATTAAATTTGCGGATGTCAGGGGTTGCGAGGCTACAGCAAATTGGGCAACTTGTCACTTAAATAGATACTGAAATTCTTGTTTTGCTGGTGAAGAATTAAAAGATGCTATCTCTGATTCTAATACTCGTGGATTTCAACCCTTATCAGGGTGGCCCGTGAATGGGTCAATGTAGACTCTTTTTTCTTTCACTATTTTTAACTTATTGTTGTTAAAACTTAAAGTATTATTTTTGCAAGACAATTTGCTTTGTTAATAATTTTACAAGAATTTTTGTTAAATCGAATGGCTCCAGTTAGTATTTCGACTTATTAATTAAATAAATAAATACATTTTTTAGAATTACTGTTACTGAAACTTTTCTTCTGGAAAATGTGGGTACAAACAGACCCAGTCACAGGCCTCCAAGGGTTAAGATGATTAATGAAAAAGGACGAATTTTCGATTCTTGTTCCAAGGAACCATTAACCGGGATTATAATTCGTTTTAATCTCCCGTAATTCGCGATACGGCTAACGTTGCATGGAAAAGCTTTTTACGAACGTTCTGCTGAGATGGCGGGAAGAAAACATTTCTGGGATATCCTGCGACGACCATTTTCACCGTGAAAGCATTTCGCGCGAAAGGTCAGCGTGATTTCGTGAATCCCGTTTTGTCGTTTATACGAAAGGATCGTTTGGGTTTTATCACGTTGAAAAGTCAAAACCATTGGATTCTTGAGAACTTTTCATCATCCTTTGTCAACGTTAAAGATGGACAATTTTCATCTGCCTCGATGCTGAATTATTTTCATTGACACCTTTGATACGAATATCCTGGAACGTTGGAGATACTTGGTTAAATATTTGCAGAACACAAATTCAAACTTTCTTATCGAATTCAAAAATATCTCAGGATATAAATCAAGATCCTTGAAACACCACCCTCGAAGATGATCGCAATTTCAACGAACGAAGAGAAATATCTCCAACGTTAAAAAACATCCTGAAGAAAATACTTAAAGCTGGGAAATCAATCAATAGAGAGAAAAAAAATGGTGGTAGGAGATAATGTAAAGGGGTTCGAGGGGGGTTGGAGATCAGCCTCTCACAAGAACGATCTGTCAAAGGAGTATCGTGTCCAAGCGTTCCCTTCGACGCCGAAGAACGCAACGACGATGAAATTTCGGGCTGTGTTGCTGAGGGAGCACAGTTACATTTATCGATCATCCCTTGCAATCCTGCGGCTTTCACCGAGAAGGACGATGCGGCACATACAACGACGTACGTCACTACTAATTTATACAACAGATCAAGCCTTTGCTCTCTAGACATTTACGTGTCAGCGCATGATTACGCACTCGTGGCCTGTCGCAATGGCGTATTATCCATGGATCAACTATCGATATCATCGGTGCAATGATAATCCTTCGAATTTTAATGATTTCGCGTAAAAGTAACAGGAAACTAAGAATTTGATTGAAGATGGTTTTTTGAACGCCACTGCGACATTGTTCTACCGAGCTAACATTTATTTTAAGGTGTTCGAGTTTGGAACCGAGTGACAGAGACGGAGATCCATCGATTTTTAATTAGTTTGCTTTACAATTAACACCCCATAATTTTCACCCCATAATAAGTAAAAGAATTTTCTTAACGATGTGTAGTTTTGATTATAAAGCAGATCGTTTTGAATAAGAAAAGCGTTTTCTGAATGGACCTCCGTGCCTTTAGATGCATAGACGTCGCCATAGCGAATTTATCAAACTTTTCTAGACCAAGAGTCAGCAAATTATCCCTTCCAACCCACAAAGTCCACTCCCTTACACTCGACTGGCATCTCTGTTTTTAATTTCACGATTTTTATATTCGAAATAAAAATTGTCATAATAAATATTTGCAACTCTGTTATTTTAAACAGAATTTTCAATTATATTAAAAATGCTCCAAATGCAAAGGATTGAAAGTACGTAACATTAAGTGAAACAAAAATTTCCGTCGTTTGTAAAGAAATTTTTATTATCACTGTGCTGCTACATTAATTTCTCCAAATTTAATTTAATATTTCAAGACTTTTTGGAAGAGAAACATTTGTCGGCTCTTGATTTAGATCCTGAAGGACTGTGACGTCTATGCGACTCGATCTGATCGATGCACCTGCGGTTTCGTTCGTTAACAACGAACAGGAAGCTTCGCGAGGGCCCAATTTTCCGTCGACAGACTCGCGACCGGATGTACGAGTCTCTCAACAGGAAGTACCGGGCGCTAGATCGTGTTCCTATTTCACTGCGTGCTCGTATCGTGGAGGATCGAACGTGAAAAGTCTCCTCTCACGATTCGTTTTTTTTTTATAAAACAACAAAACAACCCTTATATCGTCCCGATTGATAGATAATTGATTTAGCTTTAAATAGTTCGTAAGATGAAGATTTTCCGAGTTTCTGGATCCTCCACGATCGAGATCTATGGCTCACTTTCAACAGAAAACAACTCACCGTACGCGATGGTAGGTGGGGTCGTATTCGGACCAGACCGTCGTGTTACCATCGGATTACCATGGCGGCCATGGTGACCATGGTCGTTTTACCGATGGTGAGAGCGTGGACGTAAGTAAAAGGACAGAAGTAACCAACAATGTGAGAGCAGCGTCAATGCGGCCAAAAGAGATAGATAAAGAGAAATAGAAAGACAGATAGAGAGAAAGAATGGTGGAAAATGTATAAATGTTTCATTTTTGTTGATTTTTTTTTTTGCGATTGGTCAGTTTTTTTGTTTGTTTGTATATTTTGGACGGTCCAGATGGAGGAGATTCGAAACGAATCGTTGTATTGTACAGTTTTGGATGATTTTCATGGTCGATGATGGCGATGGTGGTTGTTGAATGTGGTGTAAAGAAAAAGACACATAGAACAGACAAGAGAAAGAGTGCACAACGTAAGTGGCATTCAAATTTAAGCAAATGGTGCGTTAAAATTTTTTGGAAATTCATTTTGTTTTCTTATAAAGCATTTTTTGATACGTAAGCAACAATATTTTAATTACCATGGATCAAAATAAAAAAATATTGAAAATATAATTTACAGGACACGATAGGAATAATATTGACCCTGTTTTGTAACCATTGTTCTGATTTTTGAGATAAAAAAATAATAAACACTGGACTACACATATCACTATTTTTATATTTATTCGTAAGTAGAAAAGCTATATAATTAATTTTAACCATGGCAGTCAGTCAAAATTAATTTTTGCAGTGCCTTCAGTGTACCAAAAAACACCTTATATTGTTTAATTTGTGATTTGTTTTTTACAATACAGGTTGAGTCAGAAGAGAGGTTGGGGGTGTGCAGTGTACTGGGGTAATTTTATACAAGCTTCTTGAAAATTTAAAGGGACAAAAGCTGTCTTAATTATTTTGATAGAAACCACTCCTTTTGGCTCATCCTGTATAAAAAGAGTAATTGTTCTTTACGTGTCGTTCCTTTAAAGGGTAAATTTGTGGTGCAAAAATAGAGAAAAGAGTCACTGTAACATTTTTTCCATATTTTATCTCAAAATTTACCCCTCAAACTACAGACACGTAATTGGAAAGTACTTTTTGTCGACCCTAATCGAGAACCTTCAGTGCAACATTTTTATTCTTAATAGAAGTTTATTTGTAAACTTATTGTGCACTTGAAATATTAAAAATTATTATAAATTCCAAATGGTCCTCGAATCGAGCACGACAGAAAGCAACCAGGTGGGGGATAGTTTAATTATTTATTAAATGGTGAATACTGAAAGCGTAAGAACGTAATTAATTAGTGAAAAATGTAGGCGGTCTGCGTTTTCGAAAATACCAATTGAGACTCGGTTCACTTTTCGTTTCAATAATAAATTTTAATAACAAACTTTATCAAGATTGATCCGTTTTTAAGATTCACGATTGCATCGAGCAAAAATGTACACAGAGGGAAAATATATATGTTATTTTGCACTCGAGGAATGCAATTTGAAAAGTTCTCCGGCTTCTATCAAAGAAGGGTGAACGCAGACCGCCCTGGCTCAAACTTCGTGATTACTTTCTATCGAATGTTTATCTTCCCGTCTGTTTTTCATTAAACTTTTCATTAAACGATACACTCGCGTATCAAAAACAGAACTGAGAGTCGAGGAAAAGTAATCACGACAGCTGGGAACTGGTATCGGTTAACCCTTACACGCATAACGTTGCAATTTTACACTTTAGCAACAATAAAATAATTATTTTTTAATCACTGTTCTAATAAGATCAACAAAAGTGTGATTTTTCTACGATTTTTAACAAATTGACGATTCGAATGTATTCTATTACATTTGATAAAGTTCATGCATTTAAGGGTTAGATCGAGCTACAATCATATCGTAACTTGAAAATATTGTGCGTGATTAATAACACACCGCTAAATAGAAGCTACCTGCAAAAACTGATTAAGAAAACAAGTGTATGATTAATAAGTGGTCTGTCGATCGTTCGAGGATTACTTCGTGATTATTTGTATAAAAAGTATGATTGGCAAGATAGCAAATTTTGAAAGAAACGAAATCATTTCTCATATTTTTGACTAATCAAACAATTAAGTTTGTTTAATAAACATTGGTTAATTTAGATTTTTCAATCAGAAGAATTCCTCGAGGATCCTCGTTAAATACGTCTAATCGATTAATATAATTAATTAATTTAATCCTAGGAACTACTCGACGCTAGAGCATGCGCGAGAAAAGGAAACAATAGAAAGAAAGTGTAATGAAAGAAAGAAATAACTAATTGGTGTCGCAAGACTCTTTCAGGCGAGTTAAATAATTGAAATAAAAAAAGAAAAAAAAAAGAGAAAGAACGCGAATGACAGAAACAATCAGATGTGTTTAAGTTGAACATAAAACGATTAAGAAAAAACGAGCAAATCAGGGAGACACACGGTCGGAATAAAAGAGCCGGAAGTGTTCGCGAGATGCTGAGGAACATACACGAACAAGGTTTCGATGAGAAAGAAAAATGATGGCACGATGTCGAGCAAATCATGATGTCCGTGAAGATAGATATCAACAATTTCAAGAATATATATATAAATAAATAATAGTTTCAGTATTTAATTCCTTTCTAGAGGGTTGGGGTTGTCAGATGCTATTTATCTGGGAATATGTTCAAGTCTGTGGCTGTGGTTCGAGTTTTATGAGAGTTACAATTTTATTAAAATTTTTATTAAAATTATCTGAATTACTGGAATCCTACTAGTATTCGAGTTTTGTTAGAATTCAAATTGACCAAATTATTATTCTACTAACATATGAATAATTCGAATCATTTAATCTCAACCGATAATCAAATAACATCAATCAAATATTCCAATTACAATTAATCACGCATGATAAATTTGCAGAATTCTGACTAACCAATTAAATAAGAAATAAAATGACAGCAATTATACGTGCCAACAAAAATATCCGCATTCAAATTTCGGTACCATCATTTCCAAGAAAACCGACATCAAAAGGGGACGATTTCAAAGGTGCGGAGGCCAATTAAAAGTTAACCCCCCCTTGTTGTTCGTAATCGTTTTCAAAACCTTTAACGCGAACCCAGCCACAAAAAAGATCGTAGAAGCGTGCACAGGTGGAAAAAAGGGGGATGGTGCGCCGAGAAAGGGGTGGTCCGGGGGCGGGTCGGAAGAATCGGCGTTAAAATCGTGTCGAAAGGTCGTACAGTCAGTGGATGCGTCACGTAGATCTTTGCAGGATAAAATGTACAAGGCTCGAAAGAGAGAGAAATTCGATCGAGACGAAACGGGGAGAGTCGAGTGTTCACACAGCCATGACACTTTGGTCGCAGCCTTTTTCGAACGACGAACCGGGGGGGAAAATAAAAACAGGACGAATGGAAATAATAAAAACACCGGTCAGAAAAGGGGAGATGTGAAGATCGAAAACGGACAGCCGGGATGGTGGTTCTGGTATTTTTCTTTCTCCTGACTTTTCCTCGAACTTCAGTTTTTTTCAAAATCACAACACTTCAAGATCGAACGTTCTGCTTTTAACCTGTTAACCAAGTGGGACGAGTTAACTCGTCATTCGATTGGTTAATCATTAAAATATAATAATATTCTTGCTGATATAATCTTTGCTTCAAGTAATAAAGAGTCAAAATTTATTTTTTCTTAATTGGAAAATAATTCACCTGACAAGGTGATTTAGAATTTCGTTGATTAACAAAACTTCCTCAAAGATGAGAAATTATTTAATTGACTGGCCAATCAAGAACGAAGTCGTGAAACAATCGAGCACCTGCTAATTGTTTGTAAAAAGTGATAATCTAATAACCGTTCCATAAACTAATCGCTTAACAAGCTGTTGCCCATCACCGACACTTTGTTTAAGTACAATTAGTACGATCATCAACGTATCTCTAATTACCCATTAATTAGTCCACTTAGCTCAACCTCGCCGTCGCATTAGAAGCATTTTTCCTAGTTGCAAAAACAGTTCCTACTATCCCCTATTACCGATCCTCGTACTTTTTGAATAAAAATCAGAATAATCTCGAACCCCTTGATTCGTTTCATCGACTTTAAACTTCCCTCCAATCCCTTTCGTTTTCACAAAAATAATCACAGCCGGAATATAAATAGAACGTTGAAAAAGCTCCGGTATCGCCGCGTTCCAGTAACAAAATTACTTTCTGCAAGCCTAGTCAAAAAGAAAAAGGGAAAAAAAGGACCGAATCGTCAAAGAAAGAAACACGAGGGCGGTTCGAGGGTCGGGGCGGGCAGGGGCGCGGTAAATTAAACGGAACGCGAGTCCCGGAAAACCCAGATCCGGGGGTTGCAGTGGGTCACGGCTGACAACGGGGATGAAAAGGCGCCCCTGCTGCTCTGGCCGCGCTACGAGGTAAGCACGGTTAAACCCCCGTATCCACGGAGATTAGTATCAAGGTATATCCGCGAGATCGCGAGTATTACGATAAACGTTGCTTTCTTTATTGGCTGTAATTAAACGTAAACCAAAGTAACTGTAACAAATTCTGAAAATTTAATCAATAATACTTAAAGTAGAAAAATTCAGTAAAATATGACTGATAATAAAGCGTACAAATTTAATTAATAAAATAATAACTAGTACCAGAATATACAAAAATAAATAGTATTAATTACTAATAAAATGCAAAAGTTTAAATACTAGCTAATAAGAATTGAAGAAATGGTAAGTGGTAATGAAATGAAATAAATTCGAAGGCATACAACTATCAGCAGCCTGGCGGGAAGAGGAAAATCGTGGAACCGATTGTTTCGTTACCCGGATACGGGGGTTCCCTTGTAATCCATGTCGTCGTACGAGCTTTTTAAAACGCTGCACCGCACGCGTGGGTAGGCAAAGAGAGAAAACAGAATCGAGGGAAATATGAAGAAACAAGCGGGTTCCCAACGGAGAACCGGGAAAACAATCGAGCGGCTAGCTATCTGGCTACCCTCGCACGTACGCGCACGAAGATTAACCGTGTTCCATCCGGATTATCCGTGCATCAGTCAACGCCTGCTTCCGTGGATTGTTTGGAGGAGAAACGTATTGTCGTTGGTTGGCTATCGATCGCGAGTTCACCAGGGTTCATCTGCCTTTTCAACCTATCTCCCTCTATCTCCGTTTCCACCCCGGGGGAAGCACGGGGGAGGGGAACGAGATCGAGAAACAGACATTTGGGCATCTCCGTGAAACGCTCCATTTAACCGTCAGAACGGCTAAACCGATTAAACTCGCCGATCGTTGATTCGTTTCAATTGCAAAATTTATCAACATAGATGGACAGGTGTAATGAGACGCGTTCAAGCTCTAATTAAAAATTAGGGCAATTGTAAGTTACACCCCCGCGGAGATCTTAGAGTTAAGGATACCAAGAATTAATTTTTGAATCGTATACTAATGTTACTCAATTCCTTTTTAATTATTATAGAATTAAGAGCTGATTTCAAAATTAAACTACTGCAACTTTAACAGGTTGACTGGCACAGTGGAAACAGACGTGTGTGGTCAGACACACTGAAATTCCAATTATTAAGGCTTCTATCGATTCATTTCCAAATGTAACCATTTTAATTACTACTTTACAACATCCACGGATTATTTTATCTTTCTTTTATTAATTATTCGATTATAGAAAATTTGAGCGCCTGTCACCGGTGACCATCTTGACAGCCGTGTTAACCCTCCGCACTCGAAGGCGCCTCTGAGGCAACTTACGAAATTAGGTAGAATATTTTAAAATGTGAAATTCAAGCGTTATTTACTTTTAACTTTTCTTCTAAAGTAGAATTATTAAATTTTCCAAAAATGCTTCGAGTGCGAAAGATTAATTAATAATTAAAGCCTGAACGTGTCCTAACACGATGAACATTTATCTATCAAAATAAATGTCTACACGTTATTTTATTCTCTATTTCAGACAAACAATTTTACGAAGATTTCAGGGTTTATCCGAAATTTGACAACCGATGCCCGCGGGACCGTTTGTACCCGGTTAAGGAATTATTTCCCTCCGCGAACGCCCGCTACATTTTCTTGCGTTCAACAATTTCCACAGTGGTCGCGGTTCGCCGTAAAATTTCGACGGTAAAATTTAATTCAGACTCGGAATTTCACGTATAACGACGGCGCCGGTAATTCCGGGGTTATTCCTGCAGCCGTTGTAATGTCTTGTTTTACGCGGGGCGTTAAATTTTCATTGGCCCGCCTTGGCTTTATGCGAGCACCGTTTTCCGTTCGAGGATCCTAATACCGATTATAATTGCACCGGGATTAACGCCGGTGAAACACGGTTAATCTACGTCCTACTATTAACATTTTATCAGTCCGCGTTCTAACGCGAACCTTCGGCTGATTAGCATAACGCCAGCTAGGGATCCTTGACTGTTCCTGTTCGATCCTTCCTATCTTTTAATTAACCCTTTGCTCTTTAACTAGAAATTTTCATTTTTAATTATGCCCTTTGGAATAATTGGGAAATCTTTTGATAAATCAACCCCTAGGTAATGGGTCCCTTGAGACAACTTTGATTTAAATATCTATAAATATTATAGGAAATTTTAATAATAGATAAATTATTTGAGACTATCTTTTCAAATATAATTTTAGTAATGTTTTATGTATTATAGTAATATTTTTGTTTACACTACTAATAAATTACGATCGATGTAACTGGATTTCAAGCATCAAATCGATCCTAGAAAGTCGAAACATACGACAATTCGAGAGCCATCGAAAAATTTGAACGTCCGTCAAACGCACACGTAGAATGAAAGGTTTTAAAATTCATTTAAAAAAAAAAAAAAAAATAGAAATGCATGGATCGCAAACGTGTACAGAAATTTGAGGCTCGTTGGGGGGAAAAAAAATTGTGCCTACGTTGATGTCCAGCACACGTGAACACCGGAAACAGTTTGCTATGACGAGAAACGTCGACAATTTCAGAACGACAATTTGGATCTCAATGCAACGGTCATTGAAAAATCGTGCCAGATGGGTCCCCCGTGTACAATTTGGAAAAAGGGTCGGCTGAAAATTATGCCCAAACCTTTGCAAACTTAACACGTTCCCTATCGTGAACCTCTGTGTCCATGCCATTTTATAATTTTCCGTTTTTCAAGTTTTTATTTGAAAATTTTAGAAGATTTATAAGGCACCTTAGAAATTTCATCAATTGACGGTTTTGAACTCTCATAGATATTCTAAGTATCTATAAATATTATAAAGAATTTCAGAAATACTCGATCTTTGAACTATCAAAAATTAAAACTAAAGCACTTAATACCTAAATATATAAGGTACATTTCTAAACACCTATAACTCTAATTAGGAATTTTACTGGTAAGCGATACTTGAACTTCCATAAATATTATAAGAAACCATCCAAACACCTACCTATAAATACTACCAGCAATTTTAGTAACGAGTGACTTTCGAACACCCATAGATATTAAAACTACAGTGTCAAATATCAAATATTATAAAATACGTTCCTAAACACCTATAAAAATGTTAGAAAATACTCCAACTTCGAATACTCATAAAAATACTTCTAAAGGAACCACAGTGCTCCCCGATTCCGATTGGAAAATCATTTCACAACGGTTCGAACAGGGAACGTGTTACAAAAAAACCAAAATGATCCAGAAAACAACAAGTATCCGAAACTCGTCGCGATTTGTCACAGGACAGACTCGCAGAAACACTTTCTTCTTTGGCGTGATCATTGCGGTGGATGATATAGTATAAAATAGTATCGATCGCAAACCGATCGGCAAAGAAGAGAGAAATAAAGAAAAGAAGTACATAAGAGAATGGGAGAAGGAAGCGGCGATTAGGAGAATCGTGATCGGTGAGAGCGATCTGAGTGTTAAACGCAGCGTGTTTCGGTATAGATACGGGGGTCAAAACGAGTGGTTCAAAGAGGCGGTGGGCCGAAAAAGAAATCGACAACTCAAACGTGAAGAACAAACACAACAAACAGAACGGTATAAAAAAGAAAAAAAAACGGATACGACCATCGTGAGTAGAACGTTCTCTGATTAACAGTACCACGATCTCGAATTCGAAGGCTCGGAGAGAAAACGAAAAAAGAAAGAGAAAAAAAAAATGGATGAGAACGAGTAGACAGAGAGATTACGGCGGTGGAGTTATGTAAATACGGTTAAATAACAGGAGCAAAGAGACAAAAAGGAAAAGAAAACAACAAAAAAAATATAACACAAGTGAGAAAAATTATGGGCCGCGCGAAACGCTCGTCGATGAAGCTTCTTCTGCCGCTGTCTATTTTTAATCCGTCCGAATCTTTCATTAAATCGTTTGATAGATCAGAAGCAACTAAAATACCTTCTCGTTATTCGACACAAATTTTTGGACAAACGATCGAGAAATTGACTAAAATAAATAAAATACACACTAATTTACTTATTAAAATAACATCTAAACAATTAATATATACCCCTAAAATAACCTTTACCAAAACTATAACTATACTTTTATCTATACTTTTAAAATTTTTAAAACATTCGTATTTTTATCACACATCCTTTATCATCATAATAACACTCTCTAAAACTCTACCTCTCATATCTCACACCACATATCAATCAACCACATACAACTCTCACACTAAACTAATCTAACTCAAACTATACCAAAACCACTACCACTTCAAAACACTACCCCTAAACCACATACCAACAAACCCAAATCACCACCAACAAATCCAATACATAACACCATAACCCACACAAAACAAAAAAATACACTCTGCTCTTAAAATATCTCACCCCATAAAACTCCAAATACTCTACAAAAAAATCCACAACCAAATCACAAACAAACTAACACTAAACCAAACCTTAACCATAAAACAACCAAATCATCTTACACTAAACCATACTCCAGCTCTTCGCTCTTCGCTCGCTTCTCCTCTCTCTACCCCCCCCCCCCCCCCCCCCCACCCCCCCTCAACCCACACATACTAAATCATAAAAAATACCACCCACACAAATCTTTCTCTCTTCTCGACTTACTCTCTCTCAACCATTTTCCTGCCCCCCCCTCACCCCCTCATATTATAATTTTCTCTTACCAATTTAATATCGAACCTCCGCCCCTCCTCACTGCGGGCACCCCCGCCCCCTCTACCCGCCCCCCCTCTCCTCTCTCTTGCCATTCCGGCAAAATAATTTATATAGTGTGGTGGTATGCATATCCAGTGTGATCTTGCCCCACTTTCTTTGAGGTTATAAAACTGTGTGTGTGTGTGGTTTATCTATATGATAATTATTCGAGTGTTATATATGTTCTGTGTGACACTCTACAAGCGCAGCTAGTTTTGTGGTGTATAACGAGATGTTTACATGTGTGTGATAGTCTCTAATTCATTGAGAAAGAGATAGAGATAGAGATAGAGGGCTTGGTGTAAGTACACTGCGCTCGCGCCAGTGTGTGTATGTACTGTCTACTGTTTCAGAAAGTGTTGTGTGATCGAGTATAGTTGTAGCATAGCTGTCGCTGAATCCGCTCGCTCGCAGCGCTGCGCCTCGCTCACTTCGGACATTTTTTCGGGTCGCTGCAATTTTACGAGAGGGGTAACGATAAAAGACAGTCAGTGTAACTTCGTTGGGGCATTGACAGGGGGTGGGCTGGGGGTACCTGTTTCTTTTTTTCGTTCTTTCCTTTACTATCACCGTCTTCGCGAAAACGATCCGCGAAATCGACGATGAACGATCGAGTCGACCGGATATCGGATCTATCGGATGTATCATCCCGTTTCTCCTCGGTTCACTGACACCGTCATTCAATCTTGTATCTTGCGGAAGGGGGTAGTTTCTGGCTGCTTTTACGTACACTGGGACCGACGTTTCGCGATCGTTCTTCAACTATTTTTTCATTCATGACATAAAAGTATTTCGAAACAACACGTGTGGCGTATCGATTTAAAGCTTAAAGATCAATAAAAATAATGTGTAAGTGCCTCGTAGATATCCTTCATACAAAATGGCTGGTGCTCATTTGTATCGATCAGCTAAGTTCAACTAGCTAATTCTGAAGTGTGACGAGTTCGAAAGAAATTCATGACATAAAAGTATTGCAGAATTATAATTAACTTACATCAATTTAAAGCTTAAAATTGAAACAAAATAACAAAATAATACAATTTTTTCTCGAACTCCAAGCTTCAATTTGATATGCCATACGCGTCACTTCGAGATAGTTTTAGGTCACGAAACATCAGACCTCCCATTCTTCTAATTAACACCTCGCCACGTCGTAATTCATCAAATTCGTCAAAAAACAAATACACGAATCAGCGTGTACGTGATCGATCGCGAAACGTCATCAAGTTGGGTCGAGAAAAGGGGTGTCGTTTCACGCACGCAGAAACGATGGGTGCACGTGTACCGAGGGGTGACTCGCTACTCGTACCATATACATATGTATATATATATATATATATATATATATATAAAAGATAAAAAAAATGAGAACAGAGAAGAGTGCGGAGGGCTCAGAGGGGTTGGTGGGATATCGTAAAGGGGGGTGTTTATAGGGGCTTGACACGAGAGAAAGTAAAATCGAATTCGAGAAATTTGGATATAAAAATTTATACACAGTCGAGCTTGAAGGGGGGTTCGGGGGGGCTAGATCAAATAATGAAAAAGTGGTGCGAATAAATATATATATATATCGTCTGAAAATAACACCGAGAATACGTAACGATCGATCGTGTGTCGATTCCATCGTGCAAAATCGACGGCTGACCTGATCGTTGCATGCGTGATTCGCGTGTCTGCAGCATTCGAGATGGTGCCGATGCACTCAACTGCATCTGTAATCTCTCTTTCTGGGTTAATACTATTCGAGGCTGTCGCGTGGAAAAGTTTTCTTGGCGTTTCCACGCCGTTGCGGATACTGTCTGCTCGAAATCGATGGCTGCTCAAGGTCGTGCACGGTATATTTCACCATCACAGCGTCAAATACCATACGAGTCGCCATAAAAATGTAAAATTTGTCTAGACAAATTTTTTTACGAGAAAAAATTTGGAATATCAATGATTCGATTCAAATTTAATAAATGATTGCGATTCGTTGATCACCGTTACAATTTAATATATTTTAATTAAATGTTGCGTTAATATTGTATTCGTTTCCCAGAAAGCAAATAATATAATTTTATCGAATAGACCATATCCTGAACAATTACAATTTTATTGCGTTCAATTCACTTTGATAGCCATCATTAAAAATTTAATATATTTTAATTGCAGCAGCGTTGATATTGTACAGAAATAGGGGTGTTATCGTACAAATTGCAATTTTTGATATATACACTTTTCAAGGAGTGACGTTATCAAATTATACAGAACTTAATTAAGTTATAATATCTAGAATAAAACTGCTTCTTGATGAAATTTTTAAAGACCTCTTCGAGGTGTTTTTAAAATTCCACTAAGATGTAGAAAAATTAAAAATTTCACAGTACCATCTTGAACAAATGTTGATTTTTAATTTAACACATCGAGCAAGTTTCAGTTTTCTCCTGTTCATTTCTGTTATTATTTTAAGGTTCAACCAAAGAATACCTTCCTTTCTTTTAATTGAAGAAGCCTCTTTAATCCACGCGATAATTTAGAAAAAATAACAGGCGTTTATTTAAACAATAATTATTGCAAAAAAGGGCCTTGAAAAGTCAGTCGATTTCACGCAGACTATAAATATTGCCCGATCGATTACAACTTATTTCTGATCGTTCCTCCACGTTATTCAACGAACATTCGTAAAAGCACCATCTTGAACGGGCGCACCGAATCGGGGTGACAGAAATATATACCGTTCTATGATGCACTATGATCGCAATGATGCAGAATGGTAATCTCAATATATATCGGTGACAACGACATAAAAAAAAAAGAAGAAAAGTAAGGAAAAGTTCTTCAGGCGTTGTGCCATGGAGCACGAACAAAAAATGATCGTATTCCGACAGAGGGGTGAAAAGACAAAGAGATATGTAGACAGAAAGAGAGCCAGAGAGAGAGAGAGAGAAATAAAAGTGTAGAAAAATAGATCTTTCGTACCTTGATGCGAGGAGAGATGTACGAACCACAGAAACATGGATATAGAGATATAGACAGACAAGTGGTACACAGATAGACAGAGACAAATGAGATATAGAGTGAGATAGAGAGCAGAAAAATTGGATAATCGCGGTTCGGTGATTCGATCGAGGGAAAATTCCAGAAATCAAAAGAAAGGAACGAGAACGTAAAGAAATACGATTCCGAAGACGGGCTCACGTCGCGTTCTTATTTTGTCTCGCGTTCGCGCTTTTCCGTTCATCGTCTTCATCGTTAATCTCTTGTAAATCAAAGATACAGAAAGGAAAGAAACGTAAAGTGTACGAGGGAAAAGAAACTGAACGTAACGCGACGAGAAAATGAAAGTAAAACGGGGAAGAAAGAAATTCTGACACACTGACAGACTATCTATGGAAAATAATGTAGCTAAGAAATCAATGAATAATCAATGAAGCTCTTAACAATGTGACGATTAGAAGAGTCGAGTGGCGCTTCTTACCATCTGTCCGTGCAGCGGGTGAAAATGGAAACAGAAAGAGAATTCAAAATCTTCCTCTGAAAGTTTGACACCGCGGGAATAATGGGGGGGGGGGGGGGGGGGGGCGGAGAGAAAACGAATAACCATAGGCGTACTTTTCATACACATTGTTTCTTTTTTCTCTTTTTTTTTTCTTTCGACCGATACAGGTGTGACACAGGGTTGTTTTGGGGGGATGGAAAAAAAAAAAAGAATGATCTCGTGGCTCGCCCTTGACTCGAGTTTTCGATCGTCGCGAGAAAATAAAAATGACTCGGTCGTTTTCTCTGTAATTTTATGGTATTGTATAGTTTCGTTCTTTTTTTCCTTTTTTTTTCTTTTTTCATTCTGTTCCCGAGAAAGGTGAAAATTTTCGAAATAGGTGTGCGGCCGTGGCAGGTGGTTTACGGTAAAAAACGAGAAAGGTGGTCGGTGGACCTCGATTCGAAACAATCGAGAGAGAGAGAAACTCGTACACGCGCGCGTTCGCAGCTCCGTACCGTCTGCTTGCACGCTTGGGAGATCGAGGCGTGGCGGCGAAGATCGTTTCTTGAATAATTTATCGAAATAAGGTAGGTAGGTTTTCTACAAATAATAATAACAAATAATTTTTTATTTAAATAAGCATCGAATTACTAATTTTTGCCAAATTTATAATCCCTCTGGGATAAAATTCAAAATAGAAATAAAGGTGACTAACTTAATTGCCGAGCTAATAAAATTGTCTCTATTTGAAGTTGAACTTTGAAGTATTCGCTTAAACAAAGTTCCTTGATAAGGAAATCAAATTTTCAGAGAAAATTGAGTCTTTGCAGCCACGCGATCGATCTTTCATTCGAACGAACACGACGATTCGATGATCGACTTCCACAAACGTTTAATGAAAAAATATGGCATTTTGAAATTCCATCGTGAAATGATTCAAACGAATCCTCGCGTTCTCGAATTTAATTATGGTCTCTCTTAAATCGTGTTTAGAGCACGTTTGAAACTAGAACCCATGCATCTGACAAATTAAAATTCATTTCTTTCAGCTTCTAATAATCTGAAATTAATTTAATCTTTAAATAAAACGTATCAAATATTGCTATTTGAATAAAAATTTGAAAACATACACGTGATATCAAATGAAAAATTCTTATTGATAAAAATATATGGCATTGCAACGTGGAAGCTTGAATACATTAATTCGTTTAAGCGTCAAACAGAATGTGCATTTCAGGAAACCCTCTGATCACGATGTAAGAGGGACCAGTAATTATCAAAATTGATAGCCAAAGGGGGGAAAAATAATGTCTAGATATATCTATATTGAAAGAGAAAGAAGAATCGCTGTAAGAAACGTGATCGTATTAAAGAAGAGTAAGAAAGGATAAAGTGATAGTGGACATTACCTTCTTCGAGCCCGTCGTCACCGTCGCTCATCAGCTCGTCGTCCGAGCAGATGTTCAACACGTTTACCAGCATTTCCGTCACTGTAACATTCACGAATAATTGTCAATCTTGATTCGTATGCCAAGTCCCAATTTTCATATTTTTGTATATTTTTAAGCTTTAAACTATTTAATTTGGGAAGTGTCAAATATTATTTTTAATATATGATATTGACATACTTTTGATGCATCATAAGAGAAGTGGAATATTTCGAATTATATACCCACCTTTTTCACCTACAAATGGCAAGGACCACGTGAAAACATCCATGAAATTGGGCAGCCAGTAAGGATGCGGTGAACAATTGAACTGCCTAATGTTCATCACGTTGTTCTCATACTTCAACACTGCTGCCTGTATAATGCAACAATACACAAATTCTATTAATTTTCAATTTTATAACTTAGACTATGTTCTTTTGATTTAAAAGAATATGGCACAATTTAAGATTCAAAGAGGAAACAATTGTATCGATGATTTTATGTTATTTACCTTATTGTTGTAAACGTCGAGGTAGTTGGGCGCGCTGAAAATTGTAATTAACGATGGGAAGCCCGTCGTCTGAGATTTCCGGTACATACGATAACCCGCATCCTGTGCCTCGTGTGCCCTTATGATGCTCAGAAGGTTGTTGTTCTGCAGGAAATCGCAGCAAGCCGCGTAACTGTAACAGAAATCCAATAAAAATTAATTAAAATCAAAATGAAAAATATTTTAGTTCCAAGGTCCGTTTAGAGATTAATCAATCAATTAACAGCCCCTTAATATCTAATAATAATTTATACGTACGAGACACTTGGTCATAAAGTACTTTAATTTATTCCAGTTTCAGATTCTCTTTGAGATTGTTAATGTTGCATTAAAATTTGAATTCCACAACATTAATCGTCAAG
This sequence comes from Anthidium xuezhongi, assembly GCA_022405125.1. Lineage (NCBI taxonomy): Eukaryota > Metazoa > Arthropoda > Insecta > Hymenoptera > Megachilidae > Anthidium > Anthidium xuezhongi. Next base: position 5,878,452 of record CM039639.1, read on the forward strand.
ATTTACCGCCGCGGGTCGAGCGTTCCCGGTTTATTGCCTCGTTGTATCGCGATCGCGAATCATCTGGCGTTTCAAGATCCCGGATAGAAGTTCGCGAAAGTTTCCGGGAATCTTGCCTCGTAACTAAAAGCCGAATGGCCCGTTTCCGCGAAAACGTCGGGACGATGAAACAATTTCGGAACGGTCGTCGGTAGTTGCACGTGAACCAATGGCGGAACGCTGGTTCTGGCCGGTCGAAAGCGGAACGCGGGACCATTAAAACGGCGAAACACGTTGGCCACGGTTATAACACGTTCGAAAGATCTTTTACGAATGCAACCACCGTGACTCGAGCGGTAATTCCGTAATGGCCACGCCGCTATAAAGCGACCGGGGGCTCCGGATACGTACGCGTCTCATTCCTCTCGGCTACGCGACGTGGATTCTTCGGAGGCGAAACTCGTAAAATGCTCCGCGGGAATCGTCCATCCCCGGTCCCCGGCCGTTTTATTTCACCCTCGTAAACGGGGCTGACCTCCATTCTTACGCGCCGTAATGCTTGGATCAGCTCGCTATTGTTGCTCGCTGCATCGTTCGTTCGCGGAAGAGGAACGTTTCACAGTAATTTACAATTTTGTATTTCGTATTTCGATTATGTATTTCATATTCATTGGAATACATACTTTACAGGGGTTGTTGGCCGTCTTCCCTTTACAAATTTTGACCCTAAATTTTATTTTTTGTTTTATTAATAAATACCGGTCTTGCAATCCTTAATATTATACTGTTTTTATCAAATTAATAATTCTGATTTATACGCCACCGATTATTCATTTATACGGCAGGCAAACGTAGCAAATGCAATTAATGCGAAATCCGTATTGATTTTAAAAACGAAGCAAAATGTATTTTCGTTCGAATGAAAAAAGGTGGAAAAAAAAGTTTAAATTGAGCGCAAAATCGAGCACGTGTACGTCCGCGTATACGTTTCAGTAACAAAACCACGATTCACCATACGTGAAATTTGTTCGAAGGTTGGCCGGAAGTACGGTGCAACAGAGGCTTAAAACGCCTCTCGACAATTTCGCTTGCGCAGTTTGCAAGCAGCACGCGAGGCTACACGCGAAAATTCACGATAACCCACCCCTTTCTCCCACCTCCCCCTGTCCAGGCGTAATTTTATCCGGCGATCGAACGCGATAACAGAGGCACGGGCATTTATAAATTATAATACGGCCGATAAATCATCGACATCTGACGGTGTATCGTCTCAGCGAATCGATTCCATCCTCGTCCTCGCGAGGACGGGTTCAACCGCGAAATTGGACGAGTCAATTAATTAATTTCGAACTTTAAAGTGTACGTTCTGGAAAATTTTGCGCCACTCGTTTTGTATACCTTTAGAAATTTTCACCGAATACCTTATTTTGCATATTTTTATGTAAATCTTTTAGCGGATATTGTAGCTTTTTGTTTGCATATTTATATAAAAAAAAAACGTTGCAGCGAACACGCAGCGCTTGTTTTGCATATTTTTGTAAACAATTTTTGGCAAATATCTGACTGTCATCCCGTATGCTTTTACAAAATGTTTTTAGTATATACGTGGACCTTCGCTCTGCATATTTTTAAAATTATTAAATTGCCATTTTTTATTACAATATCCACTTTGCGTATCCCGAACTTTATTCTTCGCGAACAAGCTGGACCGAAAGATCAAATTCACGGCTCCGCGGATCGAATTACGATCTTCAAATTGATTCTTCCCCGTCGCAAATAAATCAACAAGAAGCGTTCGTTATATGAAACCAGCTGTTGATAATATTTACTTAACGAAGCGCGACAACAATCGGAACGAAACACGCTCGTCTCATTGCCGATATTTTCAGGCAAACGAACACTTTATCGTGCTCGTGCACGGACGAGGGGGAGGCCAGGGAGATGGAGGATCCCGGTGCATCGACACACGCGAACGTGACCCGAAATTCGCGTTAATTACTTCATCGAGTGTGCAGCGCGAAGCGAAACTAGGTTTCAGTAGCGAAACTCGACGAACGGTCGGGCGGCGACAGGGATTTCGAGCGAGCCCCCCCTCCCTGCTCGCAGTGAGTTTAAACGAAACACAATTGGCCTTGATTAGCCCGGCAAATTATCGATGCCCGGTGAAATCGTAGCCGGCAAACAAGGCTAATCAATTACATCGGTGTGTAATCGTTGGATTTCAGTAGAAAAGTCACGTTGATGGTCCGACCGTCGGATAAACAGGCGTTCTCGGTACTTGGAATTCTGATTTCGATGCACCGCCACGGAAAAACCACCGCTACGCCCCTGTCCAGACGTCACCGGATGTTTTATCGCTTTGATATTTAATCTCCGCCGTTTGAACCGAATTTTGGCCTGTTTTTTGTAGCCATTTTCGAGCCGGAAAAACCGTGAACGTTTTGCGACGAATTCGACGAAAATTCGGTGAAAAGGATATTGAAAATATTCGTCAAAATGTGTAAAAATTAGTTGCGATTATAATTACAGGGTGCACGTTAACGAGGAAAATTCAGACGTTCAATAATTGTACACTGTGGATTGAAAACACGAAGTGGAAACTTGTAAGCGTACTACTCGTGGGTTTCAGTAGAAAAGTCGAGCAATGGTCAGACGGTGGCTCGAATCCACGTTCACACTACTTCAATATTTAACTTCTATAAAAATAAACCCACAGCCTCTTTATATTCTACTTTATTTCGTAAAATAACTATAAATCTTTCAATTTCAAATACCATTATTTTTGTTTCAACAACGATCCGATACGTTGCACAGGAAATTTGTCGAATAACGCGTTTCGTTTTACCGGTTGAAAAATGTACGCGACGGACAATAAAAAATCATTGAATATTTTATTCAACAATGAATGTTGGACGTTTTAATTTTCACCGGTATCGCGTCGGGGGGTTCGTTGTAAAACGGCGCGCAACGAAACGGATGGATTTTTAATGGACACCCGAAAAACGGCTGTTCTCGGATAAATAGCTGGAAATACAAAACTAATGTATAATTCATTTTCGTCGAAAAAAACAAAAAAAAAAACGGTGCGACGGAGCAGAATTTTTCGTGTTTTGATGCTCGTATCGAATCGATTATCGCGTTTATCGAGCCGGCAATTTTCACCAGCTGCCAGCCGTGTTTCCTTTCTTCCCCCTCGTCCCGCGTTATCGAAACTCCATTCTCCCCCCCCCGGTTCGACGACGATTGTCTCTCTCGAAACTCTTTCGAGATGCAAAATAACACGGCTATTTGTATGATAACAGTTCCTTTCAGATATCGCGGATACGCTTTACGTAACTGCGATCAGACGGAAGAACAAAGGATCATTATCGAACAGACGATGCCGGATATTTTTAGTTTTATTTGCACCGCGCTCGTTTATTAACAATTTAAATAGAGAATTCTAATTCGGTAATATAGATAATCCTCGTAGAACTGCAGATGGATCGATATTTTATAGATTTTGCAATATATGGGTACGAAAAAATTATGTGATATGTGTGAAAGTATAATTGAGCAAGAAACTCCGATTTCTTGATTTGACTCACCTGTAAAAGTACGAACATCCCCTGACGCTGTTGTGAGAGAAGTGTTCCGCGTTCTTCTCGTTGCCGAAATCCTCCAGAGGATCGGACCAGAGGAGGTCGCACATCGGCCCGTAAGCCGGCGGCTCTTTGAACCTGTCCAACTGCAACAGCAAAGCAAACGTTGATCGAATTAGTCGAAGGAACTCGGCGTCTCGGATGCGTCGGCAGGGCCGTGTAAACGAGCCTCCGGTAATTATCTAAGCGGTACCAAGGCTCGCAGTTTCCAATTAACCACCGCCTTGACGCGTCCGCAACGATCTCCGATCCCGCTGAATCAACACGATCTTGAACCGATACTTATCGATCCTCGGATTCAATGCCCTGGGATGTTTGGCAAAGAGGAAAGTCTCGGTTACTTCGGACGAACTTTACGGTTACCGAGCAAATTTTAATCAACGTTATTAAACGAAAATGCAATCTGATATATTTATTATTAATTATCTATTATTCAATTTTCTCAAGTTTTCAAATTTAAGAAATGCCAAATAAATATTCTTTTTATTTTTTAATACTCGAGTTCAGAAGATCTTGGAGCTCGACAAAATTAACGCCATGAGAAATTAAAAATTCGTTAATTAACTTGGCACGAAAGTTAATTTTCGCTTCGGTAATTAAAACAAAGTGAACAAATTTACGGAGCAGCAAAGTTTTCGTTGCGAGTCTTCAGCAAAAATATAAACCGAACGCCGACGACTGAAGGATTTATCGGTCGTTTAATTGCAATTCGTGATTTCTGATTCATTAAGAATCTTTCCGAAAGGAGGACGGAAAAAAGAGAGAAGAAATTCACGGTCTCTGGATGGGGAAACTAGGTGGACGAGCCAGTTATTTGCTCGAAAAGGCACCCGCACACAGAGATACACGTGTATACGTGTACACGCAGGAAGGATTCGTTGGTCGAGTGGTGTTTACGCGTCATAAAGCATTCACGAACTCTGGCCTAGATTTATTCCTGTGTCGAACCGCTCGACGGAATCAAAGTAAAATCTCAGAACTGCCGACAGGGAACTTTTACCCTCCTGGCTCGAGTGGATCACCAACAGGGAAAACTTTAAATGTTCGAACCGGAACTCAATTCAGCTCCATTCACTTTGTTCAGGAATTGGACTCTATAATTGTTAACAATAATAAATTGTTCTTTTGATCAATTCATTTTGTATCACAAATATTTGGCAACGTTGATTAAAATTATTACAAATTTCTATTCAACTTATATTTCCCTTAAAAACTACCTGAAAGGGTAAAGTAAACCTAAAGTAAAGTAAATCTTTGTAACATTAAATCCTTTTTTATTCAAAGTCATTATCCTTCAGTTGACATAACAATAATATAGACTCTGGACCAATGGATCGCAAAGGATAAACTTCTTAGTGGCTGTTTGGCTGATCGTTTCACAGCTAATGCGGATTTAGAGGCGAGAACGACGTAGCTACTTTAGCGAGGCCAATAATGCCACTGATACTATGTCGACCTTTATTAGGTGCAAACTGCTCGTTACATTATAAACAGCATCGCAGTTAGTGTACGTCTGCGTGTATACGTGTTACACGTACACAGGCAATCGGTGAACGTCGGGAACTAATGCTATTCAACATAATTAGCCATTATGATCAAAACTTGTAGTTCACGATTCGAGTCGCCGGTTCTGCGATAAACAGTACGCGTAAACGTTAATTAAATGCCCCTATCTTCGACCTGTTAACGCGTTTACAGTAGAAACAGCATAACACACAAGACACTTGGCATGAAATGATTGACATTAACAAATATTTACAGTGAAAATGAATATTTTCTTGGTAAAAGTTTAAATTTTGACAAATTTTGCAGTGTTTAAATTTTTATATACAGTCACTCGGTATTTGCAATAATTCAAATCGTTTCGTGTTTTTAATTTAAGCTCTCCACTGGCTTTACCGCGTAATTAGTAACACTGATTAGTATAATATTAATGTTCTTTCGATTGCTCGATTACATTAACACGAGCGTGCTCGCGACACGATACAATTGCAATTATTCAGGATACAATCATTTCAAATTCAAATTTAATCGGAAGCTTTCCATTTGCTATCTCGCGTAATTAATAGAATGTTAATGATGCTTCAAATTTCTTTCAATTATTCGACTATGCTAAATCACTTCCATTTACGCGCATCAAAAGAGACTTCGAAGTGAACATAATTATCAACCCTTTCGCGTTCTTTGTACACAAGAGATAAAAAACAACATTTCCAATTGTTAAAACTATGAAATTCTAAACTTTCTGACTTCCTCGAAAATATTTTTTTTTTCCAAACGAAAAAACACAATTTCCATATTATTGAACAAAAAACAATATAATATCTCTAACCGAAACGAAACAGTCAATATTATTCATGTTTCGCTGTACAACAAAACAAACAAATAAAAAAAAAAAAAGGGAAAAACAAAAGTTTTCTGTGGAAGGGTGGTGAAAATATTCGAGCAGCCACAACTTTTTGCCAATAAAAAAGAGAGAAAGAGTACCAGCCAATTTAACTTCCCTTCCTGATCGGCTATTAGAATATTGAGGGGGAGAGAAAGATCGGGCAAGGGGGACGGGGTGGAACACAACCGATAACATCGATGCAAATTATCGCGAATACTCGACGAATATTTCCGATCAGTCGAACTTCACCCAGTTTCAATCTTTTATCCCGGCTGATGTTCGATGTTCCTCCCGCAGTCCTTCCTTTTTATGTTTCGCGATTGATGCGGCTGAAAGAGAAACGCCGTGAACAGGAAGAAGAGGGTTAACCACCCTTATCCCAAGAGAAATACCGCGTGATCTGTCAGAACAGACGCACCCATCTTCTTTCATTTCCTGTTCCGTTCTTCTTTTACCACGTAGTTGCTTTCTTTTGTGTATAAATAATATAAAAATATCAGTATTCTTTTTAGAACTTGAGACTGTTGTTAAATTACAATTTTTATACATCTAACTTTGGTTCTTGAAATTTTGAGAACTTTATTTTAGTGAATTAAGAATCAAGAATGTTAATTCGCCTCTGTGAAGAAGATAAAAATCAAGTTCTCGATGACCAACTCTCGAAGGTTGAGCGTGTAAATGCGGAAGACGAGGGACCGCGGTATTCCCTGGCTGGCATTTGGTATTCATATCGCTTGCTCGTGGTTGCAAAACCCGCCTTTTACATAGAAGCACCCGGAATAATACATAACCGAGCAGCAGGGGTAGCGTATTTATAGGGGGTTAGCTGATAAATATTGCATACTCGCCGCTATCCCTTGCTTTTCACCCCTCTCTTTCTCTCTCTCCACCCTCCGCTGGAATTTCGAGCATATTCTGCATAGACACTTCCCCCCCTTATTCGTGGACCTTCCCTTTCTACGCAGATGGAACCTTTCGATCTTCCTCCAAAAGAAAATAAATGATCCTCCCTATTGCGCGATGCGATGAATTCGAAACCGATTTTCAGGTCACACCAAATGGAGCAGAAGAAAAATAATATTCAAACATATAATTAATGTGCATATATTTTAAATTATTATTCAAAATTGATTAAAATTCTAGTTTAATAGGAGACAGGAATTTGATTTTGATGAAAAAGATATTTAAGCAATGCAGAAAAATGAAAATACTGTGTTACTTTGAAACACGACAACCTTATAATTTTTATTTCTGAGACACGGAGGTTGTAATTAAAATTCAGGAACGTCAGGAACTTGAAACTGTATCGAATCCCAAGCACGGCCAGGTACGGTTGCCTAAATAATATTAATAATTAGCGTCCTTCTTTCGAAGCATTTAGCAGCGACCGAAGGGGTGCAACTTCCCCAGAGTCGTCAGAGTTCCAAACTTTCAAGGTTCGGGAGTTAGGGCGGCTAAGCAAGTTCAACAGCGAGCTTCTTTCCTCTCCCGCGACTGATCCCGCGTAGTTTCCACGCGTGTGTACCCTCGACTCGATGAACTTGACGGGAAACTTCGCGGGCCCGTGAAAAGTGAGCGGCCTAATTAACCAAGTTTGCGCAACGGACCGATTTAGGTCAACCTGCGAGCTTATTTTTCAGCCACCCCCCTCTAAACGAGAAGATTTTTTCGAGAGGGATGATAGTTCAGCCGCTAGAGGCTCGCGCTGGTAATAATTCCGTTCGCGGGGACGCAAAAGTCCTTTTCAGGTTGAAACAGGGGATATCCCGGGCAACTAAGTCGAAGCATTATTTAATGGAAGAACTTCCGTCGCTTGAAAGGAAATTAGCCCCGGGCCGTTGTCCTGGAGGGTCGAGAATCGCATTATTAGGCGAACAAAAGCGTCCCGGGAGGAGGGGACAAAATTTCTTCACCCTCTTAATCCGACACGGCCACCTTTTTCATACATTTGTCACGGTTTCATGGCGGAACCTTTTATTTTGATCCGAACACGATTTGGGGCTGACTACGTCGTTCTTGTGCAATGTATCTCGATTTTAGCAATTTTTCAAAAGTAATTCGAAACTTGGAATAATTTGATTAACATTAGACAATTTTAAAAGTGTTTTCTTGTTTCCAAGGACTTGGGTTTTTATGAAGGCAAAGTACCATAGAACGGCCAATCAAGAGCCAGGTGGCACAGGTGTCCTCACGACTAACGTTTTTGCCTGGATAAGGGTATTTCTTTGTAGACCCCAGTCGCGAGCACGTTTTTGCTAACTTTAATAAAGGAATTTGTATAATTTTTTAAATTAAAATTTACAAGCACGACAAAAGCATTGAAACGCGTATTGAGCAGAATTGCATTTAATCAAATACTTTGGTGTACCAGAAAGAAATGCAATTGGGTCATGTTGCGTGCAATTATAACGATCGAATGACCGCCGCGCAAAATGTTATTTCAGAAGCCTTGTTCCCCCATTCGGCTCCGCAAACGCTGTCCACGAAATTCGATAGGATTCTCGTATTCATCACGAGCGAGATGGCCGAACACGACCGCAAATGATACACACTACGCGCAGCTGTAATAGCATGTTAATTATGTTGAATAGCATACTGGCGCTCCTTTGCGTGTAACTAACGCAACCCAGTCGTCACCGTGTTTGAAACTGTTGCGAGTACGGGAACAGGCCGGGCACACTAAGTTGTTCCACGGTCTAACAAGCAGCTGCCTATTAAATGGAAGTTACACGCAGCCAGGCCAAGAACGTACGAACCTTATCACGGAAGCAATGTCAACCGCGCTTCCCAGCTCCCGTTATTTCTAATTATAGTATCTCGTTCCGTGTTGTCGAACGTTCGCCTGCAAACTTGGATCGATCGCGTGATAAATACGAAATTTTGTCGGGAAGTCTGTCGCATTCGCTCGATCTTTTAACACTTTGACTGCCATGTCATCCACATTTTTGCAATTATTAGTAATTGAAATAGAAAAATATTGGACACAGGTGTTAAGAAAATGACGGGGTAAATTTACAAATATGTGATGACTTAAACCCCCTTTAGTTTAACGTATACTGTATTATATTCCATCTGGAACGAGATCCCGACACGGAACCACCCTAAAACGAACGATAGTCCATGCGTCGCCGACCCTCCGGACAAATGCTTCGGTCGCCCCGATACCAAACTCCTGTTAATTCGAAGAGAGCGAATAAAACCCGAGGAGCAAAGTTCCCGGCTTCCTTTACTTCCCAGCTAACTCAAAGACAAAGTCGCAGGAACTCGGTCTGGCTACGTCTGGCGTGGCTTCTCGAGGCCAGAAGTGGAACAATAACTCGCCAGGAAGATTTAGACGAACGATGAACGGCGTCGTGACGCACCGAGCCCTCGAGCCACGAAACACCTGGTGCATTTTATCAGCCGCAACGTTGCAGTTTGTGCTTTAAATAGCGCCAGGACCCCGGTATCGCCTGCCGCCTATTAACTTAATCGCCATGCAGCTTGGCGTGCACCTATGCGTGCCGCGTAACACCGCTCCTTAGGAAATTCGCCTTAATAACCCGCGCCGTGGTGAAACCCGTCGATGGACTGAGAGCCGAGAAGCAACTTGCACGTCCAAGTTCTCCGGTCACGTACACAGGGAAATAAGAAGGTAGGGAAAAGGGCACGTTCCTTGGTCGCGAGTCGAACGCACGTTTTACAAGCGCCGTTAAAACTTGTCCCAGCGGTGGAACTTTTTCCTTTCTCGGGCTTCGCTCGAAGCTTACGGGACGCGGTGAACTTGAATTCGTCCGGGAAATTCATTATCGCCGGCCGGGCTTTCGTGACTGAGATCCCACGATGCCGGAGAATGTCGCCGGCTCGTGTTAAATCGAGCTTCCCGTGATGCATTCGATCGTTCGTGGCGCTCTCTTGCTTCTCAAATGAAATTTTTTCAGTTAACTTCGAGAAGAGAACTGAGCGCTGAGACTTTAACCCTTTTCGAGACACAGTATTTTATCTTATTACATTAGTTTATCTATTATTGTATAAGTAAGTTATGATACGTAGTGAAAATTTTTTAGGAAAAGATAAGAAAAGCTTCGGTATTTTTCAACACGCAGGTGATATTTTTTTGCACACAGGTGTTTATTTTCCGAGGACGTATACACAGGAAGCTTTTGGGAGAGAAAGGGTTAAATGTACATAGGAAATTGCGGGAAAAGAGGCGCATGTACCAGCGATGCGCTGTGTCAAGGTAGACACCGTTTAGGTGAACGATCGATAGAGCAGGTGGCAGCACATCGGTTCCCCTGGTGTGTTTCCGGTACTCCGGCGACCAGGTCCACAAGCGATTTCGTTGTTTACGAAAATTTCGGGAATCGATTCGATTTTCCATAAAACTCATTGTCGCCACCGACGACAGAAGTTCGAACGAAACCGATCAGCAAACATACAATTTTAGAGTGTCAATAGAATTATTAAATTAGGTCCTGTCAATTAATTGTCGAGCGCGAGATTTTTAATTACTTGCAAGAAGTAATTGTATGTAGCGCTAGAAGGGTTAAGAACATGGATTCCCAACCGCAGGGGAGCCAGACAGATTTTCCCGGTACAGAACGCGCTAATCGCAGTGAAATCGTTCAATGGATGATCAGACAACTGAATAAACGTTCTACTTACTTTGCGTATGTCTTCTAGATTGTGAATTTCCGGCGACAATCCGCCGTGTACGCAGAGGAACTGTTGGTTCATGAGGGCCGCGAGTGGTAGACAGTCGAATGCGTCCATACACGCGTCGTACACCCTCTCCGAGTATTTTATTTTACCTGAAATCAAACAAACGGCAACCATGAATCTGGTTACATCTTTTTAAATCTGAAAATAAATTTCAAATAATTTTAATATTTTAGTAACATTAATATTGTAATATCGCAAAAATGAAATAATAGCACTTTAAATAATTGTAATTGCACAGTGTCAAATAGAGAAAGCTATTACACTAATTAGAATTTATATTTGGCAATTAATTCTCTCTCCCACGGTCTCCATAATGGCCCTCTGTGACATAGCACAGCTTAACTAGAATTATTAACCCTCCTACTCCCAGAAATAACGTGCACCCCTGACTAGATATTTTCTCAAAATTTTATCGCTGTTTTTGTTCAAACATTGTCATAAATGGTTAACGGCTAGATCTAAACCTTGCAAAAACATGGAGGAACGACGCTTCTTTTGTCGAAGCCGAAGGGCGCGAAGGGGATAAGAGGTGGAAAAAGGCTCCGGGGAGCAATGAAGAAGGGACGGGCGAGGGTGTTTTGTGCCTGTGTAATGGGAACAACGAATTCGAGGATCATTTCGTCTGCGGTGGCCACCCCGCCCGTGGAGAATAATAAATCCCTCTATCGAGGAAATTCCTGTCGGATCGAATGAAAAATAAAATGAAACAGGAAACGCCCGGTGTGCTTGCTTCTTCTTCGCTTTGTTCGAACTCTGGTATTAATTCTCTTATTTCTGTTGTACCTTCCTTCCGTATTTTACGTCTGATTGCTTGATTCGTCCGAGGGGATATTGGAGTTTCTTTGATGTCGATCGTATTAATTGTTTCTCTTCATTCTTTGCCTTATGTTCTCTTCTGCGGCTCAAATAAATTAGTTCTTTTCCTTTCCTATTCATTTAACGTTATACAACTGGATTAGGTGGCTGGGTATTGTTTGTTTTTTAATTTTCAGATAAACATAATACATAAGGTATCCAGCGCTTACTTAGTTATTTTCTGTGTTCCAAATTTAGTTTTAATAATCACTTTTTGGGTTAAAATTAATTAAACAGAAAATATAAACACGGGGAGTCCTACCGATTTTACCCAAAACTGAGCTTGGTCTCAGATTTCAGCAAAATTTCTGCCTAATTCTACCGGATTGCTATTCATTGCTACCAACAGGTCCTCGAATTCCCTTCAACTTCTCGCTGATCTTCATAATAACCACCTGCACCCTCCGCAACAACACCCAAAAAGGGCTTAACCCAAATCCTGAAGTTGCTCAACTTCCCAACGAGTCTCGGCTTCAAGTTCTCCCCCCGTTGGATTCGCAATTCTTTCCTCGTTCCAATTTCACCGTGCTCCTCGACAAACATAACGAACCAACCGACTCGTGTACGCTAAGCCTCGATCGAGCCAACTTCCAAGGTCGAGACGTTTCCTCGTAACATCTCGACCAGGGGTGATACAAGTGACAGCCCCGACCCGGCAATCTGTCCGGCTTCGCCGACAACAAATCTTCGGGGGCTGCCCGTTCGACGGATACCGCGTGACTTGTTTTATCGATGAGAAATTCTTCTCCGCCCGGAAGTCGAACGCCGCCGGACGGACGTTTCCTCGTGTACAACAACGCTTCGTCATCCTGTCCGTCCGCTCGATGGCCCTTCTCGATGAAACAACAACGCTGATTCCCTGCTAGGCCTGTTTCTGTTCAAACACCTCGAAGATGCTTCGATTTTGAGAAAATTGTTTTCTCTGATTAATTTACCATTTGTATTCGAGAATTGAAAGCGCAGAGAATAAAATTCAGGAATTTCGAGAAACCATCTCAAATTAACTCAATGTGTTTTGAATTATTAATCGAAGAATTCAAAATAGAGAGCATTTTTTAAAAATGAAAATAAAAAGGAAATTCTAAAGGTTGATTTAAATTTGTTGCAAATGAATTGAATATATCGGATATCGGATAATTTTCAGACGATAAATTCAATCTGAATATCCTTTTTAATCGTGGAACCGAGACTTTCCCATAAACATACAACGCGGTACCTGGCGAATTAATTAATCGATTTCCCGTCAGGTGTTTTGCGTAACCTCGCGATTAAAAGTTAAACAGCCGGAAATAAAAGGGGCCGGAAGTTCGTCGTGCTCGTTTATTGTTCAAGTTGATGACGTCGCCGTGACGTCACGTCGAGCCAATTAATCAGGTATTTGAAGTAACCAAATAAGCCGCGAGACCAGGTTTTCCCAGCAAATTACTCCCATTGATATCCTTTAATGAGACAAACACGTGTCAAAAGGGTGGTTTCGATGACAAACACTGGTAGCTTTTCATTTTCGAATTATTAGCTCTTTAAATACCATGTAACGATGCAAATTATATCGTATTTGATTTGTGAAATTATTTATTTTGATATATAACAGATAATTATTTAGTTATTAAGTATTTTGAAAATGATGACAACTTTCATGGGGGTTGCAAATGAAAAATCTTAAAATTAAAAATTAACAAAATCAAATTTCTTATATGTAATTTATATTAACACGACAGCTACCACTTAATCGAAGACGAAGTAAGAACTCCACAGGCACTCGAATGACGAGTTAATTCGTCGTCTCCAATTACCAAGCAAAGAATCTTGAAAATTCTACATCAACACCGAACTAATGATTTTCTTGCAAGTATTCGATAAAAAGTTTTCCTCTTAATTAAAAACTCATCTCGATTAACCCTCTACCTTTTGAAGATTATAAAATGTCAAGCAACGATTAACTTCTGCTATCATTTTTCTTTTTCTAATTTCAACAATTCTGCCACTGTCGAAGTATCCTCCCTTTTTCCCAAGTTTCCTAAAATAATTATTCCTACTACTATAGTATGTTGCTCGTTATTTTGTAACCAGGTATTTTTAAGTTGCTGCTAAAATTTCCGAGTGCAAGGGGTTAAGGATGAAGGATTCCTTCACTTTTTTCTAAATCACCCCCGCGAAATTTCCCTCTCTACGAAAACAAAAGGTGTAAGTAGAAAATCATAGACGAGTTTCGGGATCGTTCCTCGTTCTTCGCTTATTTATTCGGGCCAGGGGCTCGTAAATGAGCTCTCGGGGAGTGTGACGACGATATACCGAAAGAAAGTCAAGGGGGACGGAACTCGATCCTCGTTAATACAACGAGGCTGAAACCGCGGGCAAAAAACGAGGACGGACAAGAGTTATGCTCGACGTGCAATTAACGACGCTCGACAACGAACGTCTTAATTATTACGCTCCTAGTCGTGTGATACTGATTGTTCTGGTATTCCGGCGACGCTTGGAAATCGAATTCGAGGGGTACCCCTTCAGTGTATTTGATAGAAATTGATACGGTTATTGAAGGATCGTTATTTCCTTCTTTGTTGCTCCGCGATATGAATCTTTTCCTTGATGAAATGGACACACATCAATCTGACAATTAAATAAAATTAAATTATATTATTCCAGCCTATCTGAACTTTAGAAAGTTTTATAATCCTTTGATCGAAGTAGAAATTAAAATTTGCAAGCAGAAATTAATGGCAAATATTTTTACAAATTTTGAGAAAATTAGGGGTTGGTTGCAATTAGAATAGTACAAATTCTTTGCTATTTAATCAATATTTCTCTCGTCGTTTTTCAAAGTGGAAATTCCGTTCTTTCAATAAAAAAAAGAAAATCTAACGATTCAATCCAACCAATGAGATCCAACGAGCCGATTCGAGGAAACGATCTATCGTCCGGAAAGCATTCGTTCACGGTAGCAGCCGAGGAGGAACACGTTCCGGAGTACAAGCTCCATCCAATTTCGTGATCCCAGAGGGTCCGCGCGCAATCAGCGATATCTCGAGATTCCGCGTGCTGCAGCTCGCGGAAAAGCCCCGTATCGATTCTGGAAAATTGTCTGATATTGGGTCAAGCCCGCGTCTATTTACCAGCCGATCGCGTTAACTCGATACGCTACGCCCCGTAACGTTTATGATTTGAATAGGCGCCGATTCCCATCGGTATCAAGCGTTTCCTTGCTGATTTTCCGTCCGAGCGTCGATCTCGATCGAGAATTATTCCTCGACAGCGCGTGATTTAACGTTCCCGAAACACCTCTGCGCGAGTGTTTCTGAACATTTTTCCTTCCAGATAAATTTATAAACTTCCTTTGATGAAAGTTTCTCTGTTTCGAAAAGTACATTTCCAGAGACGTTTCCGGTAATTTTCTGGCGTGGAAATGATGAAAAATGTATGAGGTATCAGTGATTGTTCGTAGAAGTTAGTTTCTGCGACGGCATTTCAGATTCTGTTTCGGACAAACGCAATTTTAACGTGTCTGACCACACACGGGTGCTTCCACTGCGAGTCAGCTCTATATTCAATACTTAAAATAATACTTATCAAAGTAATAAATTTAATTAAATGTACGTACCCTGTAGCCTTATTTTTATTTTTATTTCTTACATACTGCAATAATAATTTACTATTTATATTTCAGCACAAAGAGTCCAGATTTAATTTTAACGGAGTTACATTTGATCCTCCCATGAAAGCATGCACACGAATATACAGAGCATGCAGCGTCAAAATGACTCGCCCGGGGTGTTAATTTTTATTACAATGCTTATAATACGCGGCATCAAAAATTCATGGGAAACGTTCCGTACGTGCAGACGATAAAAGCTGCAACAAGCTTTACGATTCGACAAGAAAACCTCGTAAACGTCATCCGTGTCGGCGTCCGAGGCCAGATAAACGACTTTTCCGTGGAATGATCATCGAACGAGCAATAGATCGGGTTTCCGGCGCGCTCGCGCGTGATTTTGACGAACAACGAGCTCATAAAACATCCGGTGGCCACGCTGCGACCCCCTCCGCCCCGGATACGGGATCGATAACGCCCGACAGGATATCAACGACACGTAATTCCAACCCCTAATAAAGATTAGCGGTTGATTCGTGGACTTTTCATTCGCTAATTGAATAATTACATCGGTTGACAAAGAATCAGTTCCGTTTAGTCATGAAATACAGTTTAAAGGTGTTTATTTGCCCCTTTTTTTCCTGATAACAAACATGCAAGTATTTATTTTGGAAACGTAAGTGTAAATATAAAGTTTTCAATATTTCTATAACTTACAAATATAAATAAATGAAGGTATTTAACGGTAGATTTTTTTTTAGAAATTATATGCAACAAGAAAGACGTCTAAAATAAAAGGAAAACCTCTTTGTTCATTTTATAGAAAGAGAATCCATTTGCCCACCAAGAAATTCTTTTAATTCTCTATCGCAACACGATAACGAAAAAGTAAATTGAATTTTTCGCGGTTCGTCATTTATCTTCTTTTTATCCTTTTCCTTTTAGTTGAAACGGAATAGTTTTTTGAAAATTTTCAATCGAACGAAAAAGCCACGAAAGGTCAGTTCAAGGATTAGTAACTATTCGGTTTGGAAAGAGATTACTTACATTCTTGTTTAAATGTGAAATATTCCGTGAGATGACGGCACTCGTGATTCCCTCTGAGAAGGAACAGTGTGTTTGGATGGCACAATTTAAGTGCCCACAGGTACAACACGCACTGCAACAGAAAATTCAGAACGAAATTAATAAACTTCGTCTCACAGCTGGTCCCTATTTAATTAACTTCTCAAACGAACGCGGTAGCAAACTGAAAGTTTCAATTTGAGAATTAGCTATTTGTAAATGTAATAATTAAAATTTCAATATGTCTCACTACGTGTGTCCAAATTACCTCGCGATCAGGTACAGTAATCAGTCGACCATGAAATCAATGAACCATGAAATCTTAATAATTATGAAATACGTTAAAAGGAAATAAAATTTTGTAAAAGTAATAATTATTTAATATAAGACCATAAAATTGTAACAATTATAACAAAATCTATAACCCACCCATCCATAAGTATTATAAAAATAACAATATTCAATAATTATAACGATTAACAAATGAATAATTAGAAAATACACTGAAATTAATTAAAATCGTTTAAAATAAAGTAAAATTTGGTAGACATAATAATTATTCCATATAGAACTATAAAATTATAATAATTATAACAAAACTTGCATAATTGTAATAAAGTAATAATGTTAAATTAATAAAATAATTAAATAAATGAATAACTGCGAAATTAAGGAATATGAAGAAAAAACTCATGCATGAGTGATTTCGGGAACCGGTAACAATAGTCAGTCAACCATGAAACCAATGAACCATGAAACCATAATAATTATAAAATACGTTTAGAGAAAATAAAATTTTGTAAAAGTAATAATTATTTAATATAAGACCATAAAATTATAATAATTGTAACAAAATCTACAACCCACCCATCCATAAGTATTATAAAAATAACAATATTCAATAATTATAACAATTAACAAATGAATAATTATAAAACACGTTTAAAGAAAAGAAAATTTTGTAAAAGTAATAATTATTTAATATAAGACCTTAAAATTGTAATAATTATAACAAAATCTATAACCCACCCATCCATAAGTATTAAAAAAATAACAATATTCAATAATTATAACGATTAACAAATGAATAATTATAAAATACACTAAAATTAATTAAAATCGTTTAAAATAAAGTAAAATTTGGTAGACATAACAATTATTCCATATAGAACTATAAAATTATAATAATTATAACAAAATATGCATAATTGTAATAAAATAATAATGTTAAATTAATAAAATAATTAAATAAATGAATAACTGCGAAATTAAGAAATATGAAGAAAAAACTCATGCATGAGTGATTTTGGGAACTGTTAGTCAGTCAACCATGAAGTCAATGAACCATGAAGTCTTAGTGTTATATAAACGCGACGAATGTCAAATTCTGTCAGTCCTGTTCGAGATGTCAAAGAGTTCAGAATCAGAAGGGTGGTCTACCATGGGTCAATCTGGAGGTAACCATGGGACAATCTTGGATCGAACTTGGGTCAATCTGAAGCAGTCTTCGGTCAATTTTGGATCAAACCTGGGTCAATTCTGGAGCAGTCTTGGGTGAATTCTGGAGCAGTTACTTGCTGAATGCAGTAGCAGTGCAGTAGAAGAGATCTACGATCGGTGAGTCGCATGCTTTATGGTTCCTCCGGTTCCCATCATGTCGTAGGACGAAAGGTCCGAAACGACACGGGAACTGGTTGTAATTTTTCTTATTTTGAGCGAGCATAGTGACCACGAATGTTATTCTACAATTGTATAATAATATTCGTGAAATCTATTTGTCTATTTGCATATGTATTAGCTCAGGATAGGGGTTTTCTTGTACGTCACGTATTTAATATTCGTATATCAAGTTTAGAATAATTTTTAAAGTACAGAAAATTGTATAGAAGTCGGATGACCCTCCGATTTCACTGACAATTTTCTTTCTAAATTTCTTACGTACAAGAGAACAATTCGCGGAGTAGATTTCGATATCAAAGTAATGATTAATAATGTCTTTACTTAATGTTAGAACATTTACTTTGATATTGGAATCTCTCGAATATCGAACTGTAGATACATATTTATTTCTACGAAAAGTTTCTTTCATTTTCTAAACGTAGAGTCATTTTTGCATTAATTCTCGAGTCTTGCATTAGTAAATCTTTTCTAAATTCTTTCGAAATTCAGTATACTTTTATTAAAGTAGTTTTTCATTTTCAAAATTCTTTCTAAATTCAGTATACTTCTATTAAAGTAGTTTTTCATTTTCAAAATTAAATTCACTTTGCTATCAATTCTATTAAGAAAGTATTAGAGTCTTTGCCACTAATCATACTTGTTAGCTCAGGATTTTCAGCAAACATGAAGACATACGGTAGGTGAAATTTCACCTGGCCTTGTCCATTTTTATGCCCGATGTTCATACGTGTACTTAGATGTACACGAATGAATCAGGGCAGGTGGACAAGGTGTAGTTTTAAGTTTAATCTTTTTGGCGATTGACAATCGATTAGTGAATTTAATACGATACAAGTTCCATATGTGTGTGTGTGTGGTTAGGATGTGGAATTTGTATCGATTAATTGAATTAAAGACCATCTAAAGTAATAAATCAAAATTATTTGCTCAGCTATTAGAGTCACTTACATATTCACTTTTGCATTTGAAACATTCACTATCGATTGTCAGTCGATTTCAGCAAATCAGGTATGCTTTTAATTAGAGTATGATTGTGAATTTGAACTCGGGTGTCGGAGACGTCCCGGGACGTTCTCCCTAGGATTAGGCTATTTTGCACCCGGGTGGTGTGCGTGAGAATCGTGGAGTGTGTGTGTTGGTGTGATTGAGTTTTGCACAATTTTTAAATATAGCATCAGGCAGGCAGGTAGTTTACTTCTGTATGAGTGATTTAGTTTTTAAGTAGGCAGGGCCAGAGCAAGCTTTCATGTTTCATACATGAGAAGTTTGTATCTGGGGTAGCATTAAACGAAAAATCGAAAAGAATAATCAAAATGCAAATGAAATTAGATTTCCAATATTCTTGATTTCGATTTTTCGTCAGGCCAAGCCTTAGTTTGTAAGTCGTAGTCGTGGTTCTAGACCCGATTACAAAAATCAAGTATATCAGTGAAGTGTTCAGTGAAGTGAAATACATTTTGCGATTGCATATTCTTTTCTTTTTGGAAATAAAATAAAAAGGGAACAGTAGTGGAAATAGAATTATTAGATTGGCAATTTTTACATTATTCACTTTAACTTAGTATGTATAATAATTTTTGGTCAAATCAATTTCCTTCCATTTGAACAAAACCTTGTTGCCAGTCTAATAATTTCATTTCACGTATGTTTCTTTTTGTTTTATTTAACAAAAATTAAAGAGTGTTCGAGCAATCGTAAAATTTCGCGAGTGATATTTGTGAGGCTTGATTAGCCGAAGAGAGAAGAGGCTATACGCCGAAGAGCCCAGAGGGGAACTATCAATGATTGTCCATCTAAAGATGGACAGTCATTCTACTGTCACTATGCTCGCTAATTTTTGCTATCTTTCGTGTTTTATGCTTTACAGCTACCTTTTATTTTATTTTAAACGGTACGAATAGTTCCGTGAAATATTAAGCTCGACATTTTGCGAGTTTAATATCGTTCGTTACCGAATCGCGATTTTCTTTTTCTTTTTGAGTTTATTAACTCATTTACCACTTAATTTTATAATATTCTTCGTTTCTCACGATTTCATTATTTAATCCTTACTCACTTGTTCTCTGATTGTTGCACTAATTATATTTGCTATTTCCAGGGTTTAATTTTAACAAATACTTTTTATACTTTCATTTCGTTGCTGATATGTTTATTTAAATACCTTCCTTTCCCTTCCTCAAATCCTACATCCATTAACTTCAAGTTATTTTTACGTCCCTTTTTCTTTCATATTTCAATTTCCCCGACATACCCCTTATATTATAAGAATAAGTGCACATATCTAATACCTCTTTTCTTTCAGGCTGGTAATCGATATCGATACTCGATACAAATTTTTCTGAATTTATAATTTAATGTTCTGAGATTCTAGCACTAATTATGTTTACTATTTCCAGGATTTTATTTGAACAAATTTTTACACTTGTTTTGTTGCAAATATTCTTATTACAATAAATTATCTCACACCTTAAATACATGAGTTTCACTTCCTCGAGTCCTATATCCCTTAACTTTAAGTTAGTTTTAAGTTCCCTCTTATATTACTATTAGTAATAAGAATATGATATTGAATTACATAGTGCGTATACCGTGCGTGGGAGGACGGGAGGGCACGGGACACAAGTTCTTCATCAGGTAACAAGCTACCTGATGAACAACTTGTGTCAATTGTAAGCACTTTCTACTTTAAACTGTACTTGTCGAATCGAAGGCTTGCCACCTTTGCACTCCGCATTAGTTTATAGTTTATATTTCATATATTTTCACCCACAATTCGCTTTCGTTCGGTATCCTCGATGTCAGGCGCGACGTACTCGCTCGCGTTGCAAGCCGGCTGCACGAGGGTAGACCATTCGGTAATTCTTGTTGATCGTAAGCCGTCTGTCATCATCTGGTATCTCATCTGAGTTGGCCAGTGGGGGTTGAGTCGTGCTGTGGCCTGGGGTCGGGTGGGAGTTTTGAGGGTACTCGATAGTAACCGGGGCGGGTCTGCGGCCTTGATCGATGGTAGTTTCAGACTATCCGATCGAGGTCGGGGTTTGTGATGGGGCTCGCCTCGGTCAGACCCCCTTCAAACGGGGGCAGTGGAAAGCCTTGTCACAGCCCTCGCAGGCAACGTCTCTCTCCTCTATCTGGTACGCTCAGGCTCGACTCGATTCCTTGATTGATCTACGTCATGATCAAGTTCACGTAAGCCGCGATCTGGCTCTTACTGGCCAACTCCGGTGGGTTACTGTTGGTGAAAGGTGCTGACACTGGGGTTGCTGGGTGGCCGTGAGTACGTCGTGTGCACACGGGGATACTTTTGGATTAAAGCGAATTCTTTGCTTAGCTCGCGTTTCTTTCTTCTTACTTTCTTCATTAGAGTCATTTTGCACTAAGTATTCTTTTCAAAATTTCTTTATTTCACTTTCATTTTTCGAAGTTCCCTTCATTTAAATATTCTATTTCATTTTCATTTTTCCAAACTTCCTTAATGGCAATCCTTCGAAGTAAGACAAGTACAGACTTAGAGTAGGGAGTGTAGGATAGGGACCTTGTGATTAGTTTTAAGGTAGTTAAGTTAAGTTAAGCACGGACGTCGTGGGATCATCGAGGGAACGCACAGGACATCGAGGGATTTGCGTTTAAGTTAATTTTAAGACTAGTTTTAGTCGATTGTAGGATGTTTATAAGTGTGAGTGGGAACTAAGCGAATGGGTTCTTTTGTTTCAGGTCGGGTCACAATCGTAGCCACCTCCTCGTGGTGTGACCTGGTAATCGATATCATTTTCTAAAGACACAAAACTGTAGAAAAATCGAATCCTTAGAAAATGATATCGAGCCAAGTGCTACGAACTGCTGTAAAATAAAGTATTACTCGAATAATTAAGTCTTCTCTTTGCATTACCTATCCATCCTCAATCCTTTATCCCATATAATTAGAAAGTGCGTATACCGTGCGTGGGAGGACGGGAGGGCACGGGACACAAGTTCTTCATCAGATAAGAAGCTACCTGATGAAGAACTTGTGTCAATTGTAAGCACTTTCTACTTTAAACTGTACTTGTCGAATCGAAGGCTTGCCACCTTTGCACTCCGCATTAGTTTATAGTTTACATTTCATATATTTTTACCTACAATTCGCTTTCGTTCGGTATCCTCGATGTCAGGCGCGACGTACTCGCCCGCGTTGCAAGCCGGCTGCACGCGGGTCGTCGACCATTCGGTAATTTTCGGTGATCGTAAGTCATTTTCCATCATTTGGTATCTCACTTGGGTTGACCAGCGGGGGTTGGTCGTGCGGGGCTTGGGGTGGTTTTGAGTCCTGAGGGTTACTGGCTAGTTACGGGAGCGGCCACGGGGTCTCTGTGATGGGCTCGTCTCTGTTAGTCCCCCTTTCAACGGGGGCTGTTTCGAGTTCCAAAACAGGTTTCACGATGGTTCAATTCTGTGCTAGTCGGTACCCTCAGGCTTGATTCCATTCCTAGTTTACGTAAGCCGCGATCTGACTTTTGCTGGTCCTCTTAGGTGGGGTACTGGGTGGTGGAAGGTGCTGGTCACTGGGGTTGTTGGGTGGCCGCGAGTACGTCGCGTGCACACGGGGATACTTTGGGACTAAAGCGAATTTCTTGCTTTGCTCGCGATTCTAATTAGTTTCTTGATTAGAGTCACGTTAAATTACTTTGCTCTTAGTATTTCTATATTTCAATTTTATTTCTCCAAACTTCTTCATTTTAATTTTCACTTCTCTAACTCTTCGTGATGGCAATCCTTCGAAATACGATAAGTACAGACTTAGGGTAGAAAGATGCAGGTAGGGACCTTGTGATTAGTTTTAAGGTAGTTAAGTTAAGTTAAGCATGGACGTCGTGGGATCATCGAGGGAACGCACAGGACATCGAGGGAACCAGGACATCGAGGGATTTTTCGTTTAAGTTAATTTTAAGATTAGTTTAAGGTTTTTGTAGGATGTTTATAAGTGTGAATGGGAACTAAGCGAATGGGTTCTTTTGTTTCAGGTCGGGTCACAATCGTAGCCACCTCCTCGTGGTGTGACCTGGTAATCGATATCATTTTCTAAAGCCACAAAATTGTATAAAAATCAAGTCTTTAGAAAATGATATCGAGCCAAGTGCTACGAACTGCTGTAAAATAAAAACTTACTTGAATTCTTAAGTCTTCTCTTTGCATTACCTATCCATCCTCAATCCTTTATCCCAATATGTATATACATATAATTACAATAGTATATGATATAAGATATTTATAGATAACTTTAATTATCTGCAAAAATAAAAATTATTGACAGCGCAAGGAAATTTTTGATCACGTATATCTTCTACGAAGTGGAGCTGTTTTACGAGACCGATCGCGTTCATGCAAAAACGCAAGGATAACGACAACGTTCGTTACACACTTTTTCTGGGAAATATTCTTTTTATAGACACCGACGAGAAACACGATTCCATAATGTAAAAGTGAAAACGCGAGTTACTGTTTCGAGGAGCTGTTAACGTTCGTGTTATTTATCCCGCTCGCTCGTCTTTCTGTCCCCTTCCCTGTCTCTTTCCCTCCGTCCAAGCCCGGCGATCTCTTTCCCTCTCCTTATAATTTATAACGTGCCACGAATTAAATTCGCCTCGTCGAAACAACCAAGCTCGTGACTCGTAATGCGGTCTAAATGTGACAACGACCGCCACTCGTGATCGCGTTTCGTTCCTCGTATTTTGGCAGACGCTGTTCCTCGCAAAAATCCAAACGGGACGCGTTTGTCTTCGCCTTTTCCAGGGGAAATGATTTTTTATCGATTCGTGCAGATTTTCTTGACAAAAATGAATGTATTTAAAGCAAATTACATATCTAAAGCAAGTATTTCTCAGTAAACGATATTCCTTCGTTTCAAAATTTTATTATATTATAGAAAATATCATACCTGTATTTAAATGTCTGAAAATATAATATTTCGAAATTTCTAAGTTTCTAAAAATGAAATATTTCCGTTTCCAATTTCTCATTTAATTAATTGCAAATAATTTTATTGAATACATTGACTGGGAGTAAAATGGCAAATTCGAAATTAAATGAAACTGTATCGACGAACAGGGGTGGAAGAATTCTTTTAATTTTCCAAATGAAATCGATTCGAATTCGGGAGTAATCACGGAATAAACCGACGATGAGTACGACTCAGTTAACTGGTGACGGGTTAAATAAAGCATCGTGTAAAATCGTCCGTTAGGTTTGTTCCGCGTGGCATCCTCAGGCTCGAAATCGCAAAGGCATTCACCGTCGGGATGAAAAGAGGTATTATTCGCTTTATTTCGTGCATCAGCTAATTAATTGTCGTGCCCGTCCCGCGACGGGACGAGGAGAGATGACAAAATTACCGGGGACTGGCATGCATCGCGAAACAAAAGCGCCTACGCGAGACACCGTCGTTTACGTTTCAACGTAATTGGCCGGCACATAATTAATCTTCACCGTTCCCGAAACGCACGGTTGATTCGATCCAACTGTATAAGTGTGCCGTTTGTTCGCGATATTTATCCGACAACCGGTAGAAAATGTTACGATCTTGGCAAACGAGTGGAATACCATCTTGGTGCTCTTAGAATTTTAGTATATTAGAATATTAGTACAGAAAATGCTTATACTGCAGTATTGAACTAACATTTTAGTTCACAACACCCCCAGAGTGTGCGATCCTAGAGGAGAACGTAAGATTTTTTCAATCGAATCGATATAGAACAATGGGATAATAATTTATTTAAAGTCGGTACAGTGACGATGCATCCGTACGATGGGTAAACAATCGTCAAAACTTGGCCATGCATGGAAAATCAATATCGAATATAGTAGGGTGAGAGAGGGGTAGGTGGGGCAGCGCATCATTTATTCATCGCGTATACACGTTTGTTTCGAATGCGGCCATCCACAGGTATAAATGCACATTGTACGCGAGCATATCCTGGTTCAGGAACAATTGCATGAATAGCTGTGAACACGGTCGAGCCGTAAGCTGTCGGTTTATTGCTTTCTGTCGCGAGCTTGTCTACCAGACGTATTTTCATTTCACGGGTCCAATCGCAAGAAAGAAGCCACGAAATATCAAAAGCTCAGGTTTTTATTCATTCTCCACTCAACTCGGTGTCAAACAAATTGATCAAAATCAGACACAGGCAAATTAAATATTCTTTCCTTGTTTGTATTTCAAAATATTATGACGCGTAAGAAATTTAAAATTAAAATTCCACAATTACTGCACAGGGTGCTAAGTATTTCAACACCGACTGTCACGCTACAGCCGTCGAAAATTTCATTCTGAATAAATTTTGCACTCTATTCGCGCAGTATTTTATTTTCATTACTCATAATTCCAAGCGTCCAATAAAGAAGTCCAGGCCCTGGATATTTCGAAATGTTAATTGGAACGATCGATGTAAGAAGGATAAAATTGACGGGGAGGGGGGACAAAAATCTGGGCTTAAAAATAACTTGACCCATTTATAATGCCGATAACACCGATGATAATGCCCAAGTAATTAGACTTTGCAGCGAGCCGGAGGTTTAATCAGGCAACTTATTCGAGCCGGAAGTACACGTGAGACCATAAAACATTCAACGATTCCGATCAGTAGATTGCCAATTAACGTCCCACGAGTGAAATTAACGATTCACCCTGTCCAATAATTAACGACAGCGAATAACAATAACGGGCCGAATATCGTGTTCGTTTATGCACCGGGCGGAGAGTTACAGGGAATATTACTCGTCGGACGTTAACGTTCGCTGATTAATAGAAATTTGGAAAATGATCAACGATACGCCCGCCTTTGTCCTGGTCCTGGGATTACGCGTACGCTTTATCCGCGTTTCCATTATGCGACGACGTCGTCGCCGTCGCCGTCGTCGTCGTCGCTGCCGGCTCTGCCAACGCGTTTATGAAACCATTCTCATTTTATTACGCTAGACGAGGTATATTAACTCTCTAAATATACTGTCACGTCTATAAACACGACTCTAAACACGGAATGAGCGTAAAAAACAATTTGGTTCCAGCTCGTATACTTCAATTTATTAACTCCTCTTTCTTTTCATTCGACAAAGGTCAAATTATGCTCTGAGCGAAGAACAGCCTTTGAACGTTGCAGGAAATATATTAAAAATAAGGTAATTATTATTTTACTAGCTCTTTATAGTGGTAGTTTATAGTTATTAGTTTTGATTTTTTACAATAGCAGGTTCCAAGATTCTAAAAATACAGTGGTTCGATGTTTCTAAGTTCCTGAAAATATGATATTTCCAGGTTCTCGAATTTCTGGAGCAACGGTACTCCAAAGTTACCTAA
The DNA here is from genome assembly GCA_022405125.1 of Anthidium xuezhongi. Classification (NCBI taxonomy): domain Eukaryota; kingdom Metazoa; phylum Arthropoda; class Insecta; order Hymenoptera; family Megachilidae; genus Anthidium; species Anthidium xuezhongi. The sequence goes on from CM039639.1 coordinate 5,904,680, forward strand.
TTTCTAAAAATACCATATTTCAAAACATTCGGTTTCCTGATATTCCAAAATTTCCGAAATCCTAAGAATATCTTCAAACGTTCCCGATTTTCAAATATAATATATCTTTCTTTTAAAATATGAACAGAATTCTCTCAATTAAAAGCGGTATTCTTGATCTTCGCTGTTCAAAGGTGTTTCAGGATTTATTCGTGATCAGAAATTCTGCGAATATTTTAAAGCATTCTCCAGCATGTCGCTGTTATACAGCAATAAAACTTGCTTCCGAAGATATTATACGCTCTCAGAAGATATGAACCGGCACGTCTCATTCGACGTCTCTCAATTTAACTCATCGAAACTTTCAGCCGACAGATGTTGTTCTCAGGTGGATGTTAGAATGCTCTTCTCGTTTAAAGGAATTCGTTGCCGGTCTAGAACTCGAGGAAATTGGTTACCAAGCATTCACTGTGTCGATGTGCGTGCAACGGGAGCAAGAACGATTTCAGGGTGCATACAACGTGGAACGTATTGTCCTGACACGCCTGTTGCAATTGTGGATACACCCTTTAAAAAGGAATCTATCTTTTTTTAGATTAGATTTTAATGAGAAGCCAGGTAAAGTAGTTTAATTGCAACTGGTCAAAAAATGATTTTCCACAATTTATTTTGTCTGAGTTTGCAAATTGAAAAATTATTCTTTGGATAAAGGAATATCGAATCAAACATGCTTGCAATTATTATTTACACGCAGTATACAATAAGAATTATTGTGCGATACACCTATCTTGAGAGTCAAACATTCTAATGACAAACGAGCTGTCGCCCAAACGACCCTTCTATTATTAACAGGTTGGTTCGAATATTGTTATAAAACGATTACATTTAACAGCCCACTGAATTATTACATATCAATTAAAGTCATCGCCAAATTGGTTCTGACAAACAACAAAAGACAGACTTAAGACCCTTGAAGAAGTTAGACACAATACTGCTTAACGTTTGCTATTTTTGATTTATTATCTTGGCAGACGATAGCGCTGCGTGTCACTCATTCAGACGACGTCGCCATAATCGTCGTGGGTGGTGTTCGTCATCGTACCAGATCGCCCCATTCTCGTACGTTTGTTCAATTTGTTAAGACATCTCGTGATCCGCGTTAGATTTTATCGTTCGAGACGGTTTTCAATTTTTCGAAACCTTCTAATGATACACGACGAATAATGAAGAAAAATTGCTCTACGACGGTTCTCCTGGCGAATCATTATTTATAGCTTCAGGGACTTTTTTTCAGAGCCGTTTGGAGAGTTAAATAAATCTTATACATAATATTAATAATATAAGATAGTAAATTCAAAGCTTGAATTTGAAAATTAACCCTGAATTTCAAATAAATTTCTATTTAATAAGATTATAATTAAAATTGGTACCAAATTGTATTCATATCTTGCATTTTGTGATTCTACTATATTTGCAAATTGTTCAGTTTTTGGTATACGAGTCGAACAGACTGCTTCGATACCGAAAACCATTCGCTTCTCGTGAAGCCTTGAAGTCGATTAATTTCTCTTTGCTAATCCATCCGTCTGTCCACGTTCCGCACCCCATCAGCTGTCCCTTTGTGTAGCCGGTGAACCGATATTACACCCTTCTACTCTCCATCCCCCTATAATTACACGGGAACTGTCACATGAAATCATTTTGGTGGCCATTGTTTTAAGGTTGCACGCCATGAAATTGTTGATCGTATCTTTTCGTTCATTTTAACGAATTTCAAAACTGATTAACTTTTTCCTTCTATCAATTAACTAAATTAAATGACAATACTCAGAACATGTTTCAGGTTTCCTGTAAAAGGATCAGGTACACGTATCGTTATCGTCGAACGGCTGACTAGCCAATGGGATATTGAAAATGTTTAAATCTAGGGGAACACGTACGAGCATCACGTTCGGAACGCGATCGACTGTCGCCGGAATACATAGGACCGTCACGTAGTGCATACACGGAGAAATCGCTGCGGTAAACTAGCCCAGGAACACAAGTGTTTCGTAACACGGTTGGTGCACCGATGCGAATCGTGTTGCACAATCGCGAAACCAAAGGCTTTCGGTGCCGCAGACCCATCTGAATCGGATCTTACAGGTGCTAATGCATTCCTGACCGAAACACCAGCCATCGATAGCGATCTTGCCGGTCAACGGGTCAACAATCTTCAGAATAACTTCGTTGCCATTCGAAAAGTTAAGAATTTGTATATTTAATTTTAGTCAAAATATTCTTTCTATGTTCGGATCACGATTGACCCAGGCTCTGAAGAATATTTCAAGATTCAATTTACATTTTTATCTCTTATTAATCAATTCGTTTCCTCCAGCAACCTCCTCTTTTTCAAATAACACGCCGCATCAAACATATTACCAGGCGACGAAAGAAACAATATCCCCGCCGCTTTTTCTTGCTATATTTCCCCCATTTTTCGATCCATTTTCTTACTAAATTGAATAATCAATTGTACGATCGGTCCTTTTCATCTTCTCCTTCGCTTAACCCATTTACATCCTCCCTCTATCCATTCGTCTTCGGAATATTTCTTCCCCTATTTTCTCTCTCGCTCGCGTTGTTTCCTCGTGGAACGACTACTTTTTCTCTATTTCTCGTGGAAAATCCAACGAAGCATATTGCGGATACAGAGTATCGATCTCCGCGGGGCTTTCACGTCCCTCTTCGTCGCGTGTGCGAGCACGGTCACGCAGGCCGCGTCTTCTCGAAACGCGCGGCAAACCCCATTTCCCGAGGATTTCCACCTTGGCTCGCGACGAGACCGGGTCCCTTTGACGTGTTTCGCGCGATAATATCATTTATTAACCCTTTCCGCTTTCAAATTGTTACAACGCGTTTCGTGGAACGCGTATTCGCCGTGCTGAACCCTTTTAACAGGACAATGTTGAGGCGAAATTTAATTCATTATGGTCGTGGAGTTATTTTTATGGTATTTCATTTTTGCGTTTATTATTTTTTCACCTGTGGTAGTCATGGAAAGGGTTAAGGCATGGGAATTATTCCCCATAGTTTATTGACAAAATGTGTACAATGTCAAAAAATTGACATTTTTTCATGGTTTCTAAACAAATTAATGGCTCTGTTTTCAACTATTTTTAATTATGTCGATATTTCGATATTTAAGGATGAAGATGACCGAAAATAGCTTCATTACGGATTTCATAGTTTGCTATAATTGCTACAGCGCTTAACGACCCCGTTGAAACAATTAATCGCTGAATCGAATGTTTCGAAACGAACAGATCAATCTGTTGGTGCACTGCGAAACGATTCGTGGAAGCGCTCTAACCGAGAAGTTATGCGAACCAGCAATGCGATAATAATGAAATTTCGAACTTACCTCGATACTGAAATAACCCCTGTCCACATAATCGCCGAGAAAGAGATACTTTGTGGAGGAGGGTGGTCCACCCACCTCGAATAACTTCATCAGGTCATAGAACTGGCCGTGAATATCCCCGCATACTGAAACATAAAATAAAACAATCTTTTTAATTTCAATTCTGATTTTTTGAAAAAAGAACTTGTCAAAATTTGTAAAATTCAATTACGGTATCTGAGCGTCTTCATCTTCCTCGTTAATTTATTATATTTCAATGCGAATAAAAAGATATTTGAAATATTACTGTACAATCTGACATTATCGAATTAAAAGATTTCCCTCTTTTTACCCGATTCCTTTATTTGCTTGGCGCGAAAGCTTTTCACTGTAGAATAGTTGTACGACTTCTTCGGTCTCTCAGTCAACTTTAGAAGTTTCCTCGCAATGAAAGCTGAAAGCATTTCAGTATTAACCTAAGATCCTTTCCACTCTATTTTCACTGGGTCCAATCAATTTTTGATAATTCTCCCATTAGCTACTACTCTCCGAAAACTATCGTTCGCAGATTCAGCTCGATTCCAATAAAATTTTGAAATAGTTCCCAATCTAATTTTATTTGATAAAATTTCGCCCCTTAGACAGTGATGATTCAAATTAAATTTTTTATTTTTATTTTACGTCCATTTTCCACAATTTTATGCCATCGTGTTTCACAAAAATGTCTATATTTAATTCGAGTCAATATCCTATCGTATTTGCCTTCAGTCTGGTTCGCGATTTACCCAGACTCCGTTTTTCGAGGGTTAATTCGATTCCTGCCCCAGTGATTTCCTTCGTACGCGGTTCAGAACCTCATCGACCCCGTCGTTATCCGACTCGAACGGCTCCGTTTATCCGGTGCATTAGCTCCGAAAACAGTGGGAATCTTGCAGCGATCGTCAGAAAGGAAAATTCGACGTTGTCGGGGGCCACGGCGACGTTCGTCTTCCGAAACTTTCGGTGCGACGGTTGAAGCCGGAATAATTGGCCGGAGAACGTACAGCTGGAAACGTTCGCTGCCTCGGAGAGGATGGTGCTCCGAGGGGACCCAAGGTCGGGCCGTGAAATTAACCAGCGCGATTAATCGAGCACGATTAATGGACGGGCTGCGTCGCACGAACACGGCCGGCTTAGCCCTCGAGACCCGGCCAACTTGTTTGCAAACGTTTCCAAGTGAAATTACGAGCTTCCCTCCGACGTCGACGACGACGAACGAACGAACGAAGAGGGGAATCGAACAACCACGTTACGAAACTTTCCTCGGCGAACGTTACCCGGCAAACTCCCAGACGAGATGTAACGGAGTTGCTTCCGACGTTTACATCGACGGCTCCTTCCGTTTCGTCCAGGAGTGAAACTGGTTTCCTGCAGTCGTGTAGAATTCTGCCGCTATGGAAAGTTTTATGATCCTTCCGAAAAAGGGAATTTTCTTGAGGAACGAGGGGGAAGAAGCCGTAGATTTTGACCCTGTTGGATCTCGATTTATTCGTAGCTTAGTTTGAAATATATTTTTCAATAAAAATTAGGAAATGGAATGTTGTATTTTCAAAGTGCACAGTTTAGGAACCAATTTCTGGTATTCATGAGGCGAAACCGCTCGTCCGTTCGAATCGATTTTATTTATTTCTCAAACTATTCGCTGTTGAATCAATCGAATTTACACACGGTTGCCCGGGGAATTCGAACAGCCGTGCCGCAGTTTAATCAACACCGTGTGTTGTTAACTCTTGCCAAAACAGCGTAGAAACTGTGCGCGACACCGGGGGAGAGGCGTACAAACAACGGTAACGCAGAAACTGGTAGACCAACTCAAGGATATTGGAACCGCTCGTGTTTTCGATCGACACGTTGTACGAAAGCGTATTGAGACGGGGACACAATTACATTTTGAAATCGATCGAGCGGTTCAAGGATCGCTGACCAGATCGTTTTCTATTGCTCTCTTCGAATGCTCTGATGTAATTCAGCAACAAGTGGCAACTTTGTTTCCCTCGCGTAGGCCACGGTTCGATATGTCTGACCATACACGGGCCTCGACTACTTGCCATTACTCGCGAGCACACATATCCTCGGGATATTAACCCTTGCCCAGGCCAACGTCGCCGTATGGCAACATTCAAATGCATCGGCAATTAGATATTCATGAAATTTATAATTCTATGTTACAGCTTTTTCATTTTTTTATTTCACTTCTATTAACCATTAATGTTTTTGTCTTTATTTAAAGAACTGATGTTTGAAATTATACATTATTAAAATATTCAATCACAAAAATTATTACTTGACTGAGTGTTTCGGTTTTACAAAAATTCATAAAAAAATTTGATACTTGAAGCAATTTTTCTATTATTTATATCACTAACATTGATTATAAATAATATGAGGAGTTGCGAATTTAGAAACACTATCAATCATGTACTTACTATTCGTCTGACCACTCAAAGACCTCGACTACTTGCGAATATGAAAGTCCTCAAAATTAATCACGAATCGTATAATTCTTTGAGTCAAAAGTACTTACAATTTTTAATTAATTGAATATCAATAAAGTACCTATAAACTAGGAAATATGGAATATGTCTGACCATATACGGGCCTCGACTACTTGCATACACGAAAAGTTATGAAATTCTATCGGCTCTTCTTAATTTTCCGTCAAATATCAAATATTCTGTCTATTATATATGAATTTAGAGAAATTGGAAAGCGTTCGTGGTATTTTAAACGAAGCACCGTCGCTCTTGTAACATATCGGCCGTAAGTTTCGCGAGGACTGCTATTCCGGTAACGTATTGCGGAAGTTTGCCACATCATTGCACGCATAAATCTTCCGAATGCCGTTAATATTAAAATCACTGTTCCCCGTGGTTAATAAACGGTATTTATCGTCGAGACACGGGTGCAACGTTTTCAAAACAAACATCACGAAACCGCCTTGCCAAAGATGCTAATCTATAACCTGTCGATATTTATTAACCTCAATTTCGAAGAATATTAATGATAATTACGTACACTAATTTATTACTAAAACCCTGACCTACGACTTAAGTGTCTTTACCTTTTCTTCTTTGCAATTATGCAAATTGATAATACAGGAAGAAGATCTTTAAAGATAAAATTTAATCTTCCGCGATCGGATTTGCTACAATAATTTTACATTCGACTTGACTAATTATAAATTCGACGAACTAATTATTCCAAAGTAAAATTCGAAAACCTTGTAAGACGTTCGTGGCATCCTTCGAGACAATGAATATTCAAAACGGCATTATAACGTGTCGCTTATTTATTAATTACGTTAAAACCGAGCTTATTAAAGCGATTTCCCTCCCCAAGTGCAATTTCCTCGTGTTAGTACATTTTCCACAGCTTTCTAATCGTTTTAAGCGATCCATCCGCGTCGAGCGACCCAACTATCTCCATCCCCCGGTCGTTTCCATAAGAATGGGCGCAATCTCGCGAAACAGACGTTCAGATTTAATTATTTAAGCGAATTAACGCTTTGAGGAAGTTCCAGCAACCCGATGGACAAAGTGAAACGCGGCACAAAGGGAGGACGAAGTTCGAGCAAACATTTTCCCTCGAGTTTCCTACGATGCGATCATTTTCGAAAGAAGCGTCTCTTTAAACGACGAAAGAAAAAAGATTCGAGTGATTAATGTTGAAATACCGAAAGAAGGAACGGAGGAATCCCGAGGACGGTCGTTGTGCTTACAAGTTGCTTAAGCTAATTGCGAGTACCGTCCCGGGAATTTCTCTTAGCGTAGCTAACAGCGGGTTCAAAGTGGTACTTCACGACCCTATCGTGCTCGAGCTGATTAAGGGCGCCGTGGACCGATGTCAGAAGACGATAATTTGCATCTGGATTATGTCGACCACCCCCTTCATCTCTCGGTAACCGATAAATCAGCCCGTTCGATGGATGAGACAATCGTTGGCCGGGGACACCGAAGGGTGAAAAAATTACCCCATTTTCATATATCCCTATCTTCGTTCGATCACCCGCCCGATAGCTACTCCAGCCACCGATATGTATCGTTATTCACCCTGTATTCAATATTTAACATATTATTTTATTTCGAGTATCATACTCGGGGTTGGACTGTAATATTTCGATGCAAAGCGTTAAAAACGCGGAATTTAGCAAATATTTAACAAATTTTGCGGACTTTGAATACTCGAAGCGTTAACAACTCGAATTCCACCGAATCTCGTAAATTTCCAAGGCTTGTGTGTTCGAGGCACTAGAATTTGGAATTGTACCAAATATTTAGCGAATTTTGAATAGTTGGAGTTCAAAGTGTTAAAATTTAAAGTTGCACTTTGAGGATTTTTATTAAAACGAAATGGCTGGGGATAATTAAATGCGGACAAAGCGGACCGGTTTCCAGGTGAAATTAACCCTTTGAACGCGATCGTTGATGGGACGAGCCGGTGAAATGGAAATGTTGTCTGAGAGGCAGAATTCGGCGAAATTTCTTCGACGAAAGCAAATTAATTAAAGCGTCTTTGCTCGTTCTCGCCGCGAGCGGGGTATAATCTGACGGGACTATACGGGTCTCGAACTGCGGATACAACAGGGGAATTGCTTGATATGATTGTTTCCCCTCAGACGGGACAAATTCTACCCCCGTTGTGAAGCAACTTCGACGAATCGCTGGTTTTGCATAATTAAAGGGCCCTCTGATGTTTCAAGTTTGCACACCGAATGGATAAACTTTCCTTGGGATTTTTATTTACAGTCGAAGACAAACCGAAATTCTCAGCATCGATGTTCGAGTATCGATCGTAGTTCTGAACTTTGCAAAAAGACTGATTTAATTATTGCAGTATTTTAAATACTATTCGCGAACGATGAAAACTTCGACGCACACCTAATAAATAAAATCAAATTCGTTCTGAATAAAACTGTCCCGCGCGTGAACGGAACACTTCAAAGCGCATTACGTGTTCGCACGAGGACGGACAAAATTTCTAATTACACGTTCAGGCGTGAATAAGTGAAATCAACTCGAATTCCATGAAATTTTACAGCGAACCGGACTCGTTTAAACTGTGCGCGATATCGCGCGTCGCATTTTAATTGGCGCCAAAAAATCACCGGATGAATCGCGATACGAAATTCGCCGGAAACCCCCGTAACCGGAAAACCGTTATAAACAACCGAGTTCCACGTTTGATTCGCGATAATAAAAAAGATGAAGAAGAAAAGGAAGAAAGAAAGGAAGTAGCGATCGCAGCGTTTCTGTGTCCTCGTTTTAAAAGCCACACCGTCGACCGCTTAAAGCTAGCCATTCGTATTAATTATTCCCACGTCGGACTGATTAACGAGCTTGCCCGTGCAATTTGTAGTCACGCTCGCTAACGCCCTAATGATAATAAAGCGGCAAAAAGGCGAAAAACGATGACTCGTTGGCGCCCAGACGCTATCGATCTTCACAACTTCGCGGACTGACCTAATGTTTCGTTTTGATGCTATGATTCTTGAGGAAATGGGAATGTTTAGTGGATTTGGGTAGGTATTCTATTGTCGAGGAGAGTTCTGGTAGAATTCGAATACCAGTAGAATTCGAATACCAACAGAATTCGAATACTAATCACAAGAAAATTTCAATAAACAAATAAATATCGAATCAAAGTACCTAAATTTCAAATTAAATCCTTTCTTCCCCTTTCGAATTTCACAATCGCATAAAATATTGGAGATATTTCGAAACGTCCATAATCGCCGACCGACGCGCAACAATCAACCTGTTAATTATCGTCGGCTATAAAAAGAAGAAAAAAAAATTAAAACACGCATTGTTCGCTCTTCCATATAGGCGCTCGTAATTAATTCTTGGAGCGTTTCGCAGTACGTAATCGAAACATTAAATCCGTTTAATCGAAACGTGTTATAACGCACAGGGACTCCCGGGTTTATTTTCATCGGTGACGTTGAAAAGCTTGTCAAACCGGCTCGTGAACCACTGGCTCGAGAATGAAAATCGTGCTCGATCGACTTTCGAAACGTGCAATAAGAAATCGACAGAATGAAAGTGCAGAGCAATTTAGACGCAGGGGGAGGAGGAGATGCAAAGTTTAGCCCCCCACCCCCTCTCTCTGTCTCTCTCTTTCTCTCCCGCGCGCTATATAGGTCGTTTGTTAAACGAAGTGGCTCGCTGCAAGGCTGCTCGTCTCGGCTGTGAAACGGTGCATAAAAATGCACTTACTTAGCCGCATAAATCGATCCGCTCCCGGTATGTTTACACCGTTACATAGCGGTATATAAACCCGCCCTCTCTGTGACGATGGTAAGTAGTGTCCCTGGAAGGAAAATACGTCGGGTTTGTATATATACGTTGGCAGGCGTGAAAGATTTTCCCCCCGAGATGCATCGCATCGTCGTATTTTAAATAATCATCCCGTACCGAGGGGAAATGCAAGCAGAAACGGGACACAGAATTTTTTCGTTGAAAAATTTCTTCTCGCCGTCCGCTCGAATTTGTCTACCCCATGAATCTTTCATTTCCAAGCAAGTTATGTTTCTTTGAATGAATGTTTACCGGATCTCTTGCTGTTTCTTGACTTCTCAAATATTTCTCTTCCGATTTTCCAAATACACTTCAGAATTTCTTCTCGCCTGCGCTGAAGATTTGTACTTCGAATTAAAGAATCTTGAACGCCTTTTGGCAATTTTATTGACAACCGATAGCAAACGAAACACTCCATTATCTCGTCAGAATGAATCTATTAAATTCGATTGAAATCGATAAGTCAGACTTATCGCAGGTTCCTTTGTTAACGCGTTCGTCAACGATCGAACGAATTCGTTCGCACCGTGGACATTTATCGCGTCGATCCAGCTCGACGATTCGATCCCCGCGATATTCTCTATTATTACATTCGGATTATCGTATCTCTAAACAACAGCTTTCAGCCAGATGCGTGCGTTGAACTTTTGTAAGCCGATTGGCCGATAATTAACATCCCGCCGCGTGTAACGTGGCTAATTGCTTTTCGAAATTCGACGTTAATGGAACGAAACGTCGGAGGGGGAGGGAGCATAATAAATCTGGCATTCGCAGTCGGATTCGCACGATCGAATTTCAAGAAGATATTTTAAGAGCTCTGAAAATCGAAAGGGGACTGATAATTAAGTGGAAGAAACACTCTGGCGAAGGTTCGCAGAAAAATTCGAGCGAATCGAGACGTGCCTCGAATCGTATCCGAACCGGCCGAGCAGACCTCGGATCGGGTTAAGTAAAAGTCGAATTAAACTTGATCGACCTTGATCCAATTAATCTTGTTTATCTTGTATTATACCGCAAAGCCTTGAATGTATTTCTGTAGTGTGTATTTCGAGCTGATTACCAGCCTTTCCTATCAATTATCGTGTCTTCGTCTCCAGTTTGATTTCACCTCGCGAGCCTCGAGACGCGGGAAGTTTCATGAGATGTTTAATTCCAATTTCAAGACGCCAACCGTGCTATTTTAAAGTTTGCTTATTTTTGCAACGATGCTGCATCAAATTTCCTCGATTTTTCAATCGCATCGAAAATGATTAAAAATCGGTCTCAAAGTTATCTTAAAAGTACCACCGTGCTTTTGGAAGGATCTTATCTGGGAAGCAATTAAGGCACGTCCAGTCATCAGACGGCGTGTAATGAAGCGATCGTCGGCACTCGAAATATTCGATTTTCCCGCGACAAAAGGAACCAGGTTCCAGATTCGTAGCCGGTCGATCGCGTGCCTCGAAATCCGGGTCGATCGATGCGGAAACCGCACCGTTGGCACACGTAAAGGAAGCGGATAGAATTCTCCCGGCGACGCGTGTTACGTGTTGCGCTTGCCCAATTTCGCGTTTCCCCGTGGAAAAAAAAAAGAAGAAGAAGAAGAGACGGAGAAGTTCTTATTCCTGACACGTTGACCCTTTAGCCGGGATCGAGTTCGATGTGTAATTTGTGGCCAGCACGGGGCTTCCGGAGGCCATGATGAGTGCTGATTCGTTAGGGGTTAGCAAATTGAACGTTGATCCTTTCAACAACTTCCAGTCACGGGTCTGATGTTGATTACTGTTTGGACACAACCAACAAAGTACAACGAAGGTTGAAGTTTTGGCTGCGTTACAGTTTCTTATCGTTCGTACGGTGCTTGGATTGTCATGCCTTTGGTATTTGCTAACAATTTTCCAAATAATGCGATTTTTATTTAAAAACAAAAGATAAGCAACCCTATTTTTCGACGAAACCCTAAAATAATTTCGGAACGTTTTTTCATGATTCAACGAGGCTAATAATTCTCCACGAGGATCTTGATTCAAAGACAAGGGGACGAGGAGAAAGCCGGTCTCGATATCGATAATGGTTATATCGTTGATCAACGAGCGGGAGATCCTTGATAAAACAAGTTACCTCGCGAGGGGGTAGGGCTGGGTTGCGTCGACACGAGGTCAACGAGAATCCACTTCCTCGTCGTGAAGCCGTTGCGAACCGGACCAGAGGGGTCAACGACGGAAACCAGGCTACCGGAAGCGTGAAGGAAATTAAAGCACGTGGCTGACGGGGTGAAAAAAAAGGGCTACGAGGGGTTGTAAATTGTCGAAGGATCTCCCGCGAAGAATCGCACCCCTAAGAGAACACCCTCGATTTGCCTGCTGTTGATTCCTATCTTTAAATGTTATTTTTGTTTCCTTCTTTCGGGGCGAAGACCCTTTTTATTCAAGAAGGGAGAGATTTGTTTGCATAACGCGATCGATTATTACGTATTCCAAAAGTGGAGCAACGTATGATCAACCAGCAAATTACATGTTTGGCAGATTGGGTCAAATTGACTCCGTGCAAATTTGAAAAATGTCGTTTATTTTAACTAATATATAATAATGTCAAGAAAACTCTGAAAGAAATACTCTGAATTAATGTTTTAGAAAAATGGTTTCACTTAAGTGCGTACGTTATTTAATAACGAAAGCAAGGATCGTACGTCACGAATAATGAAAAGTGAAAAAATGAGGTTCCCGGAGAAAGGGGGAGGATCTGGCCGAGTAAAAGTTGCGTTGGCCTGAAATCGTGATCTCACGCGGTGTCGCGTGCCACGAAATCGTGGATCACGATAAACTCAAGAAACACCGTGGTGCACGCGTATGGAACTCTATGGGAGCACGCACGCGACACGGTCTCGAAGAAATTTCCACGGATCGATGGAAAACTACGTTGTGCTTTCCTCGAAGACTCAGAACAGGTGGTGAATGCTCAGTTACCGCGAATTCCGAAAGAAACTTAAGAGCTCCGAGCGCCGACAATTACTGCTTCCTTCGTATCCGAATTCTTGGTAACTTTGGTGTCGTAAATTTAAGGATTCCCTAGGAACAGGTGGCAAATATTTGAATGCCAGAAGTTCCAGAAGGAATCTGAATCAATAAAAAATAATTAAGCAGTCGATTGTGACAGCTACAACCCGTAATAATCAAATTCGAATAAAATTCCACCCACGAAAATTCAGAACGCTATACGATTAATTCCGGGCCCGTCAAACAAGAATCGTTACGAATTATATCGAAAGTTCGAGCGCCGATCCCATAGAACAATCAAACTGATTTAAAAAAAAAAAAAATTCTCCTATATCACTGCAATCGTTTCTCCAAATCAGAACGTAAACTCGAAGCCCCGTGATTTATAACGCTGATTCGTATCACGCTCGACCGAGAAAAAACAAAACGGGCGATATACGTGCAGCAAAAAAAAAGAAAGAAAGAACACGCCGCATTTTTTACCAGAAACACAAAAGTACGGCCGTTGTTAAACAAAAGGAGCCGCGGAGAAAGAAAACGTGGGGCGAGGAGGAATATTCTCGAAACGAATATCGCACGATAGAAAAATATTCCAGGTAATTTACGAGTGCTCGAACGAGACGGCGTATCATCCAGATTTATGGGTGCTCGTTAAAATTGCCCATAAAAGGCAGCGCGGATTGCTTTTTCGGATTAAACGCGAGCCGGAGCCCGCCTCGTATAAGCGGAACGTATTCTCGCCGGGATACTGTTCCGTACGTAATAACGCGAGCACCGTACGATGCATTCTGCGCGACAAGCAACATTTGTTCGCGGGGAAATGCGTTTCTCCCACGGGGGAAACGGGAATAAAAGTCGGCGGATGGCTAGCTCCGCGTATCCTGCACACCGTAACTCGACTTTCTTATGGCATCCCCCGTGCCGGGATTCTCTGTTGACGAAAATGGATTCAGCTTGACTCTCGTCGCATCCGAATCGTCTCCTCTATCACTCGTTTCCGTAATTCGATTGCCATAAGTGAGGATTTTATGGCGATTTGAAATTGAATATCGATTTTAATTCAAATTTCAAAACAATTACAGATAATTAAATAAAATAGCCGTGTAGTAGCATGATGAGAAATAAGAAGACGATTGAATACGAAGATCATCTCATTAGGTAAAGACAATCTCGTAATCTGTGTTAGAGGTATCGCAGCTCGTGTTTCCCACAAGTTGCAGCTACATCCCCTAATCTTCTTATCCCCTAAATGCTCACGAAGAAACACGCTCGAGTACATCTCTATAGCATCGTTTAGGTCAAAATTTGCAAAATGTAACCTCGGAATTTCTCTGCATTACGCAGAAATACAAATAGAATTCCAAAAAACGTTTACATCATTATTTTCCTCAATCTTTAAACTTTAAATCGATATGTCACAGTGCTATTTTGAGATGCTTTTCTGTCAAGAAATTACTAAATTCAATACTAACTAGTTTTCCAGTTTTCCAGGCCCTTAAAAGGGACGTCCTCCACTTTTATTTGGAGGGGCACCCACTTCCCTAACTCAGAGGACTGACTAACACCACCACTTGGTCTTATCGACAGCCCTCGTCAAGTCACAGGGTCCCCGAATACTAGGACCTTATCCTTTATTTATAACTGAGCTGACGGTTGCTCTTCGACAGCCCATTATCCTAACAAGTTGACATTTTTGAACTGAAAAAATATTTTTATAATAATTTTCAATCACAAAATCGTGGCACAATTTGTACGTTTTCAAAACCATTATCGAGGCGGATTGATTAACAGTTCCAGGGGGCCGGTTTATCGGCCACGATACTCCCAACAGGAAGCGGTTTCTAGTAATCAACGTTAGATTACGTTGCGACGCGGTTTGAACGTAATGTCGGTGAATACGAGCAGGCAAATAGGTCCGTCGCGCGCGCGTTCGAGCGTATTCAGCCCGCCTGACGCACGCATGTCGATGACGTGAAGACGCAAAGCGGCGCGTGCTCTCCCTGACGATTCTGCTTTATCCTTCCGCCTGTTAAGCCGGGCACAAACGCGTCCCACCAATATCAATCACCGGTACGTCCATTTGTCATCCATTAACAATGCTTCCAAGTGGCCGCAAACGGAGGGCACTTCGCAGTGTTCGCGATGCTGAATCACGGAAACGGAAGCGGCGCAGGTGTACGCCCGATAGGAGATTACCAGAATACAAGGAATTAGAGCTCCCCAGAATTTGGAAGAATTTAATTCAGTTTAGATAAGTTTGGATAACTCCAAACCATGTCTCACACGACCCTTGAGGTGTTATTAGAACAACAGATCCAATTTTTATTTTTTTAATTATTAAAATACGAAAGAATTTATGAACGTAACACGATGGATGCTGCGACGAAAGGGTTAAGGACGCGTATCCGGCGCGAAAGATTAAATCGTATCGAATGGCGAGAAACGCGCTAATAACGCGACGCTCGCCGGCTAAAGATAGCCGGAAACGCGTGGCCACCGGTGCAGGAGCATCAAAGGGAAGGCACGATTGTCTGCGATATAAATAGAACGATCGAAAGTGTAGGTAATGCACAGTGCCCGGGTCGTCGATCGGCGCGACGTTAAGAATTCACGAGCACCAGGCTTTTCAGCCGCGTCGGACCGCGTTTCAGACCGGACGACGTCAGCTGTTCGTAACACGTGGACGCCTCCACGTGCTTACACTCTTACGTTGTAACTCGTTTTTTCAATCACGGTTTTGAAACCATTTTTTTAATGTACGGATAAGACATGTGATCGTCGGTCAAGATTCAACAGTGATACAAAACGCATCTAAAATAAAAACAGTCAAACTGCAATTCTGCATTAGGTTTAGTTATTAAAGAGATTTGCAAATTTTGTTGTCCAACTTAATCAAAAAATGAAAAACATTTACCCAGTTTAAATAGGTCGTTTTGAATGCAATTATCTTAGAATCTTCCGCAAACAGTTAATTTTGCTCGTTTAATAAAGTACGTCCGAGAGTAGTCCATCGTTTCTTCCCGTAAGCGCAGAAGCTCGTCGGATATTAATTTCGCGATTCTCTCGTCGATTGCGCGATAAATCAGCCGATAATCCAGCGACAACGGGGTCCAACTTCATTTCCTGCGTGTATCCTTATTTACGAGCGTAGATTCTCCTCTTGAAGGCGTATAAATCTCGCCTCTAGCCGGAACATGTCGCCTCTAGCTCCATCTTTGTGATCCTCGCCAGAGAATTACGTTATCGAGCAAAGAGAACAGCGGATTGAGATGAAACCGTAAACCCGTTTCCGTTTCGTTGCGACATGAATCATTTTGAAAAATGAAAATCGAGTTTCCCTGCTTTGATAACAGGAAATACGTCTCGGAAATTCTGCCAATTTATAATTCATTGAACGAGACATTAATTCGTACCCTTAAATAATTCGGACACTGAATTAAAATATTTCTAGATCCCTCCAAAGAAAATTTGACATTTGACAGTATTTTATTTTTGCTCTGATATTAAAATAACGCGTCGATCCTTCACAGGAGTTCGAAAATGTATCTTTCCTGGACGGAAAATTGAAAAAGTCGTGCAAGGAGGAGCGAACCGCAGCCGTGGGGTGGTTTTACGTGGCGCGTTAATTCGCGACACGCGAGGGTGCATGTATTCCATCGTCGGTCGAGATACGGCCGGGCAAAGATAAGCTCCCAGAGGGAGAAAAAGAAAAAGAAAGTCTGCCGCGCAACGTTTTCCTATTCGCTGTTCGAGTGGCGTTTATCGCGTGGCGCGGATATCCGCGGGGCCATCGGTTCGCCACGGCAAATAAGACCGCATGGAAACACGGGAAAAATTGGCCGGAACAAATAAATATCTCCTAACGAACGAACGTGCCAGCCCCGGGTACTCGGCTTTCTGGGTCACCGGCAACCTCCCTCGAACGGCATACGCTGCTCCGCTAATCTGATTCGCGAATCCGTTCGGCTCGCGCTCCTCGAAATTTGCACGTCCTTTGGATGCGAACGGTGTTTTTTTATCGATCGGTTCGTTAGAAGGGGACGGCTTTGAAATTATCCTCAAATTTGCCGGCTTTGATTGCTCGACCATTTTTTTTTTTTTGTTGCTTTTGAATTTTATGAAAATCAGATTTAATTCGCCCGTTGATGAGGGTGACACTGGGCTTTAAAACTTTGAGTAATTTTTTAATCGAATACTTTGAATGATTCGAGGGTCGATCATTTCTTAATTGGGTCTATTGCGAAATAGAGTTAAATAGTAGTTAAATAATTCTTGGAATATTTGAATAATAGTCGAACTAGAATTACTATGAAAATTCAAATAATTCGAATTTGGGTATTGGAACACTTTTAAAAAAGAAATGAAATAATAAACATGAAAGCAGCAGCAACTTCGTGTTTGGATTTGCCAAAGCATTGTATCGGCGACAAACGATTTCAGGGAATACAAAATCAATGTTTGATAGCTGGAAAATGAAATTGAAAACCGGAGAGAAACAGAAGCAGTCCCGAAAATTGCTGCTCGTAAAAGATACAGGAGAACCGAGAACGATTGGTCGAGAAGCAAAAGAACGGTGGTAGAAATTTTCAATGCATGAAAAATGAAAGGGTACGGCTTAATCAATGAAATGGGGATGAATGAGAAAGAACAAAGAAACTGCAAGACCTACTATTGTTGTTACAACCTCAATTAACCAGTTGCATAATTAACAATAAAATATGGAATTTGAATTGAATAACGTCACGATTATAATTACACATTTCCGTCCGTTCGACTGTACATAATACACGGTCACCGAATCAGTCTTTGACGACATCGCGATCGATAAATTTCGAGGCGCAGGGATCCGTTGAAATTGCGAGAGCCGGTTCGATAATTGCTCAAGTTCTCGCGGTCGCCGGCAGAACAAAGAACACAAAGTGCACCGGCGGTCATTTAATTAAAAGCCGACCGCGGCTACAATTTCATTAGCGGATGCGCCCGATCCTTCGAACTTTGCCCGATCGCTTTCGCAAATACCGCGAGAAACGTCTCGATTTGTCCGAAAAAAATCGGTGCCAAGAGTCGCGAATACCGAGTAAAGTAATTATTTACGATCGTCGGGGGGAACGTTTCCGTCGCGAGATCATTTGTATTCGTGCCGCGAAGATGTAGCTTCCCTCGAGCACCGGAAGTATCCAGCCCCGCAGCCATCCCTCCCCCGTCAAGCCACGGACGGGAAAGATAAATCACCGCAGCCAAAGCTCGACAACGGAACAACCGTATAATGATTCGCAATAAGAAACGCATTTCGTTCACGAACAGCTTTTTGATGGGCCTCTCCCTTGTCTTGCCGTCGTGTCCTCGCGTTTCTTCAAAGTCTAAACGACGGGGAGTGAGACGTACTTACGCCGGCGGCCATGTTAGTCTTCGCTAGGGGAAAATGGGGTACGAAAGAAAGAAATCGAGTTACTTTAGCCATTAATTACTCAGATATTTTAAAAAATACATTACTAAGGGAATAAAATAATATATACCTCCAGTTTCCAAAACGTTTTACCACCCTTTAAAGCTCGGTTTTCAAGAAAATATTAATCTTCCTTTTTACCATCGAGAAAAAAAACCATAGAAAGCATTGATTTATTTTCGACGAACCGTCGTGTTCTTTAACTTTTTTATAATATCCTCGTAAATATATCCCCGTGTCAAAGCTGTCACCATCAGAGACTTTATCTCTTCTGAAACATTAACCTGATCTTCCTTCAGCAAAGCTACAACCCATAAAGAGCGTGATACATTAAAAAACATTAACTTCTTCCTCGACATCGAAAGAAACGCCCTCCCCTCAAACATCCCGTAAAATACTCGTATATCTTCATCGAATGAAGCATCTACCCCGTGTCAAACGCCTGTTCGTCGAAGCGTTCGTCTCTTAAAGCATTATTAATCTGCAGGAAGGGAAAAAGAAAGCAGCCTAAACGTTTCGTGTCGTGTTTCGAAAATTATGAATTTAATAAAAATCTATTATTTATTTTTAAAGTGTAAGACTCGGCAATTTAGAAATCGCCTCCCTATCTGCAACCCTTAACATTTTCAGAGCACTATCTTTCTCCATAAGAACTAATTATAATATTTTGCTAAATAAGGTGTCTAAAAATTCTTCTGCCTGGAACATACGTTTGGAATCGAAGTTTGAGGAGCAGACTGATACAAGCACTTCGGGGCGGTTGTTCCCGGCTCGGCAAAGCAGGAAGTGGAAAAATCGAGGAGAAAACGTAAGAAGGCCGTGGAGAATTTCAAACAGAATTGACTGCCGTTAAAAGTCGTGGGTGGCAAGTTGCCAGCGAGCCTCCGTGATAGGAGGAGAGGCCCGAAAATCGAAGGTACGCAACATCGCGATCCGCCAGGAACGATATTTTCCTTTTTATCGAGAAGATGTCGACGACGCGTCTCCCCCCCCCCCCCCCGGCCGTCTCCCGACCTAAAGAACACAGAAAGCGAATCCTCGGTCGTGAAGGGACGACGGGGGTCCATTGTGGACGAGATTGAAAATCCGAAATCCCTTTGGGATAATCCGCGTACCGAAATAAAATCGTTCGAGGCGTCGATGGAATTTGAAAATTTCCAACGGATGCTTCCCTACGAGATTGCTCGAATTCCATCTGTCGTTTATTTCGTGATCCGAAGAAACGGGAGAACGGTACGCCGTGTGTGTGTGTGTGTGTGTGTGTGTCCCGTTGAAATATATTTATCAAGTTTGATCGTGTTTTATAAACACGCTGAAACGACCCGATACCGACGAGCAACTTGGAAAC
The DNA here is from genome assembly GCA_022405125.1 of Anthidium xuezhongi. Taxonomy (NCBI): domain Eukaryota; kingdom Metazoa; phylum Arthropoda; class Insecta; order Hymenoptera; family Megachilidae; genus Anthidium; species Anthidium xuezhongi. The sequence goes on from CM039639.1 coordinate 5,924,145, forward strand.
GTTTTCACGTAACTTTGACGTTCGATACTTTTCACGTTTTATTGATGGAATCCACGCTCGCAACTTTATCGACCTTTCTTTACATTGTCGGAGAACGATTCTGTTCGATACTCGTTCTCCTAACTTAACCCTTTATTGCGAAATTTGTTAAAAAATTCAAGTATCATGTAACGAAGTTTTTCAACAAATTCAGGGTGATTAATTAACGTCTGTCATTTACTGTGCAGCTAATAGCAAATAATTTGATTGGAAAGCAACGAAAAGAGCTTTCGTCTATGAAGAAAGTACCATCGATGGTCTTGCGAGCGTTGAAAAGATCCGAAACGGAAGGGAAAGGGAAGGGGGTTGGATGTGTCGTCCCAAACAAGGGATGAGCTGGAAGCTTGCAAGTGACATTTCGATAGTTGGAGCAAGATAAAAATGTAGAACCTTGGGGGGTGCAGTTTGCCACGGGCAGCTGGCCTTTTCTGCTCGGTTACCGGGCTATTTCTGTTTCTCGATTCCTCTCCTCGGCTATACGGAACCGTTCGATCGTGAAACAACAAAAAAAAAATGTTTTTTATTGAACATTATGCCTGAAAGAATACGTAAACCGACGGGACACCTTCCGTGTTTATCCTCTGGTTTCCGGTCGTCCCCGACATTCGATCGAGAAACTTTCGAGATGAAATCGTGAAACGAAACTGAAATTTATGTTACGTTGGATTTTTGACGACCATTAAACAGTAACGTTCGCGAAGGAACGAATAATTTTTCGTGTTTTGAAATTTTACGCTTGTCGAACGTCCAAAGCGTAATTTAGAGGACTGCAGTCGCGAGCTTTTATTTCCTCGGCTGATTTATAACTGTTTTGAGCCCGGGCTTAATTTAGAACGATGACAAAACCCGATCGTTGATAATAAAGGACTAACGCGTCGAAGAAGAATCGCGAAAGTGTTTTCCCCCCTGAAAGTATGCCGGATCGATTTTATAATTCTCCAGCACCGTGAAACTTTACAGTTTTCAACCTTCGATATCGCCTGTTCAGAACACGCTCGAGCATACTCAAATTCTAATAATATAGAAAGAATACAAGGGACCAGCAAAGCATGAATTTTCTTTCAAGGTAAATATAGTCTGCCTTTATTTTCCCATGAAACTTTCTTGCGAGTAGATGTTAACCTCGTCCTTCTATTATTTCACCAAAATCTACACCCTCCATACGTAACAATGTTAAAGAATTAATAATATGAAATTAAAATATTACTCGTGAAATATTTCTTTAACTGATTTTATAATTACTTCTGTAATTTTCTCTTTATCAAAGTAAGGCTTATAAAATAACCCTAAAAATGATAAATTAAAGAAAAAGTACAAACGTATGAATAGCAAAATGAAGAAGAAAAAATCCAAAAATGTCCTCAAAGAATTTGCAAAGGAATGTGCGATAACGAGCAAAAAATTCAACGAACGGGCGTTTACGAACCGCGCCCGCGAAACATCCCCCGAATCGATTTTAAAATTTCCTCCGTCACCCCCATCCAACCCCTTTGAGCCCCGCGTCCTTGATCCTGTGGTAGGGATAAGGTCGCAGGACACGTCGAGGCCACGTGGCGCAGGAAAGTCAGCCTCGAGTCACGAACCGAGAAACCAGAGCCGATCGTATCTTCTCGTCCCGTCTGATCGCCTGATCGCTTGCGTTTAATTAGCAGACATCCAAGGAAACGGGATCGAGCCGCGCCACCATTTGATCGTGATAGTAATTCCGGATAATCGAATCGAACCGGCGCCGATGACCCGGAAACTCTAACCATTTCGACGCTAAAAGTGACTGCAATCGGCTCCTTTCGATACGACGTAGTCATTGTGAATAAAATTTCATATACACCAAATCAGAATACGATTACTTCGCTCCCAAGTCGATTAACTCGGATGGTTGTTCGCAGAGGGGAGTCAGACAGCACCTGATGCAATATCCAGGGAACACCTGCACCCTATTTCCTGTTTCTAATATTACCAATAATCTTGATATTTTTATCTCTAATATTCCAAGTATTTCTATTATTAATACCTCTAATATTCGAAATTTGTCTATTCTTAACACCTCCGATATTCTTACTTCTAATATTCGAAATATTCCTACTCTCTCTCCTAGAAACACTGTAAAAATAAACCAATGGTACCACCTAATACCTACACGTGTATATGTTATTCCCGATGGTTGGGCCGCATTAAAAGCGAATCCCGGCAATAAAACATAAGCGTGTACGTGTTGTGCAACAATAAATCTCTGCCAGAACGAGCATCACAGAAATCACGAAAACGACGGTGCATTGTGAGGTGGAAAAATGTCGAAACCGTAGGATAATTCTCGAGCCAACGAGACCTGGCCGCCGTAGGCAAAATCGGGACAAAAGCAAAAAGAAAACGAAGGTAACTTGGAATCTAGTTGTTAGTTACCGGCCATCTGACATTTTCGATCCGTCTCGAGCGACGGGGAGAGAGGGTTCAAGCCAACACGGCAAAATTACAAAACAACCTGGCAGTCGCGTTCGATATTCGCCGGCAAAAGCAGCACGGGAACAAAACGACTCAAGGAGCCGGGAAGACAATGAAAAATATGAAATGAAGTGTTGAGCTGAGAATGGTGACGGCGAAACAACCGAGCACCTCGTAAACCAGTTTTCGACAATTTATGTACCGTCGCGAGGGAAATTCATGTGTACCGCAAGACACGACTATTCGAGTCGGGATTATTAAAGATAAATACGTCTAATCTTGAAATTTAACCCCTTAATTCAAGATGCTATTCATAAACTTTCCTTTCTTTTCTATTTATACACAACAAATACTGGCAAATAGTTAAAAGTAATAAATTTTAATATATAACAATCCAAGTAACATACAATCATTTAAGATTCTGCATAAATCAATACGGGGTCACAGATCATTATAATCAGCACAAGTAGTTTCTTTTAAAGGGAGAGAGAGAAAAAATCAAAGAACCGGTCCGTAATTGGAAATTGGAGATCCCGGAGCGTTAAAGAGGACACGAGTTATTAACGAGTCACGAAATAATTTCCTGCTCACCGATATCTTGGAAATCGGTGCAATAATGGCATCGAGTGCATTCTCTGAACCGTGCTTGCATTCGAAGACAGACGACCCTTTCAATGGTGCCTTCCAGGCAAGAGAAGCCCGATTCGATCGAGAATTAGAACTTCTGCCGGGTAGTTCTTGATCCAAATACCTGGATCAATCGTCTATATACGATATTCGATTAAGATAATTAAACAGACAAATATTATATTTTTGGAAATTAAGAAATTTTAGGAACTTAGCCATTGTGCTCATTCTCAATAAATCAACGATACGACGAATCATGGACGTCAACGTTAATGCCTTCGGAGAATTTCATAAAGAAAAACGGTAAGATTGTTAAATCGATTTCGATTCGTCTGTTATCGCAAAGGTTCTGGCGGAACGAGAAGACGATTCCTCAGGATATCAAGGCGTTCTCCGAAAGATCCAATAAACGAGACGCTACGTATTCCGTATCGAGGATCGCGTATTACCCTGAAACGGCGACGGGAAAGGAAAAAGGAACGATAAACCTTTGAGGCCCCCTCCCCCTCCGACGGCAACCCCCGTTCGATATCGGCTTCTCTCTTTGAGCTTCGACCGTCTCCCGGGACGCTCTATTGCGAGCACATTGTTTCACGTATCGCGATAACAGAGAAATTTGTATTCACAGCAGAACGTCCGGGGGATTCGTTTTCTGCGTTATCCCTCTCCTACCCATTCCTTTAAAAAGGCTTCCTTCTCGCAAACGTTTTCGACCCGTATTCAAACGTCGTCCCTGTATGGGGAGCGGCCATAATCGGAACGAAACCTTCCCCGTACGGCCTCCTGATCTCCTCGTTAGCGTCAACGTGTCCCGACGATGCTCCCATCGGGAAAGATAACTCGACGTTATTTCATTTGCCAACGATTTATGGGCCGTTCATGGATCCTCCTGGACGTTCGGCGACTTCGAGCGCCGCATAGAAATGGCAATGATCGCGGGAACGACTTTGTATTATGAAAATATCGGTGGGAACGGAATACGGCACGGTTGCAGATGGTTTTAAAAGGAGTATTGTACATTTTTTCGTTTCTTATTATACTTCGAGTAATAAGAAGAGGTCATTATGTATCAAGTATTCGTCCAGAAGGTCGGCGACGCACGGATCCTGTTACGAATATGAATTTTCATAATTTGCATGAATTTCCCCTGAACTCCATCCAGCTCTCGATTTCTCTTAGCTTCTCATAGAATTCCATAAGAACCCAATAAATTACAATTAAAAAATACTCCTCTCGCGCGTCGTTGGATCTCGAAACGTGATATTCACAGACCGAACATGAGGTTTCAACCGACCAAAAATAATTGATCCCAAACGAAACATCCATTAAGCAACCTACACGAACGAGCGTGCGTGTGCGTGAGCGTTGCAGAGACGCATTTTGGCACACACGTGTCGCAGCGGTAAAAGAAACAGAGAGAGAGAGAGAAGAGAAAAAAAAAAGGAAATGGGGGAAACAACAGGCGGCTGGCAAGAGAAATTGCGCTCCACGGGGGCGACTCGTTGTTGAATGCGGATCTGCAACGAAACGGCCAAAGAAAAGCCGGGGCGGGAAGGGCGGGGGAGGTAGGTGAGATGAGTTATGAGCAGAACGGATGTTGCAGCCGGTGGTGCGAGCGAGGTTGAACGAGAAAAACCGGGTCGAAACAGCGAGCGTCGGAAGAATGTGACTGATCCCGCCAACCGACGAATCCCTGGTGTCGATTTTTCTCGGAGATCCGCCAGCAAAATCTCCGAGGAAAATAAGTTCGATCGTGTGTGCGAGAATCTGCCTGGATAAACCCTGCAGCTTAGAAGGAAATTACTACCGAAAGTACAAGGCAATCTTCTCTTTCCTTTCCCCCCCTTTCTCTACCAGAGATAATCTTTCGAGTTTGTTTTCGAAACGAATCGCACGAAACAATATTGCCGAGACCCTTTTCCGAATTCGATTTATCGACGGAAATTGGTACCTCGAACTATCTCTCTTCTCTGAGATACAATTTTTTAAATATTCCATTCTATCTCCTTCTTTTGCAATTTATTAATTTAATATTTGGTGGCTGGTATCTCGTATTCGTGATTTTAACATTAATTTTGTTACCTTACAATGTATACAACTTTTGCAAGAAACTAAGTTCCCATTTTGCCAATTCTCATAATTATACGAAAAATCCTTAATTAAGAACACAGAGGAAGGAAAATGAAACATTTACGAAAGAACATAGTTCCGAGCTTCTTTCCGCTACGAACTTGTGTTATGATTTAATATTATATGACCTACATACGTGTATCAATCAATACAACAGCCGACCGACCAGCTACAAGATGGTTCGGAATTAATCAGAATATTTCCATGGGATATCGGCGAAGAAAGTTACGGCGTAGTTTCCGTCGAGCCTTTCCACGTTTCGATATAAATAAATCCGTTTTAACGTACCGTTGTTCGTGTCAAGCCAAGGAAGCTTAACGAGCACTTATCGTAGGAACCTTACGTTGTTGCATCGCATATCGGATGCATCGAGTGGCGATTACGATGTCACAAGAAACGCTTCAAAATGATGATAAATTATTCTGTGTACGCTCAGGGTGGTTAGAATTTGATATACGTGGGAGGACGTCGATGATGATCTACTTCCACCTCGATAACTAACGCATTAACACATTCGTGACACGTAATCTTTTACGCTGGCATTTTTTAATTTATTTCAAGAATGAAATTTGATAATTTTATGGAGAAGAAAATGAAAAATTGCAAGATTTCATAAAATATGAATCTCTTTCTTAATACCCTAGATTGTCAATTATAACTGTAACAGTTAGAGAAAATGGAGTCGACATGAAACCAGTTAGATGTTTCCCATCTGTTTCATCGTCGACCGTGTTATTCGAAAGGTAAAAAAGCCGTACAAAGAAACAGGTGAATCGATCGTTGGCGGGAAAATCGTGGCCCCGAGCGATGAATTTTATTCCCCCCCGTTCTGGCCGGGGGATAATTTTACGAGTGCCAGTTTTACGATCGCGCCACGACCAAGCAGCCTCGCGAAGGCTCGCGGCGGGATAAAGAATTTCCACGATAGAAACAAAATGGGATAATAAAGAGTGCCGATGGTAAAACCGTCGACGGATAAAACGTTACGTCTCGTTGTTCCCGTGGAATTGCCCGGGAAAATTTCAACGTAGCCGCGGGCGTCACGATCCGCCGTCGCGAAACGTTCTCTTGATTAGCGCTTTGAAATTAGCCCGGAACGCGTTCGCGATATCGGACGGGATCAAAAGCGAAACAAGGAATAATCGCGCGATGTCGAGTATTTAACTTCGTTAATTTCCTACCGCAAGCATCGCTTATACGGTAAATCCGCGTGTAAGGTAAATTTTCGAACGGCTTATCTGAATTTTGCAAGTTCTTATGATATATTACTCGCAGAGGGTTGCGGAACGTTGTGCAAATACGGCTTTGAGATTAATTAAAACGCACAGGCATCGCACGTGTATCGTTTCTGTAATGAATTTACATTACTCTCTTTGAGAATTTTCATAATTTTCCTTCTCTTTTTGGACGGAATAAAAATTTGCGAAAATCGATGCAAAAAATTTCGCGAGACACGCTTTAGAAATCTGAACGTTGGATTCTAGGTCGTATTCGGTACAGTGAGCTTATTTAAATTCACAGAAAGCACTTAGTAGATTTTATCAATATTTTTGGTCGATTGAAATGCGGACTATTAACCTGCATACATTTTCCCACCGATGATTTTTTATCACGGTTGTAGTAGACTTTTTCAATTTCCAGAGGTAGAATTTTAACAATTCTGGGACAAAATTTACCTGTGTTTACGTTCAGTGCTCTATATATTCTGGTAGCACTAATATTATTTTAAAAGAAAAAGTAATTAGGTTTGCATCCAAAAATTAACCCACTAAGAAGACATAGAATCAATTAAACTATTCCTTTTTTGTATTTCTAATAGAAGAAAAATAAACACGTACCGATTCGTGCTAACTTCAACGATCATTCAGTAAGTAATCCACGGTCGAACGACGAGTTAACTCGTCGCAGCCGCTAAAAAGGTTCGTTGGAACGATCGTTTTCAGACAGCTCGGTTAAAATAGGCTGGAAAAACGAGTAAGATCGATGCAACGAAAGGGAATTAATCCCAGGCAATAAAAGTCGCGTCTCACCGTCGACGGAAGGTAATAACTAGCCCCGTTGGAAGACGACGCGACGGGGCGGTTTGTACGTCGCCGGGTGTGCAAAGGGGGATGAAGGACGGAATCGGATCGATCCGAGTTATTGTGTTCTGGTGTGTATTGTGCTCGGAGAACAATCGTGGACACCGTGAAGACGACCGTGATGACCGTAATTGATGCACGTAATTGAGGATTCACGATGGGTGGCGAGGGGGTGGGCGTCGCCATTCAACGTAGAACGATCCAAGTTTTTCAAGGGACGAAAGCTAACATAAAGATTACGATCCTACTTTTTCCTCGAAATTCGAATGGTTCATAAAGGCACTTCGTCTGCGAGCGTCGAATAAATTTTATGGGGCGAGAAATCAACCCTTAAATCGTACGTTTCTTTGGAGCAACAGTTGACGTAGTAACACGTTCTTCGCACAATGCTATCTGCTTTATGGACACTTGCGAAGATTTGGAATAAGAAGTTAATCAAAACGTAACAAAAGGTTAATTGTAAATAATTTTCGTTCGATAAATTGTCTAAGCAACGTACTATACACTCGATTATCGTGCGTTAAACAATTAACAGGCAGCTTGAGTAACATAATCGGAGAAATTAGTAGAGTCGGGTGAGCAAGATTAACTAATCAATTAGGATTAGAAGTAAGCACTTAAGCTTTAGCGTATAACTGGATCGAATCGAGTAATCAGTATTTGCTAATCTCAATTAAATGTTACGCTCGTTGTTCCGTGAAATTGAAAAATCAAGAATTCTCGTAATCCCAACATGTTACCTTTTCATGCTGCAAGCTTTTACCCTTAATTTTATTAGAATCGTGTCTTTTATGATATTACAAAGTTTAGTTCTCAAAATTAATGAAAATTCACCGTCTACCTAATAGGTGGAGCAAAGTCGAAATCCGCGGGGAAAGAATTCAATTAATAAAAACCCCCACAGTTTTAACCATTCATTTAATAAAACCACCCTCTACGTTAATAGCGATAAGGGTTTTCTATTGTGTCCGATAAGAACTCGCATTACCCTAATCATTAACATATCCGCGGCGATTCCAAGGAGGGGTTGAAACGTAGAAACGCGTGAAAGTGGGGTGGCGCGTGTCGGCTCGCTCGAGAGGCGTCGAGGCCTCGGCTTTCTACCTGGCCGAAGGTTTAAGGCCGATCCACACAAGCGGAATCGATTTGGCTACCCTTATTGGATCAGGCGAAACGAACCGCTCAACCGTGAATCCGTCGCGCGCTCGCTCGCTCGCTCGCTCGTTCACGGATCGACACAACGTCGATACACAATACACCGTATCGCGTGTATAATGTATATACCGTTATGACCGTGTGTGCTCACACGGTACGATCGTTCCCGTGTACACGCACACCGAAGCCAGCCAGCTAGGCTGCGGCTCGCGCGGAAACTGTGTCAAGAGCCTTTCACGTTTTTCACTCTAACGTGTCTCGATATATGTATGCAGAATGCGTCCTCTCGACCGAGACTCCCTTTTTCTCGCGTTTTTATTTTTTTTTTCCCTTCTTCTGCTCTGAATTTCTGACGCAACGAATCGATCGCGCCGACGAAATCGCCCCCGTCGGGGCGGCTTTAATCTCGACGGCTGATTTTGAACTGGAGGTCGCGGTTTTAAATGTTCTCGGGCGCATAACATTTTGAAATTGTTGGTTTATGATAATAACGGATCGAAAGGGTAGTTTTTTAGGGATTAGTGAACGTGGACTTACCGGTGACTGGAGCCTCGATGTCGATCATGGTTTTCTCCGAACGCAACAGGGCGGCTCCATCGTTCACTATGCGAAGGGCTGCCGCCTCGTCGATCCTACCCTCGAGGATAAAGTGTTGCTTGAGGACTTCCGGTCGCGGTCGATTCGTCTGCGAATCGAACACCTCTGCCACTGTCAGTTTGTGCGACGGCGGAAAGAGCACATCTGGAAAATAAAAATACTTACGATTAGTTTACAAATTCCTACTTATTGAACTATACAATATTTTTAAATAATTAACAATTTCGGTAACTACTCGTTCACAATTTTGTTTGCTAGTTTAAATAATTAGAAATGCTTGTATTAGAAAATACCAGAAATGACTAAGTAGCAATATTTGTTAAAAATAAAGATTACTTCGAAACTATCGAATTTTTAATTAAATCCTAAAACACGTGGAATTATTCAATTTTCAGTGTTTTAATTCGAGAGAAATTTCTAGCAAAATTTAAATATTGTTCAAACACAGAACATTGCGAATTCACGTTTTATGCGTTCTTGTTTGCTTAAGATTAATTCCTAATCAGTGATACGTAGCAATAAAGATTGTTGGAAAATTTAAGGAATCGCAGAAGCAATTTCTCTGAGGAATCATAAACTGGAATGCACGATCTGGAGCAGAATGGAAAAATGAGAACTCGTTGGCTCTGTAAACGGGTCATTAAATAATTAATGTCCAGGTTAAATTCAACTCGTTATAGCTTTTGTTAAACGAACGTTGAAACAGCATGCAACGTAAGCATGAATAATTCATCACGGGAGCCTGGGAAATAATAATATAATAAATTTCTGCAATTCTAAAGTAATTGAACAACGTTAACGCTACAATAAATTTCCAAACGGTACACAACAAATTCAGATAACAATTTATTCTCAATCTAATCAAACTTTTCGGTAAACTTCAATCTCTATCGATTCCAATTTGCAAATTTTTATTTCAATCCCCATTTCCCCAAAAAATTATAAAAATTCTCAAAATCTAGCAAAGTCATGTTAGTAATTACTCCTAAAAATTTTAATTTCTGTCCCTAAAAAATGTATTATCTTAAATTCCTCCGTAAAGTCTAATCTTGGTATAATCATAAACATTTGAAAATTCCCCTCGCGACGAAAAATACGAGAAAGTCACGTTCGTGCCATAAAGCCGGGTCCATTTCGGAAATTACGCCGGCTTATCGTTGCAACCGGTTCCCTATAAACAAAATAAAAGATCCGTTTATCTCGGCAAACAATTGTTTGCACGGATTCGCGAATGTCTGAGCAGATTTTCAACCGTAATCTCATCGGGTGTGCGCAAGTACGCGGTGGTAATTAATACCGGTTAATAAATATTGATCAAGCCGGTTCACAAACGGCGACAACGTTATCGGGACCCGTGTCTCACGATTAATGCTTCGTACACATTTGCAGAAGTTCGTCGGCCGTTCTCTTTATTCTTTGGGGGATGATTTACAATTGGTTTATCCTTGATTGCAAATCGTTAAAATGGTGGAGGAAAGGAAATTAACTTTCGATCGGGTCATTCGTGACTCAACCTACCAAAGGTATGGAAATGTATTAGAATTCATAGAAATGAAAAAGAACCCTATATTATTTAATTAAAATTTTATACTCGATAACTTTGGATATTCCTATTAATTACCTGGCCTACACCTGTCAGGTATCTCCTTCCCTGCCAGATTCTTATCCTTCTGTTTGAGATTCGTTAACTTCATAGAAGAAGGAGGAGGTTCCTTCTTATTCTTCACAATTTCCACTTCAACATCATCCGCATTTAATTTCTGAGCGACCGACGGGCGCTTCAGCGAATACCTAGACTTTCTGACAACCATCTTCTTCAGGAACGATTGAAACTTGTTCAAATTAGAATCGTCGAATGCCTCGTCCACGAAAACATCGTCGCTCTCCTCGCTCTCCGACGATTTGTTCTCGTACACCGACGGGGACTTCCGACCGGAATCCTCGAAGCTGGCCTCCGACGCATGGATCTTGTCCTCGACGTTCGAGGACACGTTCGAGAAATTCGAGTTCACGGAACAGCAGCCAGAATTATTCGCGCTGTTGTCGCTGAACAATCCGGACATTGATCCCTCGAACGTCTGGTTCATGGAAGCAGGCGAGTCCTCGGAGTCCGTCTTGCAGGATTGATCTTCATACTCGTCCAGGGACAGATTGGTGGTCCTGATCACGCTGTCTGAATCTATAGTGGCCAGATTGGAGACGCTTCTTTCGTCCTCGGAGTCGTCCTTCGCCCAGGAAACGGCGGTGGAATAATACGACTGCGAGGAACCGCCCGAATTGCACTTCCCTGAGGAGACGCTGCTATGACTGCGTTTGACCTGTTTCTCGGTAGAGATGCAGTTATCTGGATTGAAGAAAAACCCCTCGCAACATATCTCGTCCATCAGCGACTTGGACCTGTCCAGTTTCCTGAAGTACTTCTCGCTGAACGAGTCCTCCTCGATGTTCAACTCTGAGGCATCAGACTCGGACAGGCTCTTCTTCTTCCCGAAACTGTCGTTACTCGGAGAGAGAACCTGACCTTCGCACAGACTGATCGATCTGCGTTTATCTGAATCAGCTTCGATGATCCTCCTGGTGCTCTCGTTCGAGCCCACCTCCACGGTGGTGGACAGTCGATCGAACTCTTCGTAATCCTTGTTGGAGCCCTTCTTTCTTCCAACGTTCGAAGTCTGCTCTTTTCTTTTATTGTTGTTGGGTTCAGGGGACTGTTCCTGGATCCTGTCACCATCGACCCAGATGTTCTTCACGGAAACGTAGCTCTGTGGACGAGGATACACGTACAGAGGCTGCATGTAGCTCTTGTAGACCATCTCTTTCTGATCGCAGGTCAAGGCATCACCGAAGCTGACGTCGATGGCCTCCCTGAAGATATCGTCGCCGAGAAGATCCTTCTTCTCCACTGTTTCTTGATCCAGCTTCTGATTCGTTTGTTTTTGGTTGATCCTGTTCCTGTTCATCTGCAACATCATGTAGAACACCTCAGACACCTCGTACAGGCTGCGCTCCATCACGGACACGTCGTTCGACAGCAATTCCAAGGGACTGCTCGCTTCTATGCGGACGGAGTCCATCAGCCCTCGAGCTGAAGGAGAATTGCGACCAAAAATTGGGCTGATGTAAGGTTGATCCTCGGACCCTTCGATGTCGGACAAATCCGCGGTCAGACGACGCTGGCGTTCCTTGGTCAGCATCATCTTCAGGGTCGTGTCGTCTATGCTGTGTCTTCTGCTCACTGGACTGCTCTCTCTGCTGCTCGAGAAGGAGAATCGAGTGTTGAAACGCTTCTCCAGGGTCCTCTTCAGCCTCGCGATACTGCTCTGCAAAAATCTTTCTTCGTCTTCGGGGCTGCGCTCTGGTTTGGGTTTCTTGAAGGAGTAGGACTCGACTGGTGTGGTAGCTGGTGTTTTCGGTTGATTGGACGCGTTTATGTGCAGGGCCCTCAGCTTGTCGATCAGCTTCTCGATCGCGGGGCTCAGCTTCTTCTCGGTCAGGAATTGATCTTGGTCGGGGGTGCTGAAGTTGGCGGCTGCTGACAGCTCGAACGAGTCGGATAAACCGAAGTTGCCTTCAGACATCCTGACAGGAAGCTTCTGAATCGTTTTCTTTTTAGTTTATTCAGAAAATTGGTCGAACAGTTTGGTTTTCACAAAATAATTATTTCACTGACAACGAATCACAGATGATTACTAATCTTTGTTTCTTGAATTATACTATTCGACAAATAAATCTGTAACATTAAATAAGGATTCCTTCTAGTTTTCATAAATTTTCGACAAATTTTATCGAAATACCAGAGATTTTTATACTTTAAATATAAATTTGCAAACCAATGTATTCAGTTTTGGAGAAATTTAATTTTTCAAGTTAAAAATGTTTTGTACCTCAGCAAAAATAAATTATTGATAAAATAACTGTACGAATTTTTATACCATCTACTTTGGGTTAATAAATATTACGATTTCGTTTGAAAATGGTCTTCAAAAGCACTGAAGCACCGCCTTAAATAAAACATAACTTGTTATTTATAATTTATGCACAACAAGGCCGTATCTTTTATTCATTATTTCACAGAAATAGTTAACCGGTTGCTATTTGAGAAGCTTCCAAATGAAATATTAATTATTATTACCGCATCGAAATTTGATGTTGTTTGTATTCAGAAGAATTCACGGAATCGTTTCACACGAAGCACAACGGTTTTCGAACTTGAATTTAACGCACATGAATCTCTGGTATTACGATAAAATTTGTCGAACAATTATCAGACACAATAAAAAGTCGTTTTCTCCTCTGTTTAACCAATTTATGAAATCGTTGAACACTGAATGGTGGGATCTTTTGCCACAAATTAGAAGACTCACTTCAACGAGGAACAGATCAGCACGGATTGTCGCAATTTGAACGAATCGTTAACGACCTTCCGGCTAAGACAACACACCTTTATACGTGTTTCTCGAACACGAAAAGGTACACAAACCAACACATCGAAGATGGCGAGGGTCTCGTTGAAAATAAAAACACACGAATTCTCGTGGGACCAACAAATGAACCCTATTTTGTCGACTCGACCTTTTGAAAACTTATTTTTAATTAAATTAACCAATTACACATTGCAGTAATAGAAAATAGAAAATTTCATGATTACAATGATATAAATTGGCATGCATGGTTGGCAATATTTGAACTACGATAAATCGACCAATGGTGTTTCGATGTTCTCATTATCCAATGAGAATTTCAATTTCCTTGAATTACTGTAATAGATGGATCACGTATTGGATCAAATTAAGGAAGATCCAGGAATTGGGGTGATTGAAGTAATAAAGTTCAAGTAGATGAGAATATTCAGTATTTTTCAGATTAATACGAAATTCATTAAATTTTCATTAACCCCTCCTTGAATTTTCAAATTTAGATCTTTTTTAATTATTGAGTATTTAAATAATTGTACTATCGGGTATTAAAATATTCTCAGATTCATAATTTGGGGGTGGACCACAACCCTATAATCCAAAAAGGGGCTAATACAAACATTGAGGTTAAAATATTATTTAGCTAAGTGTTAATTAAGTTATCCGATACTCTTCGTTATTATAGAAAAGCTAATATTTATTCATTTAAAATGGACCCAAAGTTATTTCTATTCTCAAGAATATTACATTAAAAATTGAAAAGTTTATCTAAAATAAGTTTTAAAATACTAGAAAAATCCCTCTATCAAATATAATTATTCCAAATCACTTCAAGGGGATAGGTCAATGATTAATCAAATCCACATTAAAGGGTTCATATACATTTATTCCTTTGAAATCATAATTCGCCAGTTCCTCGACATAATGTGCATTCCTTCAGCTACTTTATAATAATAAAACCTAACACATACTATAATACATACATTCGAACTATTATTATACATACGTTAATGCTACCAACGTGTACCAAAGGATTTCAGGAGAACTATATTACAACATTGATTAATATTCTCCTAATCATTCATTACAAATAGATCAGTACCTTACATCGATTAATTCATCATAAATTCAAATACAAGTGCAGTTAAGCACAAACTGCGAATACCTTTTTTCAGCTAAAATAAACATTCTCTTTCTACTCATACATGTACGACTATAAAGTAATATTCAGGAATGAAAACGAACAACAAGTTCGCGATAAAGGATCGAGGTTATAATAATAAAATCGATCTCGTGTCAATGATTAAATTAAAAAAAGAAAAGAAAAAGTGTAACCGATCACCCGATAAAAAAGAAGAAGGATAAAAAGAAACGAATGTATCAACGATTTACAAATACCGAGAAAACGTTAACGCGATAAAACAATACCGAATCAGGATTATTAAAACGAAATAAAAAAAAAAAAGAAGAAGAACGAGATATATCCGAATAGTTGTTCGATTCCATTCCCGTATCACCGAAGAAACAAGATAATTATTTTTGCCTAAGTTCTTTTTTTCGTTCGCGTGTCGATTTATCGGAAAGGGACGTCACAAGCGACCGATTTGAATCGCAAATTTTCACGCGAGCACGATTATCGAAATTCCGATTTAACAGCTAGTGACTAGTGAAACCACTTGACTTATCGATACGAGTTACAAATTCAGAACTTATTTCGTAAACACAGTGCATCGAGTTTAGTTCACCAATTTCCCAAAGAAAATAACGACAAGACCCGTGAGGATCGGCTGGGAATTTGTAGCGCTTTGAAATTTCCAGTCGAAACTCGCGGATCTGACATTCGTGAAACAATATATTATTATAAACTACCCGTAAACTATCGAAAGTATCCTATAAGCTATTTAAAGATTCTATTTTCCCATCGAACCCATCGGGCCCGATCGAGTTAAAAAATGTACGAATATCGAAGAGAGCATATCTGCAGCTAACGGAGGACATATCGCTAATCGCCTACTTCATTATGAATTAATCACGCGTTTTTTTTCTGTTTGTTGATTGAACGAAAAGAGACGTCACGGACGGCGATCTGCATCGCTTAACGACAATTCTCATTGACAATAAATTATTCGTCAATTAACGACAACGGTGCAGCTGATATTTTCTTCTCGATATTTTATGCATTCGTTAACTGGACCAGGTCGGATGAGATTCGACGAGAAAACAGAATCGCATCGAATAACCCGTCAAAAATTCATGGAAAGGCTTTGAGGACCCGTTTCGAAGAAGGATCTGCAGGAAGCTGATACCCGAAGAATCCGCGTCGACAGTTGTTTCACGACCGAGCGCAAAATTCACGAAAAAGGTGTTAACGAAAATTCGTGAAATCATCAAACATCGAAATCGAAGCTGTACAATCGATTTTCGAAGGGAAATCGATCGAAGAATCAAAGAAAAGACGAGAAATTACGATCCTTGTTAAATTTGTCGATCTTCAAGGATCGTGAATCGTATTTATCACGGTTCGTTGATTTTCGATCGATTTCGTCCCGTTCGAAGACGAGACTTTCGAGAAATCGATCGAAAGCTTGATTTGTTTTTTAATATCCTCTGCGGTTGTTCGTTTGCGTCGGTGTGTTCACGATTCAAGTCGTGGTCGAATTAGTTCGATACCAGGAACGGAATGATGTGGCTCCATTCTTCGTCTCCCATCCTTTCAACGAACTGCGCCCGAACGAGTCATCTTCGTCCTTTTCGTTTGTTTCTGCGAGCAGGATATTTCGTTTCGTCGTCGAATTTTTACGAACGGACGGAGATTCGAGAGAGAGAGGATTTTGGACGGTTGGTTTTTTAACCCTTTCGCTTCGAAGAACGCACACGGTCCCGAAAAATCAACTCTCGCGTATGAAAATTCGTATAAGCAGCGTGAAAATACGTACTTCTAAAAATATAATATTCTGAAGTTTCTGGATTTCTAAAAATATAAGCTTTTGAGACTTATAAGTTTCTCTAAATATAATATTCCAAAGTTCATAAACTTCTGAAAATATCATATGAAAAATTTTATCAATTCCTAAAAATATAATATGAACAAATTTCGAAGTTTCTCTGAATATTCCGAAAATCCTGAATTCCTAAAAATATAATATTCTCAAGTTTTCAGGTTCCCAGAAATATACAATTTCTTTCTTAATTTTCATATTTTGATATGGAAAAGACGTAGCGAAAGGGTTAATGTCAAACATTGGTGTAAAATTGTCAAAATAAATTAAAAAATAAAAAATTTCATAGTTTTAGTAAAATTGAAAACCCCAAACTCCTTCGAAATAATAATCTGAGTGCAAAAACAAAAAAAATTAGGAAACCTCGAATATTTCCATCGAAGAATTCTTAATATTTTCATAAAAGTATCACAAAATCCAAATTCTTATTATTTATACATTTTATAAACCAATTGCCACAGTAGAGACAGCCATGTACGATACGAGGTATCAATTTATCGAAACAGAGGCTATGGATATAGAACGTAGACTATATCAGTTTCACTGATAAACACCTGTCGTTTGATTATGGTAATCCAAGAACATTGAAACAGACGTCCTAGAAATTACCGCTACCAAATCCTCATTGGAATGTACACACGTTTATGGTGTTTTGCAATACAGGGGACAGAAAAAGTTGTTTCGTTCCCAGAAAGGGAATTACAACGGTACGATTAAGTCCTACCTTCAAATTTCAAAGTCGCGATGACTAAACCGCCTGTGTCAACAAGGTGTGTATAATTCTTCGAACGTACAACATGAAAAAATAATATGTTCAAACGTTCGAAACTTCCAAGTGGCATTAACCAATACCATACGAAATAATAAAGTGATTAGTATTTTAATTGAATAATTAATTTCATAAAGTACCAAGTCAACATTTTAAACTGTAAAATGAAGAAGTGAGATTTATTGCCGATTAATTTTCCAAGCATCAAAGGAACAGTTTAAGATGTAAAATCCCAAAATTACATTGAAATTTATTGCGTATTTCAGAGACCCACTGTGCCGGAATTAATCGAAATCATATTTTAATCAGATGTACAAGGCTACCCGTTAGCACATCCGACGATCGGCAATGGGAATATTGAACTCGAACCTCTTCGAAACGCCCGGAACCTCTCGGTTACAAAACCGAAGCAGAGAGAGAGAAAATGTGGGATAAGAAGACACCGTACGATTCGCCAAATTTTTGTCGGATGAGAAAGAGTAACGCAACGAGGAGACGATCACGAAGTGACGAAGTTTCTCGCGTGGCTGCCAAAAAGCTGCGTATAAATAGGCCCGGCTGACAAAAACAAGTCGACGCGTCGTGTTAAGCGAACATGAAGTTTTTAATCGAGCAAATTCTAACAACAAAACGGACCGATTGTTTTGCGAGGATTTTGAAATCGATGCTGTTCGAAGGACGCTGATTTGAACGCTTTAAACGACGCGAGATATAATCCTTGTACACTTGCGCAATTTTCAAACGTATCAAATCTCTAACTTCAACATTTTATTCATTGTACGTTTGATAACGAGTATAATAAATATATAAGGCAGTGGAATAAATTTTATATCTTAGAGTCTTACTATGATTAAAAAAAATTAGGGTTATGGAAGATCTAATTATATCCTGATTAATAATTAGAATTCTGAGATGTCTGATTACATGTCCATTTCTACTTTGGCAATTAAGTTCTTAAAGCTACTTTGCAATGAGTAATTAGTGAATATTGGAAATTTTTAACAAGATCCTTGATTGTAATTTTGATCAAAATTATAGAAATTTGATTAATTTTACATGAAGGAATGGGTTTATAATCACAATAAAAATAAAAAGTATTAAATTTCTTTCTTACCTACAAGAGAGTGGTAATACTTTGCGAAACAGTTTCAAATATCGTTTAACAATGCACGCTGGGTACGTTGACATTTGTTAAACAAATATTAAGTTTCCTGGTACTCTGACGAAGTTATCCAATCCGAATTTCAAGACAAGATGATCGCTAAGATTTTTGAGAAGATCTCAAAGGATCTTGGAATCGCACTTTCCACGAATATGACGTCATTTTTCCAAAAATGCTGCCCTTTGCAAACGGAAAACGTTTTGTTATAATAATTTAGGAGCGAATAACTGAACAACAATTTTTTGATAAAATCAAACGACTTTTCCGTGATAAATGAATAAATTTTTAATAAATTGCAATAAAATTCTTCTGTTTCAAATATAAAATTATGGTTTTCAATTAAAAGTGGCTATAAATCGTAACGAAAACAAAATGTACAGTTAATTCAACAAAAAAAAAACTATTCAATGGAACATTTCATACAAATTTAAACTAATTGCTGATATAAAACATTGATTTTTTGGTAAAAAAAAGAACTTCTGGGTATTTAATTCTGTACAATTCGCGATAAAGGGAACAAAAAATTACAATATTTCAATAAAAATCCGCCGAATGAAATGTTTCAGACAAATTTCACCAATTTCCAGGTATGAAAGCGTGTATTATAAACTTTTGATAAACTACGAATACAGAATTATTTGTTTCAGCAACAACGAGCAAATTAACTGAGAATTTCAAATATATTCAAACGTACACCGCAGGGACATATTCGCGAAAACAGAAACGCAGGAACTTAACCGACTAATACATCATAATAACGTAGAAATATAAAAACAAGCAAATATAGATCGAGGAAATATACAAAATGAAAATGATAATATACAAGAAACGTGCTCGTCGTTCGTGCGTTTCAAAATAAATGAACGGCGACGTGTACGAGTTCCAAGTAAAATTCATTTTAAAAATCAATAATTTAATACTAAATATCTTGGTTTCCCTGATTTTATTATTTTGGTACGATTAGTCTTGGAATGAAAAATCTTGGTGTTATCAGCATAAATATTAAAAATGGTCCCTAACAAGTTTCTAATTAAAGTCGAAATTCCCAGGATTCAAATGATTTCTTACCGAGAGTACGTAGGAATTCCTTGCGAATGCAAATTAATTATTTCGTTGGAAATAACCAATGATTTAGAACCGACACGATGAACAGCAGCTCGAAAAATCGTCCTTCGTCGTGTTGCTATCGAGCGTTCCTCTTGCGATCATCCTAGCAACTCGCGACCAATTCCATTGCCCTGCTCCAACTGCGAGCTGATCGAAAATCGAGCCTCTCCTTGGCTCGATTTTGGTGGCATCGATTCGAACGAGATGGCGTTCGATAACGCGGAAAATTTGATTTAAATTGTATACCTTCCTTGATTAATCGACATAAGACGATTCTTCAAACTAAGAATCTTTTGCAAAATTTATGGAGAATTGTTACTGTAATTATCATGATCATTAAAGCGTTAAATGTTGCAATGAACATCGCTGTAATTTTACTCTGCTAAAAGTCATACGTCTTAATGCTGGATATTGTAGCCTTGCACCTACTTTCCTGTAGGTTATTAAATTTAATAACTTTGCATTGTATCTTATCTGTACCTCATTCATTTGTTTAAAATTCTGATAACACTCAATTAAGCTAATGTGAATATAATAGCAACATAGAAATATCTTAATATGGGTAATGGTTTCTAATGGAAATCCAAGTGTCACCCATACATGGCTGACGTAGCAGTCAAGGTGTTAAAAATGTCAATGACACCCACGATATTGGTAACAAGGGTATTCTATCAAGTAAGCTGTGACCCCATCAAAAGTTCAATCAATATCCATCCTTGGACTAAAAATTGGCAAAATGTTTAACGAATTTTTAATAACTGCCATCAGTGACCCCCAACACACGAAACGCTAAAACATACGAGTTCCATGATGCAACCTAATAAACCAAACATACATGTAACTCGCGCGAAGAACAAACATCTGCTCGAAGGAAAAAAAAAGAAGATGTCGGATTGCGTTTATCGTTCACGGGTCTCACGATAAAGAGAAGCTCACACTGTGCCGATTCGAGCCACACACACGAACGTGTGAGAACGATTTGCTTACGTCATCCGGGTTAAAGGAACGAGTAAATTTTCATGGAGATAGAAAAGCAGGGAGGACATCCTGTCGACGTTTTCTTGGGAGGATCCTTCGAGTGTGCACGGCGATAAATAACAAAATGGGACCACGCCACGGGTTTCTTACTTTGCGACCCACTTGCCGTTAACGGATATGAAATTACGAATCGACCACGTGCGTTAATAATTAAGCGATCCGACGAGCGATGATCGTGAATCTTGCAGAGGATGTTTGGCCATCCTTCGAGGATCGTTTTCGTTGGCGAACGATCGTTAAACTTGCAAAGGATCCTCCTAGGTCGTCCCTCGAGTATCGTTTTTGTCGGATTATTATTTCATTGGATTTCTGTTAGCTAACGAACCTTGTATTACCATCCTGAGCACCGTGAAAACCGCGGTAAGGACACATTAAAATATTAATTATTTTGAATTGCTTCATTTCCAAAATATTAGAGGTCCAAAATTAAAGTTCCTAATTTTACTGAATATTTAATCAATTTCGAGTACCCGAAAATTCCAAATTTTACCACGTTTTCCAAAAATCTTGTGTATTCAAATATCTGAGTCTGCAATATCGAAAAACTCGAAGCGTTAATATTTCGAGTTCCGTTCAATATTTATCAAGCCTCGAAACCTTCCGAAATCCCCAAATTTCAGCTTACATCGATATTTCATAAATTTTTAATATCTTTCGAATACTCGAACTTTCAATGCAAGGATCCGTGCGATTCAAAGAAAGAACGTTCCTTTTTCGCGTGAAAAGACGCCCACGAGGAACCGACAAAAGACGTCGAACGAAGAGAAGACATTTACTTATTAAAAATTACGACTTCGAACGACTGGTGAGCCGAGCGTGCTCGAGACCGTCCCTTCGAAACCGGGAGGGGGGGGGCACAAAAGTACGGAGCAGAAACGATTTTATATATTTATCGAGCGCGCAGAGACCCCGGCAAGAATGAAGAAAGGACGCGTAAATAAAAGACGACGAGGGGGGGGATATATGGGTCACGGGATGAAAAGTAACGAGTCGGTCGTGACTCGGCGCTGGACGTGAATGAATGAACGAAACGAAACGAAAACGATCGTCGGATCCGCGGGGGAAAATGCATTCGCCTGCGAGCCGGACGGACGGGAGGTAAGAAACGGCGGACAAAAGTGAAGACAACGTGGCGGCAGAAGAAAGCGACCAGTGAGAAGGAAACCGGGCGAGAGGGAAAATAGGTCAGACCCGGGGAAAAATGAAAAAGGAAAGAATAAGAGGGAGCGTTAAGAGACGAACAACGTCTCTGTAACGTTGAAACATCATGGCGCGATACGAGAAATTTCTTCCTGCTTATTTCCTTCGACGTTCCGCGGGATGAAAATCAGCCCGTCTCCTCGCTAAAAGGCGGCTGTTAACGAAATTTTATGAACGCGACGAGCGAATGAAACGGCTAATGGAAGGATTTCAGCCGAGTTCACGCGACATGATATTTCTTTGGAGACTGAATTCTGATTAATCCCCTCGATTACTCATGATCTTTATCGTTCTCCCGCGGTAACCGTGCTATATTATCGTGCATTCATAAACCCTTGAAATCTATAGCAAATACTGGCAACACAGATAACAAAATTGTTCCATATTCACAATAAAACTCTTACCACCCTTTTATTTTATCAAGCGCTGAATAATCGAGCGGATAAATATTAATTCGTGAAACAGTTAACGGTAAAAACTACCCAAATTTCGACAAATATTTGCCATTATCCTGTTCCTTTTTTGGATCAATCGAACTCCCCCTCGTACAACCCTTGGGTCCCGAAAAGAGCATCGGGAAAAGTTCGTCGAACAAACAGCGAATAATCGCAGAAACGAAAGCCGACGATTTTAGAGAGAAAGGGGAATGGTCAAAGACAACGGGACACAGCAGGTACCGGCAAGGTGGGGGGAGGAAGGGTGCAGATGGGGGAGGGATGAACAGGTAAGCAAGAGAGAAAGAGAGATATGGGTCAGAGGATGGACCGGACGGAATATTGATCCGACCACCTCACGATAGTTGGCTGTGTTGCGCTATACTCTACCCCCCCCCCCGCCGTTTCCTGTCTCTCTCTCTCTCCCCCTTATCCACCCTCGCCGTCTGTCTCGCTCGCTCTCGCTGCTGTTCCAGCCGCCCCGCTCGTCCCCCTGCGAAAAGCGGATACACACAGCCCCGAAGACCCTTACAGTTTACCTTAGCCACGGTTCTGCAGACTGTTGCAGCTTTAAATCGAACACCTGCGCCAAGGCGAGCGGAAACCCAGAAACATCCACGCAGGAGC
Source organism: Anthidium xuezhongi (assembly GCA_022405125.1). Lineage (NCBI taxonomy): Eukaryota > Metazoa > Arthropoda > Insecta > Hymenoptera > Megachilidae > Anthidium > Anthidium xuezhongi. The sequence goes on from CM039639.1 coordinate 5,946,964, forward strand.
ATCTCGGGAAACGGAAGCGGAGGAAGTCGAGGAGGTCGCTTAACCTGTTAACCGGCACGTTTTCTGATCGAACACGTTTCATCCCTTTTCACGCGACCGCTCGAGAACGCTATTTTTATGTTCTCTTTTAGCAAAGCTCGAGTAAATTGGAGAAGAGGGTTCGTAAAATTACTGCAAGGTTAAAATCGGTTAATTTTTTAACCCTTTTTGTTGCTTTAATAGAATTGCACAGCGCGAAAAATGACTCCCGCTGAGCGGTGATCGATATTAGCGGGAAATTTTAATAAGCGAAGGAGATAAACAGAGAAACGCGGACTGAGAGTATTCCTGTGTAGGGTAATGGTGTCATTATGCTAAGCGCGGTATAGATCACCCTGTCGCTGATTTGAATATTTCCACCCTCGATTTCACCCCCGACCACCGCGATCTTTGCATTCACGTCCGAACGAGAAAGGTATTTTTATATCGTTATAAAAATTGACAGATAGGCTTACGTTTACCGATTGAAAAATCTCATCGACGAGCTGTCACGGTTGTCAATGATAATCGCCCACGCAACGCGGAATAGTAAACGCGCGTATTGACTCGTACTACGGTTTCGGTGCCACATTAAATATCGCGAAACCCGACGCGACTCGTTATCGTCGCGATGATACACGAGGGTCGCGCAGAACCGAGCCTCTGGCCAGATATCGCGTCCAGGATGGGTTAGGCACGGTTACACGCCTCTGTGTACCTGTGTTGACACGTAATTATCTTTGCGTGGTGGGTACACGTGTCTTTCCACCGGTGTCGTCGTCGGCTTGTTTGAGCTACGAGCGCCTCGACACGATGCGCCGGTTTCGGCCCGATGGAGATCGGTCACGTTGCATTGATAAACGGAAATTCGCGGGGCAAACTGCACAGCATTGTTGTAAATTGATACAAAGAGCGAATTTAATATTTAACAATTTCGTAAAACGATATTTCATCATTCTAATTAAATATTTTTGCAACTTCTGAAAACTTTTTAAATATTTTTAAAATTCCATTGTTATATTGACAAGATGGTTCCCCATTTGGCGGTCGAATCACACCGTGAATGAGTTCTGTGTGTTACACCGTGTACTACTCATGAATGGGAGAGAAGGCACCGTCGTATTGATTTCAGTGTTTCGTAACTACACCTCTGCACCCGAGAACCGGGTTACATTCATCTCCACGTGACTATAATCGCGCAATGTAACGGACTATCACCTACAAAACCGTCGTCCTTCGTGGTCAGAGTGACCTTACGTATCGGTGCAATAATTACCGTGGACTTTACCCTTGACCCTGGCGTCACAATTTTCTAAAATATCCATTTTATTAAAGTTTTAAAGAGAAAATGAGATAAATCAATGTTGCAGTTAAACAAATTTAATTAAACGGTGTGTTTGATCACCGGAAATTGCACAGTGCTCGTCGTTAAGTATCGTCAAGACGAGGAAGACGTTGTAGCATCCTTCTGAGCAGCTTGTAACAATGTAAAGACACTATTTGCACGGAACAACAAGGTGCAACCAGTTACGGAACAGCAGGCTTTCACAGGGCAGAAGTTGGACGGGTGCCCGTCACAGCTCGAAAAGTTCAAAGGAACGATTCTCGAACAGGGACCGGCCAAGTTCGTCGTGCTTTCGACGCGTACGATCAAGGTTCGTCGAACTAGCGTTCGTTATCAAGCGGGCTGGGTCGATCAAACTCTTCGATAATCAAAGGGAAAGATTTCACGGCCACGCGTTCGACTCTCCGAAAGTGGAGCACCCGCGTTCGGACCAATTCAATGGCTGACGTGTTAAAGTTATAACAGCAAAAATAATAATTAAGATTTTCAATTCGTGTGAGAGAAATATTTCAATTTTGCGATCCAAGTTAAAAATACTAATTTGATCAATTTAATTCGCGGTCACGGGTTCTGTTCCCCAAAAATAGTGATCGATGCGTAAAAATTCAGATTTGGAACTTGATCGATTCGAATTTTCTAATCTCGATTAAAATTTGTACGAGGTTTTGCATCGTGAATCGAGTTCTGACGTACGGAGCGGGCAAGCGTACTCGCGACCACCGGCGAGGGTTTAAAAAAAGGATTGATAATCGTTTGGAAATATTTACGGAGGCAACGTTTTATTACGACACAGGCAGCACGGGAAACAAAGGCAACCGCGACCTACATTGATAAGCGAAACGCTCGGAACCATGTCGGCGGAACGTGCGGGAATAGTAAACAATTGGTGAAAATAGAATAATTATTTATCCAAGGCAAACTGGGCCTCGTGAACGAGCCATTCGTTGATTCCGCCCGAATTCTCCATGATCTTTCGTCAGCGGTATCAATTCTTTAAATCTCCGGGACACCTGACGCGTGGATGCCGCATGTCAAACATTATTAATAAACTTAAAACACAATCTTTACGTCAATGAGCACAAACAATCTTGTTTTCATACGTCACCGGAGATCTTTTAATTTGCGTCATTTTTACATTCCTTCTGCTTTGTCGCCTTAATCAAACCTTCGTTTCCATCGCGAAATACAAACAACGAATTACTGAAAAAACAGCTCGCCTTATTATTCCCTCATCAACATAAGAAATTATAATTCAACCTGTCTGAAAAACACCGAGATACTTAAATTCATTTATTATTCAACCTAATGGAACGTTTCGGGACTCTACCGTGGCAATTAAGGGTTAATTATCCCTTCTGTGTAATATCGTTGATTTAAATAAATCACTGTTTAATAAAGATTGTTAAGGGGAACGAATAATTTAATTTTGATTTAATTTTGATTTAGAATTTTACGGTGACAGGGTTAAGGAATTATGTTGGCAATTTCTAAGGGAATCACGATTTATCAGCTCGAATTGAATCAAATTGCCAGCGGATTTTGATAAATAATTCCAGACGAATAAGAGGCGGAGGTTGGCTTAAAAAATTGATAGAAAAATGAAAGAAATATTACCGTCAATGGATCGACGGTATCGATAAAAAAATCACCTCCAAGTACAGAGATTTTTCTTGCAGAAAAAAGAGTGGACGATTCGAAGGATGGAGCAACTGGGTCATAAAAAATCTGGCTTAATTTCGTTCTGGCCGGTGCGTGCGCGACGGCTTTGCCTAACGAGTGTAATTAGATAAGCCTGGATTAGTCGGGCTGTGTAATTCAGCGCAGATAATTGCAGTGTCATCGTTCGACGTCAAGCGATGATTCTGGTACGCGAAGAGGCTCATTCATTCGACGCCCCTGGGGTCGTAGCAAGAAACGAACTCTCTCTCTCTCTCTCTCCCTCTCTCTCCTGGCTAGCTAAATCCCCCACGACCGAAAGCATTAATCGAGTAACACGAGCAAAGCAAATAATCGACCGTTTATTCCGTTTCATCAACGTCCACGCATCGTTGATTGATTAGCCTACCAGTTACTGATGCGTCTAAATGCATTCTGATGTTTGCACACGGTGTTGTTGCAGCAGAAACTGCCAGCAAGATTTGTCCAGGAAATATGCATACGATTATCTTTTATTAGACGAAAATTTATTCATTACTGCATCAGGCAATTAATTCGTTGCAAGCAAAATAATTTCTACTGGCAAATACGACAAGGTTTAAAGTGACCGATCTGGTAACAAATTTGAAATTCTATACAATTATTAAGACAATGGTTCTTTAATTCCTTTCAAACTATCCTCCCTTTTCATTAAAAATTCCAAATCACCCTCGAATCAATGGACCGTGAACATTTCAGGTAATTTAAAGTTCGTTTAAAAAAACGTAAAAATCACCGATTAACTGATTACATCACCATCCGTATAAAAGTATCATAAAATTTGCTAAATCTGAACCGAGCTGACTTCAGCATTGAAGGGTAAAACGTTCGAAGACTTTTCATTGAAAATTTCTGATCACCCTTCGATCTAACCGAATTATCGTCGTTATTCAACCACCTGAACACGATCGATCGCAACGGATGAATAACAAATGGCGTGGAAGTGTGCGCCACTTCCACGAGAAAGCATCGTCCTTCGAAGTAATTCATTTCTCGTTAAAATCTTGCCTTTCCATCAACGCCGTCCAAAATCGTGTGTCGTAAAGCTAATGGAATTCCCCTGGTCGAGAATGCCGCGCGGTTATCGATCCATCGTAACAGAAGTTACCCCCGATTCTACAATGGCGGTACCAAGACAAACGAGAAAGCGTTCTTTAAAATGAAAACCGTGGCTCGGGGGTTGAAAAGCTTCTTCGAGTATAAACAGCAATCAATGCCCTTTAACGAATCGGTTACTTAAGAGAACGCTCGTTTCAACCCTTTCGGTTTGGGATCTCTTTTTTTTTTTTGGAAAAAAACTTCTCTTCGAGTCACGCTACATTAAGGACGCACGAAGTATGTCATGATTCGGATTGTCCTTGTAACTACTGATTAACGTGGCTCTCCAAGGACCCCATGTGCCTGGAAAATGCCAGCCAACTTTCTCTGGGAAGTATTCCAACTGGATCGCGCTCGGTCTACTTCTTATTGAAACCATAAAAATCTTCAGGAAACTCGATCTCTCTAGCTTTGGATTTCTTAATGCGATTTCGTGCGAAATTTTAGAATCACTGAATGTTTTAATCCCCGGGGGCTCGTTCTGATTCCATTTAACTCTAAAACCATCAGACCATTCAGAATAATATGCCTCAAGTTTTATCTTATGGGAAAAGTAAAATATCCTGAGCGATTCACTAAAGTTGACTAAACTAAAGCTCAATGGGACGAAAAAGAAGAAGCGAACGTTCGATTTGAGAAGAAGAACCCCTAAATTCCATGCAAAGCGCATTGAAATTTTTGCTACGAGCTTCGTTTACCTTCCCATCGAGCGATCGTTCCGAAGATCGAGAGGAGGGGGGGCAGATTCCATAGAAATCGGGTCATCGAAACGCGAAAATAAAAATGAGGAAGAGTTCTCGACGAACAATGGCCGGCTGAAAAGCAGAATAAGAGGGTAGCTTAATTTCCATCGCGAAAAGAAAAGCCTAGCGATATCGAGCAGTTTATGATATTCCGAATAGGGGGTTGCGGAAAAACAACCCTTTCGCGAAATACCGCACGCGCACCTGACCTGGTCGCGTTTTATCACTTCCCTTCTTCTTCGTCAATCCCCCTCCCCTCCTCGACCCTTCTGCACGGAGCTAGATATAGTCGTAATACATGCTCTCCACGATGGCTCGAGCTTGAAAGCTTCTAAAGTTCAGGAGTCAAAGCCGACTCTGCGGCGTATGGCTTCAAAGAGCTTTTCTACGCCCCGACGTTCGTTGTGCGCTCGTCTCGTTCGTCGCCGTCGCGGTACCTCCCCGTGTGCTTTTAAACGCGTACCTCGCGATGTTCGACGGTTCGTTTGCTTCGTTCGCCGGATACTTAACGGCGCGTCGAGTCTACGCGTTGAATAATTGAAGGGTTCTCTGCAGAAATCGGCCAACCTTTTTAGGGAAACCGAACTTCCCGATACTTCGCGTACTTTTATATTTCGCAGGTCCAATTTGTTTATAATAGATCTAACATTCACCCAATTTGATCCCCGAGAAGAAAAAATAATTGCGAGCGACTTATGACAAGTTTTCTCGTAATGCAGGGGGTTAAAGGTAACAGGGGATAAGACGGAAGCCGATTCCCGAAGGAACGAGCGCATCCTTTTCAGTTTCAATCGCAAATCCGCAGAAAGCCCGGACGGTTCTCGCATTGAATTGCAAATTCGCGGCTCGCTCGCGCAAGGAGCCGCGAGTTAACGCGAAACAATAAACCGGTGGCGATCCCGTGCCGCGAAATAATTAATGTCTCCGCGACTCGTGCTTTAATCGGCGCTGAAACGAGCCGACGATCGATCGGTACCGAGGCCATGGCGCAACAGCGACCCGTCTCTGAAAACGCGAAACCTCGTGCGCGTCTTATGTGCGTAAATAGAGCGTAAGATCCCGTGGCTGGTAGCCCTGGCGAAAGATCGATCAGTCATTCTGTTTCGTCTCTTTTCGAACGAGCTTTCAACCTGGACCGTTTTGATGGAAAATCAAATTTCTCAATCTTCCGTTCAGAAATTACATTACTACCCGGCAATAAATGACAAATAATGTAATGTGGACAAAAATTTGTGATCAGCCGATTTTAAAACCTTGTGTATATAATAGAACTGTATAATTATTGATGTAAACACATATCTCCATTATTCATTAATCAATCAAACGTGATTTGAAATTTTGTTCAACAATAAACTCTTTTCCAAAGTCCTGTATTTATATATCGAATAATTGGCCTGTTCGAGATAAATGGCAGAATAAAGTTGATCTTAAACGCTCTCGGAACCGTGCTAATTCGGTTATCGAGGTGACAAAGAGTCGTCAAAGTTCATGACACGTAATCCACGAAGCGATCCATTCGAAAATAGAGATTAATAGTGGCCACGACCGAAAGTGACCAATCCAGCTCCTCCCACGCCGGTCTACACCTTTAACAAAAATTGGTACCGCCCCATCAAAGGGGCATGATGGAAACGGTGTCACAAGGGTTGACGTGTTGACAATTTGCCGGCCAGCCACGCACTTAACAATATTGAATTTCCCATCTTCGTCTCGTGTAACGCCGTCTCGCGTAAATAGCGGGACACCCTCGAGCCTGTCCGGTAAATTGAAATTACCAAACCATCGGATCGTTCTTTTTTTTTCTCTCTGGCCAAGGATACGATCAAATGGCACCAATTGCCTTCCTTTGTGGCTAAATTGCTAATGTAGATTTTGTTTGCTAACCTTCATTGCGAACACTTACGAAATTACTAAGATTGGAGAGGTAATTTTAATTTACGACCATGGAATGTCTCCAATATTACAGCTTAAGTACTACCATACTTGTTAGGCTTATTAACACCTTAACTGCCACGTTAGAACTCTTAAGAACTTCATTTGATAGTAATTTTATTTTTAACTAGTTTAATTTGGTATTTTTATTATTTATGGCTTTTAGTTTTTTAATAGGAATATTTTCGACTAAATAAATAAAAGAATTCTTAATAGCATTTCTTAACATTCTTAATGGCAATTATCATGATGAGAAAATCTATCTTCAAAATTAAATAAAACATTCTCCCAAGAAAACAGAAAGAGCAACAGAATGTCTGCAGGATCGATTGAATGTTTCTGATTAAAAAGCGACCGAACAAGAATACGGTATCTAATGAAAATTCATCGCGTTCACGTCAGAAAATTACCATTGCTCGGTCATAAACGAGGATCACGTGACGACCAGATGATTACCAATGCCTTCTGTTACGCTCTAATTACGTGGATAACGAGCCACGGAAATTAAGTATACTTTCTATTAAGAAGCGCAGATTAAAAGATAGACTGTGTATAAAGTCGAGGGACCGGAAGGGAGGAGCGGGAAAGGTATGTTGGCCGGTTACCAAAAATCGCGGCAACGACACGCGAGGCAAATCTCTCGTAATGATTCGTTCAAGTTGGTCATCAAGAACAGACGAGACGACATTGATCCGAGAGAAAATCGTCCAATAAATTTGAACGAGGCTCCGCGATCCTCCATCCGGCTACTCGATTAACGCTGATGTCGGATATTCAGTGGGGTTCAGGAAACGATCCGACATAGATTTTCATCGGTATCGTTACTGCCGCGTTATCGTTTAAATATCGATAATAAAGCGATTCGAATGCTATCGTAATATTGACCCTTTCACCGTGCCGTTTCGTCGCGCGATAATCAACGATTAGGATCCAGTTTAACGTATAACTTATTCAATCGAAATTAGTTTCGATATTCGAACGCCACTGTAATATTAATCCCTTAATATTCAATGTAACATACGTACTTATAAATCCGGAATCGATTCCAGACTTTAACGTACGATATTCGATTAATGGAACTGTTAGTATCGTTAGAAACATTACTAATTATCCAATATTAATTTAGTATTCAAGCAAATTGTTTTGAATTAGCTAATTATCTTGCGATTTAAAGTATTTTTCAAAGTTTAATTTTAACAACTGATCGACGATAACGCGAATTAGCTACGATCAATTATATATAATTTCAGGTAATTGGATCATCCTCACCGATAACCTGGTCGCAGGTAGGTTACTTTATATAACTGGTTTCCTGGAAGGCACTTACCTGAAACAGAAAGAAGTTCATGCATGTTAGAAACATTATGAATTCTTAACGAGACACGTGACGTTGTTGCGTTGTCACTTGTGTATACATTGTTTTATCGGTACAGGTGTTGCGTCGCGCTTTTCAGACTGATAAGAAACTCACATTCTGAGCCATCTGACTGTACCAGCACGATGCAAAATTAGCCCGTATCGTATTAAACGACGAAAACGATGTGAGCGCTTATTTACTACTTATGTACAAAAATAATTAAGTAAATAACGAAGCATAGATTACTTTTAGAAATGTAGGGGAGGTTTAATTAAACTCAATCAAAAATATCGCAAAAGCTTAGACAGGTAATGATTTCCAATTTAATATAAGATCGAGTAAGGTAAATAATTCATCGTTAGAAATTACGATCGACGTCGGGGCCGTTATAAACATTTCTATTTCCAAACGATACCGGTCCCGGGTGTATCGTTATCGCGAAAAAATATCGCGCGAGTAGCCGGCAGCCGAGGCTGCACGGGCCGGTAAAAAACGAGCGACGAATAATTTGCAACGGGCCACGAAGCGACCCATCGCGGCGAACAGCTTTATAACCCGAATTTATCGGGCAATTTTGGCGGCCCGGTTCCCTGATTTGTTTCTTCATCTCACGCAATCGTAATCGGTCCGCTATCTGTTGCGAGCTCGGGCCCAGTGATCGATCTTCCCGTGGAATTCTCGTTTGAGCGAAACATCTTGATAATGAGAACGAATCGCGTCGGATTTGCGTCGTTTAACGATACATTAATGATCGCGTGAGAACGGTGCTCAGAAACAGCCGGGTATGGTCCGATCGGTTCGTTGAAACGAATGTTAGATAAAATGATAAAGAATGTGTTTTGAAACATTGCGGACAGCTTTCGAGTTTCTTATCAGTCAACTCGTACGATTTACAATGACGAATTCGTTCGAGATATATCTTTAAAAATACCCATGCTAATTGCTGTTCCAGATCGAAATAATAATCAGAAATTTCTTCGCGGATAGAGCCCGGGGCAAAAACTGCAATTTCATAAATTCTGCTTTGTGCCTTGATTCGTCTGAAGTGGACGTACCTAAGCAACAACTCGAGAACGTAATTGGACTTTAATTTCTACAAAAACTCTTGACCTTCCGTACCTCGTCTACAATCGATAGCATCTGAGCTTCTACCCGGCTAGATTTTAATCTCTACGCGAATCCCTATTCCGTAATTTCACTTTCGACCGCCTTACCTGCAATTCGCAAACTAAAACCTAAATTTCAACTCGGGTAGATTGATCTAAATTGTTCTAAGGAGCAACTTTTGACTTTCAATGGATGAATAAATAATTTTTGTATCATTCAAGATTAAACCATCAAAAATCCATAAAGTAATTAAAAACTTTTAGCAATTTAACTGGTCACTGCAAAATGACTATCACTAACAGTACAATATCCTACAAACGTTGACCAATGTTTTTGACACAAAGAATAAATAAACTGTGCCAAGATTAAAAATGCTCCGTCCTCGAAGGATTAATAAAAAAAATGTTTGTTTTAAGTTAGTTTGACGATCAACGACGGAGCGCGACATATGGTAGGCATCCAACAAATCTGCGCGGTATCATCCATCGTTATCCCGGATCGTCGGTGTCCCGCAACAGCGGGCCGAATAAATTCACGGGCAACGTTCGGATCGATCCTCGAAGTGCACTCATCCGATACGCCTAAGGTGCACACACACTGGGACCAGCGACGGGGCAGAGAGAGAGAGAGAGAGAGAGGGGGGGAGAGAGAGAAGGGTGGTCTCGTCCTGGCCTCGCAGAAAAGAGAATAAAATGGAAAGGAGGGAAAAAGGGGGCCAGGGTGCGACGAAGACGGATGGGCTTTCAGTACGCTGGCGCGAATCTATCGATCCGCGTTTTAGAAGACACCGTTGCGGGATGAAGAACCGCTGTATCCGCGGCGTAGTCGACCATCGTGGTTCCAGCCGTGCCGGATCGCAGCCACCGATCCCACGTACAATCGAACCACGGGATCGATCGATCCTGGATCCTCCTTTCGAGGACCGTGGTCTCCTATTGATGCGGTTTTTCGCTCGCACGCGCGACGATCTATCATCGAGCCGGCCAGTCGAGCCGAAAATTTATGGTCCTCTGGGTCGAAGATGCACCACAGACGCGTGTCACCTGCGTTATTTTACGACACGCTCCGAGGTGAATTAAGAGTATAGCGCGAAGAATTCGAGGAGTTGATGAAAAGCTTTTGTGCAATTAAAAAATTGCATAAACCATAATTAGTAGATCTTAGAATCTTGCAGCAATTTTGAAACATACATATATTTAAGGACACTATCGTTTCTTGCCACAAATGTAGAAAATTAATACTATTGGATACCAAGTCACCCACTAAATACCACAAAACTACTGTGTTTATTAGAAATAATTTTTCGCACCTTCAGTGTCACTAATCAAAAAATTCAGAGCAAGTATACATGTGCAACAAACACGAACGAAAGGATTCTTTTTGTTTCAAACGATTTGTCCGACTGCGATAAACAGCGAAAATTGGATCGCGAGTATTATTCGTTGTCTGGGCACGAATCGAACAATTAGATCGGTTGTTTTTCGGTTGCCTGACCGCCTGTGGTTTTCAACAACGCTCAACTGGCGGATACGAGAGTTTTTCAATCGATATTTCGACGGGGCTTCCGATTAAAATCGATCGAACTGATTAGTCCAGGTATCGAGAGTGGTTCTCCCTCCCTCCCTTCCTCTCTCGCTCTCTCTCTCTCGCTCCTGCAACCAGCTAAATGGGTCGAGAGCTTGGCACACGGAATCGCAGATTGCCGTTGCCAAATTCTGCGAATGCTTTGCGTCCTGGCTAGAACAGCATCCCACCTACGGTGTGGACACGCGTGAATCGTGTGATCGATTCCATCGGACCCGTTTATCGATTCGTGCAGTCATCGGATCGAGTTGATGCTCGTCGATCCATCGTTTTCATTCCTGACGAACCTATACACACCTGTGCCAATTCAAACACCGGTCAGGGCGATTTTCACTCGTTTCTAACACGTTGTACCGTTGTTCCCGTCTGTTTTTTTCTTTTATTTGCTTTTCATTAATTAAGGAACAATTTCCACGATGATCGATGAAACTCTGCGGCTATAGAGCCGATTTAATTACCATGAAATAGGTACTGTACCAGTTCGGACATTTATTGTCTCTATAAGGATTTAACAGGGCTCTATTTTTTTTTAAAAAAGTTTAAAATTGAACATTTAACTATTGTTAAGTCTGCAAATATAATTAAATTAATATAGAGCTGTGAAATAATTTTAATTTGTAAAGTTACCTTAAAATTTATCTCAGGAAATTTAAATATTGAGACATAAAAATAATTAATACTACAAGGCAATATTGTAACTATCTTGGGAAATAAATTTAATTATAAATAATGTACTAAAATTTGTATTAGCCCCAAGCGCGGAGAGTTCATAAGAACAATTATTCTGTACGAAAGTTTATTTCGATAACGTCTGCGTTCCTCCATCGCGTTTAATCTTCCTCCTCTATTATTCAAACGGCAAGTCGTGTACAATTCGTTTTGCGAAACAAACGATTATTTTTATCTCGCGTTTACGGAGTTTCTTGCACTTCGCGAAACTGTACATACTCCCAGAAACAAACGGAATAAGTTTTCCCCGCAGTCGCATCCCCGATTCCCGTCGCGTTCCTGTTTCGCGCGGCAAAACTACGATTCTTCGCAGTTCGCGAAACTGTGTCGTTTCGCCGTTGTCCCGTCGACTCTCCTCGTCCCTGTCCAATGTCCCTCGGAAAGTTCGGTTTTCGAGCGGAAACGTCATGAAAATTGAATCGACAAGCCCGGCACGACCGCGTTTCGCCATTTCCGACGTCTACGCCACCCCTCCCCCGTGTCCAGGCGAATTAATGCCTTGGAAAACAAGATCCCGCCGACAATCGTCTCGAGGCTCTCGCGCCACCTCCGTCGGGACGAGTTTCCGGGACCAATAGGCGATTTCCGGTTTCCAATTTTTCGTTCACGAGGGTCGACCGTTACCACCCTTCGCAGTTGTTGTATTCGCTGTTGAAAACTTCAGCTTGGCATTTCAATGTTTTTAAATTTATAAGAATATAACACTTTGAAATTCCCAAGTCTCTAAAAATATTATTGTCCCTTTCCAATGAAACTGAAAATTTGGACGCCTTACTTTGGGAGAAAGGACTATATAATGTTCTAATATAAATAAGACAACGCTTAACAACGCTTCGTTACGAGGAAACGTATGCTCCATCGAGGTCGACGAGTAACAGGCGAATAAATTCGGCAATTTTCAACGCGATTACGAGGCAGGGGTGTCCGACGACAGCTTACGTGCTCAAAGAAAAATGTGCTGGCAATAAAAGTGCTAATTCAGACGCGCGGCCGCATCTGGAACACGTCTCCGGTGCAACTTTGTCGCGTACCCTGCAGCCTGCGCCGTGGCGCGTGCTTCTGTTACCTCGCTAATTTCAAGTCTGTTTCAATTTTACTAAATAATGCTCTACACGTGAGCCATTACGATGTTATCGCGTCCATCCCCCCTTGAAAATGTATCGTAACCTACGAGTTCCCTTTTTATCTCGTTAGCGAGACGAAGTTTGTCAATTGAAACAAGCTTATGAGTTCTTAATTTCTATTCTAATCTTCTTATTTCCGTAGCAAGATATCGATTTGTGCAATAGTTGTTATTTAATAAAAGAAAAGACTAATACGTTTACGAAATTGTTATTAGTTTAGGTAACTCGAAAGGGAACTTTCTTGTCGTGAAATTTCTATCGTAAAAAATTGAAGAAATTCGAAAGAGAAGTGTGAATTCTTTATAATTTTATAACTTCACGATTTCTATCCTATGTAATGTACCATAATAAATTTAAGAACGTTGAAAGGAGATGGACGTTCTTATAAAATTTTTGTGTCCTTCTTGACGAATCGTAAATTTTCTCGGCGACTAAAATTTCCCTCATAAATTCTCACGTTTCCATTCAAACGCCCCGATTCGATCGATTTCTTTTTTCTTAAGCTCGTGTGTTTTAAGCTCGCCATAAAAATTCAATTTTCTTCTTAATCTCACGGCTCATAAATTTCCTTAGCAAATAAGATTTGTTTCATAAATTCTTCCGATATTATTCGATCGAGTTCCGTTTCCCGACGCGCCGCGTTCTGTGAAATATCGCCGAGACGCCGGCTAGTTTCAGAGACGGAACCGCTAACAGACACCCAACGGAATACACCCATCTTCTCTGTAACGACCATCTCCGACGATTTATACCTTCAGTACCGCGATACATCTTCCCCCCGCAGGAAGATGCAGAAAATTATGAAACACGTTTACCCCGTCGGATTTATTATGCGTGCCTCGAGGCAACCTTCGCGAACCGATTTCCACGATACATTCGACAAATTTGATCGACTCGAACAGTTTCGGTAAGCATCCGCGGGTCTGATTCGGTGGATCGATAACGCCGGGTCCACGATCGACCCCGGCGAAGGTGGCGAAGTAATTACACGAACAAAAGCATCGTTTCTCACGGTTAACGAGTTTAACGCATTTTGCATCGAACGAGTTTCGATCGGTCCCGCGTCAACGGTGGCCCCCGCACATTTTCGTTCAGGCAAGTTCAATCGATTTTAGGTCAACGTCTAACCCAGATCCAGCGACTGTACCCGTAACACACCGCGTTACCCGGCTACCGATTTAATTGGACCGTAGATTCGAACACGGGTCTCGTGCGGTTCCGGCTGGATGGTGATGTTACCGTGGAAAGTAATTTGACGAATGTATCCTGCTGGATACCGTTGGACGCTAACGATTGCTTCCCCCGATGGATGTGTAACGGTTTGTAAGCGTACGAAAATTGGAAATGGCAAGGAGACAGATAAACATGCGATAAAAGGAATAATCTCTGCGGGGGGGGTTTGATTGAAATATTGGGAGAAATTTAATAATCGAATGGAGGATGGATCGACTTTTGCAAGATAGAAATAAGTTCGTGTGCGATCAAGATAATTCACCCAAATTGATTGCATTTTTAATATTCTACATTTGCGAATGAAAGAAAAATTTGGAGAACGTTTGAAGATTGTTCGAAATCAGAAGATTAATTCTGAGACACCTGACACGACGGAGTCAAATGAAACAGAAGGAACACGATCCTCGTCAAGCAGGCGTTAACCCGGACGTTTCCTCCAGAGGGGAACGATCGACCCTTTCTCGCATTCCTGTCGCCAGAAGAGCCGTGGAAGACCCTCGAGGGCCACTCTCTCGTTTCCAACATCCCTGCCGCCGACACTCTCTGCAGGCTATTTTTCTTCGTTCCAGTCGGGGTCTTTGCATCTCGGTTACGTGTCACTGCCCCCAGCACGACTTACGAGTCTCTTCATCCGGGCTTGGACCTAGCCTGGCCCATCTCGAGTCCACGAAAATCACGAAAACAAGCTAGTTGTGCACGTACAGACACACCCCTGAAAATCACTCGAATACTTTCACTGTTCTTACAGGGCTGCACGACGAGCTTCCGCGAGAAATCACCTCTACGGTTGACATCTTTTACGTCGAGGATCTTTCTCTCGAGAGTAATAAGGTATTTCTTACAGTTTCGAGGATGGAGACGGTTTTGGAGAATCTCTTTGAAGGGACTCGGCTGGGATTTACTTAAAAGAATCGCACGACTATCCATAAACTTCAAAACTTTAGAACCCTCGCTCTAAATTCTTTATAATTAATTTCAAGATAGGCTAAGATTAAAATTGGTAAATAGAAATCAATGGAGGAGATTTTATGGCAGAAACATTGAGAAATTCTACGATTTCCAAAATTTCCAAAATTACCGCGAATGATACGAAAATTGAGAAATGGGGAGAGCAGGAAGTGGATGGAACGGCGACGGAAGGACGACCTTTCTCTGTGTAATCATATGACGAGGGACGGCGTTATATTTAACACACAGGCGTCGCAAAGTGCATCGATGGTGCACGTAATCGAACGCGTTGTATCGAGCATCAGCCGCGTCGTTTGCCACAAACGACGATGATCAGGGCTCGACCTTTTTCCCGGCCGATTGAGCTGCTCCCGTGGCAAATCGAACCGGAAGGACGAGGCTATAAATTTTTCATTCGATCCGACCGGAAGCCCGAGGCGCCGCGCGAGATTTCGTGCCAGACGATCACGCTTCGAGAGAACGCGACCTATCGAAACGCCAGAATACTTTTTCATTTCAGGTTAATTAAATTAACCTGACTTGAATTCATTAAAAATTTGTGAAATTTAATTCACGATTCCAATAAAGGGCCAATTTCGATTGTGATCGCCTCACAGAGTCGAACCAACGTGTCGATGGGGTTAAAATCGTCTCAGGACTCGATTTTCAACGAAATTCCAGATACAACGCACCACGTTCCACGGACGCAAGCCACGACGCTCGACTAATCTGTAATTACCGCTCCAGTATCGTCGACTGCTTTGACGGAGCAGGAATTTTACAGGCATCCCGTGACATCTTCCAACTACGTGGCTGCTTTCAAAGTTCCACGGTATTCTCGAACCTTTGTGCCCCAGAAGTTTCATTATTTTTCAACGTTAACTACTAGCGTATTCATAGAAGACGTGACTTTGTGGAATTTCACAAACGACGCCGGTCTATGTTTGTTAGATATCGCAATTATTTATGGAACGATGTGTTTTTCAGTCGCGATACCTTTGTGCAAGATCTACGAGAAGGATTGTAAGGCAAAAGAAATCTTTTTAAGAAGTCCTTCAATATTTTATTTATGAAATGTCTATTCCCTCTGTAGATGTCTTATTATATAAAATACTTAATAGAACTCGAGGTTCAAGCTTAGAATATTGAAAATTAACATTTTAATTCAAATATTCAAATTTTTATTTAAAAAATTCTGAATGGCAACCCGAATAAAAAATAAATTGAAACTACTCCTTAAAATATTATTTCTCTACAATTCGTAGGTCTTTGATCAATATTGTCTCGGCTATTCACGGATTACAGGGAATACTTTAAAAATCAAGCATTGCAAGCATTTATCGGTTCGTAGGAAAAATTGTTCCATTTATTTCGACACGAGTAATCCGCGAGTTTATTTTCCCGAAACGTTTTGTGTATTATAAGAAACTCGATGGAGATGTTGAAGTTTACGGACTGTCGGAAGCGGAATCGAAGAACGACAGAGATTCGAATCGTTGGAGAACGGATGTTTCGTACGCGGTTGCATGATATCGAGCAGAAAATGGAGAAAGCTCGTTCCGAGCTGTACGCGATGCTGTCGGTTCATTTCTGCATACATGACTGCATAAGAGGGGATCCCTCATAAATAAAGAAAGACACCGTGGATTGGTTGAATCGTCGAATTTCACCGGTCTACGCGCACGTTCCGGTACGGATTTCCGTCATCGTGCATTAAAGGTCCCTGAATAATTCATAAAGGGCAACGTAAGGAAGCACTCGACGCGAGAAAAGATACCCAAGTTTGCGCGTTTATTTAAAGAGATACGAGGGGTAACATTAAAATTCAGCCACGTAACCCAACAAATTTGAATTTTAAAAATCCCCGGCCAACTTCGTAGATTCTTTTAATATTTTATGCATTAATTAAAATCGTTTAGTCTCAATGGTAATTCTGATGCTCGAGTTCAAAATACCATCCCAGTGAGAAGGAAGAACTCTTTTGTAAATCTTATTCGATAAAAGAATCTGTAATTACACCCTTCTGTAATTTCCACTAGAAACCATCGACCATATTATTAAGAATTCTTTAACTTATTTGGTTGAAAATTTTTCCATTGGATAATAGAAATAAGAAAATGTTGTGGAAAATTACTATCAAATGGAATTTGAATAGTATCAAAATTTATTAGCCCTGCTATCATTTTCCTAACTCCCGTTTGGCTATCATAGTTGTCTGAGGAGTACCTTAAATCGACCCTTAAACATCGAGTACATAGACGAGAAGCTAAAGGGAGAGGTGGCTTTCGTAATCCCCACAGGCACCCTCTTGAATCTCTTTCAAACCCCCCGTAGTCCAGCTCTTTCTTTTTTCAAGCACGACGTAAATACAGGCTGACCACAGCGACGAGGAGGATCGAGGGTGAACAAGAGAGAGAAAGAGAGAGAGAGAGGGAGAGAGGGGGAGGAAAACACCACCGGACATGGTGGTGTGTTATGAATAAGCTATTCTATGCGTTACTACGGGGTTGGTCGTGTGTATTGATCTGGCCACGGTGCCCCGCCTCTCTCTTTCTCTCTCTTCACCCCCTTGCCACTTTACACCCTCTCTTTCTATCCTGTGCCGCGATTCCCCGTTGCCCACCCTTTCGCCTCCGTCTCTCCTCGTCCCTCGTTTCTGCCCCTTATATTCCAGCTCGTCTTCGCGAAGACTGATCCGGCATCCAGACGTGACCTCTCCCCGCCCACTTCTCGTCACGGTCTCGCGAAGGGTGGAAAGGGACACGGGAGCCGGGGTAAAATTCGAGGACGATCGTTCACCTGTTGATGCGTGAACACGAAAGGGCCAGTGTCCTGGCACGACCTCGAATCCTCCGCCGACCGAAAGGAATAACGATTGCCCTTTCTGAAAACCATTCCCCCCCCCCCCCCCCTCCCGTTCTTCTTCTGGGGTGAACGGTTCCCGAAACGAGCGAATTATGCGCGGCTGAGTCGGATTGATTCGTTCATCCTCAGAGAATGAATTTAGGCCACGCGCTCGTGAACGATGCTACGCGGCGTTAAGGGTGCACCGTCCCCTCACGGTGAATCGGTGATCGCTCTTTTGAGACTTTGAATAGAGATTTATCGGGGGTGCTGTGCGGTGTATTTTGGGTTTTTGTGATTTTTGATGGAATAGAACCTGCCAGGATTTATTCACCCTTCTTTACTATTGTGAATCGTGCTGTACGGAATCAGGACTAGGGTTGTTTCGAATATTCGAATATTTAAAATATTCCATACCATACACAAAATTGACAAAATAATTGATATAATATTAACTCAAGAATACAAAAATTTGAAAACATTCAACAGAATCTAAAGCTCCATCGCTTCGAATATTCTAAATTTATATTTGTTCTGAATTCTATCAATCCGCAAATAGAAAATGATATTTCTAAGCGGGCGGCTATTTATAAATCGATCCACTGAATCGAAGATATAATTACACGTTATTAAAACACAAAGATAGCTAGCGGGGCGATGGAAATAGACGATAGAATGGTAACGAAGGATAAAATTGTGAAACAATGACTTCGTTAAGGTGAGTTAACAGAAAGGTGGATAGACGTCTTGCAATCAGAGAATCAAAGTAAACGAAGGATTTCTATCCATTATTCACGCGGCTAAAGTCAGACGTTGAATTGGAGACTCTCTTCACGGAAACAAAATGAAACAAGAGCGAGCTACGATGTCTGTGTGGGACGATTAAAGGATTCAGAGTCTCCTACCTTTTTCACCGACAACATTTGGATAATTACCATCTGTGTAAACGTAAACTCGATACCCGAGTTACTTAACGAACTCCCAGAATCTACGTACCTTCGACTGGAACAAAATTTATCGATCACCTGCACGAACGTCTCGTTAGAACCGACTTTCGTGTGTTGACTTTATTAATGAGTATTTACGGTGCACTAATAGTAAAATGTACACCAACGTTTAGCCGCCACGCTGGAGTCGCAAATCACCCTACTTTACAATTTTATTTCCATGATAATAGATTTCGGTGAAAATCTATGTCAGTGATTAGTTTTTAACAAAATTGATAAAAAATTTTCATTTTATGTTATTTTCACCACTTCAAAGTGGATATTCGCGCATAAAAAAAAATACGTGTCAAATATTTTTTCAAATTCTATAACATAAAAATTTCATCAAAATCAAAATTTAAGCCCGAGCTTGCAAAAGAAAAAGAACTAAAAATGAAAAAATTCTCTGGTATTCTCAGTGCAGAATGAACTTCGACCTTCCTACGTTTCAAAATAAAAAATCATCCCTCTAAGGGCAAGAACAATGGAATCTCTGTGTGCGATCAAACATCGCGCGGATTGTTCGAGTATCCGTGGCGAGAGTGGATGAACCGAGAAAAAAAAAAAAGAAAGAGAGAAGAAATTTCTGAACGAAATGCAGGCCTCGTGCGAGTCCAAGGGAAAAGATTAAATCCAAGAAAGGAAAACGGCTGGCTCGGTTCGATCAGATATTATTCCGTGAGTTCGAAAAGCGGGCCACGTAATGAATTCGTACGCCCTTCGCCGATGGCCTGGTTTCATTGCGAACGCGACTCCATGCTAAATGAAGGCTCGACCTTCTACGCGCCGAGGGTCGCGCGAGGTCGTCGAAGATTAGTCGTCGCTCCTTCGCGTGAACCTGAATTTCTACGACTTGGAAATCCATCAGTGACTCGTCCACGACCCCTGCGATCCGTGAATTAACATTCACCTCCGACCACGGCCATTCAAGCAAAGGACCGCCGGATCGGTTGTCCGAAGTCTCTTGATCTTCGCCTTAAATGGAATATCTCGTGATTGTCTTCCGTCGTATAACTCTGACGGACTACATAGTACAAGTCGGAATCGTTAGTTTTGAAAAAGGAACCCCTTTGACATCGTGTCACGTGAAATATAAATAATATTTCAATTTTCTTTATTTGTTTTAACCCCTTAGAAAACTATGACTTTGCAAAGAATTTTAGATAAATTATATTTCATCGGACTACTGTGGAAGCTAAATACGGTTCTAGCAATCCAATTAATCGAATATTAACTCTTTCGTTATGAAGAGAGTGTACACACTCATAAGTGATACGATCGATGTTTCAGTTTATCGTGCAGAAAAACAGACGTTCGTTTGTTCAATTTTTTTATTTATTGAAGCACAGACCCGTTAAATAATTGTCTTCCTGAAACGATCAGAGAACAGCGATGCAGCGCGATTAAATCGGAAAGTCGATTCCCTCTTCTCTGTTTCTCGCGAGTCCCGCTAACAGGATCTGACAAGGCGAACTCGCAAACCCCCCCTCTTAACCCCCCTCGACATTCGTCTATAGGGGTGTGTATCGATTCTCACGGCAGCAGGAACTCGCTGACAAGGTTACAAGGTTGCACTAATTGAGGGTTTTAATTTCCTGTCCGCCCACCCGAATCGCCGATTTATTCCTACGGCCCGATACACGCGATCTCACCCTTCGTTGCGCCCTTAGGAAACCTGGCCCATCGTTTCGACCCTTGTTACCATTTTTACCGAGTTCGAGAAATTCAAAATTAACCAAAATTTATAATAATTATTTACTGCGTCGGTTCTAGAGAATAATTGATTTGAAATCATTAATTTAATTAATTTAATCACTAATACAAACACCGAATGAATACCTAAACATTAATTGTTGTCAACTCATGTATCTTTTAATAGCATTAAAATCGCACGGGTTTGAAATTTTACCTACGATAATGATCAGATACGAATCGATCGAACGCGATACTTCTGTCTTCTCGATTCATATTCACCCATTATGATAATTATCATCAATGCCTTTCGCGACCTCCTCCATTAAAATCGTTGGATATTCATCGCGGCGACCTGAACAGAAACCGAGAAACTCGTTTCTCCGCCTTTGCGTTTGTCTCAAGGATGAGAGACGGTGAAAAGGAGAGGACGAAGAAAGAAATTCACCTGGCGATTCCCGAATGAAAACCAGAGAATTCCATCGTTTTCCTCATTGTCCGGTAAACGAGAACGAACGGGAGAAGAATGTTCTTTGTTTGAGCACCATCCTGACAGAATATTGTAAAAGGTTCTTGTTAATCCTTTGTAGCCGGTTTTCTACAGCTTCCAAAGAAGATTGCAGAACAGGAAAATGGCAAAATTAACAGGTAACATCGATCCTTCGAACAACTGCGCCGTTCCCTGACAAAGTTCTCAGCAAGTCTTTAGTGACGTTCATTTGTTAACACGTTGAAAACGGCAATTTGTAATATGACAAAATTATAATTATTTATTATACGGCTGTTTTATTTTATAATTTAAGCTGCATAAGCTTCTAAGGGAAATTGCAATGTCACCCATATATGGGTGACGTGGCAGTCAAGGTGTTAAATACTATCTAAAAATCTTCAAGCCAATCATGTTTCGATACTCGTCCATATGATTATTCGAAAATTAATTTAATCCCCTATTGTCTCATCAAATTTCAAAGCCTTGTGTTAACCCAGATATCCATTTCCTCGTTAACGTTAAAGATTCATCATACTTGTTTACAACTAACGATTCCAGAAATAAATGATCGAAGAAAACCACCTAAACCTCTAAATCCGAAGAGAAATATAATTTTGGGTTGAAAGTGACCCAGTGGTAGGTGAGCCAGGGTTGAAGACGGAGCGCGAGCGGTGGAAGAGGGCATCCTTGTTTATTTGTTCTTTCGTAAAGTCAACAAAAATTTCGCCGGCCCGGCACGAGCAGCGAACGAACGAACAGTGGACGACGGTCGAGCCAAATGTAGTTGGCCGAACGGCCAAATGAGTTTGTGTCTATTATTACACTCCACCCAGCCGTGAGCCACGAGCCGCCACGGGTCTCGGTTATACCTCTATGTTTCCTATACTAGCCAGCCACACGACTGCCCACCGGCTACTGCCAACCTGATCCTCGGCTCGAATTCACTTTTCCTTTTCTTTTCTATTTTCCTTTCGGCCCAGCCCGCCCCGACAAGTAATTAAATTCGAATACAAACGATCCCCCCATTCCGTGAGACCTTCCAGCTTTTGCCTCAGTCTTTTTTTTTTTTAACAGAAAAAGAACAGGGGTTGCGAATTTTGGGGGAATAAGACGTGTGTGACTTTGTATAGAATAATTATTATTTTCTTTAAGAAATTAGTATGCTGAGAATGAAGAAATTATACTAGGTGCTAAATAATCACAACAGGTGCCATACAGGGCATCGATGTACATATGCTTCATAGGACGCACAAGATGCGTCTTGGGTTTCTATAAATCAAACGGGTCTGGAATCGTGATTTTAAATAGCTCGCTAAGAATACGTTCTTTATTCTACCCTCGCGATCATGACGTACCGCGATCGGGATAAATCTGAACATTCTTTCGATTCGAAGTTACGAAACGCTGCCAACGCGATTTCAAGTTCACGATTGCTCGAAGCTCGATTTCGCGGGATCGATCGGGATCCACGATACACCGGCTAACCGACCAAGAAAAACAATGTTTATTCGACGGGGGAAAATTAGGTCACAGATGCTGAAACAACATTTCCCGCGTTTATTATCGTGAAATCTCTGTTTCTTCGGCCACGGTTTGGCGATCTTATCAGACGATGCGTGTGGGCGTCGAACACGTGGCGCCGTGAAACGTAATTAACATTCGCGAGAATTTCCGCGTACATCCACCTCGTGGCTAGACGGATGCAATAATAGACTCGTAAATTGATTAACATTGCCACGATGATGGACTGCCGTGCGATTATCTACGTGAATCATCCGACGCGCGCAAGGCAATTTGTATTTTTCTTGTTAGAGGAACAGGTTTCGGATCGAAGATGCTGCACGCTGCCGTGTTCAAACAACGTTTGTCATGCGGCAGTCTTACAAATGAAATTGATAAATAATGACGTCTATTAAAGTCGACAGCTATGATCGTCGCGATACATTCATTTTGAATTATAATTCCATCCCATTGTCTCGGTAATGATTTAAACGAGGCTATTTATAAAATAACATGTAATAATACTATCAGATTGTAAACAAAATATATAAATGGACGTTTCTAGGAGAATCTAGGGAGAATCCTAACGAACCAGGTGTCTCGTTCCGATGTTAAATATCAGACGGGAATGGGATCGGGGGAGATGTCGGAAAACGATCGGCAAGTTGCTCGAGCAACGAAAATAGCTTCGGAAGGCAGGCATTATGAAGCTATGAAAATATTTATAGACCGCCACCGTTGGCAAATAATGACACACGAGTATCGTGGCGACAGAATAGTTTCGCGTTTAATAAATAACGCGGACACACAACGCCGCACCGTTTGCTCGCGTTACGTCGAATGATGCAAATCCTAGATTAATGCGCAGAGGAGAGGGTGGCTTTGAGTTTCGGTATTTATCACGGGGTATCCGACCAGCCCGCAACGTCAACTTACACGCACCGCGATATCTGCGGCGCGGTAACACCGTGATTTAATTTTATCGCTTTCTTGATCGCAAATAACGTCGAGTTCTATATACACAGTAAGCTGAAACGAAATATCAGTACCAGGTACTATTTGTGCAAAATAATTTCATTTTAAGAACAATATCCTAACCTTTCCCTTCTCTATTTATAACATGACCTGCATCGAACCACCTCTGAGAAGTTCAAAATTCTCTTCGATTCACAGCATCTTCACTTTCAATGAGCACACACTCGATCGATCCTTCATAAAAAGAAGGAAGAAAGATAAACGACAACGATGCAGTCGATTTCCATAAAGAGCAATTTATGCTTCTCGGTCGTTCCATTATTTATAGAGTACGTTGGAGGAAGGCATGAAAAGGGAATCCGTGAGAACGAACGCAAAGGGTTAAGATAGCAGGAGGAACTTAATAAATAAGGAAGAAGCGGGAAAGAGAGAGACGAGCGATAGCGGCGTGCACGTACACTCTGCATATTTAATGCAATCAGAATGCATCGGGTCAAGAACATCGCGAGCAGAGGAGATGCAATTTTTCTTGGTAGCACAAAGAAACCGGAACCACGGCGAACGTGATCTTTATTATCGGTGGAGGCCCGATTTCCTGTGGAACCCGCTGCAAATACATACACATTTCGTTTGAATAGAACGCAAAGGCTGGAGTGGGTTGGTGGTATCGCACGTGAAAGGAAATCCAAATGGACCAACGTCGTTAAGAAGAGGAATGGATTTTGCGTAGTTGCCTACTTCTTTAACGTTTCATCCCCGTAGAATCGAAACTTCAGTTTCTTCTTCTTTTCCTCCAGTTCACGCAGAGACGAAACGATTATCCGGCACGTGCAATCGTGCTTGCGTAATGTCATTAAACGAAAGCCTCGAGCGTATCGTAAGCTCTTTTGATTTCATTACAAAACTGCTGGATACGCTCGCAACCCGTCTGAAAAAAAAACGCCGCGAGCGCATACGGACACTCGTTTTCTGATACTTGAAAGGCTTGACCGGTGTTTTCCGCGATCAAACGAAACGCAGAGTGTCTCGAGACGGTGTACACCGTGAAAATTGAACGTTCTCCGATTTCGTAATTAAACTATACGTGATAATAATACGAAATAGAAACTGTAATGGATTCCTTTTCAAGAATTTAAATTCAAAACTGAACTACCTTGCGGATATGGATCGGTCTCAGGTTCCATAAAAGAAGAAGCAATTTTCACGTCGCCGTGAACGAAACAGTGACATCGACACCGTGCACGCGGGTAAATGCAAAATGGCACAGAAGACCGGAAGCCGCGCGGACGCGACCGGACCAAAAGCCATCGCGACAGATGCGCCAGCTGTGCAACGTAATTTCCATACTGACTGGCACACACACGGCTCGATCGTCGGCCGAGAAATAGAAGTCAACGTATAACTTAACCCTAACTTGACCTCGAGCGTTCCCACCATTCGCGATGCAACCGCAATTCTATGCACGAACTGTGCGAATCGAAATGCGTATAAAACGCGGCCTGGTGCATATAAAAAAACGACACCCCTCTACTTTGCAGTCAAGATTCAGTTTTATCAATCTTAACCCTTTTGATATTGAGAGCAACTAGAATATGACCATAGTCACGAAGTACGATGAAAGGCGTAAGAAAGATACACTGATATTTTAATTAAAACTAGAACTACCGACGTTCTGGGTACCTTTATTTCTAAATTGGAAATAGAAGAAACCTGCAGCAAGTCATTTTAACCCGCTTGGTAGTTCTAATGTTAAAGTTGTGTAAAGGAATGAAACAATGATAGTTAGGTCATCTTAACAAATTAGAACAGTACAATGTAAGCTTTTAGAGAGCGACAAATCGAAACGCGCCAATTCGGGGCGCGATTGCGACCGAGGATCGCTATTCGAAATCGCAGGAGGGCGGTTAAAAATCGTTAATCGTCGAGCACGCTTGGAGATATTCCAAATTACCATATTCGCGTCACGACAATGAGTTATATTCGGTGGTTGATAGTTCGCGGTCGCACGCGTGACCGCGACGATGGCTATTTTTGTTCCATTTCATCTTACGCGGACCGATTGTCAATTCGGTCATGCACGTACACCTCGTGAGACTCGATGCTGCTATCGTATCCTTCTCGCGGAGCATCGTTCGACAAAGACACGAAAATCCTATTCGCTTTGTTCCTTCCGTGATTATTTTAAAAATTAAATTCGCCATGAAAGGACGAGTGTGTACGATGGAATAAAAAGGAGCGTTTAAAATCGTGGAATGAAAAGGGGAGCAGGTTTCGGAGGGAGAAAGAACACGCGGAGGGCGCCACGCAATAAAGGTCAACGACCCCAAGTACCACCTGTACGTCCTGCACCAGTTCCCCTTTTCGACTGCAATGTGGGTCAGTACGCTCCCTCGGTTAAAAGAGGGTATGCCTGTGCCGACGAACAACAGCAAGTGCTACTATGCTCCGTGTGCCGTTCGCGGAAAATAGAAATCCAGAACTACAATTGAACCACTCGAAAATTGTCAAACGTCTATTTTAATTACAGATATAGGTCGTTCTAACGACTTCGATAATAACGAATATCAAGGAACTTGGTCCGCTACATTAATCCTTCCAACTATAAATATCATTTTTAACGAGAATTGGAAAAATAGATGTTATATTTTTAGAAATGTAGAAAATTAAAGGTGTACTTCGAGGACCTACATGCAAATCTCTCAGGGTGAAAGGGTTCATTATTTTGTGAAGTGAAAAATGAAAGACAGAGTTGATTGAGAACGCGATTGTTCGTTTTACGCGAATGAGTCGGTTCTCTGGCCACGAAACGCGTATTTACATCGGGCACGCATTAGCGCACGTACATACACGCGAGCCGGTCAGCTGTTCGAACGACGTCCAGACGCGAAATCCTCGCGAGCGGCGTGCCGCGTCCTCGAGACGATTCCGTTCCTCGACCTCGTGGAAACGAGGCTAACCGCGCGCGAGCCGCACACGGCTCTGCAGACGAGAAGATGGCGGGGGAAGCGGGGTTGACGGGGTAAAACGCGAATTAGGTTAGGTTACTCCGCGCGAAGGATACCATCGAGAGGCTATGATCGAACGGACGTCGCTTGGATACGAGATTCTGATTGAACCTGAACCTTTTTTTTTTCTCTCTCTCGGAATTTCATAAATATAAAAGAGTGTAGGAGACGTTAGGGTGGTAAAGCATGGCTCGAAGGGTCAATGAGAATGCTGGCAGGTCGATAGCAATGGCGCCGTGAAGCTACGAAGAAAATCAATCCTGTACGACACGCGACGTGTTTTGACGTGTCTACCTTATCTCTTCGTTTCGTTCGCGGAATAACATGGTTCGTTGTTTCGTTGTAACGATCAGATTTCGGTACGGTAGCGAAAAAATGGTGAAAAATCAGGTGTAAAAAGAGTCGCGTCAAGAAATACGAGAACACTGACGTACCGACCGAGGTGGCCGGAAAAGACGAGGCCGCAGGGCCACGCATACGTATACATAAGTTAAGATCGCGCCGTACACTGACGTATATACACGCACGTACGGAGCTAAGGTGGTGTACCGCATATTGCATGCAACGATTAGCAACCGAAATCGCGAGTAGAGGAAAAAAATGAAAAATAGAAAAATGAACGAAAGTGTCGTTTCACTTACTTTTGATCACCCGTTCCGTCGTGGAAAGCTTCTGCGAGTTGTTCGAGGTCATGCTGTATCAGGATAGTTGACGGGTGGGCGCCGGCCTCTCGCTCTCTT
Organism: Anthidium xuezhongi; assembly: GCA_022405125.1. Taxonomy (NCBI): domain Eukaryota; kingdom Metazoa; phylum Arthropoda; class Insecta; order Hymenoptera; family Megachilidae; genus Anthidium; species Anthidium xuezhongi. The sequence goes on from CM039639.1 coordinate 5,974,109, forward strand.
TTTCTGCACGATCTTCACTATTTCTCCTTCTCACTTCCTCTTCCCCGGTCGCAGGATCGTTTCACTCCCACTCTCTTGCCGTATCACTCTGTCACTGTTTTCGTACCTTTTTTTTTTCTTCTTCTTCCTCTTTCTCTAACCGTAGTTACTCGCGCGAGGTAGCACCTTCCTCTCGAACGGGGGGTTGGGTGGAAGGAGAGGGCGGTATTTTCACCTCGAGAGCCCGGCGCGGCACACACACATACACACGCACGGAGTGGGGGAGGGAGGAGACGGGGGTCGGAGAGGTGACGGAAGTTATCGCACGGTGCGGCACATCGGTGACTCCGAAGCGTTGTTCATTGGGCGTTTGCGGAGTGAGAAATTATTCTACCGTATCCCTCTCGCTCCCCGTGTATTTACTACACTGACCGAACGGTATTCCTCTTCTCCTTTTGCTTCACTCCCTCTCTCTGTACTCTCTCGCTCTCTCTCTCTCTCTCTCTTTCTCTCTCCTCTTTTCTTCTCTTACTCTCTTGCTCTCTGTCTCCCTCTGCTCGACAAAAGATACCACCAACGCCTTTTGCGGGGCGAGTAACTGGATCGCTGGACCACGCGAGCTGCACGGCCCGCACAACGGGGACTCGCAACCGCGGTACCACAACACGATCAACACGACCGTACCTTCGGGTTAACAACGGCCGTGTTACGATGACTTTTAATACCGACAAGGTGGAGAACGACGACAACGATCGCGGCGTGAACACAGGGAGAACGATCACGACCACGACGACGGCGACGGCGGCGGCGAAAACGACGATGACGATGACGACGACGACGACCACGACGACGGCGACGACACCGTAATGACGAACACCGCGACACGAAACCGTGACACCGACACCCACGGTCGAAAACACCACGCCGCTAAATTCTACTACAAGATGTCTGTCTGTCTGGCTCTCCGCGGCGCGCACACTGACGGCTCCGCGGCTCCGAAACAGTCGCGCACCTCTTATGCGCAGCGATCATTCGAGATCGCTGATTGGCCGCGCGGCCACCAGCTGCCGCCACCCGCTCACCGAATGGCGGCGCCACTAACCGCTCTGGTTAATCAACGATCCCGTAATTTATATAATAAAATTACTCTCTTTGTGAAACAACGTGCCCAAATAAGCTCACTTGCTTAATCAAAATTAATGTACCATTACACTAAGACACAAAACTACCAGTCACTTTTAAAAAACATACATAGACGAAGGGCCGCCGAGTTCATATAAACCGCCCTTCTGCGAAATTTAAAAAACCGCCCTTTCTTTAAAAGTCAATAAATGTGATTAAACAACTAAATGGCATTATAATTATACAGTTATTTATTCAAATGAATGCAGAATGTATCATTTAAATTAAACATCAAAATTGTTAAGATTATGACCCTCTGCTTCGTTTATTTATATACGCAAATAAAATGTAGAATAAATTACCGTCGCGGAAGAATTATTGAATTGCAGAATTTGGTAATTAAATTGAAAGTAATATAAATCTTGTACGATAAGATTGTCAAAGATATCTGTTTTTTATTTAAACATATTAAATGAGTGCCACGCTCATATTTAATATAATGATCAATACATTCTTTACTCCCTCGAAATCTAGTGCATAAATCGTTTATAATTCTTTTCTATGTCTCTGCATCCATTTTATATTAATATATAATAATATTGGTTCAATGATCTTGAATCAATGTTGCTCGCAAAGATTGGGAAACTACTTTGTCCTAAGAATCTTTATTTTAAATCTACCGCAAGGTTTTAAAAATGATACCACTAGCGCCATCTATCGGCGCGCTATCTATATTGTCTCTAATAAGTGGAAAAAGATCAAATACTGCAAGGTGTAATGCAAGGTTTACTTAAATTAGTACCGCCATTTGACCGCTAGATGGTTATAGCGTTTCTGTGTCCAGGTTTGGCAATATTTTCAATTTTTGGTTTCAAGGGTTCCAACCCAATATAATTGTATTAGATTTGTTACTTGTGCACTCTAAAATAATATAGCAGCATCAATAAGGCGTAAAAATCAGGTATTTCGCGAAAAATCGCAATTACTTTTTGACTGTTTTCGCTTTTCACCGCTAGATGGCGCCAGAGCTACAGATTCTTGAATGCGCGCCTAATTTCGAACTTTGAAACATAATTATGTTACAGTAAGGTGATACTTTGTCTTAGTTTTGTACAAATAAAGTAGCAATTTGAAAAAAAAGTATTAGTAATATAATTAACACAAGTTTAACATTCAGACATATTAAATTCAGGAAAACAGGATAAGTAGAAACAATAATTTTATTTTTGATTATAAACTAAAGTAATATTTCATGAACAACGTATCAAACTTAGAGTATTTAGCAAAATATTTATGAAAATTAAGTTCAGTCAAATATAAAGTAAAAAGGTGCTTATGAAACGTTTAAATTTCCGTTTTTGGTCTCGTTTCCATCCACTCCTTGATACCTGGTAATACTAAAACCTTCTCTCTGAGAGATTTTAGATGGGGCTTATCTTTCGTAATATCAGCCTCGTAAGCTATGCTTAACGAATCCGAAATAGCGGCAAAGAAGAGATCAGCGTAACTCAGCTGGAACCCAAAAATATAAATAATGAAATTTTAATCCTTTCGAAGGTATTCGACTACATTTCATTTTTCTACGAGTTGAGATAAAAAATAAATTTAATCTTTCTATTTTATTTTATCACCAACTCTGCATATTCAAATTTAAAATGAAAGCAGTATTTTTAAATAAAATCTATTTTATTCGAAACAAGGTTCTTACCTGGCCACCATGCAAGTATCCACCATTGCTCTTCACCAAATCTTCAAGTCTGTTGAGATAAAACGGTATCACCTTCGTCAACACCTCGCCTTTTCTTTTGGCCTTCAAAGCCGGGTCAGCCTCTCTCCAGTACTGCGACACCGTTACTGGAAAAACGTGGAGGAAACTTGTCAATGAATTTGCAAAGAAATCGATTTGCGCGAGGAAGGGGATCAATATTTACGCCTCCTGAAATCGTGAAGTGCGTTCGCTACAGCGTCGATCTGCAACGCGTCCAAATCGGTTTTGCCGAGCAGATTAAACTGTTTGGCTAGGTAACGGCAAATAGGCAAAGTTTGCGAGTAAACTTTGCCATCGATTTGCAGGGTCGGTAGCTGACCGAATGGAGTGGCTGAAAAAGCATTAAAAAATTATTGGTACATGAAATTTCCATCATCATCCCTGCAAATACTAGCAGGGTGAACCTATGCTGTTGCTTCAAAATTTGGTGCCCCCATAATGCTACCTTGGGTATTTTCTCAATTTTCATTCACTTTTAAAATTTATTATATTATGGGAATTTTCCTAATTTTTATTAATTTGCAAAACATGTAGAACCTTTTATTTTAAAAGTCCTCAGATCCTTTACATGTACCTACTTAAACTGTAAACTATCTACTTAATTGATGGGCATAAATTACACAGAAATAACAAAAAAATAAGTAATATACTTGGCTTCAAGCTGGCCCATTCGTTGGAACTGATATCCAGTCTAATATCCTGGAACTTGACGCCCCCGTAGCAAAGAAGGAACCTTATGGGTTCTCCCAGTCCCATCACGTTAAAGTATGTTAATTTATAAGCCGTCATTGTCGTCAATTTTAAAAATGAAGGTACAGATCACTGTTTTGAGGAAACACTTTGATTTAATCGGTCAGTTACACTGCAACTTGCACACTGGAATCCAAGGATAGGTCACTGCAGACTAACTCGATTCCCAAAGTTATGTAACAATTATATGCTCCCCTACTCCACGATCTGGGTTCTTTTTATCTTTGTCCTGCATGAAAGGCACTCTTTGTTGGTAAATTGTCGCGAGCGTTCTGATTGGTCTGCTACCGCGAAGTGTGCCACTTCATTTCACTCTCTGGATGCCACTTTCACTGCGGAACAACTGTGTCTGCTTAAAGAAATCGAAAGTTATACTTTGATGAATTTACCAAATAATCATACAAAATATCTTACTTTTTAAACTATTTATGGAATTATTTTTTAAACCAATTTGCATTTTTATAAAAAAAATCATTATACTATGTGCACGATTCTCTTCTACTTGGCATATCTGTAATTATTTACATAAATTCTCCATTTTTTTAATATTTTACTTTAGTACCTTTTTACAAATTGTTATAAAATTTGACACCTTTATCTACATCAAAGTGAAAGTGCATGTGCAATATGAACTAAGCGACATATCAATTTTATTCTAGTAATGGTTATAATTGTGTTATAAAGATTTATAATTTAATTCTGAAATTAAAAAAAATCACCCAAAGGGGTTTGAAATTTTAATAAACAAAGAGGCCCATTTGTGGCCAGAGAAGATAAGACAGCGGCTCTTTGGAACAAGAAAGTCGTTGTTCCAGGAGTAAAATGACCAGCTGGCAGTTTATCTTAATTGCAATAATCTTAATGAAGCTGAATGATTATCGTGCGATCAATGGCAGTGTACATAATTTGGGTCTTTCCAATGAATCCATGGATATCGAGAAACGATTGCCCCAGGACGTGATACCCAGCAAATACATAATAGTAATCTCGCCGAATTTCAAAACGGACGAATTTCACGGTTCCGTTCGCATTAAAATCGAATTACTAAAGGTCTGTGCCTTCTTTATTACAAAATTAAATATTTATTCGAATAAATATATTTGTACCAAAGGTTCGAAACCACATCGTTTTGCATTCGAAAGATCTGACCGTATTGTCGACGAAATTGTATTCCAAAAAGACAAAAGCGGAAGTCCGACTGAGATCCACTTATCTTATAAAGAAATGGGAAATGTTTGTCATTAAATTTTATAGAAACGTTCCACCAGGAGAATATTTCTTGAAAATGAATTTTACTGGCAATTTGAAAGGAACGATCACTGGATTCTATCTGAGTACTTACGTTGACGTCAATCGGTCCATTAGGTAGTATTATGATACTACATTATGTCATAAGGGCCTTCGAATCAAAATATATTCACCTTACCACAAAATTAAATATATTTACTATTCTTCTATTGCTAATTTTGCTATCTTATTAACTATCATGTGCCATTTTTGCTATTCTACTATAACTACTCTATGTTTGCTATTTTACTATAACTATTAAGCTATTGAAACTACTCTGGTTATAAATTAAGCAGCAAAAATATATATCAAAGTAACTGATTGTACAGAAAGTTAGCAGTGACACAATTCGAAGCAATTCATGCCAGAAGCGCCTTTCCGTGCTTCGACGAGCCAAGCTTCAAGTCTGTGTTCGCCATTAGCGTAATTTACCAAAAGAAATCACTGTACCATGCTTTGTCTAACATGCCTATTACAGTAAGTATCTTAATAGGAAACAAAGAATATCTAATAAGATTCTTCAGAATAATTATTTCATAGAAAGTAGAGACGATGGAAGGTGATAGCAATACTAAGATCGCGACTTTTGATCCTACGCCACCGATGTCCACGTACCTCGTTGCTTTCATTGTCAGTGATTTCAAGTGTGTGGAGTCAAATTTCAGTTTGCTGAATGGGACCAAAATTCCATTGTCTGTTTGTATGAGACCCATGTACAGGGATAAGTCACAGTTCGCACTGAATCTTGCAACCCGGACGATGAAGTATTACTTACACGTCTTGCAGTTCGATTATCCAATACCAAAACTAGGTAATTATATGTTATATCAAATTAATTGCTAGTTATTAAATATTGAGTATTGAGGCAGTAAATACCTATCAGCATCTGATTACCAATTAGCAATTGTTGTTTACTAACTTACCTATTATCAATTCCCCGTTACTAATTACGAACCTCTTATTATCACAAATAAAATTTGTTACAACTGATCAGATCTGGTGGCCATACCCGATTTTGCCGCCGGTGCGATGGAAAACTGGGGTCTGATCACGTTTCGTGAAACAGAACTGATCCACAACGAGAACAGCAGCTCTTGTTTAAACACAAAAGACGTCAGTTTAACAATTGCCCATGAGTTGGCTCATATGTGGTTCGGCAATTTGGTTACCATGAAATGGTGGAACGACATATGGTTGAACGAAGGATTCGCCACTTACATGGAGTACAAGGCTATTGATTCCCTGTTTCCTGAATGGAACCTGGTCTATTAATTTTTCAATTACAAAATAAATAGTTAACGTTCTCATCCTTTATTTTTTCTTAATTTTATCATCAAATCCATTCAAATATATACCATGAAAACTTCTCGCATTTCCTTTCTTTCTTTACCATCAGATAGATTCCTTCCCGATATACACCAAATACGTGTCCATGAAACACGACAGCAGATTACGCGCTCGTCCCATCGTGAAACGCATCGAGGAACCTGTAGAGATCGATGAAATGTTCGACAAGATTACGTACCAAAAATTAAGTGACAAAAATTCAACTTCTTACGATATTCTTAAATACATTCTTCCAAATGGTATCTAAAACGTATACAATTAATATTAAGAGGCTCTTAAGTAATCTCAATCGAACATTAGGCCGCGGCTGTGATTAGGATGCTGGAGGATGCGATCGGCAATTTCAAGTTCATTCACGCCATCAGGAGCTATCTGCAGAAGTATCAATTCAGCAACGTGGAATCTCGCGACCTTTTTAAAATTCTGGGAAACAGCAGCCATGCCGCCATCGACATCGTCGATTTCATGAACCGATGGACCAAGTTCCCCGGATTTCCGGTCATCAACGTCCGTCCAGAGAAGGGAGCTTTCCAACTTTCGCGACAACGATTCGCGATCAGTCAAAGATTCCAGCAGTCCATCGAGTACGTATAATGAAGGTAAAAAGTGATCGGGTAAGAAAGGTTGGTGAAAGAGTGTCAGTGAATCAAGAAAATATCAATATATCTTCGCTACTATTTTTATTTAACCCTTTACAACTCAGATTCTCCATTCTTTAAAACTTCTTCGAAAAAATGCTACATTTTCTTAAAAATATTTATGTTTTTAAATCGCAACAAAATTTTATAATATATTTTTGATTCACTGTACAAAGGGTGCTAGTTGATAGAAGAAAGGAAACTGAAAACGAATAAAAAGGGAAGGAACCGAGACATTCAACAAATATGATACCATTTTCGTTTCCAGCGACGGAAGTTGGACGATTCCCATAAAATACGTAACGAGCAGAAGGGATGGCGTCAAATTGGACTGGTTCCTGGCAAATTTCTCCTGCGGTAATCACTGCGTCTGTAAATAACTGTACACCATCTTTTGTTAACGTGTAACGTGAAATAAATTGCAGTGCAGCTGTCGGTGGAAATACCGGTGGATTGGATTAAGCTGAATCACGATTCGGTCGGGTATTACATTGTGAATTACACGAAGGATGCTTGGTACAATTTCAGCGATTTATTGTCCCGCGATTACCAAGTACGTTTCACGAGTGAAATCAATCTCGTGTAGATAAAATTAAGTCATTTCGGATGGAATGATTGATTTCGATAGCAACCACTTCGTTAAAAATATCATTTATTAATTTGTTCTTTCAATTTAAAAATAAGTAGATAAATCAGTAAATGAAGAGTTCAATTTAAAAAATTTCATTTACCTAACACGATATTTTATACGATACTGTTATCTTAAAAATATATTATTGTTCAATGATTAAAGTTTAAATATATCTTATTACAAGGGCCCAAATTCTTCATTTTAATTGGTATCTCTTAAACGATTTCAGGCACTGAGCGCCATGAACAGAGCCGATTTATTGCACGACGCTCTCCTTCTAGCAAAAGCTACTGAATTACACTATTACGTGGTCATGAACTTAACTTCTTATCTGACGAACGAGACAGCTTATCAACCATGGGTCATAGCCGCCGAGTGGTTTGATCGAACGAACCGATTGCTCGATGGGACCCGCGTAATCCATCGTTTTCAAGTAATGCATCTAAACGATAACTACAATAACAAATTTAACCCTAATCCTAATCCTAGACGTATGCGAGGAGTCTCGTCGAAAAAGTCTACGCACAAGTCGGATGGCATACGCGCGCTGGAGATACATTCGCTGATAGGTCAGTTTAAATTTTATGTAATAAGTGGACCATTAAAACTTTAAAAATGTTATTGAGGTTGAAAAGTATTAGGTTGGTGCAAAAATAATGGTCGAGCTTGAATGACTTCTTTAAAATGCAATATCTCGCTTCGATAACTAAGAAAATCCATTTCCGTTCGTTTCAAGAGAATTTCGCGTACTGATATTGAACGCGGCTTGCAACGTGGGTCACGTGCACTGTCTGAAAACCGCCGGAAGGAAGCTGAAGAACTTCCTCCGGGACAACGACGCTCGACTTCTACCAGCCGATATACGCTCTATCGTCTATTCGTTCGGTAAGGGGGAGAATTTCACAAATAATGTCCATCCCGTTGTTTTCATTATTCATTTGATACGATGTCTCGATAGGCCTTGTCGCGCTGTCGCGCGAGGTTGGAATATTCGAAAACATGTCGCATCTACTGGCTAAAGAAACCGACGCGCAGGAAAGGGAACGTCTGATGTTCGGAATGACCGGCTTCCGGAACAAAGATATTCTTAATCGGTTAGTTAAACGCGCAATTTGCTCACGGTACCGAATTCTTTTAGATCCAACTGCTTTGAGGTAATTGCCTTCTTCAGGGTTTCTACCCCGGTTATCTGGGTCGTAACATTAATTCGCAGCGTTTTTCTTTTTTTTTCTTTTCTGTATGATTGTATCACTGAATAACTGTTCCTTTCCATTGCAAAGGGTTAAAACCCACCACCCCCTTGTAAAATATAAAATAACTTTCCAGACGGTATTTTCTTCAAAAATATAATTTTAATGACACGACAGATACCTCGAACGAGCAATGGACGAAAGATTTATTCGAAAACAGGACTTCGCCGATGTGATAATCAAAGTCGCGACGAATTCCGCGGGATTGGACATAGCTTGGACCTTCGTACGGTACCACGGCCTTCTACGAACTTCCGTCTACGGAATATAAAAGATAACGGTACCATGATCGTGCTTATCTTTTTATTAGATCTCGATTGAACGGTCTTATCATGAAATACCAAACGAACGAGCACATCTTAGGGAGGATCGTCGGTACGGTTGTTTCGTTGTTCAAGGATCGTCAAAGACTGCAAGAGGTGATTCTGTCTATTCGAGACGAGATCGATAATCGTGTTCGTTTAATCGTGTCGTTTTGCAGGCGAGACAGTTTTTCCTGAATCAATCCGATCTTAATATCAGGGAGAGTACGAGGAAAAACGCCATCGAGGAAATTGAGAACAGTATCAATTGGCTGGACGCGAATATGCAGAGTATGGAGGAATGGTTAACAGCAAATAATTATAATTAAACCTTTAATTAGTGAATGTTCAAGAAATTTTATTTAAGTTTGAAATAAATGTGTTAATTTGCTACCACCTTGGTTACAATTTTAACCCTGAAATACGAGGATTAATTTAGGCAAATGATTTAAAATGAATTAAAAAATGAAATCAAAATAGAAAACTGATGCTTGATAATTCATATTATCACACGTCTTGTTTCTAGTAAATACTGGCTGTATCTACTGCGGTATTAGCGTCCATGACTAATTATGCCCTGTTTCTATCGAACATTTAATTGATATTCAATTAAGTCCATCATTGAAAGGGTTGAAGCTATTTGTTTTTCATATGAACGGAAAAAACGATTTCAAAAGTTTCAGTCGTCAATGACAATATCTGAAGCAAATATTTAACAAATGGAAATGTTGATGTGTATTTTAAAGCCTATTATCTGCCGCGATTAACAGAACAAGATGGCTGAAGATACAAGTCCCGATATCTTCCTTGGACACTGTTCAATTAACAGCACTTCAGATAATTATTACAATATAAACAATGGATTAAAGTATTTCTTGCATTATTTTATTCTGAGACATATTACGCCATGCTGTTATTAACTTATCCTAATTGTAGTAATAGATATATTAATTAAAAGAAATCGTATGCTGATTAAATAAAACCCACGATGCAACATCCACCGATCGATCTCGTATCAGTCAAGCGATTAGTGAACCTCGGGTCATTCGCGTCGCCTAAAACCTTCAACGAACATCAACAGACAAGGCTGAAGACATGTCGGTGGCCGGAGATCGAGGCACTTTCCATCTATCTAATCAATTAACGCCATTCGCCGGTTCGAGCGTAAAGAAGACGACGGTGAACAACGAGACCGAAGAGACGGTCTCCTCCTCGACGGAAAGTTGCGTGTTTCGCGGCGCTTCTTATCGAGCCATTATCGAAATTTCTTTCATTACTCATCGCCGATACACCCTGGTAAACAGCCGGGCGGCACCGTGTTTTCCTGCTCCTCTCTCTAAAAACTGATACCACAGAAACGTGCCGTCATCCGTTCGCGAATGATCCTCCGTGGAACACGAACGCAACAGCTCCGTCCGTGTTCGCCAAAGTCGACGGTCGTCGGTTTTCGGAAGCGTCCAGCCCGTCAGGGATCTGTCAACAACACGTGGCAGCCGAGCGGCGTCGATCTTGAAGCGAAGGTAGGGGAAGACAGCCTCGATAATAAAGATTACACTCAATTTTATCCATTCGTGTTTTTATTCGTGCGAAGATGTCAGTAACAAAGACATAGAACCTTAATGAAAATGTACAGAAGCGCGTTTAAAGTACAAATCTGTTCCAAGTGTCAACGATTGACAGACTTTACCCTAAGAAGATGATCGATCTTCTTTTCTTCGATAACGGCTGATAGGTGCTTCTTTGTTTCCTTCGGACGACAGTGAACGTGCACAGTGTCGAGGATGAACAAGAAGGTGCATTACGCTCTGGTTGCATTCTGGGAGAAGTCCGGCTGCAAGATCGTCGCCGATTATCCCTCGAAACAGGACCCGGCTTACAGAGCGATCGCGTTGAGCACGGTGGACGGTTTGAAGTCGTTGGAGAACGATAAGATCAGCCTCGATCGGGGCAAGTAAGCGTGATAATTTTCAATCGTGCTGTTAAATCGTTAAGACCTTCCCTGAAAATGTAAATTACTGAAAGGATAATCGAGGTGTTTGATGGAAAACGAGTACAAGTAATTTTCGTTGTGATTTAATTCCTTACCTTGAAATGGTGTCTCCAACTATACAAATTATTTTCTTTTTACGTCAAGTGAAGATTTTCGTTTAAAAATTTGTTTCCAGATATATTAGCATACATTTTCAAGGTTTGCACCCTTTTTCCATCAACGACCTCACTTCTTCCAATTGACCCAACACCGTGCCTAAATATCACGCAGAAATGGGTCTTTCCACCCCACAGGTACACCGTGCACGTGTTGATAGGGGAATTACACTACGCGTGTTTGACATCGAAACCAGACTGCCCCTCGTCCGCAGCCAGGTTGGAGTCCTGTTCGCAGGTATTCCTGGAAAGGTTGCGAAGCATTTACATGGAACTACCAATCTTGGCCGATCTATCGAGGGACCTGTCCAATCTCGCGGTGATTGACCTCTCGAAACCGCTGAGAAAGATAGTCGTACGTTCGTCTCTTTTTTATCTGCGAGAGTAGTTGACCGCCGTCTCAAAAGAAAATTCCAATTTCAGGAGGAGTACAATCAACAGGAGATCGATATTATACCGAGGCTGGAGGGGGAGCTGGCGGAGATTCGCAAGACGTTGATGGACGGTGTTCAAAAGCTGATCGACAGAGGTCAAAGGTTGGACGAGCTCGTGCGAAAGACTCAAAGCTTACAGATCATGGTAAACGATCGATTTCTATTTTATCGTATCATTCACCCGTAACCCATATTTCGTCGAACGGGAGATAATCGTTCGTTATCGAGAACCCGTAATTGTTCCAGAATAATTCTCATTCAAGCGCGAACGATCAATACGGCGAGCCTCGCGTATTACGACCCCAGCTCTCGGATCGTTTATTTTCAACCGAAGAGGGTAGTGCGTGTCGCGATTACGCCTTTTCTTTTTTTTTTTTTTATTTTGCACACGCTGAGAAAAGAAACGATAACGAGACCTATTAATTGCGCCGGTATCGAGCGACGATTAAACGGGTCGCAACCCATCGAACGCTCGCTGCTCGTCGCGGCTAATCGTTCCCCAATGACGTGGCAATGGGATAAAACATTTGAAAAACTGGCGTCGAGGCGATTGAAAAATAATGGAAACTTTTCGCTTCTGATCCTTTGTCCAAGGACCGTCGAAAACATCTGTTTAGCTGAGAACCATTGTATCGTATCGCTACGCGGCATTGATAGCGGCGTAAATAAAAACGATTTCAATTTTGCTGCTTTTTTTTTATTGATACGATATCTTTAATCTTTAATCTGGCCGGTGTTCAATTGCTGCTCAAATGCAAATATTCGACTGCCATCTGAAAATGTTTCTTTCTTCTCACGCTATTGTCGGTATCAAGAAACAATTTCTCAAACAATTTCTCTTTGGCTATTTTTTTATTAAATTACAAAAAATACAAAAAATAAGAAGTTTAAGATCCTGGAAAAATAATTTGTGAAATATTCTGTACAGTCCCGAAAAGATTTCCACCTGATGACCAGGACATCCCGGAAGAAGAAGAACGCAATGGTGGCCGCGGTGGCGGCGGTCACGATGTTCGCGTCCACGTCCCTGTTCGCCTTCCTCCTGTACCTCGGCATCCTATGAAAACGGACGCAGAATTGCGGAAGACGTTGCTGAAATATGGCTGACGCGTGTAACCGATGCGTTGTCGGAAATATACGAGCAAATAAATTATTTATTGGCCGTTATTCGCCTTCTGCCTTTCATGTCGAGCGCCTCGCAGACGGTTTAAGCTTCCGGCGACAGTGATACACCACGACAGAAACTTGCAATAACCAAAGTGATATCAATCGAGTGGCCATCAAAGTGTAAAAATGGAATATTGCTATCTTGTCGTACGCAGAGTGTTTCTAAAAGGTTGGGGAAAAATGTGAACATAAATTGTACATATCAAATGCACATTAAAAATTAATTTGTTATAAGACCATATAGAAAGTAAATTCTACGTGTATATCGAATCTCATAAAAGACATTTCAATCACACTTTTCTATCCAACCCTTTCAAAATACTCTGTGCAAAACTCATTATAATTCTTGTGATGAATGTACGAATGTTTGCGGTCTAACAATAACATTTCTCATTTTATTTATGATAAAATTATACTTCTTTGAAAGCACGGGGGAATCGAACAATTTGGATAACCGGAATCTCCCTAAAAATAGGAGCACGTTGGTTCTCCCCTAACAATGAATCGCGAGTAAATTCGAGCACAAAACATCACAATTTTCGTAACAACGATTTTGATAATAAAAACTTCAACAAAAATTGTTCTTCAGGTAGTCAAAGTTCTTTCTTGTTGTCTCTGACGAACGTACCGCTACCCTACAAATTACTGCTTGGCATTCATAGTGGCACAGTTCAAAATATAAATATAAATGGAATCCACAATTTAATACTGTAATTATTTTGGAAATTACAACTTATGAAATGAAATTTAATGTAAATGAAAAACCTCAAAATTTTACATTTTTCTAATTGGCCCACCATCAGTGTTAAGCAGTAAAGTGTAGATTATGACACACGAGAATCGTGCCATTCACACCGAACTTTTTTATAGCATAATTAAAAGATAACTTCAACTTTTGAACGTTAGTGTGATTTCCAGACCGGAGGAGCTTGTTCCAATGGCGTCGGTGGCGAAATACATCCCGGACCCCATAGATCTCGAAGAGGATATCAAACGCAGAGATGATTTAGCAGAAGCTGGAAGGCGCGAGTATTACATCAAAGCTCGCAAAATACAGGTTAACGACGTCTGTTTGTCGATAACCTGGCAACGATTCGAATAAACAAAAAAAGAAAGAAGCGATTCGTTCGCTTTTTACGCGATCCTATGGCCGAGATTTCGTGCGGCGAAAGATGACCCCTCGAACGATAATCCGTTGCACGAGTTATCGTCCTTATCCGATGATCCTTACTAATAATAAAGTATTGGGTGTCGTAATGGGAGTCGTTTGTCGAGATATCACCTATTTAAGGTCAAGATCGCGACACACCATTCTATCATTTTTATATTCTTTGCTCGTCTTCCTTGAATTCTCGCACCTGACGTTCATTTCAAATTAGCAATCAATTTGTAATTGCTTTTTTACAAATTTATTTAAAGCGTTTATCGACGTTTATTGAAATAATTAGAATTATTATCTGAAGATAGCATAATTTTGATTAATGTCAGTAAATATAACACTCACAAGTATTACAGGTTTTTAATCATTTCCTGGATCATTTCAGGGTTGGATCCGTGGCATCCTCACTCGCAAGCATTTACGATTGCTGCACAAAAGCGCAATTACCATTCAACGTCACTGGAGGGGTTATCGAGTCCGAATCACCGTCTCCCAGTACCTGGTCGAATGTGTCCATCAAATGTGGCAGGATTATTACAACGAAATGGCTACCAGGATCCAAGCGATCTGGCGTGGTTACTGGATCAGGAAGACCGTGCTTGACATACCGAAAATGCGCCGCTGGTTGAAGAGTGTTTACGCGAAAAACCAAGAAACTATAGAAAATATGAGAAAGTTCGTCCTGTTGCTTGTTATTTAACTCAATTTTTAATGTTTTTATGTGTGTTTCCTGTTAGGTTCAGACAAGACGTGATCAAGTATAGCGAAGGTGTCGTGGAATACGAATCCATGCAGTGGATATTGTTTATCCTCTTCAAGGTACAATTTTTATGTTTTTAAAGGTATACGTCATTAATTTAATAATTAAGCTTTGAAGATATGTTAATTATTTGAATTAATTAATTGCAAAGACACTTCGTTACAGCTACATCATTTGTTAAGAACGAAACAGAAACCAGGTGTGATCACCCGGATCGACAAAACGAACTTCACCTTCATCGAGGAGATGCTGAAGTGCTTCGAGTACAAACGATACGCGAAAAGAAGGAAACAAACCTGTCGCGATTGCAAAATGGATCCTGAATCGTCGTTGCTGCTGCGTAATACTTACTACGAGAGATGCGAGAGGGAAATTCGAGCAATCGAGAAGAGCATCCAAGCTGGAGCCACGCCAATCTATAGAAGTACCGTGTTCATCAAAACAGGAAATACCTTATTGAGAAACGATAAATATTTTTATTCATTTTTAGGTCACCTGTACGAGGAAGGCGACGAAGAACGATACAGATGGAACCAACTGCAGCTGGAGGCTTCGCTGCACAACAAATACGTGACAGACTCAGTGTGCGAACCGGAAACGGAAAAGAAAGTGGAAAAAAATACTTGTAAGTCAAAAGGAATGAACGATCTCTATACAGAAATCGAAAAAATGGATTGTCCCTTGAAACTATTTCATTTGAAATGTCCAATTCATGAACAATCCTTATAAAGAATGTCTAATTAAATGTTAATAGCAAATATATTGATTCAACTTTGATTAACAATTATTATTTGTTAAGTCTATTGAATATTTCTGTAGGAAAAGATATAAGGATCAGAAATTCGTGAAATAAAATTATTGAAAATGATAGATTTTATTAATACACCGTATCGTGTGCTGAATACAAAATACTAAACTGCTAAGACTACTAGAAGAAGAAACTAGATAGATGAAGGTCAGGTACGCGCTAATTAAGCCTTGCAGGCGAGAGGAACGTCGATCGATTTCGACATGGAGACAGATTTCTGGCTAAGATCGGGTATGGCGCCCATCTCGATCCTCCTCTTCATGTTCAGAGACGCCTCGTTCTTGGGCATGCAGTGGAACTGGTAGTTCTTGGTCTTCATTTCGGTGGCGCTGCATTCTGGCGAACAGGAGACGATCGGACGAGTCGAAAAGCATATCTTGCCGTTCTTCTCCTCCACCTTGGTCTTCATGATCAGGCAACGTTTGTCGCCGGTCTGCTTGTCCTGGTGGTAGCCCCAGTTTTTGCCCTCCAGAGTGGATTTGCCAGATTCGATGTCGTTGATCACGTTGCTCTGACGGGTGGACATCTGAGGTATGCAGTCAAACTGCTGCAACAACTTGACGTTCTTCAGGTCCTCGACTTCACACTGGTCCTTGGTGAGCGTGTAGCTGGCGATGAACTGGTCGGGTTTCCTCAGCATGCAGTTGTTGGGGCTGGTGAAGTCGTTCGCGGCGTCGCCGTCGAAGTTACCGCAGAGACCGCGAACGGAGTTGCGGAATCCGTTGAGTGCCTGCAAAACGTATTTTTATTTAGATGAACCTTGCATTAACAGACCTAAATTCACTTCATATAATCACACTTACGTTGATCATGACGCGTTTTCCATCGAAGACGAGTTTCACCTGGAACTTGTCTGATGCCAGGACAATGGAGCGTTCTCCGTGTTTGAAGATCTCGAAGAGGACGTCGTCGTTGCGTCTTTCTTGGTGGCTACGTTCCTTGGTCACCTTGACCTTCTGTCCGTTCACCATCGCCTCTGGCATGTCGCTGGTAGGAACAAGCACGATCTCGTTGGTACCAAGCAGGACCTTGACCTCCTTCTGTCCGCTCTCGGTGTTGCGGGCGAGGATGCTCACGCTGTTCAATTCGGACATTTGAAGGGTCTCGGTGGGTTTCTTAGGGTTCACCTCGGGGACGGTGGTCATCAGCACGTGCCAGCAGCTGTCCAACATCAAAGGATATTCCTTTCCATCTAAGGTCTGGGCTCTGGTGGCGTCCATCACGCACAATGCTAAAATTGACATTAAAATAAGTTAATATCTCTTCACAAAATTGTTAGGAACGTTAGAAATGCTTACGTTCGTTGCTGTTCTCCAGATCGTTGATCTTCAGGTTCTTGGTGGTTAAGAGATCCTCGGTGTCGCCCTCGAGAAGATCCACGTCCACGTCATTCCATTTCACGTCCATGGTAGGTGTGTGCATAGCCACGTTGATGGATTTCAGATCCTCCGACAGTTTCACCTTGACGTCGATCTTATCCTTACCACTGTTCTTGGGGTTCGAGGTGTCGATCAGGGCATCCATGTAATCCGTTTTCTCGATTATGCTGACGGCCTTGCTGACGAAATCCTGAAGGTTCTTCGAGCGGACGTCCATCGAGATATCGATCTCGTCCAACGTCATGGCGAGGGCTGCTGCGTCCTGGCAGATTCGGAGGAGCTTGTTGCCGTGCTTCATCTGCTTCTCGCACTCCTTCACCAAAGCGGACTTCTTGATCTCTTCCTTCAACTTATCGCTCTGCTTGACTGTACCCTTGATGTTGATCTGTTCGTTGTCGAAGCAAGTCTTTCCGTAACGTACGTCGATGTCGAATTCGCCCTTGGGCTTGGACGCCATAACTTCGTCGAAGAAGAGAGAACAGTCAGGCTTGAACAGGAGCTGAGAAGCCGCGCATACTTCCTGTTTGATGTCTTCGTTGGGCATATCCAGGTTCCAGTAGAGAAGGGTTCGTTGTTTGGACTCGACGTTGCTCATGGACCAGGCGACGGTCATCGTGTTTTTGGTCTTCAGCTCGCCAGGGACCTGGAGCTGGAGGTCCACCACGTGCGACTTGGCTAGCTTGATGCCTTTGGCTGCTTCCTTCAGGAACTGTTTCTTACGGTCGTGGCTGTTTCCTTCCCTGCTGGACGGTTCCACGGCTTTGGCGACCGGTGTCCAGAGCTGGGTGTCCGTGGAATCGGGTCCTACATCCATGGAGTCGTAGGAGGCGGTCAGGGTTACTGGTTCAGTCTGCGGGTGGTCCAGGTCCAAGAAGACGTCGATCTTGCGGTACATATCGTTCTCCTGGTTCCATGGGAACATATTTTGTATCTTGTCGATATCCATGCTCCAGAATTCGTCGTTCGATTTGTCGGCCTCGACTTCAAACCTGATTCCCTTGTTCGTCTTGGATGGCAAGTTGACGATTATTGGTTCGTCGACGTGGATCTTCTGCGTGTCCTTCTCCGTGGACAGTGGTTGCAGACTCAGGATGTTGTGGATCGAGGTGTAGGGTACCACGCTGTAGTGCACCAAACGAGATTTCTCTTCGCCCTTCAGTGGCCAGATCTTCAGTTGCACGTTCTTCTTTGGTACATCCAAGTCCAGGGAAACCTTGACGGGTGCGAACATTTGGGTGTTCACGTCCACACCAGCAATGAAGTGACGATGTTCGAACGGAGTCACGAAACCGATTCTTCCTTGAATTTTCCTGGAGTACACTAAGCGAACATCAGACTTGGTGTTCACGCTGAAATCGTTGCCCATCTTAACGTTGGTGTTTCCACTGATCTTGCACAGTATAGGCACCCTCAAGGTGTAGACGAAGGGCAGACCAGTCTCAGTTGGGAAACTGAGGGTCACGTCGTAAGACATCAGCTTGTTCAGGTTGACGAAGCCTCCATTCTTCATTGCCGTCAAGTGTTTCGTGATCCCTGTAACATTATAATACCACATCAGCTTTGCAACTTCAACAACAATGTGAAAAATTAAGTACTTGTTTAAAAATTAAAAGGACACTTACAATTGGGGACGTTGTGAACGGTGTTCTTGTCGAAGGGCATGAAGCGGGACAGGAACTTCGTCTTCCACATAATGTTTCCTTCCAGGTCGATGGGTTCCTTGGCGTTGATCTTCAATTCTTCAGCAATTTTCTCAGCAGCAGTTTTCTCGAACGATGGATTGTCGTCCTTCTTTTTAAATAACATGTCAATGATGGGTCGTACAGAAGAGACCATACCCAACAGTTCCGTGGGAGGTACCTTGAAGTCACCGTAAGAGGTGAACCACGCGAGGTATATAGCATTAGGGATGAAACTGTCGTCGCTACCGATGTAATTGAACAAGAAATGGCTGGCAATGTTCTGTTTTTCCTTGGTCGAGCCGAAGACGAATTTATGAGAATATTGATAACCATAATCTTCAGGGTTCAGTAAATTAATGACGGATTGAGCCTTCTTCGCCAAGTCATGCCATTCAGGGTTGGTCAAGCCAGCCAGACTTTCGATAGTCGATTTCACCGCGGAGTTGACGTGCTTATTGGTGTCGAAATTCGTGAACTCTGCCATTCGTTGTAGCATGGTCACGGGAGGGTTGGTTCCCGCCAACAGGTAGACAGCCAAGCAACGCACTTCGTGGGCCTCCATGGTGTTCAGGTAGATCTTGTAAAGGACGGAACGAGCCAATTTCGGGACACTGGCGACCAGTTTGCTCAAAGTGCTAACGATCAAGGTTCTCTGGAAGGTGGTCACCGGCTCCTTGCCTTCAAGGTAGGGCTCGAAGACGGAGAGAATCTTAGGGTGTCCGATGTTGCCCAGAGCTATGATGTAGGTTTGAATCCTCAGACTGTCACCATCCTTGACGGCCTTCTTCAATTCACGAGCCAGATACGGGATGTACTCTTGGACGAGGGTCTCGTCGTGTTTCGAGATCAAACGTCCAAAGGTGTGCACGGGGTATTGATTGTGGAGGCTCCTGCCATTCACTTGGGATTGGTATACCAATTCGGTGAATGCTAACAGTGCTGTGGTATTCAAGAATTGTTGGTTCATCACTATTGGATTGGTGGCCAGGTCCTAGGAAACAAAAATTTAAGAATCTTAGTACAAAATCTACAAAACAAGATCTGTAATTAATAAATTTCTTAACTTACGAAGATCGCTTTGGTGTATTCTGCGGTAGGCGTTCGTGCAGTCCTTGGAATCCTGGACAGGATATCAGCAGCCTCGATGCTTCCAATGTCCCTCTTCTCGATCCAGTTTTTGATCGTCAACAAGGCAGGTCCAGTTCCAGCTTGAGTGATAGCATCCCTGAACACAGCCCAGGCATTCTGTTTGACAATCTGGGACTTGTCGTTTGATTTCAGCTCGTTAGGTGAAATGTGCATGTTGCCTTCAACTTCAGCTATCTGCTTTCTGTTCATGGTGCGGATCAGGCTGGTGAGAATGGTGAACTTCTCCAAGGTATCTTGGGTAGGGATGCTGCTCGGGTCCTCCAGCTCGTTGGCGATTTGGAAGACCAGCTCCTTGACGGCTTTGACCACGTCGACTTTATCGGACTTTCCAATGAATTTACCTTTGTAGCCGATGAAGTTGGGCAACAACGGATTCTGCGGGGCATCCTCCAGAGTAGGCTTGGGCTGCCAGAACTGGTGCTCTTCGCTGCTGGAGATGGAACTGCTGGACGCACTGGACGATCCTGAGCCACTGTCTCGGAGATTAGGTTTGTTCTTCATCGCCTCCTCGCTGGAACTCACGGAGCTGACACTGTCAGACGTCAGAGCCTGGTTGCGGTGTTCCATGCCCTTCGTGGTCCTACGCTCCTCGATGTCCAGGAACGGGTTGTTGAAGATGTAGACCAGGTTACCGGTTGATTCTGGATTTCTCGGGGAAGGCAGAGGGTTCTGGATCTTCTGCATGTTGCCCAAGGTCAGGTTCATCCTGCTGAATACATTGCCGTTCTGGTGATCGTATAATCTGGGGCTGATGAACATCTTGCTGGTGGTCACTGCAGATTGAATGACGAAACGTTTCAGGTTACCGGTGATGATGATCCTGCTCCTGGAAGATTTCTGCAACAAAATTAATAAAAATTCATCTTCAACTTGCTGTCACAATACGCTCCATCCTTTTGACGTGTACATTTTCAGCTACTCACCGACAGGAACTTTCCGTTCTTGTTGGAACCAGGCTCCCATTTCGTCTGCTCTGTGATGCCAAAGTGGTAGTTCACTCTTTGGTCGCATTTGTCGAAGTTCTTCGTCTTCATGATGTCGATGTGCTGTCCTTCGATCTCGCCTTTACGAATGGGCACCAGTTCAGGCTTCATGTGGAGCATGTGATCCGACAAGGGTGTGATGTCGTAAAGAACCTCGCATTTTCCACTGACGGTGTCTTCCATGACCTTGAACGAACCATAGGGCTCGTCGTCGTCTGGAACCTGGACGCTGTTGCTCTTGATGATGTTCTCCCCTTGGGTGTCTACCTGGAGCTGGCTGACGATGCTCTTCAGCAGGTTCACCTCCCAAGTGGGCACATCCTTGTCCACGATGATGTCCAAGATCGTGCCGTGCTTCAGCTTGATCTCGAACGGCTTCTCGGAGATGGGCAAGTCATGGAGCTCCAACATTTGATCGGAGATCTCCGATTCCCAGCCCATGGGCAGGTCTTTGTGGATGCGAGCGTACTGACCCTTCCATACTTTGGCGATCAACACGTTCGAGTCCTTGGCTTGAACCGTGAGCAACGCTTTTAGGAGGATACCGGTGTACTGGTCGGATAGTTTGTCCAGACTCGTAAGCGTGCGACTTCGTACCAGGTAGGTGTACTCGTTGCCGGCCTTCCAGCCATGTTCGTAGTCGGCGGATACTAGACCCGCTGTAAAAATTACAAACAAAATGAAAGTTTAAAATAAAAGTTTACTAGAGAATCCATAATAATCTATTCTTTAGAATATTAAGTTTTAAAATCTGCAATTTACAAGTAAAGTCTCTGGTCTTAGATGAATGAGTAAATGTAAATTACTGTTTGGAGTGTAAGTAAGAAAATGATAGTCACTTACCAAGCACCAATAGTGTCAAAGGCAGCAACATGTTGGAAGTCTTAGCACACTAGAAAGTGACGATGCATTGGCTTAACAGTATATATACCCTTAACGACGTGTCAAGTCAGCAAAATTGAGAAGTGATAGGAAGAAGCTGTGTGTAGTCGATATTACATTTACCAGAACACGTCATGTCGATTTTTTCTTGGAACTCATCCGCCTGATCGATAATTAAAGATCGGGTCAAATCCTCTTTTGACAATTTTAAGATACCTGTATGAATATTTAAAGAATTGGAGTTTTATAAACTATAAAAAAATGGAGATTTCAAATCTTCACAGAACACTAAAAAAAGAAATTACTTAATTTAAATATTTGACTCCTGATTTTCAATTATACAATTTTTTATTTGGTTTTGACCCAACGCTAAAAAAAAATGATTCCCCATCGTTAGAATTTAGAAATCAAAGAATTTTTAGATTTATTATTTATAGCACTATGTTATTAAAGATGAACAAACAGTACTTCATTTAATTTCGAATTTGATTGATTTATTTTGTTTTATTTAATTTCTGTTTGTGATAAATAAAATTTTATCAAAATTTTCCTTGGGGACATAATTTAATCGTATCAAGTATTACAAAACATTACCGGATGTTGCAGATTCTTCGTAAATATTTATTGGATATTGATAAGCCAACGTAAGCCACAAGTTTTCCTTTTAGCTATTTATTAATATTGTAATAACATTGAAAAACGATTTTCAATCTTGGATTTTAATTTTAACATGATTGAATTTTGACAGGACAAATTTATAACATCAATTTTATTATTATTATATACTTAATTGTGGAATAGGAATAAAGGAAGCAAAGGTAGTAGTTTTGTAAGACAAAAAAGAACTTCTTTTTATTAATAATAATAAGAAACTAATGAACATTAAAAATAATTAATGTTAATACATCTTTTATAAAGATTTCCAGTACAATTTGTCTGTACATGTTGTAGTTGATTACAATGTATCAAAAAGCAGATATGACTGCACGTGGGGTCATAAGTTCATTGAAATAATATTTTATAAACAGTTAAAATACACTAGAAATGCTTTCGCATCCAATATCACTATTTTTTGATCGATTTTTTCTTCTTTCATTCATAACTTACAAATGTGTAACTAACACTCAGAGAAAAATCTAGAATGCACGATTAGTTGCAAAATTCCTTATTATATTGCTACAAAGTCTTCGAAGTTCTTCTAATTAATTACTAATAATTCTACTAACTATTCACATTGAGAAATTATTGTACAATCCATATTTAACGATTTTTATTTTCTTTTATAATTATCTATTTAATTTTAAGATATAATAGAGTCAAATTCGATCCTGTCAAGGTTTTTATAGTAAAATTATAAAATTATATGGAATGAATTTGTCGTTGGTTCTTTTCATGAATGAGAGAAAGAATGGAAATAATAAGACAAAGATATATGTAAAAATAATTTTTATTAGAAACGTATTCTCATCAACATGCTCATTTATCAAGAATTTTCAATCTTAACTCTAATTGCATGTCTCTCTATTCATTTACAATTATTTAATATGTACATACAAGTTCTCAATTTCATTGACATACGCTATAAATAGCCAAGCAATAAGCATTCATTTCACTAATAATAATACTTTAAACAAAATTGCTTTATGAATGATATTTTCATTGAACTAATCATTAAGTGGCGCGAAGAAGAAAAGGTTTCCCAGATGGACGCGCGTTGTTGTCGCTGTCCACGTCCATTTGCGAAATAGTTGCCTTCAGGATCGTTGTCGTGGACTCGTAATTCTAAAACAAATGACAATTTCGTCGTTAATTAAAATTTCACAAAAGCTATCGAACAATAAAAATTTATAGTTATCAGAAGGTCCTACAACTTTGGTCCATTCATTAAAATACTAATTGATGTGTCAATTAACATGCAATTACCAGATACTCGAAACGCTGGTCTAGTAAACACGTGCGCACGCTTATCAAACTGATTGGACGTTTCATCACGACCCCGTTGCATAGTCAGACGGTCTCGGCTTGTAAAAAGAAACGAATTCCTATGCACGCGATTAGTTTCGAGAAATTACGACATTCTACATCCTGTTTCCGATTTTTGCGTGTCATCCTCTCACACGGTTGCGACATGCTTGCACCGATCATTCGGTAACGAGGTTCATTAATGAAAGTGCTCCCAAAGAATTAATACTCGTATTGCGTTAATTACATTCAGTGCTATTTTGTTTATAAAGTACCACAAATTTAATATACTAACTTCGCGAAGTAGTAAATGGAAGGTTTAATTAGAAAATTGATAACATATCAATGTCCTTTCAACCGAATCATAAATAACAATTACCTCTTCGACTCCGATATCCACTTCCTGCAGGACCTCGTCCAGCACAGAGACGAAATGATCCACGTTCTCGACGGTAAACACCATCGGTGGTTTCAATTTCAGGATGTTATCGTCAGGTCCGTCGCTGCTGACCAGGATCTTCTTATCTTTCATCCTACTGACAACGTGTTTGGCCTCGGCAGTCGCCGGTATCCTCTTGACCCTGTCGCGGACCAATTCGATACCAGCGAACAGTCCAACTCCTCGGACGTCACCGATAATTTTTCGTCGTTTCGCCAACTTTCTCAGCTCTGTCATCAGATACTTGCCGACCTTCAGAGCGTTCTCTTGAAGATTCTCACGCTCCAACACCTCCATCACGGCGTTCGCTATGGCACAGGACACGGGATTGCCGCCATACTGAAATTCAAGAGGAGTAAAAATAAGGGTAAGTGACTTTCAGATCTTACATCTTATTAACACTTAAGTTAGATTAATTAATTCGTGTAGTTTGTAAACCTAAATTGAAAATGAATGATTGGAATATTGATAAGATTGTTAAACATATTGTTTGTCAATTACCGTGTTAAAATATTCAATTCCAGTGTCCTTGAAGCTTCCAGCGATAGCTGGGGTGGTGATCACAGCTGCCACAGGGTGGCCATTGCCCATGGGTTTCCCCACGGTGACAATATCCGGGATAACGTCTTCACCATAAAGTTGGAAGGCCCACATGTGACTTCCGACCCTTCCAAAACCAACTTGAACCTCGTCTGCGATGCAAACGCCTCCAGCTTCTCGTACGTGCCTATTAATGATTTATTAATTATCATTCTAGTATATAGAATCATTTTTTCCATCGATTCAAGCAACTATGATTCGAATTTTAACTTAAAAATATGAACTGAAAAGTACATATCTAAAGAACATACTTGTAAACATTCCTGAAGTAATTCTGCGGCGGCAAAATTTGTCCACCGACCGATATCAAGCTCTCCGCGATGAATGCACAAACTCCCCGACCTTGTTCCTTCAAATTTTGGCAAATGTCTTTTACATCGTTGGCGTACTTCGCGCCAAGATCTTCACCGGGGTAGTCGGTTTCGCGATACTTCCCTCGATAAACGTCTGGACAGGGTGCCTGCATATCAGATAACATATTTCACTCTGCGATTCAAGAATTCATGAACGTTTGAAGGAAGAACAAATTGTTGAAGACGTTCTTACCACATGGACCCAGTCTTTCTTGCCAGGACCGTTCGGCTTGTTGAACTTGTACGGCGATATATCAATCATCGAGGTCAAATGTCCGTGATAAGCGCTAAAATCAAGAAAGAACAACGTTGAACGAGAGTTACCTCCCGCTTCCGTGTACGTTTTAACGAAGCTTTTAATTCTAAACGTGAGGCTCGGTATTCGTGACGTTGTCGCAGGATAGCTTTCCATCTCTTCGTGGTCGCTTCTTCCACACACATGTTCAGTAAAAAAAAATAAGAAAAAGGACAGAGACGCTTCACACTGTAAGTTTCTGTGTCGACGATGAGAAAAAGGGGATCTTAGCTGGCTCAACATATTTCGAACAATTAATAATCAAATTAGTACAGAAAATTATTAATTGCAATTGACACCACGGTGCGATGGATGGCACAACAAATTTAATATAATCGAATAACTGCAAGAAAATAGATTTTTTTGAGAAAGGCTATGTGTAAAGCTAAGGGCAGGTTTTGTATTCTGAGTTTTACTCTCAAGGAGGCACGTATCTCAAATATATATTTAAAATCTAATCGCATACCATTTGCAAAATTTAACTACCCTGCTTAGTTTCAATATCATATAGAATTTTCTATTAGTTATTCCATAATATTAAATTTGTAGGGCGATCATCAATGGCCACGTGGTGTTAATTACGATCAAATATAATCAATTTCGTGCCATCTTAATCCCCTTCGTCCTCCAGTTCAGTTTCAACATTCACTTCCTCTTGGTCCTCGCTTGGTTTCTCTTTAAAATATCATTAAAATCATGTGTACTCGTATCTTCTTCATTTCAATCCCTAGTCTTCTAGTCCTCGCTTCGTGTCGTCTATAACATTCGTGGCACGTACGTGTCACCTAAAACGACAATAGCTTTACGCGAGCCAGCAAGCTGAAATTCGTGCGTCCTCGTTGCTTCCGTTGCTGTCGCGAATCGTGTCCCGTCGAGTCGATCCAAGGTTTCATTGACGAAATTCACGCACTGCAAACAGGCAAAAAAGAAAACCCGATCGATTAGTCGGTCGATCGGTCGTTAAGGAACGTCTGGCAAGGAACATCGTGGCCTGAAACGCATTATCTCTGTCCCTCGCGTCTCCTATCCGTTAATCTAGCAAAGGGAGTGCCGTAAGGTTGGCTAATTAATTCGAGACAATTAAACAAAGCCTCCCAGCGAAGCATCGGAGAATTTTGTTCAAGGATATCCAAAAGCGGCGGTGTCCTGTCGATCGGGGAGAGAACAATGATTTTTCTCGCGTTATTTCAATTAGTTCTCTCAGATAATTGTGTCACTCGGAATAACAGCGAGGTGTCTCCAATTATATTAAAAGCAAAGAACGAAATTTCTAATTTTACAAAAATTAGAAAATTAAACATTAAGAATCGATTAAAAATTTGTCTGGAAAAGTGAATAATGGGAGTAACATCGCTATTATTTTGATGCAGAGCAAAATCTTTTGTTTTCTTAACGTGTCTGTTCCCCGAGAGATCACTTACTGATCCAAGGTAATGACGTCCTTGTTCTTCGTGTGAGTCTGAGCGAGACGGAGAGCGAGATCGTTAGCCTCGCTGCCGGAATTCACCAAGAAGCAGACGGACAGTGGTTCCGGAAGTAACGAGGTCAGACGTTGAGCACAGACCACCAGGTTGTCGTGGAGGAAGCGATTGTTCGTGGAGAGCAGGGCCATTTGCTCCTGGCCCGCTCGCACCACCGTCGGATGGCAATGGCCCACTGTAATTAAATTTAATTATTCATCCTTAAAAAGATAATCGTTGATACACGGCGGTTTAATTGAAATTTAATCTGCGCTTTGCGGTACCGTGAGCGACATTATTAATGCAGTCCAGGTAACGATTGTTCTTCTCGTCGTACATGTACTGTCCTTCGGCTCTGACGATCTTCAGAGGATTCGATTTGTAAAACAATTTGCACGCTTGCCTGTAAAACAATCGCATCGCTTTGACATAACGTTTACGTTCCAGCCTTCTAGAATTAACACGTTGACTGCCATAATGAACACAGACGTGTCAGGTAAGACACACTGAAATTCCAATTATTAACCCTTTGCACTCCGTTGTCCCCTCTGAGGAGAACTAATTTATTTTTCTTTTTCTAAAACTTCCAAATTCCACCATTCCTAATACTATTATCTACGATGGTACGTTGCTCACTATTTTGTAATTAAGTATTCTTTAGGTACAGGTAAATGATCTGATAAAAGTTTCGGAGTGCAAAGCGTTAACACGGTGACAAATGTTCTATAATCGAATAATTACCGAAACAAGAGATAAAATAAACCGTGAATATTACTAGGATTAGGCTGGCAGTGCAAAATAGCAATTTGAATGGTTACATTGGAAAATGAATCGACAGTATCCTTGATAATTAGAATTTAAGTGTGTCTGACCACACGCGTCTGTATCCTCTGTGCCAGTAACACTAGCAACATCCACGGTTTATTTTATCGTTTCTTTTATTAATTATTCGATTATTTCTGGACCACCTTGGCAGTCAACCTGTTAATGATCGATGGCGATCGAAGAACGTGATCGATTTAATATTTACCCGATGTGGCGCTCCCGGAGGCGGATCGTCTCCGATTTTGGCATCTGTTCCACAGCCTCGGCCATATCGGAACACGGATTTCTAAAAGAACGCAAAATCGATTGAGATCGCTTCTTCCGACTCCCGACGAGATCCTTCGATCCGTACATTTATACGCGTCTTTATCGAATTCCTCTTTTTGCAAATTAATATAAATCACCCGCTTAAATCCCGCTCTCGCGGCCTAATTTACGATACTGGAAAAGTTTCTGATCTCCTTTTTTCGGGCAAAACAGTTTATTTGTAGTCGCGACGATCGTTATCAAAACGTTTTATCTACCTTGCGTTATCAATAGACACCGTTTTAGATTCGAAGATTGGCGCGAGGGAGGAGGGACCCGCGCTCTCTCGGTTTTCCTCGCTCGTTAATGAAGACAATTATACAGGAATGCGGGCAATAAATCAACGGTGGATAAAGTGTGAATGATAATCTTTTTGCAAAAGCACGGGTATCGGGCGTTCCCCATGGAATAAGTAACTTTCCAGCGGCTGATAAGCGTGAGCGATTACTACGCGAAAGTAGTACGTTCTATGATGTTGCTTCGTTCATAAATCCCCATAATCGGAAATGAATTGCGATCCTCGAAAATTCTTTATGATGTTCAGTAATGTTTAATTGAAGTTGTACATTGCGGTAATCAGCGCTGGAGTTAAGATTGGTTCGCAAAAAATAGAATATTAATAATTCAGCAATAAAAAATGCAGCAACGTGATCGACCAGACTTGAATCAATCATTCAGTTAATGTAAACAGCTATTATGTGTTTGCGTAAAAACAAAAGGCAAAAACAAGCTATTTATAACGTTTGATACGTTTGAAATAGAATTATTGCAGAGACGTCAGACGGTGGATAAAAAATTTATCTTTTCAATCTAGCAACGATTAGTTGCTTAAAGCGACTGCAGACAACAAGATATTTCTTTTATGAAATTTGTTATTGATAATGTTCTAGATTACGAAACTTCAACAATAGATACGTGGTATTTTGTTTGTTAGGTTCTTGTTATAATAATATATTTTATTGTCTTTACAAATATAATATCTTGTGAATTATTTCTGCTTATTAAAATATTAATTACAATTTATCAAATTTGACTGGTGTTAAAACAAACTTCGTGAAAATATTACAAGTTTAATTATAAACCTAAACTCCTGTTGTACAATATTTCTGTACAATAGCATTTAATATTCTAACTTTAATTATTAATTTAATTTAACATCCCCTTACTCCTAAATAATAGCACAAACAACACAAAGAACCTTGTCCCTCAAATATACTTAAAATAAAAATAAAAATGGAACTTCGATGAATTACGCTCCTCCGGTAACTTCTTTAAACGACTCGACACTCAAATTTTCCCGCGCAAAAACAATCGATCCGATTCATCGATCAAAACCATCCTTTCCAATACACCCTCTCGAAGGTACGAAAAATGAAAAAGAAGCTGAACGAATTACGCAATAAAACAGCAATGTCTAAAGTCGGGCATGTAACGTGATAAGCGGCTAAGAAAGTTGGCGCGTGTGAAACGTTCCGTTATCGTTGAACGGCCACGTGCGCGTTGTCTGTAACAACGAAGTCAACGAGATCGTACCTGAACTTTTGGATAATCGGTAAGTTACGGTTCCTCGACTTCTGAATGCAGCTGTCAGCTGAGTGCCGCGACCTACTCCGGTGACGTCATATATAGAGCTCGTCCAATTGGCGGAGCGGGGAGGCTGCGCGCGCATTGTCCTGTTCGTCCTAAAGCGATATTAAAACACTCTGCCCCCACCCCGGCTACTCAGTTTGCGCCATGCTCTACATAAGGAAAGCCCGCCAAATTTTTGATCGATTTTTTTTCAAACGACCAGGAAATCCATGAGGAAAATCACGAACATCTTAATTTTGTAACAAGTTTACAATTCCTCGACTGTAACACTAAAATTACCATATTATTAAAAATTTTTGTTAAAAACGCGGCTCTATTTTTCTCACTCGATTTCACAATTATACGTAATCATATTTTCTATATATTTGTCTCTCTCTTCTTTCCCGTCTCTGTTAATACTTTGGCACAGTGAGAACAGACGCGTGTGGTAAGACACACTGTAATTCCAATGATTAATTTTCAAATGTAACAATTCGAATTCCTAGTTCACACTATTAATCTGATACTAGAAATATCCAGGGTTTATTAATTACTTAATTATATAGGATTCGAAGCGCCTGTCAAAAATTCGTCACGTGTCCCCATTGAATTGTTCTGCAACGTTGTGTCGCCGATATAGCGTGCAGCAGGAAATGTTCACGCGAGTTGATAATCTCGTGCAATGGAAAGTTTCAGCAATTCTGTAAATTGCAAACGAGCACAGAAATTGTTTGAAACGCGACCGGCTCGGTAAATAATCGTTTACAAAAAAGAAAACGTCTGTTTGTTCTGTCGGGTGCTTGTGTGTCCAAGGAATTTCATTTTGCAACAATTCGATAATCGATGTATTATTAGGTGCAGGAGGTTATCGATGCCAAGGATAACGGAAGGACACGATGTGTAAATTAATTTCAAAGCAGCGATTGTTTAAAACTCTCCTTTTTTACGAAATAAAAATATTAAGAAACTTATTCGTAAAATTTGAAGCATTTTAATTTTGCGGTTGTTAGAACAGCAAAAATATTGTTATGCAACAAGATCTGTTGCATGAATCATGAAAGTTCGCACGATAGGAACTGGTATGTTTCGTTCTCCATGTGTATTGAAATGCAAAAAAGATGCAAATAATTGCAAAGATCGCAGATGGATGAAATAGCACACGATCCGCATCAAAGGTGACAAACATCAAAGGCGACACGTGACACGCGTAAACGATAGTGATGCGCACGTGTTAGCTCTTATCAGCGCGGTTCTAATCGCTCGATAGGTTTGCGACCAGCCTCCTTCGATTATCTTCGATAACTTCCAGAGCACGTATCTTAAACCTACTATGTATTCGAAGAAAATTTCTTTATAAAATTAAAATTAATTACAACCCTTAAATAATTATGGTTAGTTTAAAAGAAAAGATTAAAAGCTTCGAATTCAAATTCTTTGACTATTTTTACAATATGCAAAAATTTTTTGCAAAATATTTTTTACAATATTAAAACACAACGTAATTAATAATTTTGCAACATTGAAATATTTTTGAATTATTAAAATTATTCCAGTAACACTCGGAGCTTGTCTTTTACTAATTAAATAACATTCCTCAGAAATAATAGCAACGTACAAACATCTGCGCGCACGAACTAGGCCGCTGATAAATCGATGTAAAAATTATTTCGTAAAAAGATGGTATTCCACACACATTCGATCGTAATTAAATAATCTTTTAACATACTCAGATAGATATGACGTTCGTTAACCTTATTCGTCCCGTATCTCCGAGGCTGCAGAGATGGCTTGCTCTGTCGCTGGAACTTCCCCTCAGCCCGATCGGTTCCATCGCAAATTTCATCCACGAAAGGGAATCATCGTTGAAACACGTGCAAATGTTGCATTGGCGCCGGTCGCACAACTTCCTGCTCTGAAAGTTATGCAAATTGTAAATTGTTTCGCAACACTCCATTGGCTAAACGGTGTTCCACGGCGAAGATTATACGTGCCGTTTGCGTCAGAGGTCATGCCACGCGTACTTTGTCGTTGATAAGCTTCGCGATGATAGCCGCCTTAGAAGTGGAATAAGCTCGAAACGACTAGATTCGCTCGGGAAGCGGCTAGGATCAACAGATCATCGATCGTTCGTCAAATCCCATGCAAATTAATACCAGTTTTCTGGCGATAGAGAGCTAAATATAGTTCATTGACAATGAACTGGGAGATAAATTGTTCGTTAATGAAAATAAAAATTTGATGTTAGATTTTCCAATTGTTCAATTGCTTGACTTTGTTAAATAATATTGTAAATAAATTTATAAGGTGCGTAAAGTAATTTTGGAATTTTCGGTAAAAAGAGGGATGCTCTTTTTAATTTATAAATTAAATTTGAATGAAAGATGGATGTCTGTTCTAATATTAAATTATTAATAAATTATTATTAAATTATTAGATATTTTGAAAGGTAAACAAATATTCTAGACAACAGCAGACAGCTGCTTTTTATTAAGCAATCAAGTAAAGTTCATTGTCAAATCTAAGAAGTCAACATAATACTATTACATCATACTATAAATGTTTAATGATGCTGTAGTTTATTGATAGTCATGAAGATAGAAATTCACGACAGGTTCAACTAGTTTGTATCGCTGAGACATGACCGGAACACTTTAAATAACATTTATCAAAAATAAAATATACCTAAACAACTTTATATCAAATGGTACTTGAATATATGTACGATTATTCTTGTGTATCATTAGATTTATGGTTTGCAAAATGTTCAAAGTATTATTACAATAAAGATTGAGGTGTTTTATCGAGATACAAAAAAAGTTGGTAATTGAAACCACACAATTTCGCAGTCGGTAGGACTCGAACCTACGCTCCCAGAGGGAATCTGATTTCTAGTCAGACGCCTTAACCACTCGGCCACGACTGCTACGGAAACAACCCCCCTCTGTCGGTTACTTCCGGCTAAATGTTAATTATGAACTATAAATGAAATAATATTAAAGATTTTCCACTAAACTATACAGAAACTCGAGCAATAGTTATTGATACAGCACCTATGGTGATAGCTTACTACAATTATATAATTTGCTTGATTCTTTTATGAATTTTATAAACTTGAGTTCTTGGAGCATTTATAAAACATTCTAAATAATAAAAAAAGTGATATAATGAACTAAAAACATTGCAAAAGGTTCATTTTGAAGAGATAAAACAATTTGTATAATTAAATACAGTCCTGGGGTCATCTAATTTGAATAGTAGAAAGATAAAACATTGTATTATTATAAAATAATGAATTTAATATCGTCCAAGCTTTATTTTTCAATTTTTTTAAAGAGCAACTGAGGACGGTACATGGGGAGTTACCGACGAAATTAGCGAAACAGAAAATTGTGTTTTTTCAAAAACCAGGCCACTTTTCGGATAAACTAAAGTTATAGAGACATTTATAACAACAAAATATTTTATGTAATGGTGTTAAAAAGCCGATTTTTAATAAAATAATTTTTACCGACTTTTTATTTTACCCCTGGCGCCACCTGCGAACAAAGTGCTGAAACTGCTCAAAAATTGACAGGAATCTGCCGTACCTACAATGATTATTTTTTAAGAAAATAATTTTTTGCTGTTTTCGCGTGTTTGAAGCATCTAATCGATTCTATTTTACACTAATTATCGATTCCAATTGTCCGATTAATCCTAGAAGCCCGAAATATTGAAATATTAAAGATTAAATGTTAGACTTCTGAAACATCGTTAAAAATGGCGGGCTTTTTAAAATGAGTAATGTACTATTTTGATATTTCTTAATTAAATTCCTTATAAAGGTTTATTGATTAAACTTCTGCTTTAATTATTAAACTAGAAGAACTGGTGTATAATTTCTGATTGTTTCAATAAGAGAAAAACCTACATTTATGTCTTTTCTTCATTAATATAACTTTTAAAGTTGTATAATAAACGATTCATAGCTATTAACATGGATATCGTTCTAATTTTATCATTTTCAATGCTTTCAGTACGATTGTGTACAGCATTTTATTAATTTAAAATGTTTTTTAAGCTGTAAAAAATTAATAACTTTGGGGAATACTCTGCTACTATTAGAAGTGCTCAAAAATCACTTCTGTAGTTCTTAAATGAAGGTTTTTCGTTTATCTAAACTATCAGAAATTATACACGAGTTCTCCTAGTCTCATAATCAAGTAGGAATTGAATAAATAAACCTTTTTAAGGAATTTAATTAAGAAAATTTCAAAATGACACATTTCTCATTTAAAAAGCCCGCCATTTTTAACGATGTTTCGGATTTCTCAGTCGGTAATTGTTGATCAGTTTCAGCACTTTGTTCGGAGATGGCGCCAGGGGTAAAAAAATATAATTTTTAAAAAAATTGTAAAAATAATAAAAAATAGAGCTTGTACGGTGACAAATTGATACTTTTATGATAATATAATGTTTCCCCTTCCTTCAGTTCAAATTTGGTGATCCTAGAACATCATTTAAGTATATAAATCGATATAAACCTGCGCTTGATTACGAGACTCGAAGACTACATTTCAGGGCCTTTATTTATTATTTTCTTGCTTTATCGCGATTGTTAACTAATTAGAAACGTTCATGATACTAAAAAGCTGCATTTATTCAATAAACTACATGATTCATACATTCAGCTTTACAATAGTTATTATATTATTTATAACTAACGTTTACAATTGTAATTTTGCGAGATTGCTGTGGAGGGAGTGGGAGGTCCGATCGGCGGGCAAGTATTGTCCTCGAGTGTTTTTGCTAAATAATTCAAAAACGAAGCCCCATCCGATATTTTTGCAAAGGAAATTGTTGTTCAGAATAATCTCAGCTACCCTCCATTTCCGGCTCCTACAGGAGTTCTGGGACACCCTGTATAATTGTGTACTCTCGTACATGTATGCTTCATGACAGAACATCTCCACCTGATTTTAACAGCTGATGTTTACTTCTGTTCAACTTAATATGTGATGTTTCATAAATTTCGTAAACGTACACATAGTTTTTACATAAAAATAAAGTAGTTAAATGTAGAATGGCGGAAAAAAATGATAATCCAACGCCACAAAATCCCGAAAATGCTGAAGAGGTGACGAAAGAAAAAGAAGCGGATATAAGTCGCTATTTTGAAAATGCGTCTCATACGATCTTCGATGAGATTGTTTCTCCAAAGAAAGATTTCTTCGATATACAAAGGGACTCTAGTAGCAAAATCCCCGATTTTGAGCTATTAACGGATCAATGGGGCGAGTTTTTAAAGGGCAGCTCGTTACTTGGTAACGATCGGATCGATCACAGTGGAATAAACGACATGTACAGAGATGTCTGGATACCTTCTGAACAAACGAGAAAAGTACTACGAAATATTGCTACGTCCACCGCTGGAACCAGTTTCCTGGACAGAGATAACCTAACAATGCCAGGACTTGCAATTCAAGGTGATATGCCAAACTTGATAAGGAATGCAGCTATAAGGTTCCTGGGTGAAGATGAAAATGTATCTAAAAACGTACTTACTGCTTCTGATGTGACACAAGATGAACGTGGTCTCAGGCAATTGATACAAGCTGGTTGTTACAGAGCTGCAATAAATCTAACAGGAAGACTACTAGCAGTGTATGCTCAAGGATACGGTAAAATAAATCAGCCTAGTAAGCATACCCCACATTCACTGCAACTGTGGTTCACAAGATTGGCATTGCTCACTAAGTTGAAGCAAATTGATATCTTAGAAAATGAATCCAAGCCATTCGGCAATTTAGATAAACCTGATATGTATTTCACATTTTACCCTGAACTTTATGGAACTAGACCAGGCTCCATGGCCTCCTTCTCCTTTAGATTGCTGTTAGCAGAAATTCCACAATATTGTGGTAAACCAAAACAGGCATTAGATAATCTTTACAAGATTCTGGCTGTAGTGAACCAGATCATAGCTAATTTCAAGGCTGGATTTAACGGTGATGGTTCACGTGTTAAAATCAATCCCTCAGAACAAGAGGATGCTATACGGTTGTGGAAAGCCAGAAAATCCAGGGTTCTTATATCCATTATCAATTGTGCAGTCAGTATGAAGAATTATATACTGGCTATAGAGATTTTGGATGGATTATCCAAGTCTGCAGATTGGACACCTGAACAAATGGATACTCTGAAAGCTAGCATAGGTAGACTGCATCTGTTTTTGGGAGACATCTCAACAGCAGAGAAGTATCTTATCAATCCACAGAAGAAAGATGATGAACTAACTGTTAGAGAGCTGATAGATAGAGGATTGATGGCAGTAGCTCAAAATACTATTCAAGAAGCATACAAATATTTCCAAGCTGCAGAAGCATTGGATCCATCAAACATTGCCTTAATTAACAACATGGCTGTCTGCCTTTTGTATACAGGCCAGTTGAAGGCAGCAGTGCATTTGTACGAAAGTATGATCACAA
The DNA here is from genome assembly GCA_022405125.1 of Anthidium xuezhongi. NCBI lineage: Eukaryota > Metazoa > Arthropoda > Insecta > Hymenoptera > Megachilidae > Anthidium > Anthidium xuezhongi. Next base: position 6,010,007 of record CM039639.1, read on the forward strand.
GAAATCCTGTTAAAAGCTTACAGGAGCCCATATTGTTAAATATATGTACAGCATACGAATTGCACACAACCCACTGTAAACAGCCCAAGTTACATTTACTGAGCCAGTTAAATAGGTACAAAGGGGACTCTGTAGATATACAATGTTTAAAACTCCCCTTAAACTAAAATTACTTCATATGTGTCTATACAATGCTTGAAGATGAAATTTTAAACCTGTTACTATCGCATTGATGTATAAATTTTATCAAATAAAACGTCGGTTTCAATCATATTTTTAAACATTGGAGTATTTATTTCTACTCATATTAATGATGTGTTTATCTAAAATAAATATAAAGAATGTGTATAATGCAGAGATTGAGTTTAACGACTTTTATTGTCTGTCAATAGATGGCACTAAATTTATTAATCTGAAGCATTTTAGTACCTGAAAAAGGATCTTTCATAGATGGCACAGGGGTATAGGAGTGGTTTAAAATAATTTTAAATACAAACTGAAGGTAAAATTTACTTTATTTTTTATTTAAAAATGACAGAAAGTACTGTATTTATTAAGAAAAGTGGAAAGCATTCAGAAATAGAGAAATGGTATAACAGGGAATGGGAATACGTCTTTCCACGAAACTTTTATTTGCAAAATGGACAAAAAATGTGAAATAAGTAAACCAACATCGATGTCAAAGTAAAATAGCCTTTATTACATCGTGAAACGAGGACAATTTAATGAACGTTCAACAATTGCTAGAATTCTCTCACTCTTTCTCTCCCTCTCGTTCAATCTCACCCATGCACACATTCTTTCTTTCTTTTTCACCCTCTCCTCATTCGTGTCACTCGGATGAACTGCTTACGCTTTAGAATCTCGCACCTCTTTTCTTTCCCATCAATTTCCATTGCTCTGTCTTGCCCGTATGCTCTTCAAGAATCATGAATGCAAGACGCATCATCATCGAGCATAATCTTTTATTTTCTCTCCATTTTTTAGATTTCATCGCGTAATTAACCATCATCCTTTCCCTCTGCCCGCCTGTAGTATGTTTTTCTTTTTTATTTCTCGATAACTCTCTGTACATCGAAATCGGCTAATTTTTTGAAATACTCTCTCTTTGCTCCCTCTTGTCTCTGTTTTCATTATTTTTTTTTTTAAAGAAGCAGGCGGTATTTAACATTACAGCATACATTCAGATCGTTTCCAAAACTGCACTCTCTCTCCCTGCAGAAAAAAGGCACGAACTGGCGGAAAAGTCGGCCTAACTGTATAATATTTTCATTTATTTTATTTATGGATGGAACTTCGTCACAATACATTATTTTTAATTTCATTTTTTTTTTTTTTCATTTCTGCTGCTTCTTTCCGCAGTGTTCAACGCAGGTTCGGTATTTTTTTTCATTTTCGTACAGAGACGAACTGTATTCGTGCTCCACACGAAAAGAAAAAAACAAATATTAGCCACGTGGTGTTCGCAGTGTTCTGTTCGATTCTTACTCGCACATGTTATCCCTTTTTATTAATATTTTCTTTTTTTTTTTCTTCTTTCTCTCTATAACATTGAATGCCCATCAACAACGATCGAACTTTCGAAAGGAGATCGTTCTTATTAGAATAATATACTTTTTTTTATAACATTAATTACCGATCTAATTACAAGAAGAACATGTTCCTTTCCCGAAGTGACAATTGCTGGTTTCAAATTCATTTTACAAACAGTGTACAATTAATAGAAGTATTGCAAATCTTCTAGATTTTAAAATATTCAGATTATTTTTTAGTTTTATACAAAATTTCACTCTCAACCCTTTAAACCTTGACCTCTATTACAGAAATCGAACGGATTTCTCTTCGTTAATCACACACTAGCATAATTTAAAAAGCTACGAGTTTAATATAAAAATCTTTGAATATATACAAAATAAATTTTATTATCGGGTCGTATTTGACGCATTATTCGTTCAAATGTTAAATTTTTATCGAAACACTTTCGAATAGTTTCCCTAATAGTTTAACTAATAATTAACACTCCGAGACGTCTATGCTATTGCTCTAGATTTCATTAAGTCCCTAAACATAGTTTTATACCATTAGACGCGCCACGACCACTAAAATTTGTCAATAACTTTAAAGATACTTATATTAGCGGGCAATGTTTTTCCCCAATTACTTGTTACATTCCAATACCTAGTTTGCGTACAATAAGCTTGGAGACAATTTTACAGGTCAAAGTTTATGGAAGGGTCGAAACGTGTTAAGATTTTGGGTCGAATTTTTACAAACTATCTTTCCAACAACGCAAAGTACAGTTAACGCGGTGACTGCCAGGGAGAGGGGGTTGCCAATGACCCACACTTCAAGTTTATACCCGAATAATTAGTAACAGAAAGGTGTCAAACTGGAAATTTTAATTTAAAAATTAATCCAAAGTATTTTATATAAAAATTATTCTAATTTCAAATTGTTTATTGTCAAATTTGAATAAATGATCCTGTAAGAGATAGAAATCTAAGAATGTAATAATAAATATCAAAGTTTGGGTTCTGAAGTTAGTCAAGTTTAACACTTGAGTTTCCACCATGGCGGTGACCGCGTTAATTAGTCTCGACTAAAATAAAAATATGTCATTTCACTCGGAGAAGGCACTGCGCCCACTACGCGGCCGGAACCTTCCGGTTTTCATTAATATCTTTCCCCCCTTCACCGTCCTCCTCAAGTATCTACCGTAATAATTACGCTTCGCTGTTACAATAACATCCGCAATCGCTATTCCTGGCGACTAAAAATGTAACCTTACGAAATGTATTTTCACCTATTTACATACACAATATGCTGTCTGCCGTGTACACACATGTACACCCACACCGGCCGCAGATTCGAAAACGGGGACGTGCATGTGTGTGCGCACAATGTGCAGAATTTTCTTTCCTTTCGTGAATTTTAGCGAATTTATCCTCCTTTTTTTTTTCGTTTTCATTTTTTTATTTTCCACACTTACAATATACGTATATATCATATAATTAATATATTATATATACTATTGTTTAATGCTTACGATCTCTAAAGAAAAGAAAAGAGAATCTCTAAACGAAACGGTTTTCATTCTTCATTTATTTTATTGTCCTGCAGTTAATTTTATTTTCTTTTTTTCTCTCCGAGTATTATCCTCTGTGCACACATACACGCATACAGGTTAAACACACACGCGCACACAACCACGGTTTATCCGGTGGTCACGGTAAAACGGTAATCATGGAAAGCTCAATTAGCGTAATCCACACCCAGTGTTCGAGTACTGCTTCTTAAAGCGAACTATGTGTGTCCTTATCGCTCTCGTGTGCTTCTCGCCTCGAATTGAACTCGAGTATTCGTACGTTTAAAAAAAAGAAAGATCCTGAATTTTCGTCTGATCCTTTGTTCGTTTTTTTCGAATTGGATAAAAGAAAAGAACGTTCGATGGACGAAGGAGAAACATCACGGGAGCAATGGTTACTTTCGACGGGAGAATTCACCTCGAGATCGAATCATTGAAATTTCTATGTTAATCTCGGTTAACTAGGCAAGCTCGGTCGTTCACGGAAGGCATCGTACGGTGCTCATCTTTAAATCGTTGCATTAACAATTATTAACAACTTATTTTTCTTTTTCCTTAATCTCGTTATCTTTCCTTTCTCGCTTCTTTTTCTTTAACTCGTGTTACGTTCTTCGTCTCGTGTTCTCTTACATTCTCCCACCATCTTTCACGAGTATATTTCGTTTCGCTTATTTAATCGTTTAGTTCTTTTTTTTTTTCGTGTAGTAATTAGTTTCTTTAGGAAGTAACGGAGACGTAACCGATGCCGATGCGCGAAAGCTGGCAAAAATTACACTTGTTAAGTCGTGTGTGTGTTAATTTTTTTTTTTTTTTTTTTGTTAATAATACGTATATACATTTACATCGAGGCGAGCAGGTTGCAAATACTCTCGAATCAGAGCAAATATTTCTATCTTTATTTATCTATATTCATATATTTATTCATTTATTTATTTATATATATATAGATTTATATTCATTTTTATATATATATAATTTTTTTAATTCTTCATTTAGTCACTTATACGTATGTAATATTGTCTTCGTAAGTTTCCTGCTTTTCCTTCCTGATGTCATAAACCCGTTGGTCGTGAAAGTATTTTAAAGTACAGAATCGAGGGCATTTAAAATGAAATTATAATAAAAACGAACGAGAGAATTGAACCGTTTGTATCTTTCTTACAAAAATTATAGAAAATGTGTTTAACACGTCCATCGCCATCAATTTAATGTTATTAACCGAAGGCAGGTAGATTGTTATCTATGCAAAGTGGTATATTGATTACTATGAAGCAATAAAAAATGATCCATGGACCAGTTAATTTAATTTTTATTAAGAATCCACATCTCAGGGTGGGATAGCTGACAAGTCACTATATTTCAAATTCCAAGATACGAAGACTAAGAGATACGAAGCTTTTAGTTAACAAATTGTTTTACTTAATTATCGAAAGTTACCAAGAAATTTTCAATAACTAATCTTAGATAATGTTAAAAATTTGGTAAAATTAATACCCTTTGCTACCTTTTGAAATGGCAGTCAACGTGTTAATTTATCATAAATAGATACCCCTTTGATTTTCCATGCAAAGAAATTAAAATCGAATTGTACCACATAGTCCAAAAGTAATTTGTGATCGCACACTGTGGCGATAAACGTGTTAAAGGACGTCGACGAACGAACCGTGAGAAACGAAAAGAGAAAGAAAATAAAAACGTATGCAAAACAAAGAGTGTGAAAGAAAGAAAAGAACGTAATTAAAACGCGCAACGACAAAGAAATAACGTATAAACGAATAACAAAATCGATTGCACAGGAACGTTGAATCGTTTACGATCGAGTCTCGAAACTAGAAAATAAAAATAGAAGATTCTCGCGTTTATATCTGTACCAGCCGAGGAACAGACTCGCCACGGATTTTTCCCTTTTTTTTTTTCATTTAAAACCGCGGCGATCGAATTAGTTACAATTATCATCGTGTATATATATATAATATATCGTGTCGTAATATTATAATAATATAAAAATATATTTCTTAACTATTAACACTATATAATAAATGAGTATTATAAGCATCATATTCTTGGATTCAATTCTTTTTTTTTCTGCTTTTTTCTTATATATATCAATTTTCGGTAGTACGGACACGATGCCTGTCGCGGATAACCGGAGCTTCTAGACGCGGAGGAAATGCAACATTTTTTTGTTTGGCACAACCGCTCGGCCGACTATTTAATTATTAATTTTTCTTTTCTTTTTTTTTAAATATACACTCTGCTCGTGCGTATATCCCCGGTAATTAAGTCGTCGTTTCTTTTTTATCATTCAATTGTTTTCTTTTTCTTTTTTTTTTATCAATAACAATATATATATTTATAATAATAATATATATCACTTGTCACTCGTGGTACGTGTAAATAAAAAGAGGCATAAATCGTTATAAAATACATTCTCGAGTATTATCGATCTGTAGATTATATATATATATGTGTGTGTATATATATAATATATACCGCTTACCTACGCGTCCGAATGAATAAAATCATAAAAATGTTGTAATAATAATATTATTTTTTTTATCCTTTCTTTAATAGTACAGTATTGGAAGCATTTAATATACTTATGAGTTTACGATCGGGGCCCGCATTTTTTTGGTGAAGGGATTCACTCCTTTATATTTTACTTTATCCTTCTCTCTTATTGCGAGGGTTCTCGATGCCATTTTTCTTCTTACTCTTTCGTTAGAAAGTACGCGAGGCCATGGTTGATGCTTTCACCATGATGAATGATTTTGCATGAAGAAATAACAAAAAATCATTGGGGCACGGATTTTAACGGAATGTCTAAGCCATACCTTTCTTCTCCTAGTACACTGTTCCCTTTTTTTTTACTTTACCTTCACCTCAGTTTCATTCCACAAAACTTTATCAAAATTAAAAAGAATATCGATTTGTCCATTAATTATGAAAGAGAAATGAATAAGACACCCTACAATTTTTCTCTCATTTCCAGACACGCTGCTAAAGTTTTGGCGGGAAAAACTGAAACGCTCTGTACATTGTGATAGTTCGTTTTAAATCTTCGGAATTTTTAATGAGTATGTTTGTTATCGTGTGTGAACGTCGATACGATGACTGGGAATCGAAAGTAAGTACAAAACGATCGAAAGATAGTCGTGATGGCATCGATCACCGACAAATAAGGCCCGAAATTCACCTCGTATCGAGTTTCAAAAACCACTCGATCGTGAAAGAAGGCCTGGAGACTCTAATTTCCTTTTCCAACAATTAATCTCTTGTTCCAAAACTGTCTTCAAATTGAAACACTCAACATAATGTTCTTCTTTTCAATCGTCTACGGTTGAGATCAAATTCGATGAAAAATTACTTGAATCCTTTTGACACGCCATTCTCCATTGTTATATTTAGAATATACTTAGGATATTTCAATTCTTCTTGAAATTTTTATCGAAGAATTGTCGAATTCTTCTTCGGTTTAAATGGAACTTTATTACACGTTTACATCCCTTCGCCGTTTGCCTGCGCGTCCGCGAACGAGTTATCGCGTGCCCCGTGCAAACGTGGCTAACAAATTTGTACGTTAATTAGTTTCCTTATTATTGTCATGGTATATATAATAATCTTGTTAATAAAAATACTAAAATATTATGTATATTATATATAATATATCATAGATTATTGCATTATGCATTTTTGGTACCGTTGCGTATTGTTTGGTTTCTATTTTTTTTTCCTTTTACTCTTTCTTTTTGTTTTTTTTATTATTCACAACTCCGTCGATCCGGCAATCGACGCGAACTCTTATATCCTTCATTCGTATTTCCCTTTCGAATGCAAGAACGAACTACAGAAGAAACACACTTGAAAATGCTTGGACGATGCCGTTCGATCCTCCGTCATTTTTCTTTTCCTGTCGTGCCGTTTCTTTTCACGGCGTCGAGACGTTCTTCTCAGCAGAATGGTTTAGTTTCGCATGCGTTTCACGCAGCTTTATTTTGTCATTCGCGATCGAAACGCGTTTTTAACAAGGTGTTTTCTTCTTTGGTCGCGCGAGACTCGTCGCTAGGGTCTTCGTTCGTCTAGCATATGTTTCCCGCGCGTGAACGCGAGGTATTTAGATTCGTGTGTAATATTACTCGTTTTAGTGTTTTGCTTTCTTTTTCCTCGAGCTTAAATGCCGAGTCCCGTGCGGAAGGAAAAAAAATAAAGGACCGTACGTACTTAACTAAGCCAGGCGAAGGAGGACTTCGTTTGAACTAGCAGAATACCAGCCTATTCTCTATACGGTTTGCAGTAAGAGTAACGATGATTCATGTGTTGGCTGTACGAGCCCGAGTGAGAGAAGCGCTTCAGGCACTTGGAGCATTGGAAGGGCTTTTCCCCGCTGTGCAGTCGCTTGTGTTCGGTCAGATGGTGCTTGTGCTTGAACGCCCTTGGGCACTCCACGCATTTGTACGGCCTTTGCCCTGGAAAAATTTATACGATCTTCTTGCAATTCGTATTCGAGACCAAATAATGAAAGAGATTCTAGATTAAATTAGGTTCTTTTTAGATTCTTGCAAGATCAATAAACCAACTAGTAAAATATCTTTCCCTGACTCACCCTTAACCAACACTGTAGGTACATATGAATATACAACTTCCTTTGGAAAAGGTAAGAGTAGAAGGAGGATTACTAATCTAGACCCTCCTGTCTTATACGTAGAAAACAAAGTCAAGAATCAAATAGTTACCGGAATGTTCGTATTTGTGTCTTGCTAGGGAACTGTGCTTGGAAAATGTTTTGTCACACCGATCACAGAAGTAAACACCCTGCTCAATTTCCGCCGCTGGTGGGGCCTCTGGTTGACCGACGCTTTCACTTTCGCTCTTGACGTTTGTTTGAGGTTGACTCTGTAAAACCACCACGGTACACCATGATAAATACTGCCAAGTTGTCGATTCAGAATTTTACCAAGTTAACAGTCCTAGCGTTAAGTGTTTAACACCGATCACTCGCATTTGGGGAAGAAACGTCCACCTACCAAGATAATTATCAAAGTATTGGACTGTTAACTTGGCAGTACAACACCAAATTATAAAATTTGTCCTTTGATATCCAAGTTCTGAATATGAAAGAGGTTGGTTACCTTTGGACCAATTTCTCTGCTGGTAATCGGGGCTGAACGTTTCGTCTCCACGGAATCGGTGGTCTCCTCGTCTATAACGAGCGGTGAATCCTCCAGGTCGTCCGTGTCCGGATTATGAGCCGGTAGATGATCGTTCTTCGGCTCGATAGGAGGCGACGACGCGTGCTTCACCGAGATAATATCATTTTCTTTGCACGTCGACTGCGTGAGCGCCTCTTTCTTCGACAAATCGAGCGGTTGTTCGATGGTGGTCTGACTGGTCGAATTAGCCAACGGTACCAGAGGTGGTATCTTCGATTCTCGTCGATCCCTCGCTCGGGAATTTTGGAACCAAACCTGTCACGAATCATTTCTTTCAGTAAAATTCAAGTTTCGATTACTTCACACGCGATAACTCTGCATTTCTCATCTCGTCTGGAATAATTATAACAAATGAGAGGTTCCTTGGCCTACTTGGACAGTGAGTAACACCCATATAGCATGGACTATATCATGTAATGATATACCTCAGTGGTGTATCCAAAAGGGGGCCAAGGATCCTGGCATCTCCAAAGCAAAAAGGAAAGAAATACTAAAAAAATTTTCCAAAATCTTTATTCTTTAAGTAAATTTGCATAAAACAAAAATCCTGAGTATACTTTAATAAATAGTTTTGGTATTAAAATATAGAACTGCTGATTGCTCAAGTAGGCGAACAGACGTCTGTACTTAGCTTTTGATGAATAAAGATTTACCTGTACGACACGGGTAGGAAAGTTGATGTAGTTGGCGATCATAATGATCTCTTCCTTTTTGGGGCGAGGATTAATGGCATAGTAACCCTTGAGAACAGCCAATTGCTCGTCGTCTATCAACGACCTAGCTCTAACTCTCCTTCCGTTATCGTTGTGCGTCTGTGTCCCATCCTCTTCGTCCTCCGAGTCCGGTTCCGAGCTGTCCTCCGCTTTTCTTTTGTAGCCTGATTTCGCGGTCGGTTGATTTACGTCCTCGAGCTTCGCCGCTAAACCCTCGCTCTGCGAATCATATTGATCCGTCGTTGACCAGTCCGGATAGTGTGCCATCTCGCTGGACATTTCGCTATCTTGATCCTGAAAAATTATATTTTCTCCATCGTCAATTCTTATTACATTCAATTCAACATCTTTTCTTAAACTTTCCTATTTAATAATAGGGAATAAATATAAAATTGATGGCTGTTGCAATTTTACGTCTTTATAACTAATTAATTATCTATTAAAATTTCTGAAATGATGCCTTGAAATAATTTTACACAGGATTAAAAGGAAGCTCTAACCTCTGACCCTGTCTAAGAATCGCACATCTGCTAGAGGTGCGCGTGTCGTCTAATGATTTTACGACACGTCAATCGAAGCTGAAGGACGAAGACGCTTGAAGCGCATGTGGTCAACAGAAATATGGTAATTTATGACAGTGCGGTAGTGTCCAGAACCTGGTGCCTTGTTCGAGCAACTAAGTGATTCATAAATCTTATTTTATCCCTGTACTTTACTATTCTTCATAAAGATAATTTATTTATTTTTCTATGTACAAAGTAGGTATTTTGCAAAATAAAGTATAGCCTATTCCTTGATTTAATCAAACATTGCGTATTGAAAAAAAATATTCAGAATTCCGTTTCTTTCGTTAATAATAAATAAAAATAAATAATGTCTTACTTGATAATCCTCCTCGAATTCTCGTTTCATGGTGGCCGGTGAGGTAGACAGCTTTCGTACGTTCGCCTCCAACAATTGTTTGGTGACAGAGGTGTTGACCGTTTCCAAAATTCGTCGAACAGCGTCGAGACCCTGAGGATCGGCGGGTGCCGGCGATTCCTTTCCTTCGGTGCCCTCTGTGCCCTCAGAGTCCGCCGTGGATGGACTCATAAGCTCTCGATGAGACTCGAATTGTTCGGCTACCTCGTCCAATCTCTTGGAATGTAGCTGATTCAAGATCTTGCCTAAAGACGTCTGCAGGAAGTAACTACCGAAACCCATCATCTGAGGCAGCAGGGTCGGCATATCGTAAATACCTGAGAAACAATTGCCTTTTTTATAAAAATGACTTTTAACTGGACTTTAAAACAACAAATTGCTTTTCGTTCTTTCATCTTTCTTTCGGTATTAGTTTCATGCAAATGGGCTAGAACGTTAAATATTGATGAATATGTGCATAAAACTTTGACAAACAATCTCGTCAAACGGAGTCGAACTTTTACTTTTTTTTATACAACTTTTATGATGAATATTTATAGATAACAGTCTTCCTCAACTCCCTTAAAAATGTTCAGAATGAGAAGGGTTAAAATTTGACCCAGATTTCGAGCGAACGATTCGAGGCGGAACCAGATTCGTACAAAATGGACACGGCGGTGATCACGAGTAGAATAAAATGGCGTTTATCGTGGCTCACCCGCTCCTTCTCGTTGTATCTCCTGATAATCCGAGGGCGAAAGCTTCGGCAGAATGGGGAGGAAAGTGTTATTATTCGCGGCGAGAAGATCGACCTCGCGACGTCCCGGCGGCAAGGGTTGTTGCACTTTTTTCGAGCCACGATCCGCATTGCTCGCGCTCGTGTGCCTTGATTTCTTCAAGTTCACTATCAGACACTTCTTCGACGTCGTGTGACTCGAATACGAGCCCGAATGAGAGAAACGTTTGCCGCAATTGTTGCATTGGAATGGCTTTTCACCGCTGTGAATGCGAAGGTGCTCCTGAGAACAATAATTAAAGAAAGAATTAATATCCAGAAACCGTATCTATGTAATAATTGGTGTCAGTGTATACTTGCAATGTTTTCTAGCTATTAACAATCTAGGATATTTATTAATTAAGGGTTCTATGTTAAGACAATTGTATATTATAGAAAAGTAGTATTTAAAAGAAAAATGTCAAGTTTAGAGAATAATTTTAATAGCTTAAAAATTAATTGCACGTATACACTTGAATGTGATGTATTAAAGATTTAAAGGTATAAAAAATCAATTAGTGGAATTTTCATTTTGTTTCTGATCGATGCATTCTACGTAAATTTGTTCTTTTTTAAAACAAAAAAGGAACAGAAATTTGAATATTAATACTACCCGCGGAAAAAAGTTAAACACGCGGTTGCAGGAGAAAACTATATATCGAGCAGTGCTGTGTGAGAGACCGTGAAAAGGAAACCAAAGAACGGAAAGAACGATGTATACGAATGAAGAAATGAAAAATAAGGGTGCACTCGTAGTACCTTGAGGTGATGCTTAAACTTGAAGGCTTTCTCGCAATGGGGACACTTAAACTTACGAAGCACGGCACTTTCATCATGGCTGATCATGTGCCTTTGGAGTCGGTAGACGTTAGCAAAAGTCTTGCTGCACACCTTGCAGGACTGCAAAAGTTTATCATTAATCTCATCAATTGTTGATCGTAACTTTATATCCTTTAACTGAATGATCATAATTAAAATTATGAATTTATTAATACTAAATAGTTTTAAAAAGGATGAAAAATTGAAATAAATTCAATAAATATTCTAATTATTGTCACTCAGCTAAAGGACTGATTGCTGAAAATAAAAGAATGAATGTTTTTGTTTAAAATAGTAATAAAAGGTACTTAAAAAAGATTTTAATTCCAAGCACACACCACTCAAATCTATTCCCCAATCGTCCCCAAAAACATTCAACAAAGCTAAACAATTTAATATCGAAGCCTCAAGTCTCAAAACTACGTATATTTGCCCTTTCTTGCACCCTCAGCCATACTCCTCGAATCCTAATCATCCCCTAAAACATTCAGCAAACAGAAGACGATTAATTCGATTACCAATCCGCTAATTTCTCTCATGTACCCTACAGCCGAAGAATATCCTATCCTTCTCCCTCTCTCCACCCTCATCCATACTCGAGTCCATTCTTCAATCATCTCCAAAACACATTCGACGAAAAAGAAAAAGACGAAGAAGAAGTACACATCATATAGGCAAGAGCAAACATCTCCACGTACAAAGAGTACACGAAGAGAGATAGAGAGGAAGGGGGGAAGCAGGGGGGGAGGGAGTATAGGAGAATCCGCAAGGCAGTCGCGCATGATCGATAATACACAAGGAACAATGGAGTCCTCTCGTCCTTGACGTTAGTTTCACTCACCACTTGGGGGAATTGAGCGTTGAGATCGTTCTTGTCGATGGCGTACGGGGTCTTGTGCGTGTCCTCGAGATGGAGCTGAAGCACGTGGACGTCCCGACAGAGGATACCACACTGGGGACACCTCTCGCCACCCTGCTTCGTTGATCCGCCCTCACCGCCGCTACCACGTCCACCACCACCACCACCACCACCACTACCACCACCACCTACACCTCCTCCTGCTGCTGTTCCTGTTCCTGCACCACCACCAACGCCTCCACTACCAACGCCAGCCTCGCTACCTGTCCCGCTACCACCTCCACCAGGACTTCCTGTGGTTGGCGCCCCGGCTGCGCAACCTCCGCCCACGTCCGCGTTCACAACACCTGCTGCCTCGTCCTCGCTGCAACCTGAAACACGACCAGCCACACGTGCACACCGTTATTTCTTTCACCCTCTCGCTCCTTCCTTTTTTTTTTTCTCTCGTCGTTTCATCCCCCTTTTTTCCCCGTAGCCTATCGGTGTCCAGCGGGGAGATAACAGGTCATCAAGGTGGGTGGACGAGGGCGCGGACACATTTTAGCCCTTATGCGGACAACCCGCCATCCGTTTCTATATTTCCCTTAACCCTTTAAATGTTCACTGAAATAAGAGGGTGGTGCAATTTTTGTTACAAGCATAGCTCTTTCGCGTCGGAACTGTTTCACGATGTTCTTGTATTTTAGTTTATAATATATTTAAACAATTTGTTGATATCTTTGAGATAATTTTAAAGGACAATATTTTAAAATATTATGTGAATTTTTGGAAAATTTTTTAAATACCTTAAGGGTTAGAATTTATTTATATAAATGATATCAAACGATTTTTAACCGATTATATTTCAATAAATCAATTTTATAAATTAAAGTTAATATGACGCATCGATATCGAGTCGAAAGGATTAAAATGTGCTTTTAATAAACACTACGTGCTATCGTTGACCCGTGCAGCGTAGAATAAACTGAAATTCATCCACAAATACGCGTTATTCGATTCGTTTCGTCAGAATTGACTCGACAGCTTCTCGGAAGAGTATCTGTGATTTTTACCAACGCCACAAGGTGATTCCGATATCGTGCAACGAGAGCCGATAAATCGTACAGGCCAATTAATCAAACGATCGTATATAACACACCGTTCAGAATTAAAATACATCTTGTCGCAGGCTGTTGCTAAAACATCGTGCAACCACCGGTCAACTAACGAGCAATCGATACAAATCAACATCGATGTAGATAGATTGTGGTCTCACGGTGAACCATCGTTAAACGAATCCGCTTGACCGATGCCTGGACGTTAACCAAGACACGGGCAGACGGAAAAATAAATGTTTAATTCCGGGGGAAAGTTCTGGAAGAAGCGGGACGATACGATATTTGGCAAATCGCCGACCAAAATAAAATTTCGCCGTGAGTCATCCTCATCGAACACTTTCGCCGGCTCGAGAGGATCGTTCAATCAAGTTAGCGCGTTCCTCGCCGCGGACATCACCGACGATCCAAACATTTTCGAAGTGTTTTCCGATGTTTCTTTACTTTTTGCTTGAAATTTTACATTCTGTTTTTGGAGTAATCTTCTTCTGAATTTGAGTTGTGTCGCATTACATTTAAATTAGTATTATCTGCGTAATTCGAACACTTGAATATGCAGATGTTCCTTACAGGATTAATTTTCAATTCTGTATCGTATATATTTAAATTTGAATAATTCATTGAAATTTTTGCAACCTCGCAGATGGAATTTCTTGGAAGTACCAATTTTGTAAGAAACTATATAATCGGTCACAACAAAGCTCACGAACCGAGCAAGTCCGTGTACCATTCGCGAGAAGGCGAACTTTGCTCGCATTTGTAGACCGATAAAACGTCGAAATGGGTCAGAGCCGTGACCTTTCCTACCGTTCGAGGATGTCTCGGCTTGTGTGTTGCTTTCGCGTTTGGCGACGCTTTTAAAAAGCATCTCCGACGTATCCCGTGACCAGTTGTTGCCACGATAAAACCGACCACGTTCGATCACGTTGCTTCTACGGATTGTTACGAAATTCCTAACGCCTCCGATTATTATTATTCTCGGCTTCTTGCCGTTTTAACGGCTCTTATCGAGCGGAAAACACACATATATATGCGCGTCCACGAGGTTAACAACACTCGTTTTAATCATTCATCGTCAAAGATGAATGGCTACTCTGGCATGCAATCGATATCTGTTTTCTGTTGCACAGAAAGATCGGAATCGACTTTAACCCCCGGATGCTGGATCGTTCTGACTTGTAACTGTAACGTCTTTCATATGCAAGGTTGAATTTAATTAGATCGATAACGAAGTTTGTCCAAAGAAATTCGAGGTTTAAATTTGGAAATTAATTATCAATATCTTTCAGCGTTCGTTTTTCTTTTTCTAAGCAGTGTAATTTCTGATGCGTGGTTTTTAAAATATTAGATGGGTAATTAATATTTTGTTACATTTTATTACTGTTCTAAAAGTTATGTTAAATAAATTTTTTCAATATTATACTTTAATTATGATTAGAACTATAATGTATATGTGTTTTATAAAGATTGTTACAATAGAAAATTAAAAGATCCAAAAATCTGGTTTTTAATTATTTATTTATATACAAAAGGGCACGTACACAAATCTTGTCACAGAAACAGTATCAAAATACACAAATATATTAAATATACTATCATAAATCTTTATTACAACTTAATATAAAGTTTAAGGAAAAGAAAATCCGTCTTTTCGCGAAAGTTTTCCAATTTCACAACTGTACCAGGCAGCAGCACATGCGGCCAGGTGACACAATCGAATCGTAAACGGCCAAACTGGTCACCTGCTTTTACGACCATACAATCCAGAATGGTTTCGTATTATCTTTGAACAAGTATGGAACATCGAAGCAATCGAGACCGCGTGCAGATGCGTATCTCTTCAGCAGCCGTCCTCGAGGGAAGAGGATGCGCCACCAATGACGTCAGTGGAATGCAGAAACTGGCATAGCAAATTGTAAGTAATATCACGCAATCTCAGATCCATCCATTCGGCTCAGACAGACTCGAATCGTGGATTTTCTTTGCACGAAATCGCAAGAAATTCCATCGCTATTCATCTTATAGTGTTTCACCCCTTTTCGTGTTAAGGGGAACAAACGGTGGTGCATTTACATTTCCAAATCGCAAATAAATTCTGAACCATAATATTTTTATTTATTATAATAAATTGCAACCATGCAAGATGAAATAAATTAATTTTATTAAGTATTATTTAATTGCAATTACAGTTAATGCAGTCAGGGCTTATGAAGTGCAAAGTATAAATAATGCTTTAATTTTCTTCGTTTGTTTTAATATTGGAGCAATAAACATTTAAATCATACGCTAAGAGGTTAATCTCGTTATGGACACGTGGTTTAAGGTGTTAATTATTTCGTTATTTGCAAATGGTGCACAGATAGGCAACAACGTCGCGAAGAGGATATCAAAGCGTTTTTCCTTTTTTCTTTCTCTTTTTTTTTTCTTAATGCGTCTTTTATCGCGCGGTCTAGCTCGTAAATCGGTGATTCAAACGTGGCGACCCGCGGCGTATTTTATTTTTATTTGCATGTTCAGCCTCTCTTTTCCCTCGCTGAAAAATGGAATGCGCGATCGTTGAAAGGTAGAAAAGTTCTGCTGTTGAAAAGCAGAAACGCCCGCAAACCGGAAAGTATCGACGGCTTATTTTTCTTGTTTGCAACATCGGGATCCGAAGCCCCTTTGTGTTCTTTGTGCGGTGAAATTATTTTTGTTACCGGTCGATTATTAACAGGAATATAATGTGGAATCGACGTTCAGACCGATGGAACGAAAATTATTATTGCGAACGATTTGTCTTTTATCTTTCCGCCCTTTTCTTTCGCATTCCTTTATCGATTCTTCTTTCCAATTAATAATTAAAAACTGAAAATTCCAAATAGCGAACTAAAGAATTTAATTAACCAATTGATTCCTAACTGTTATTAAGTATAAGCATGGCAGGTAAATTCAGACCACCTAAATTCTTTTTGTAACGATATGGAAACTCTGTGGTTACAGAATTGCCCTTGAATACTAGAAGCTGCCGTGTTCGTTTCTTTGAAAGGCACAGAACACTTGGACAACCTGAGAATTTACAGTGGGCGGACCGACGAACAAGCGTGAAACGAGGGGACAGAGAACGTAAAGAAAATGGACCCATAGTTTCATGGCCTCTCCTACAAAAAGCATACTAGTCGGCTCTTGTGTACTAGGTGGGTCCATTATATTTGTTCAGGTACTACGTTTGACTGCTAAAAGTTCTACTATGTTTCTCCGAATACGAGGTTTGACTACTAGGTTCTACTATGTTTACCTTGATACTAGGCTCGATCACTGAAATACTGGGTTCGACTACTAGATACTTTTATTACGTTTAATCAGATATTGGACTCGACTACTAAGAGCTTCTTTTATGTTAATTTAAACATTAAGTTTAACTATTAAAACGTCCTATTACTTGTACAATACTAGTAGTAGTTACTTCTACAATATTCATTCCAGTACTAGGTTATTATACCGAGCGACTCCTCTGTTCTATCAAACACCAGTAAATTCTACCATATTTACTCAAATATCAGTAAACTCCACTGTAATCATCAAAGCAATATATTCACCAGAATATCCTATTCTACTTGTTTGAATCAATTGACATAACTGCTACAAGCTTCAACTACCAGTGTCCTCAACTTTGTTTATTCACATAGCAGACCAGATTCCTGACAGATTCTATTACTTCTAGATTTGATCGCGTTTATTTACTCGAAAATCATCAACGATTTCCTTAATGGGCCCCAAGCGAGGGCACCAATGGAAATCTTGAAGAAAAGGACCAAATGCTTCGAGATTTGTCTCGCACCTTGATGGAATACATAAAAAAATGGATGATCGCGCTTACGTCAGACGGGCAACGTGGATCGGGTCATAAAGGCGCGTTTGCACGGCGCCGAAGATGCGGCGCGGTGACGCCGCAGCCGCGTGCGAAGTAAACGATTTGTCGGAGAGGTCATTGAGCCTGATAGGGCGCGGCCGCCATCTTCCATAACGTTAAAACCACTTCTGGACGGACTTTCGTTAGCGACGCTTTTGCGCTACATACGCGTGACCGTCCAGAAACGATTTGTACGCGTTGCCCGCCTCGATTAGTCTATTTAACGCGTCGTCGAGCGGCGTGTTTAGATGAGAACTGATACGATTACACCGGACCCCGCGAGCTCTCCTCGATTCTACCCCCTCGTAAGCATATTTTTTCATATTTCGTGCAGAAGCTGGGTGATTTTCCAGGTACCGTTTTAACCCCTTAATCTACGATTTTTCTGAGGGGTGCGTCAGTTAAAGTTAAACATGTAGCTAAATATGAAACATTAAATATATTTCACACTTGATATAAATTGCGATTAGAATTAAATTTAAAACTGAGTTTTAATCGAAATATAAGGATAGAGGGTGCGTCACGTGCGTGACACGATATTGTAAGGCAAGGGGTTAATTAGCGGTGGTTAACACCCTAAACTTTTGGTAAATGAAGGTAAACTGTTAAAGTATTATACTAAAAGTTGTCGAATCTTGTGGTAATTATCGGTGATTAGCATCTCAAATTTTGTGTAATCGCAAGTTTTATGTTTCACTGAGGCATTTAACGCGTTAATAATTGAAGGCACAACTTGTCTTACCGCACACACCCATTGTCGCTGAAGCGTCGATCCAGATTTTACTGTAATTTCTTGACGATTTTCGAGCGTTTCTCTCGAATTAATCGACGAAATTGTTGATACGACCGATTGGTCGACACTTAGCCTGCGGCCAATTGGTGTGCCCGTTCCATCGATTGGCTGCTACGTATACACATTATGCTGTGAAATAACGATGCCATCGTTTGCGTTCAATCAGAAGCGATACGTCGAGGATTTACCGATACGTTTCACCGACGTGTCTGATTTTTAACTCATTTCGTGACTCAGTACAAATATTATGATTACCAACGTGCCCGCCTTGATTCGGTTCAATTCAACCCTTTTGCTATAATCATTAAAACGATTCTATACGTTTGGTTGGTTTAATATATGAACGGAAATAAGATAACTTTGACCGCCAATTTAAAGCTAATTTAAAATTTAGAATTAAAAGTCTTTTACTAAATACAAAATGAATTAACACAATGACGATATAACACGGAACGAATTAACTATGTTACGGGAGGGTTGATTGTGTCAAACGTTCTGCTCAGTCCTCGAACGACGAATTAATAGTTAATGCACCGTAATGTTTCTTACAGTATGTTAACTACAGAAACGATCTTGTTTCGAGCATTTACCGCAATTTAAGGTAAAAACGATCCAATAAATCGTCTGCCTAATGCTTCTACAATTGGAGCAGATAGAACCCCGTTCCATTAATGGTTAGCAATTATTCATCCGAGATATTGAGAGCATTTGTGCGATCGATCCGATTAAATCAAGGGAAAAGATCGATAAAATCTTTTGAACGTTCGCTCGGGTTTCACGGCAGAGGGAATTGTTAATGGTACGATGAAATTTGTAATGCAACCGGAAGAGCATTTGAAATCGTTCGATCCAGGTCACGAATAATTTTGGTCAATTCAGATTCTTTGACAACAATGACGTTTTGTAACATTCTTATGAGTATAATAAATGAATTAAAGTTTTTGCACTGGGATTAGCTTGAAATTAATCGTATAATCTTTCAAAAGAAAAATGAAATTAAATAAAATAACAGTATCATTAATATTACTGAAACATATTTCATGTAATAATTTTATTGGACGATTTAATAGGTAACAAATGAAATAATCGATCAATATTAGGAGCGATTTATAGTATCAGACGAATACTTTCCACCACAGAAACACGCTTCTAAAATGACCGTCGCGAACGTGTTGTAACGGCTATGCAAATGTGGGTGAAATGATAATGTTACTTCCATATCGAAAAAAGAAAACAATAATTGCGTCACGTTTTATATTATCGTTGTACATTGTAATAGTGTGAATGAATTCGAGGCGAGCCGCCTGCCCATGATCCACACGATTTCCACGAAATAGAATCGTAACAAGTATATATCGTCGGTTCGCATTTCATTCGAGATTTCCAAACAAATTTCTATTTTCATTTGGACCGACACAATTTAACCCTTTGGCTACGAAATGCGTATATACGCCCAGTGAATTCAAAGATTTCAAGCAACTATTAAACTTTAGTATAATTTTTCTTTCTCTAATTTTACCAGAAAACTTTCCTTTTAATTTTTTGTCAAAACAATTAAAGTGTTAATCGCACGTATGTAATTAATAAATTAAAATTAAATTATAATTTCTAAGGACTATTGTGGATGTTTAGTGCTGTCCATTACTTGATCTAATGGAGCAACCTAGCACTACCCTGCCCTGGATTACTCAATGGTTAATTCTGACATTCCAAAGCCAGGTCAACCGTGACCCTTGATGCTTCAATTAAAATCTTGTAATTAATTAGTATTCTATATTATGAGATAATATTTAAATTATATCACTGAATACATATTTCTAATAAAATATACAACATTTGATGAGAAAGTTCGTTTTCTCTGGTATCAGAAGGCACTTTTTGATCTTTTCATTATGAACCAGTACGTATGGCAATTGTCACGTTAATTCCACGAAGAGAGGAAGAAAATAAAAGAAACGAAGGTTCATTTAAAACATGGAACTCGTCACAAGGTACAAGCACCAACGAAACGTCCGAGTAAATACGGCTACAACGACCGACCTCATGCCATCGAATAGAGTTAATTACTCTTTTGTCGTGTACTGTGTTTCAGAACTTTGCAAACGAAGGCACACTCGCGCCCATGTATCCAACAATAAGCATGCGACGCTTAAAGATATTTGTATAGTTTGAGAGTCTCGTAATTAAGCTAAAATTAAACCATAGCGATCTTAATTAAACGAGATCTCCGCTAAGAGATTTCATGGAACAATAATATCTCAAAGGTAGCGAGTCGGCGGATGAAATTCAGAAATAAAACGATGGTATTTTGGATAGTTGCAATTATAGCATACTGTGGATACTAAAATCAAACATTTTAGCTTGTGTTAATATGTTTCGTCCACAGTGGTAAATGTGGTACAACACAAAAATATCAAAAAGGCACAGTATTAACATTGACCCTACTACGTCCCGTATATTACATTTTTAATTCCAAACCGTGGCAATTAACCCTTTGCACTCAAGTGCAGTCCCCTCAAGTCTTGAAATATGAAATTTAAGTTTTATAAATAACATCAACTTCTGACATTCGAACGCTTCCCTGTAAAAAATGATCCGAGCGCGAAGGATTAAGCACCGTCGTGTATTCCCTTAAAAAAAAAAGGGATAAAAGAGCAGGGATAACGTGGAAACAAATTCGATCTCGCGTTTTCCATTGTTCGCGACGGAAACCGGACAGTTTCGCAATCACGCCGTTCGTTCGCGCGTGCAACACGATTATTCGTCCGCGTTTCGCTGAAAAATACAGAAACAGACGGGCACGACGATAAACCGGCCGCAATGGAAGATAACGGGACCGAGGAGGACGAGAGAGAAAGAAGAGAAAAAGGGAATACACGCGGGCGGGATGACTTAGTGAACTGCATACGATGCGCAACCGCCGATACAGTAGCGTCATTCATCTCGACCGCGGAATATAGGGAAGCTTATCTCTCCTGGCAAGAACAATGTACTCTCTTGGTGTGCACGAACGAACAAAAGAATCTCGCGAAAACGACCGGCGGAATTCGACGAGAGCGGTCTCGGAACAGCGGCTTTGCTATCCGTTTTATTTCGAGACGTTTGCAGCCTCGCGAAATCCTTCGATATCCGAGATACAGAGCCGGCCAATCATTTATTATTTCTTTTTTATGACACACTTCTATTCGGTTTCAATTGTTAATTTATCAAGTTATAATCTTGTAAGGTAATTGCGACTCATTTGCACAAATTAATATCCGATCTACTCGTTTTCAAAAGCATTCTTTCTACTAATCATGATAATCATGATTAATATTTCATTATTATGCGAAATAACAAATGGAAAAGTTCATTTGCCAAACGAAACGATCGTACCCTTAAATATTGCGATTACGACGTGTCTGACTACCTACGACTATTTCTACTGCGGCGGCGAACGTGTTAACATTTCGACGATCGATGTCCCATATTCGTGACTTCGAAACGTAATTCTTTAAGTCATCAATTTTCATTTATAATCACTTTTTAAAATTGCAAGATCCATTAATTTAAAATGTTAACATTTCTAACGTAAGAAATCGGACATTAAACGCGAACGAAATCAAAGAACAGAAAGTTCATTGGAATTGGCAAACAAAATCAGTTCGTTCCGAGATCTAAGAAAATAATTTGTAGACCGGGTTGTTCATTCGAAACGGATAAATATTTACTCGAAAGTCGAGGAGTACTCAGTGGTCTGTATTACGATCTCGATTCATCGGAAGCGTCGAATCGATTGAATGGCCGTCGTTGAAAAGACGATTCTCCCCCGTGGACAACGCGATTGTCGGTTGTTCCTTCTGTCAAAAATAGAGTCACCGTTTTCCGAGACTTCGTGCGTTGAATCGGTAAATATTTTCGCACGAAGCACGACTCTCCCCCCGAGTTTATTCAATAATCGTCGAACCAGTTTAACACGTCCACCGTAAATGGAAATGGACGGTACGTAGTCGGACATATTAGAACTTTATTAACCCTTTGAGGTCCAAAGAAAAATCGTAGACACGTTCGACAAATATTGAACGATATAAGGGTTGACACTGCCTCAATAAAAAACTGGATCTTATTTGTAATGTATTTTTATTTAAATTATAACCATTCTGATATACAAAACTTTGATTATAATTTTTCATTCTGCATTATATACATTTATGATCGATTTAAATTACTTACTACGCTGGTATGAATGAACCACTTCTAGGAACCAATCTTCTTAGAAATTACATTGGTAGAGAAGGAAATCAATCTATATTTTTTTTATGTAAAGATTATCTGAACCGTTTTATCTCCGTTGTGTTTAGATACATGGAAAACTGTACTACGATTTCAAGAGCAACGTTCGAACGAGATATAACGCTCTTTGTTACGGAAACAAATGTCTATTTCAGACATAATCAGTTACTTCTTGTACGTTATTCAATTCTGACTTAAAAATCGTGACTCGAAATTGAGATGAAATGAAAAATAATCTCATTTTCAAATACGAAAACGATTATTCCATTTTAGTAATTACTTATTTGAGCTAACGACTAGTATAATATACAAACTACATGCATGATCTAAAGTTATAACAAAGGAAACAGTTTATGGTGAACTAGTTTCAACAGACTGTTAATAACAAATTAAACTGGCGGTAAATGACAGATGAATACAACAATTTTGATGGTTAATTAAATAATAAACTATTGGATATGATCTGTTCGACAAATATGAAGACAATATTCAACCGTAACAAACATCGTGCACCAAGTGCCGCAACTGAAATCATTTCGCGCGTCCGCGCCACAAAAGTAGTGCGTGTCAGGTCTAAAGTTCAGTTTCGGCTGAACAAACTGTACACCCGTGAATCACGAAAAATCATCGTAATCAAAAGGTGACGTTCTCAGCGATAAAGCTGAAAAAGAAAATGTCCACAAGCTTGCGAAATACGGATCGTTCTCGGTAAGTAACAGAAAAAGAACTATATTTTCAACGAACGTTAAGGTTAAGACGTACACCGCGTTGAAAAATTGGCGTCGGACCCGATTTCTTTGACCACGTTTTCCTCGAACTGTTTACGAGATCAGTGTTTCGGAAGTCATGCGTTCGGTTGCACGTTAAATTTGATATCACAATTTCTAAATAAATTGCATAACGATCGGCGACAAAAAAACGATTCGATTTTCAGAACAACACGTGTACCGACAACGGTGAAAATAAATAAAATCCATTACCTGTTTGTTTTATGAAAACCGTTAACTGCTCGATGAATACGGGGAGAAAAAAATACGTTGATTCGTCTGGTACGATTTTATTCGAACGTTCGTGTTTTGCGAACCAATTTTACACGTCGTTTCGTCGAAAAAATAGGTGATATTTTCATGGATCCTGTGCGCATGCGCGGAAAGAACGCGTGTGTTAAATACAACGCGCACTCGGCTTTTGCTGTCTGTCTCTTTCTGGCGCGCACACGCGCACGCGAATAAACAGGCGTATTTACGAAGCACACGCAGAAATCACGTGTAAGTGGTTTCGACTTGATGAACTTTTAAACAGGTTGACTCCATTCTTGATGAAAAATCGATGAAACAACGTAGCATCACCATTGTATTACATTCTTCGGCGCAATCGTTCAAAATACAACGTTTAACACATCACTTATCAAATATCACCACAAGAACAACACTATACCTTCACGTTAACTATTAAACGATAATAAGAACCGGAACTACGAAAAGATGCGTCGCACTTTAAATGAAAATCATTAACATCAAAACACTAAATGTGTTTGTATCAATCTTACTGATAGCGAATCGTGAAAACGTGTACGTTTTTAATAAATACGTTAATGGATTTATGAAAGCGTGCGTGTATTGGACAGCGAAACAATGGAAAAGGAGAATCGTAAAAAAAAGCACTTACCTTTGAACGTATTTCGGACGAGAGTCATGCTCATATTCGCGTGAGCGCGAGCCAATGCTCCCCGAGGTACGTCTTGCGTCTCTTCGACGATTCCGCCAGGTTGAATGCTTCTGTGTAGCCTCAACGCGTTTCGTGATTCCGTTCAAGAGTTCGTCCAGCGTGATCTGTGACGTTTCAAGGTACAGCGTCGCATGGTTGCAATCCTGCTGTCCGTTTCTCCGTTGGATCGTTCGATAAATACGTCGCCGTTACGAAGTGACGATAACCGCCTGGTCTCGCGTCGTCGTCGAGAAGCATAGATACGAGATGCAGCTTCAAGGTTCGTTCGTGCAATGATTTCAAAAGAAACGGGAGACCCGATGCATTCAAGATGACAAGATGTATAATTTACATCGACCAATCATTCATTGTCGCTAATGGTCGTCTGGCTCGATTGTTTTAGGTTACGCACGGTGAATTCAGGTGCACCAAGATCGAGCATCACACCGTTCCCTTTTCGATAAATCGACTCTCGACTCCGGATATCCTGTCAACGACGAGGAGGCACGACGAGCACTTGTCACAGCAATCATCAAAAGCAGCCGTGTCACTCGAGCGCGCACAAACGAGTTCAACGAAACACGGGAATGTTGATCACGTTTCTTCTCTTCGATGTGAAATAGACGAACGAGCCAAGCGTTGGACGAGGAGGGCAGAGACGAAGATACGCACGGAACGATACAGAAGCAGAGAGAGGTGAGAGGTGACGAAAAGAGAGCGACAAAGAGCCGAGAGGGTAGGAGGAGAGAGGTTATGTACAGACGACGACAGGAGAAATTCCAGCGGGCGGCAGCGCTGAGGTCCACGGATAGTTCGTCCGTTCCTTCGTTCCCCTTGTCCCGATAAGTGACGATTCCACGACGATGATTCGAGAGGACCAATTGGGTGGGACTCGTCTCGAACTCGTTGAATTTTCTACGTCCGTCTTGGTGTGCTGCAGGAGTGGCTGATGGTCACGAGAATTTTTCAAGGACTTGAGGTTGACTCTTCGAACGAAAAGTAGGTGCACAAATTTGAATTCGTCGTGGAGGTGAATCAATTCGTGTGCTTGCACAAAGAATCTTCCTGGCTTCCTCGCACGGTTACTTTTGAAGGATCTCCCGACGACTCGAGCAAGGTGCGTATATACATGTATATATATCGAGGAACAAATTTACAATACGGCGTGCACTGGCGACTTCCCAACTAATTATACACTATACACTCTTCGTAAACCGGGATAAAAGAAAGGAACGTCGACAAAAAAGAGAGAAACGAGAGGTAGACAGCAGTGTGAATTGGTTATATCCTTGGAAACGAGCAGTGCAGGAAGCGATACGCTGCTCTTCTTCTGCCGCTTCTTCCTCCTCTGTCGCCTTCTCCTTCTTTTCTACCGATTCTTTTCATTCGCGTACGCGTTTTCTCCTTTCTTCTTCTTCTTTTCTTCTCGCCCGCACAGAGGCAAAAAACACACGCACGCACACTTGTAAAAAGGAGACAGATCGGAGGGAAAGAATAGCGGGAAAAAGACGGAGAGAAGAAAAGGAACGAAGGGAAGTGCGACGGTTATCGGGAGCTTGATGCTAGGGCATCGCAGAGAGCGGGCAAGGCAGAAATGTCGGTGTTACTACCAGCTTGGAGTAGCAAGCACCGGTAAAACACGGTCCTAACTAATACACATGGAGACAGATTGGGGACTGCTGCTTCGGAGTTTACTATAGGATGGGACGGATGGTGATGGCGGCCGTAGCAGAGCAGCCACCGCCCCCATGCTTCTTCTCTTTCTCTTCGTCTCCCTTACCTTGTTCGACCGCCCCCACCATCGTTTCTCTCTGCTACCTTCCCTCCACTCTCTACATCTCCCCCCGTAACCGTTCCGACCGATCTCCTATTCTCCCCCTCTATGCGTTATGACGGACACGCTGGAAATCCCCTCTCTCTCTCTCTCTCTTACTTCTTCAACTTTTACCATCATCCCCCTCCCTCATTTCTCTCCCACTCTCGCCTTCTGTCTACATCTCCTCCTCTTACTCTCGCCCTCTTCCACAGGTCCACTACACACTAGCCTTCCCTGGGCTACGAGATGTTATCCTCGAGCGATTCGTTGCGTACTATATATTCGTCTACCCGTGTCGTCGCCACATCCCCTACCTGCGTCGCATCTCGGCGTGTGCGTTGGCCGCAATCAAGGTCAGGAGCGTAGCCGGCCACACGGGGCGCCCCGTGCTATCGATTGCACGGGTAACGCGGTTTTTCCAAAGACCGACGCCAAACAAGGGGAGGGTACGTGGTCGAGGGACAGGGAACGCCACGGGTTGCATCGCGTTGTTTTTCACCAATAGCGGAGCGGGCTTATGGATCGCGGCGGAGTTTCTTATCGTGACGCATTCGTTCACCGGAAACACCGTATCTTTTGGCTCATTGGCTCACGGATGCGATTGCCTCGTTATTTATCTGCCGAAAGGAAGGATGCATGCTACGCCGATATTGTTGTATACTTCTGTACGGTTTCCTCTTCACGTGTTCCATTGTAATAATTTCGACGCTGCGCTAATTAGCAGCTGGTTCCACTTTTTCATTCGATCGGTATGATTAACGAGTCAATCGATTCTGAACGAGGCAAAGATCGAACGGATGCCTCGTTCAGCGTATATATAGCTGGCTGTAAATAATCGTCAGATGCGTGTCGTTTAAGCGATGCAACGTGCTCCCATCTCTTTCGGACATTGTTTCGAAGCGGTCCTTCCCTTTCATTCAGTAATTCGCAGGCAGCTGCACACTAATAATAGTATCGGACACTGCCGCCACTGCTTGCCGTCTCTGCTTTCGTCGAGACTGTACGTATAACATTAGCCGTCAATATCGTCGGAAACGACGATAAAGCTACCTTGCCTCTCCACGCTAGATTAACCCGTTGACTGCCACAAAGAAAACCGCCATGTGTAGTACTACGCACCAAAACCTCAGTTGTTTGAACATATCGTCGAATTAGTTTTGAAATTCAGACACTCAGATCGATTATTCTTCTCTTTTCTTAATCATTCGATTACGAAGCGCCAACCCCCAGTAGACCTCCACAGTAGAGACTGACGTATGTAGTCAGACAAACTTTACAATTGTTTCTTTCTCAAATTAAGTTTGATAATTGCTCCGTATCGTGTTAAGCCAGCTAACCGTGAAGGAAATACGATAAATAGTCGATAGATTTGGATCTCAAATACGAATGACAATGAAGATCCATGACGTCAGTAGATAAATAGTTTATCAGTAATGTTTTGGACTAAAGGTGACGCTGCCAACGAATCACCCTTTTCTGACGATAATACTAATGTCAAGCTTATGTTCGCAATTATAGATCTGTTTATTGGCGTTACTATTCCTGTTAGGACAAGGATGAACGAATGGAAAATTTCGCCGATATCGATAGGTCGTTGACGATACCGTAAGGTTGAATCGCGGAGTAAAAACTTCTTGTCCACTTTGAAACATATTACATGTACCTCACGGCGGTGAAAAGTCAAGGAAATCAACGAGAAGATAACCGCACGCGCTACACGAACCAACGATATCGCTGTTTCCCCTCCAACTGCGAGGTATACGGATCGTGGTATGTTGCAAAATACCTCGTGGCATCTTTGAACGCCATGAAATTGAAAAAAACAATCAAATATTCGTTCGATAAATTTTCTTAGAAGTTACATTCAAGATTACTGCTCGTCTAAAGTTATACTTTTGAGAAAACATAAGTACACGATTTTCTTACGTCGAAGTGTTAAACGAAAAGTATAAGGACAAAATTGTTTAAAATCGGAATTATATGGCAGCGAAAACATAACCGAACCACCTCCATTCAACAAATGTTGGCAATTAGAGGCAATAGCTGCCGACCCTCTCTCCCAAAGGTCTCATCATCTCGAGGTGTTGAATTTCTTGGTATCTTCCCAGTTGAACCTCCTCATTGTACCAATATCTAACAGTAACCTCTTTATTTTAAACGCAACAATTCTCCAAGAAATACGTTTAAATTGTAAAAAGAACCATACTCATTCGTTAACATCCCCTAGGTACTTGTTAAAAAGAAAAAAGAACTGTAGTGAAATGTTACAGTCACATACAACAACTGTTGCTATTAAATATCTAAAAATCTACAAAATTAAAATCTTTTAACTTTTGCAACTTTTCATTCGTTCATTTGGATAAAAAAAGTTTGAAAACTTCAGCCGTCAAAAGTAATGGATAACCATCGATATTTGTCTACCTTTAAAACTCGCGGGTCCCTCGTTGAATACGGTACTGCGCGATCTCCGGTGTGGCGGGTCCAGCGATGACGCGGAGATCACCGAGCGTGTCCGAACTCGGCCGACGATAATCGAGTGGGAGTCGAGCGTGTCACGTGGTGGGGAGACCCGTGAGTCTCCTCCGTAGGGGAATTCCCCTGTACCGGTGACCACACCGTGTCCCTTTTTGTTGCCGCCCATTAGGCGCCACCGCGGCGTGATTCGCAACCGTGTTTCTTTATCTTCGGCGCAGCGAAGACCCGAGCTAAACTACGAACCCAACCGATCGCTTGCCCGCTTGCACGCGTTCTTTTTGCCTATCTTTTCGCTCTGGCTTTTTCCCCCCGTCTCTCTGTCTCTTCCTCCCCCGCGGATCGTACAATAGCAGAGTGAATCACCGGGCGTAGGTACAAGAGGTTCCCGATGTATGCGCAGAGATAAGTCGCCGCGTGCCACGTTTCGAGTTCCATCGTCTCTTTTGCCACGCGTTCGATAGCATTTTTCTTTCTTTTTTCGAATTACAAAAATGACCATTCCGTTCCCCTGTTATTTTGCCTAGAAAAAAAAAAATTAAACGTTCCTTTGTCTCAAGAGGTACAACTTTGTGGGAATACTATAGAATTATTGTGGGGTCGTGGTTTTATGAAATACCCTCCATTTCGCTGCGGACGGTTTTAGAATATGGTCCACGGAAGAAGGGTGGTCGGTTTATCGGATTTATCGCGTCTTGAAAGATATTGATACCTTTTTACCGCTGCCGTATAACGTAATCGCGTTCGAACGCCTTTATCTCGAACTATATATTAATCAACTGAGATAGGGATAATAAACGTCTGACGAGGTCCAGACTTTTTCTCCTGTTTCGCCACCGTTACAATTCGGTGTAACTCTTTTCTTGGCTCCGTCATTTTTTTCCCCCCTTTTTTACCGACTTACCTCTCCCTATGAAAAACGATCGGATTTTTATCTGCTCGGCTCGGGGTGTACGAAACGCGAAGGAAGCTGTACGATGATGGGGAGTTTAGTCGTCGTACGTTTTGTTTGGTTATTGTTCCAAGGACCGTCAGTCAATCGTGTTTTACCAAAGGTTGCGCTTTCTTCTTGCTCAGATAGCGCGCGGCTTTGTGCCTCCGTTTTTCACGGATGACTGATGCGCTGCCGTTTCTTTGCTCCCCGGTTCGACACATCGATGAGTTCATTGCGACCGATTGGATGTTCCGTGATTCATAGTCTCCGACCGGGATGATTTTGCGCGGGAATCGCGAGAAAAACATTTCTTACCGTTCTCCTTTGCTAAATTCTTGTAATAATGTATCAAAGAATGGCAAGATCAATCTAATTTGAAAGTAACACCTCTGAAAGGGATGTTGTATCAATTTCGTACGGTACCAATTGGTTTTTATTATTATAATTACAGTTTTTAGTATTAAAGATTTTAAAAATTGCTATACGGAGTCTACAATTAATACAAATTCTATTTTCCTTAATTTTCTTAATGAACCATGTACGGAAAATTCTGTTCCCTCCGTCTTTGTTTATTTGTTAAAATCCACTGTTATTCGAGTTATCGTCGTGTTCTTTATCGTTTCTCCTGGAAAACGTGCGTTTTTTCCTACGGTCAGCTCGAATTTCACCGTATCTTACACAACCTTTAGCCCGGCCACCTATTCAAGACGAACGCAAACGCCAAGGTTCGACAATTTGTCAGAACGAATGGGGACTGGTCGGTTGCATGTACCTATACTTGTGTACAGGCTGATTCATACACCTTTTTACAGAATTTGTAGTTCAAATCTTGAAGATTCAAAATTTAACATGTTACTCATGTTCAGAGCAAATAGTTACATTACAGAATCAAGAATTTCACAGCAAGAGGGATGTGAATACATTTTTAGCAATTTCTTAACTATGACACAAATGTACAAATGTTTGGTACACATTTGATGTAAATTGGATAACAAATGAACAATTTATTACAAAACTTGCATCTGCACTCATAAAATTTAATTTCTAGAATTAAATAAAACGCTTGATATGTTCAGGTATTTCAATCAAAAAAATAATTGGAAAAATTTTGATCGCTGATATAATATAACTTTATGGATATTTTTATTAAAAAAAAAGAAAGAGAAATCAATTGTACAATGCTCAGTGACAGAATATAAAACGTTACCGCAGAAATTGTACGATTTCAGCCCTCGAGCGTTCAATTAAATAGAAATAAAATTCCCCCCAGCAGCAATACGACCGTCAGAGGATAAAAATCTCACGTTACGTGGATCACCCTGTATATAGGTATAGAGACATACAGAAACTCGGCCGGATCTGTAAAACTGAAGGCTCGTGGACAAAAACCTGACCTCTCGAACAACTGTGCACCATGTGTGCGCCACTTGTGCGCTCTCTTCTCCCGATTCCCTTTCATTCTAACGCTCTTCTCACCCTCGTTCGTTCTTCGTCTCTTCTCGTCTCCTCTGGCTGCCCTCGCCACCATTTCTCTTCTACAAACTTCCCGATAGCGATTAATCAGGTATACGGCGAAACTGGAATGGAATGTACGCGAACCTCGAGGCCTTTCATGTATATCATTCTCATCTTCTTCTTCTTTTTTTATTTTCTGACACTGTTCTCTTCAGTTTCGTGGATCGAGAAAGAAATTCATTTTATGACATATTTTTGTACCTTGCTTCCTCGTATTTTTTTAAAGTTGGACCTTAAATTAGAAAAAAAAACTCTTATACCTTTCGTCGAGATTGAACATATCGTTCGTTACATTTGACGACGAACGCGCGCAAAGGAACATGTTAGAAGGTTGCAATCAATAATCACGACGTGAACTAATACACGTTATCGCGACGATACAAGGGATCCCGGGCGTTTTTAATGCCTGTCGTGGATAAGTCACGGCTAGTATGTCCGAGCACGAACAATGTTAAGCATCCCGGCCGATATAACCGTGCATACGTGTATAAATGTATGGCAGGGGGGTCAAAAGTGCAAATATTTGTTACGTTACGGATTTCTGTTTGCCCTGCGAGCAGTGGTCGTTTGCAAAATAAAGATAAACACGAGCTACCGAGTGGCTTTCTTCCTTCTACTTTTCCGCTGGGTCCAATCAACAGATACCGGAAGTGTGTTTGCCCTAGCTGATTATATCCGGTCGGTAAACAAAAGGAACCGCTTAACGGAAGGTGACCCACCTTCAGAGAAGTTAAATAAAGATTGCCTTACGAGACACGAGACTTTTAATCGTGATGATTCACGAATTGTAACCCGGGGAACAAAGGTACTTCGCTCGCGGTGCACCACGGGAATTAGGTTATTTAAGTTCTCGCCAGACGGAAACTTCGTAGAAGTAGTTTTGTTAGCCGGAATTTATTAACCTTTTAAGAGGCCTGCATTGTAAAGATGGTTTGGTTATTTTAACCTTGAATCGTCTGTGTTGAATAACAGAAATGACCACCGTTTATATTCTATGGGAACCAATATGGCAGCCATTCGAAGGGAATTTTTAAATAAAATATGGGAACATCGAAAAAATAGACAATCGTCGAGCAAAGGCACAGATATATCGTGTTCCAGGAGGGAAGGTGGAGTTGGTAACGTGGGACAGAATTCGGTCTCTCTTTTTCTCCAGAGACAAAAAGCAGAAAAGTGTGCGCACGGCTAGTTTACCTTTGGCTCGGCACGGCAATAACGATGGTCGCCATATGGGCGACAGCCCGAGGGCCCAGAGAACGTGCACCTTCCTCTTGGTGCCCTTATGCGGGCCAGATTTTACGGCCTAGGTACATACATGCATACGTGCAAAGGGCTGCTCTGTCTGCCTGCCCTGGCGATTTCCCCTACGGAGGAACGATTCTGCAAAAACGTGGCGACGAGATCGTACGCGTGACTCATCAATAAATTCGACTATGCGTGGTGGTCGAGTGTACGCCAGTTCCCACGAGGAAATCCAGCTCCCACCTCTCGTACGTGTGCGTGTGTGTGTATGCCTCCTCTTCATTGGTCGTCTAATGTCCCTGTTCACCGTTCATCCACCCAAGGAGCGAAGAATTAACCGGGGAATTGGGTCCGGGCCCGTCTTTTAAATTGCGCCAGGGGCACCAAGGAACCTTGGACATTTCGTATTTCACCCTTTGAACTTTGTCAATTGGCAACTTTCAGATTTTTGTTTGTACACTTCCAATTTTATTAAAAATAAAAGCCGTATTTCGTACTGGATAATTAAGTACTGAAGTAATAAAATTTATTGTAGAAAATTGAAGAACTATCCGATAAAAAATGTATTGATCTATGAAGGATCGTGCCAGGTAATGCAATGGTTTTACAATGGTTGAAGATGCATGAAATGACGGTAATTGGAAGGGCCTCGTAAACGAGGTGCGAAATGCTCATAAATCTGACCATTAGCCGCGTCGCAATGGACACCAGTCTCTGTTTTATCGCGTTCGACAGCCGTCGCGGAATAGATTTTTCATTGATACGTGATGAATCGCGATTTTGCATATCGCAATAAACTAGAGTTTCATTGTGATCGTTT
Organism: Anthidium xuezhongi; assembly: GCA_022405125.1. Classification (NCBI taxonomy): domain Eukaryota; kingdom Metazoa; phylum Arthropoda; class Insecta; order Hymenoptera; family Megachilidae; genus Anthidium; species Anthidium xuezhongi. The sequence continues at coordinate 6,042,922 of CM039639.1, forward strand.
TTTCTTCGATACGTTTCATCCCACACAAAACATTCATCGACCATGTAATTTTGTAGCTGATTGCAATTTTTCATTATCTTGATAACAAATTTTTACTTCGCTTCAAAATTCCAATATTCACAGTATTTTATTAAAAAAGAAAGAAAATGAGATACTAAAATATTTTATTTGTTTTCAAAAAATTGATAAGGATTTCTTGACATTTATAAATACTTGTATTTACTAAAGGGTGCATATAATAAAATGTATTTGATAAGTAAAAAAAATGATCCATTTTCAATGGAAATAGAGTTTTGAATAAATAACCGCGGAGCACTCATCAACAACCGTGAAACGACACGTGTCTCAGGTGTGCGACATGCCCATTGCGTCTCGCGTAATGAAATGCGAACGCATGCATGCGCATCCGCCTGCAGTAGTATTTGCAAGAATGATTTGTGTCGCACGATCGACCGACGGATGTTCCACGGTACCCGCTTGTTCCTCCGCGTACCCTCTGATTTTTCGATAGGTCTCGTTTGTCAAATTGACTTTGACAATAAATCGAACGATCCACCGGTATCTATGCTCAACACATTGCTCGAATCGTCTCGTGCAATTTCGTGACATAAAAGCATTAAAGAATAACACTTATGGTACGTTAAATTAAAGCTTAAAGTTTAAGAAAAATGGCTATATGAAAGTTTCATCAACATTTTGAGTATAACGTGGCTAGATCTTTATTAAAATAAACAGCTAATAAAAGCTAATAAAATATCCCAATTTTGCTAAAACATTGATTAAAAAAGGAAAGGGAATATTCAACACATTGAAATATCCAGGAGTTTCATGAAACGATCCATCCTCCTTGTTTCTGGTCCGATTCGCGAATCGAAACGACCGACTTCCGCGGAATCGGGAAACAAAAGGTTAAAGGGATTGCGGTTACGGGTTCTGTAAAGGTGAGCGGACCGAAAATGCAGCCACAGTGTCGATGGATATTGGATATGGACGAATGGGGTGGCTGTGTGTGCATCGTGCACGAGCCACGGGGTAGCAAAGCTAAGCCAGTAATGCAATAACTTGAATAGATGGCCATGCAGGCGGAAAGAACATAACCTACCCCCGTAGTCACCCCATCTACGCCCTGCCCCCTCGTCTACCCCTCTTTTCTTCGTCCTTGTTCGCACACCTTCGTTGCCCGTTGCGACGTCTCTATCGCACCTAGGCGTACGCCAAAACACGTAGGTACATACGAATCGGCGCACGTAGCATAACCACTCGGACTGTGCCAGGAGGGTGAAACCAGACGGGATTTCAACCCTGCCTCCCAAAGTACCTACCCCCCCGAATACAGTCGGTTACGTTAAAAGGCTTTTAATATGCGCGCTCGTTCACTTACACGATTCGACCGGCAAAATCGAGGCTTTCTATTCTCTTTTCTTTTTTCTCTTTTTTTCTTTTTAATTACGAGCGTGTTTCGCGAACAATCGATATACGATTGGATTTGCGTTCGCCTCGCGATGCTTTCGCGTTTTATCTCTTCGTGCCAAGTCACTTGTTAACGAGGGTGATGCGTACACGTGTTACGCGGTGTGCGCGATCGACCAGGCGAATGAAAATCATAGAACTATAATGTTAGGTATAGCTCGAGATTAATAACTGGTGAGCTGAATAAACGGGAGCTAGGAATCTTTTGATGAATCCTTTTGGAATAAAATTTGTGCAAGAAAAATATCATTTTGATTAATAGCACTAAGAGTATATTATTAATAATCTTAAGAAGCAAATTAAAAATTTAAATTTGAAAATTATTTTTATTCTTAAGCTAACGACCATCCCTTAAATTTTGTTCCAAAATCAATTCGACTGATTATTATTTTAAATGACAACTATTTCTTACAAGAATATATTAAAACTCACGAATTTAATCTTAAAGTGTTAAACTTTAGATTTGTTGCATTGTGCCACTATCGACACCAAGCAACGATACGTAAGAGTGTACAAGGTGCTATGACGTTCCTTCCGAAATTTGTATCGTCGGTAAAAGGGTTAAAAATCGGGATATCTCGTTCGCGTCGCCGAAAAGTCATATTCCGACACACATTCGATTCGTTTACGGTCACGTGAAATCAGAGGCGAGTCGGATGAACGAAGTAAAAGGGAGACGTACGTTAAGGAGGGGGGGGGGGGGGGTGCACGAGGGTGCACCGCGAGAGGGTGAACATCTCTTTCTCGTTTCGTAGCCGAGTAAAGGGAGACGAAACATCGCTCGGGCTCACATATTACGGCGCACGTCAGTATTTAAACACGCTTGATGGGAAGGTGGTGCACGAGGGTGAAATCTGGTCCCCATTGTGCTCAGGTGTGAGGCGTGTGCGCGAGGGCTGATACAGGGACGAGCGGGGAATGGAAAACGTCGACGGTGAGGAGGGTGGATTTGCACACGCGGCACGAGCCGCTTCAACAAAGGGATGGAACAGATTGGAAGCCATTCATTCATTCGGTTGCCCTGTATTTTTTCCCCGTATTTGACTGGGAGAGCATCGACCACCCTCTCGCCGCTCTACCCTCCCATTCTCTATAAACCCCCCATGCGCCACCTTTTGCCTACCTAGACGAACCTGGCTACAGGTACGGTCAATTACTATTTTTGTCATCCTTTCTTTTTTTTTTCTCTTGCTTCTTTCATTTGGTTTGAGTAATCGTGGAAAAGTGGTCTTCCAGTTTCTTTATTTATAAACTGACAAAAGAGATGTTCCTGAAGAGTAGGGGATAAATAGAGATTTTGGAATTGTTCTTTTTTTTATAGGCACAGTGAATTATAGGCACCGACTCTACAATTTAATATTAATTAAAGAAGAGTAATCAAAAAATAAACTTTGTTACTTTTTATACTTATTAATTGATGTTCAGTCAGATACTAACATTGTTTGTTTCCTTTTCTATGCCATTAATTCTTTGATAGGCATTCTCCAGAAGAATTTCAATCACAATAATTGAAATGCTTCTTGCGTTGGCTCACAAATGGACGAATTTCTTCGATACATTCAAGCAGAACGATAAATACGCACGACGAATGTGCTTGTGTAAGCTCGTATTCGAACTCACCATTGGCCCGTGTTTGACCCCGCGAAAATCAATATCTGTCGGGAAACTTAAGTACGCCGAGGGTGGTGTGTTACCTTTTGATATTTTGTATCCAAAACGAGCGCACCAACTTTTATCGATCTTCCTGTGATTCAATTTTACAATGTTTTCTATTTATCTTCATTATTTGCAAATGAAAGATTCGTCAACCACCCTCAATCAATTTTATTTGTTCCCGTTCTTTTCAAAATAAAATCTTTGTTCCAAGTTTCTTTTTCGTTAAAGTAATAAATTTAATGTCTAAAATTAGATACATTACATTGCAATAAAGAACAAATAAAAATTACTTTAGTTCGTTAATTATGTAGTATAAATATTCATTTTGTAGAGGGGTGAATTAGAAAGCCGGCGATCTCAAAGCATCTTTATGTTTCTGAGAACGATAAAAGAGAAGGAAAACGTAGTCGTAATGTAAGATCGAGTTGCTTGGTTAAAATAAGAGAACAGATGAAAGGATGTTGTGGCCGACGAAGGAAATATAAAGTAGAAAACGATAGCGCTATCAGCGGGCTGGAATGGGCGAAGATGAGCCCCTGCCTATGATGTGTGTCGTAAATAAAAATTATCATCTGGTTGCGTATTAACGTTGCACCGTACACCTCGTACACGATATTCTGTTTCGTAAACAAATTAACCAAACCATAATGGACGGACGCAGAATTGAAATTACAGATGTTTATATCGACAGGATTCAAATTTATAGCAGCAAAATCGTCAGAGAATAACCCGAAGGCGCTCGAAAGACACGACTAAGCCGTTTCGAAAAAGCTGTCTACGACTTTTCGAGGGACAAAGACGATTTATCGCCAGCGTCCGATATCTCACGGTTCTCCAAGAAGGACCGTTCAAAGGTACAAGCACGACTCCAGGGTTCGTCGCTGATTGAATGCGTCAATTCACATTAAAAGCCAGCGCGTAGAAAGGTCCCGGAGTAGAATTAAAGTAACGAGGGGGAGAATCGGTGGAATTGACTTTATCACGGATCTAAATTCGGCAGCGGGCACTTCTTCTGACTCACGATTTCCCTGGGCTCGAAATATGTGGGCCCACGTGGTACCTGGTCAAAGGTTATGCCGCCTCGTACGCCGACTTCGTCGCCACCTTTTGGTCGACTTGTCGCCTGCACGTAGGTGAACGTGTACACTTCTTTAACGAGCATGCGGGTTCAACGCTGGAAATTCCGCTCGATTTAGCCTGGTAATTGTTTAATTGAAGATCCTCCCAGAGACGCTGCTGGTCGAGCTAATTGGTAACGCGAGCGGGCTCCTTTTTGACGCGATCGTACTTCAACAATTTTCGCGTGAAACACTCTTCTAAAACTATTTATAATAGATTTTATCTTAAATTTTGACGACTAGATTTAATAGAATAGTAATTATTATTATTTATTTAATAACTGGAGATTCTCACTGCAATTAAATCCATGTAATACAGTATGAAATTCGCAATATTTTATACCATTTAAACAAAATAAAAATAATTTAATTTATTTATCCTCAGTCCTTGAAGGTAGAACATTTTAATTAAATATTGCGGTACAAAATCGTAAGATTGATGAAAGGGGGTGCACCTTAGTGGATTTTTATTCAGGGACCAACGTGCCATTCTTAGCGTGCGAAATCGTCGGGGCACATCGTCACTGCGATCCGCTCGGACTGGCAATCGGTTGTACGGGGGTGAAAATCGTGGCACGTGACCCCGCGGGTTCACAGGGGGGAAGTTAGCCCCGCGCCATCGACCCTGTTCTTTCTACGAGTTACCTTTACTGCGTTTACTATTCTCCATTGTGCACGGCTACCATACGGGACCGTGCAAAGGAGGCTGCGAGAGAGATCGTGTGAGTCATCCCTGTCGTTCTGTTCCCAGTGGCGTAGACACGAATCCCGAATAAATTTATTGACAGCTAAACCACCAGATGAACTGAAGATTTTTTTCAATGATATTCGAAAAATTTACAACCCTTTTCCAAAGGAATTTTAAAGAAAAAATTGTAATTAGTAGAGTTTTTGCAGAAGAGTGAAGTAATTAACGCCATTGAAATAACAAACTTAACTTTTTTTTAAACTGATTCTTAGTACCCCTAATATATCGCAAGTATACCCTACCACATGCCAAGTATCAAGGTCCGCCATAAAAATCAAGGATTTCCAGGAAATATCGCTGAAACGACGGTGTCGTTATTTTTCCACGGAACCGGTACAATTTGTCACTTTGACTTGCCTTCTTGAATACCTTGCATTTCACGATAGGAACTTTAAAAAAAGACCGCCCCGTGAGCTGTCTAAAAAAAGTCTCTTTACGAGTTCCATTTTCCAGGAGACCGCGAAGGGGAACGCCGTGGCGTCGTCGTTCGCCACTTACACCGGCTAACAATTGTATTTCATTTTAAATGGCCGTTCCGTCGAGTAGGTGACTCCCGATATTGCCAAAGCGACCCACCAACAGGAATTTTTCGTAACGATTTCTTTTGTTCAACGCGGGATAAAGGCGACCCTGGACAACGGGACACGTTTGGCTCGGTGTTGTTGCCGCCGCATCCTCCAGAAGAGCGTAACGGCACGAAAATCCGTTAAGGAACAAAACGTTTTGGCAGTGCTGTTCAGTCGGTCACACACGACTGTGACAACCGCTGACACCGCTGTGGTGTCGTGCGAATGTCAGCGGTTAGCGGCCGCTGACGCCACAGTGGCGACAATCGGTAAATATTAATTAACGCGATCTCTGAAATACTTGCAAAAGATTATTTATTGTATCTCAATTTTATAAACGAAAATCATACTCAGAAGGAGCTGACAATTTTTTTTTTATGAAATTCCTGCTATTTATGTAAAACGATTCAATAACTTTTGACACTACCGTGGCGTCAGCGACCGTGAACCGATAAAATTCACGTGACGCCACAATGGTGTCACCGGTCGTAGCGATAACACTTCGACGACCGTGTATTTCGAAGAATTGTTAATCCTCGTTTGAAAATTACTGTTATTTGAAATAAATCGGTATTGTAAATAAAGAATTGAAATATTTTGTAGAAAATTATTGTTTTTATTTGAATTTCGAAGAAAATTTGACCAGGTTCGCTCGTACCTACGTCACTGTGCTCAGCCTGGATGCATCAGTCCGGCTTGCATCTGTATGTATTTATGCTGGGGGAGCCCCTATGTGACATCATCCCCCTCCATGCGTGCGGCTGATTCGTTTCGCTGGCTGACTTCTGTCGCCTAACTCCAAAACACCCCTGGACCCTGCCACCTCCCTTTACCTTTAATCTTTATCAATCCATCCAGCCGAGCCAGAATCGAACCTACGAACCAAGGAACGGACGGCGCCGTGCATTATTCACGCCCGATAGCTCCCTCAACCCTCTTCCCTGTATTCCTCGAGCTTTTGCCATCTACCACCGACGCTCTAACCACCCCTTTTCTCTACCTTTACCGTCCGCTAAATACTTTCTGCCGATGTCACTGCTTCTCCCGATCGCAATGAAATATCATCTTCATCTTTAACGGTGATGAATTGATATTTATATCATGGGGGTGAGTTTTTTTTTCTTCTCCGACACAGCACCTGAAAATTGAGACATCGTTATATCTTTAAAACTAGTTCGTTTCGTAAAGAATATATATATTTCTGTTGAAAAAAACGAAACTTAATTATCATATTTCTTGAAATAATAATGTTAAAGAAAATTTTTGTAACATCGATAGTTTAGAATAACTATAATATTTTAAAAAAATATCTTTTCTATTTATTTTTTTTTAAGTTGGAACAAATTCACTAATAGTAAAAAGTACTCTATAATTATTTTACAATTTTTAAGTAAATGAAACGCAAATAAAATTACATTTTTATTGTATTCTTTGTTCTATTTATAATATTTTCCTGAAGTGAAACTTCTTACATCATTTGAACTCGTAAAGAAACCGTACTTCCGGTTATTACGTTTAAACGTAATACATACGTTCAATGATTGGACGTTCGTAAAGACATCCGTATCACGCCAATTCAACACTTCCTTTGTACATTGAATTTCCACCAATCAGAAAGTCGATAAACGGTAAACGAGTATTTTTCGAACACATTGGAAACGGAACGTGGAAAAGTTTTCGCGAATTCCATTCTCGTGTACGTGAAATATTTCATTTTCGACAAATTTACCGTGCCCCGAACAACATATCCGTGTAATTCTATAAATTATATTCAGTGCGATTCGACGACGTTTACGAGCACGCTAAAATTAACTCGGTGAAAATTGGAAAAGTTGATGAATATGACTATTCGAACGGACCTATCAGCGTTTCGCAAGTGTGGCCCGTGATTCCTTGCGCGTTGGAGTTCAGATCAAGGTTTTCTGATCGCTCGTCATAGTTTGAGGAGGTGAAAAGTCTGGCGGTGCTTACTCGATATTCTTTATGAAATCTTACATTTAACGGTTGGCTCCTGAATTCCTTTCGCAGCCGTAAGTAAAAAAGAGCTCGATTGATTTTGCGACGCGCGGGTGCACTCGCCCGAGAATTTGTATTGCGACGTAACGCAAAGAGATCGAGATGTTTCCAGACGAACGTCAGTCTTTCTGTTCCCGTCGATATCAAAATGTCTAATCTAGCATATCTATTCTAGAGGCTACAGCATTTCGTAAACAAATGTTTAAGATTTTTAATCTTACAATTTTTATCATATCACGTTTTTGAATTGAATTTTTTCAAGGCTACACCCCATCTTCGACATTGTCATTGAATTAATACCTAACCCTCAATAGCTCATTGTCAAGCAGTTTCAAGGTATTTCTGTAAACCCCCATTGACGACTTAGTTATTACTCACGGAACCACCTATATATCTTGTATTGCATTATTTCACGAATAAATAGACATATTTTAGCCAAATCGTTCAATACCTTGTAATATTGATGTATAATTGTTATTTTTGTCTTACAGTGTAATTGTTCCATCCATCATACTATATATATGTCATTGCATTTTTGCATCATTAAATTATTGCTAGTGAGCCCTAAGATATTTACTTAAACAGATTATTATTTGTTCCATGATAAAAATAATTTTATGTTCATATATGTATATATACATGAATATGTATAGTTACATTTGAGCAATTATGTTTTAAAGATACATGTTACTTGTAAAATATGTAACAGCTGATGAAGAAGTTCTGTAATAAATTTAAACTCAATTAATTATAAACAAAGGGCTTTAACTATGGTTATATTAATTAATATTTATGTCTTGTTAAAAATTATATTTTTTTCAGTGTAATAAATAATTCCTGGTATTTTTTACAGTATTAATATAAGATAATTCAATAATTTTTTCAGATGTCAGCCACAACTACACACAAATATCGTTACAAAAATGTAGGTTTGGACTCGCAAGAGTTACGAAGACGTAGGGAGGAGGAAGGTGTTCAGTTAAGGAAACAAAAACGTGAACAACAGTTGTCAAAAAGACGCAATGTTCCTAATGTGGTTGCTGATGAAGACAATGTTGCAATAGATGAAAATGTATTCCCTGCACCACAATCGGTAACTTCAAGATATGGGAGTGAAATTGATTGGTTCCAAGATCTTTACAACTATTACATAATTGCTAAAAAAATTCTGTTCCTTTTATTTATTTCAGCAAGAACCAACTATAACACCTGAGTTAGTGCAAGCATTGTACAGTCCCAATCAAGAGGATCAATTGGTAGCAACACAGAACTTTAGAAAAATGTTATCTAGGGAACCAAACCCTCCGATAAACGCAGTTGTAGAAACGGGAATTGTACCTAGATTCGTTGAGTTTCTGCAGAACAATGAAAACTGCACTCTGCAGGTTGATAAATCAAAAAACATTTTCATGACATATAACGAATTCGTATCCAAAGCAAAGTAGCGAAAACGATATTTATAATTATTTCAGTTCGAAGCAGCTTGGGCTTTAACAAATATAGCCAGTGGAACGTCTCAACAAACGAGTGTAGTGATCGAGGCAAGAGCTGTACCCGTCTTCATATCACTGCTTGGTTCAAAATACGAGGACGTTCAAGAGCAAGCTGTTTGGGCATTGGGCAATATCGCAGGAGATAGTCCTGAATGTAGAGATCATGTATTAGCCAGTGGGATTCTTCCCCCTCTACTGCAGTAGGTTTCAATAGTACTAACGTCAGTTTTAACAATTACCCAAATGATATGAAATACATCTATTTATTTATGTATCTAATTTCAGGCTTCTGTCAAAGGCAACACGTTTGTCCATGACACGCAACGCAGTATGGGCACTGTCGAATCTTTGCAGAGGCAAGAACCCAACGCCAGATTTCGCAAAGGTCGCACCTTGTTTACCAGTTTTAGCTCATCTTCTTAATCACACCGACGGAGACGTTCTCGCCGACGCTTGCTGGGCTCTTTCCTATTTAAGCGATGGACCGAACGATAAGATTCAAGCGGTTATCGATGCAGGTGTTTGCAGACGTCTGGTGGAATTACTGATGTAAATACAAGATTCATATCGTTGAATTACATCTATAAATTATAGGAACAGAAATGAAGATATTTTGTATTTTAGGCATCAACAGCACAACGTTATAAGTGCGGCTCTGCGAGCAGTGGGTAACATAGTTACAGGCGATGACGTGCAAACGCAAGTTATTCTTAATTGCTCTGCGCTGCATTACCTGCTGCATTTGTTGAACTCTCCGCGAGAAGGTATTCGCAAAGAGGCTTGCTGGACAATCTCTAATATCACAGCCGGAAATCCTCAACAAATTCAGGTTAGTATACACTTCTTAGAAAGGTAGTATGTAAGATACGTTTTGACCTCAACAATTGTTTCTTACCTTAAATAGGCTGTCATCGATGCTGATATATTCCCGGTTCTGATTGATATTCTGGGAAAAGCGGAATTCAAAACTCGGAAAGAAGCAGCCTGGGCCGTGACAAACGCTACCAGCGGTGGTACACCCGAGCAGATACGTTACCTTGCCGCGGAAGGATGTATTCCACCGTTGTGCGATTTGCTGACAGTAATGGACGCTAAGATCATTCAAGTTGCATTGAACGGTTTAGAGAACATCTTGCGCCTTGGAGAGCTGGATGCTGCCACGCATAATGGTATCAATCACTATACGGTATTAATCGAAGAATGTTACGGTAAGTAACGCATCAGAAAAGAGTTATTGTGAAAGAGAGTTTGTTCGACTATTAAACAAATTGTAATACTTGTTTCAGGCCTAAACAAAATCGAATTTTTGCAATCTCATCAGAACATAGAGATCTATCAAAAGGCCTTCGATATGATTGAACGATACTTCGGTTCGGAGGAAGAGGATACGCGAGTCGTACCCACCATTGATGCCCAAGGACATCAGTTTCAGTTCAGAGCACCCGACTCATCTCAGCTACCGGTTCAAGGCTTTGAATTTTAATTCTTTGATCGAGCCTCCGAATGTATCATCGGGTTCAATCTTGTTTCGTTTATTGAGTTTACGACTATTTCTCGTAAAAAAAGAAAAGAAAAAAAAAGAGAAGGGACAATCTTCGAAATGGAAAATCGGTCAGATACTACAAAAAAAAAAAGAAGAAATGGTATATTTATACGTATACTTTGAATTCGTTTGTATGAAACAGGATATATCAGTAAAAATCTCGAAGTAATCAGGTTTTTGCTCGACGATAAAGATGAGTAAAATGTTTATACGCAGTTATTTTAAGTGGTTTTCTCTTATTATTTTTAGCTGCATCCATAATGCGTCGTTCTATGATTAATTACAAAACGCGATTGTGTTTAACGAACTTATTAACCAGATTGCGAACGAACACAATTTGAATCCGTTCCCTTTTTTGAATTCGTGCATATACACCCGTATTTAGTATAAAAATACATTCAGTTAATTAAAATTAACAGATATTCTTAGTGCTTAAGTAGATAAGTACGGAAACAAAATGATCAGGACGATTTAACTTGAGATAGACCTGTACGATGTACGACCTACGACTGACTCAGAATTACGAAAAAAAAAAAAACTTGCACAACCGGCAAGACACTAACGACTGAAGTACGCGACTACGTAGCCAACAACGGACAACATTACGCAACGCGGTACTCACATCCTTACTACATTAGGTAGGAACATGACCAATTAAACTTTTTTACTGTAAATACGTATCTTGTAATTTTTAAGGCTATTCTATACAGAGTGCCCTTAACAAACGGAAGCAACGCTTGTGTCAAACTAGCAATATTTCTTTTATTATTATTATTATGATTATTATTAATATTATATTATTATTATTATTATATTATTATTATATATACTGCTAAATATTCTATTTAATATCGGCACAAGCGTATCCTGAAATTATTTTTGTTTATTGTAATTTATTAAATTGCAAGATTCTTTTACACGTTTCTATGCTTTTGTTAACAATTACATATTATAAAAATATAACAGTTACGTTTAATTGTATTTGTAAAAAGTTTTTTTTTAACAATTAAATTTTCTATCATTTTATAAATTTTATTCTTCGAGAAAGTCAAAATCGAAATTGTATAATGGATCTCTCTCGAAAAAAAAACTTTTCCTTCGCGTATACGATCCAAATTGATCGTATTTGCAGTTGTACAGCACATTCAATTTTGGACATTCTGTATAAAAGGTCTGTGACTGTATAAAATGTATTTATTATTTAGGTTTGACGGTACCACGCTACATTATGCAAGATATATATATAAATATAAATATATATATATATATATATTACGTACTTTTTAGTTACGGACGTGAATTATTACGACAGAGGAGGACTACATTATAAAAAATCTCGTAAGCGACTATTTTGCTAATATATTTTAGCAAGGTGTCTACTTACAAGCAATTTGTTGCCAATTTATAAAATGCTTACCAAATAGAATATAAGCATATGTTGAAACAGATTTTTTGCCATTTTATGTTGTTGCACGCTATTCTTAAAATAAACAGTAAATATATCTTGAAATTTTTAGTATCGATAAAAATTCATACTGGTATTCATTTTTACTCATTTATTAATCAATCTGATCTTCCTCCGAATGTACATGTAAATGTATATTTTATATAAGTTTTAAAATTTTGATACGAAGTACTCAAGATACTACTTTTTTTTTTTATAATTTATTTCGTTAATTGTTTAATTTCGAAATAAAAACTGCAATAAATTGAAAAGTATTGAAGATACTAAATTTTCTTCGATGCGATTAAAAGGGAAAGTTTCATTTCTATTTGTTCTATGCATGTAATTTCGCGTGTGAAATGTTCGAAAATGAACGCATTGTAAATTGGCAATTCAGGAGACGAATAAAACTACGCGGACAGTAGACCGACCTATTAAACACGTTAAAATAAAAATGCGATATGACATGTACGGAATGAATTTATTCATTATATTTTATTTTATAGCTATATAAACACATCATCTACGAACGTAATTGATATCATGCCAGAGGTATCGATCTTGTTGTTATATTTTTCGAAAATTTGTAGAAACCAGCAAATCAACCATTGGAAATCTTTATCTAAAAAAAAATGTTGATTTTCTGTACTGTCATTTGACATAACAAAATAAAGTTGAATATTAATACACAAGAATGTTTATTCAATGCTCTGTACATAAATAGTTAAAAATTGTACATATGTATTCAACAATTCATTATCACAATTATACTATGATTACACCTTACGTAAATTAAGGAATCGTAGCTTGCAATTTGTTTATTCGTTCTATAGAAAGAGAGCAAGAATTTGTACTTGATTCAGGTAATATTGGTATAACTATTCCATCTGTGAGTCTAGTCACCAATGGATCTAAAATATCTTTCTCTATATAGCCTGATAATCTTCTAATTAATTTCTTTTCAACAAATTCTAATTCCTTCTGAGATAATTTGTAGTCATCAACAACCATTGTTATAATATAAATAGCATGCTCAACTAAAGGGTTCTCTCTATCACAAAAATTATGAAATGCTCTTATTGCCTCTGTATTGACTTTCAACAGATCTTGTACTATCTATAAAAAAAAAACATTTTTAGATATAAATTATACTACTATAGGAAAGCAAAATATATAAAATACTCACTACTGCCTGCTTTTGTGAAATCTCTATTCTTAAATTATAAATAACTTGTCCAACATCATTTGGAAAATCTTTTGGTGTTAATGTTAAATAGTCATTACTACCTAAGATCATACCACTCAATTGTCCAAGTAACTGTGCTAAGCAATTCAAAGTATCTGCTTCTTTTCCAAACAAAATAATAATTGAAGGCCTCTTAGGATACAAAATTACATCATATATTGCAGCTGATATATCATTCCAAATATAAGGTTTTTGTGTTTCAAACTGCATTTGAATCGCTTGCATTGACCTATCTAACATTTTATCTATTTCAATTAACTGTTCTTCTTTTGTTTTCACTTCAGTGTTCACTGTTTCTTGATTGACATTTTTATAAGACACTGTTTGAATAACAAGAACAATAACAAGAAATGCAATGCAAGCAATAATATAGAAAGGTGTATTAGTACTTTGTGAACTCAACTGTTCCTTAGATGAATATGAAGAGGAATTATGAGTCTTGTTGAAAGATCGACTTGTATTCAGACTATGAGAATAACTTGTATTTGAACTGACAAAATGACTTGTGTTTGGACTATGATTTCGTTTGTGCAATTGTGCAGAAAGATGATGATTATATAAAGTATTAGAAGAATTTAATGATACATTTTGTGATGAACTGTTCGTTATGTTATTGCTATACATGCTATCACTATCATCTTCATCATTGCTATCATCTTCATCATCTGTATATTGAATTTTATCATCAGAAACATTTGAACGATTTAAACGGTACTGTTTAGTTTCATACATGTTTTTCTTTCTCAATTGATTTTCAGAATGCTCTAAAGAGTAACAATTATTTGTCTCGAGTATATTATTTCTTATCGATGGACGTGATTTGGGAACAAGTGATTTAAAAAATTCTCGATTATGTGGCTGAAAAAAAAACAATATATAAATTCGGTTACTGAATGTTATTTTTAATCTATATGCGCAGCATTCTGTCATATATTCAGATCTATTATTTAAACAGTAAGTATACATACGTCGAACTCTTGCATTTTTAATAAGATCAAAATATAAGTACATTGTGCTTGAGGAAAATTTAAACACTTTTAATATAATAACTTAAACGAATACACAGAACTATTAATCGTCGGTGTACATCATTTGCTTATAAATTTAATTTTGTATATATAAATCGATGATGCAGAAAAACCACTTGTTGAAAATGAATTAAGGTACACTAGTTTTGTTCTAAAGAACATGTATCTTTAAACTTTAAATTGCTTATATTGTAATTTCATATGAGAATGTATAAACCTCGTTTGATACCCAGGTACGATTAAAATAAATATACCAATTTTATTATAAAAGTATTGATCAGTCTGTCAAATAGTTTTTTGTTATTTATGTTGGCAATTCTAGAATCAGAACATACTTCACGTAATAAAAAAAATGCTATACGTTATTGTTAAAATCATGGGGAAAGAGGAGGGGGAATATTCATGTAAATGAGAAGAATCATTTCTTCGTATTGCTACAATGTTGCAAAAGTAGAAATAATTTAAACGTATAAGCAGGTGTATAAAAAAATATCATTGGCAATATTGCTATTTATTTTAAAATAAAAGCTAAATCGCTTAAGAATTTTTATATTTTTGAAATTATTTTATTCAGGTAATGATTGTAAATACCCGAAATTGGGGATTAGTTTTTAACATAACAAAATAAAATAATGAAAGTAATACACTTGTATATTTTATAATAGTTAAAGTTAAATAATTAGTTATTATTGAATTGTCGTTCTTTTATTGCATTTATGTTATAATGTATAAAAAAATCATCAATTATGATGAATATTCGACATTGGTGCCACCATTGATATGCTATGCTAACATATATATGAACTATAACGGAATGTGTTACCGAGAAAAATATACTCTTACAGATTTAATAAACAGCCGTAGCGATTGTTCATGTGAAATAGGCGTATCAAATACCTGGTTTACAGAGTTTAAAGGATATTTTAGGATAGTTTCATGGTATCGGCATGTGTGTTGATCCGTTAAAGAAAATATGCCATTGGGGTCCGATAACAGCTCTTGGTAGGTGAATCGGAGACAATTTCAATTACTTTTATCGAATTCTGAACAAAACAAAGTATTTGTTACTTTCAAGTTTTGAAAGTGATAACATTTTGAGTTGAATGTTAATGCACTTTGATTATGTTCCATCACTATGCAAGAGAAAGATTAAATATAGAAATATTGTAAGAATGAATGTGACAGATAACTGTTTCCATTTTGTTTTATCGCGCTACAGGAGAATCCCGCGAAATTTGAAATTTCCATGTTTTCTATGATAAAATTGTCTAATTTATAAATGTTGTTTTAGGAATTATAAAAATAATTACCCTGATGACAATACACTGTAGCAGACAACGGTGGCCACCACAAGATAGTCTCTTTGGAACAATTAATTTTATTCTTTTCTTTTGTCTTAGTGGATCAACACTTTTTCATTTTATCAGTGCTATTTATGAAGGACCTGGATTTCTTCCATTAAAATGGATGCCGGTAATATATTTTAAAAAGTATTAATCAATCAAAAAATGAAAGCTTTTAAAATAATGTTAATGTAAAATTGTTTTCTTAGGAAAAAGCAACGGATACTCAATTTTTACAATATTGTACTATATGCGAAGGATATAAAGCACCACGGTCTCACCATTGCAGGAAGTGTAAGATTTTGAACAATTAGATGAAACTGACATTTTATATAAATTATTGAGTTAATTTATGGCTTTCAGGTAATCGTTGTGTATTGAAAATGGATCATCACTGTCCATGGATAAATAATTGTGTAGGCCATTATAATCATGGACATTTTACAGTATTTTTAGCAAGTGCAGTTGGTGGATGTTGTATTTCTACTTTTACACTTGTTTCTTGGCTAATGACAGTACTATCTTTAAGACCATTGTCATTTCCACCACCTTCTGTTTTTATTTTGATATTAGTTATCTTTAGTATTGGTCTATCAATTGGTGTTATTCTTGCAGTGGGAACATTATTTTATTTTCAAGTAAGATACCACTATTTAATCAAACGATGTAATTGTATATAAATGAATATAATTTCAGTTATTTCTGTTCTTTGTAGCTACTAGCCATACTTAAAAATAGAACAGAAATAGAGGCTTGGATTTCAGAAAAAGCTCATTATCGAAGGTTTGGAACCAAAGACAAGTTTGTTTATCCATATTCAAAAGGTTGGCGTTTTAATTTGCAACAAGTTCTCACATGGGATTGTACTCCTGTCGGTGATGGTGTAAATTGGCCTGTAATCGAAGGCTGTGATCAATATACATTAACAGTAATGTTTAATTTATTGACTCATGAATAGATATACATCTCTAATGAAACTTTCAAAACAACGTTTATCATATTTCAGCGAGAACAATTGGCGCAGAAAAAAGATAAACGGAAAAGAGCCAAGACCTATAGAGTTATAGAAGAAACATCTGGATCGTGGTTACCATTGAAACATGGTTGGGGTGTATTTTGTCATCCACCTTGTACCGATGAATCCCGTATTAAGCTCAAAGTTGGAGATATCGTAATCGTAACAAGATGGAGGAAGTATGCTCAATTAATCTTCTACATTACTGTTTAATTATTTTATAGGTATATTAAACATAATGAAACAACTTTATAGATATTGGTTGTTTGGAGAAACGAAGAGAGACGACGAGAATGACAAACAAATACGACATCGGGGTTGGTTTCCGCGTCCTTGTGCGATTGAAGTGATCGAAAACGAAGTGTATTCTTCCGCCTTAACTAAAACGGATTGAAACATTCCTTCTTTGTGTAGAGATTTTATAGGATATTTATAAATGTATCATCGAACGAACAATATTTTTATCTAGCATTTTATATATAAGGATTTACAATGAACGTGCGTTTTTTATATGTTTCGATGGTCTAACACAAAAATAGCCGTCAGGAGCCAGAACTCCTACTCCGTGTATTCATTCCTTTCGCGTTGGTTGTGGTTTATGTGTGGCATGGAGAACGTCAATATCGTGAATAAGTACGATTTTTTAAGATACAATGATATTATTAAGAACAATTATTTTTTTATACAGGGTGTCCCAGAACTCCTGTAGGAGCCGGAAATGGGGGTAGCTGAGACTATTCTGAACAACAGTTTCCTTTGCAAAAATATCGGATGGGGCTTCGTTTTTGAATTATTTAGCAAAAACATTGACTAATCAGAGCGCGTCTCGGGCGCGCGTTCAGTACCGTCAGTGTAGCGTCGAGCCTAGTCGCCCCGGGACAAGCGCCTCAGTAGAACAAGAAGCGTTAAGTCCTGGGATCATCTAATTTGAATAGTAGAAAGATAAAACATTGTATTATTATAAAATAATGAATTTAATATCGTTCAAGCTTTATTTTTCAATTGTTTTAAAGAGCAACTGAGGACGGTACATGGGGAGTTACCGACGAAATTAGCGAAACAGAAAATTGTGTTTTTTCAAAAACCAGGCCACTTTTCGGATAAACTAAAGTTATAGAGACATTTATAACAACAAAATATTTTATGTAATGGTGTTAAAAAGCCGATTTTTAATAAAATAATTTTTACCGACTTTTTATTTTACCCCTGGCGCCACCTGCGAACAAAGTGCTGAAACTGCTCAAAAATTGACAGGAATCTGCCGTACCTACAATGATTATTTTTTAAGAAAATAATTTTTTGCTGTTTTCGCGTGTTTGAAGCATCTAATCGATTCTATTTTACACTAATTATCGATTCCAATTGTCCGATTAATCCTAGAAGCTCGAAATATTGAAATATTAAAGATTAAATGTTAGACTTCTGAAACATCGTTAAAAATGGCGGGCTTTTTAAAATGAGTAATGTACTATTTTGATATTTCTTAATTAAATTCCTTATAAAGGTTTATTGATTAAACTTCTGCTTTAATTATTAAACTAGAAGAACTGGTGTATAATTTCTGATTGTTTCAATAAGAGAAAAACCTACATTTATGTCTTTTCTTCATTAATATAACTTTTAAAGTTGTATAATAAACGATTCATAGATATTAACATGGATATCGTTCTAATTTTATCATTTTCAATGCTTTCAGTACGATTGTGTACAGCATTTTATTAATTTAAAATGTTTTTTAAGCTGTAAAAAATTAATAACTTTGGGGAATACTCTGCTACTATTATAAGTGCTCAAAAATCACTTCTGTAGTTCTTAAATGAAGGTTTTTCGTTTATCTAAACTATCAGAAATTATACACGAGTTCTCCTAGTCTCATAATCAAGTAGGAATTGAATAAATAAACCTTTATAAGGAATTTAATTAAGAAATATCAAAATAGTACATTACTCATTTTGAAAAGCCCGCCATTTTTAACGATGTTTCGGAATTCTCAGTCGGTAATTATTGAGTAGTTTCAGCACTTTGTTCGAAGGTGGCGCCAGGGGTAAAAATAAAAAGTCGGTAAAAATTATTTTATTAAAAATCGGCTTTTTAACACCATTACATAAAATATTTTGTTGTTATAAATGTCTCTATAACTTTAGTTTATCCGAAAAGTGGCCTGGTTTTTGAAAAAACACAATTTTCTGTTTCGCTAATTTCGTCGGTTACACCCCATGTACCGTCCTCAGTTGCTCTTTAAAACAATTGAAAAATAAAGCTTGAACGATATTAAATTCATTATTTTATAATAATACAATGTTTTATTTTTCTACTATTCAAATTAGATGATCCCAGGACTTAACGCTTCCTGTTCTACCGAGGCGCTTGTCCCGGGGCAACTAGGCTCGACGCTACACTGACGGTACTGAGTGCTTGCCCGAGACGCGCTCTGATTAGTCAGTGTTTTTGCTAAATAATTCAAAAACGAAGCCCCATCTGATATTTTTGCAAAGGAAATTGTTCAGAGTAGTCTCAGCTACCCTCCATTTCCGGCTCCTACAGGAGTTCTGGGACACCCTGTATATCTGAACAAGCAAATGTGTATAAATCTCACCGAACTTGTACATGGCAAATAATGTATATCGAAGTAGGGATGTAATCTTTGGATGAAAATGACATTGTCTATTGAAAAGTGTATAAATTATTATTAGAAAATTATTTATTCTATTCGACAGACATGAAATAGTAAGTTTAAGTACATACAATAAATTGATGTACCTTTTTCATAAATGTTTTTATGGAAATAAGAAATCGTGTAGAAGTTTTTACGTGTAAAAGCATTAATTTATTTGTTGCCAGTAGAATCATTTATGTTAAAGCATTAACCGTAGTACAAACTTAACGCATTAACCTCAATGTTAAATGGTAATGTTGCTTTATTATTAAATTTCGAAATGGTAGTCGTAATAAAAAATAATTTAATTCTTAACGATAAATCATAACGAAACACGTGAAAAGATGAGGGATATCGTATTTTACTCTTCCAATTCTCCTGCTTCCATAGCTTCGCGATACGACTTGTCTTTTGTACGATCCGGATACAATTTGATCATATCATCAATTCTAAGAATAGTTATTGCTGCTTCCGTTGCGAATTTCAAAGATTTTATTTTTGAAATAGCTGGTTCCAGTACACCCGCTTTTTTGTTATCCCTGATAGTACCTTCAAGCAAATCTAGACCAATCCTACAAATATTAATATCATTGTTATTACGTTCTTAACATTTTTTTATGGTATTTGTTAGCTTAGTTGGTAAATAACACATATTTATAACATTACCATTTCAAATCTACAAGATCCGCTTTTGTTTGGCTGGAATTATGATAAGCCCGTAATTTAGCAACAAGATCAGTAGCATCTTGCGCCGCATTAACTGCTAGCGTTTTCGGTATGACAAGTAACGATCTAGCAAACTCAGCAATAGCTAATTGTTCTCGAGAACTCTGTAAAGTATAAATACATGAATGCAAATTATAATTAAGTCAGTAGGACCATTATCTTGAATTAACTTACCAATGATGTGGCAAAGTTCTCTAAGTAGATTGAAAGTGCTGCCTCGACACAACCTCCTCCTGCAACTACGTTTTTGCTTTCCAAAACTCGCTTAACCGCACACAGTGCGTCATGTACGGACCGCTCCATTTCATCACAGTAGTAATCATTTGGTCCACGTAATATGAGAGAACTTGCCGTCCTTGCTTTCGGTCTATTGCAATATAACATAAATTCAGTTTTGATCTTGTTCTAATTTAATTGACTTTCTCTTTTAAATAATTAAAGTAAACCAAACCCTTTAATGAGAATAAGTTCGTCGTCGCAGATCACATCTTGCACTACTTCAGCGGCTTCTCCAAGAAAACTGGCTTCGAAACTTTCTTCTCCCTCCATGTTGGTCAAAGAGGTGACAAACTGAGCACCAGTGGCTTTTGCAATTCTTTTCAAGTCTGCTTTCTTACATCTACGAACTGCCAACGCTTTAGCTTCTATGAAGTACTGTAAAAATACGAATAATTATGTGTTTCAATTTGTTGAGTTTAAAATACTATGATACTATTTTTATGGATTACATATACCTTTAAGCAGAGATCATCGATTCCACCGGATACAAGAATGACATTCGTGCCTACAGCAAGTATTTTCTGAATACGTTCTTTCGTAATATCTATTTCTCGTTGACGCACTGCTTCGAGTTTTTCAGGATCTGTGATTAAGACCTCAACACCTAATTTCATTTTTGTTTTTTGCAGAGAGAAATCTAGACAAGCAATTTTTGCATTCACTACTCTTTTAGGCATTGCTTGAGAAGCTACAGTGCAATTTAGTGCATAGCCCTGCACTATTATGGACTCTCTGACACTTTTTCCATGAGCTTTCAGAACATTAACGGCTTTTACAGGATACAGAAAGCCTCCTTTTCCATCATTGACTTTTATTGCATTAGCTGCATCAACGACCATATTTCCAAAGAAATCAGCATCACTATGAATAAATTAAGGAAATAATAGTCACTCTAATAACAAAGTGTACAAGTTTCAATTTTTTAATTAGTTATTTCATGTGATTCAATAAAAAGGATACGCTCCAATAATTTTACTAGACATTGAAGTTTTTGCTACATTGACTAAGCAATCTCTTCCAAGTTCATCAACACTGACTGTTAAATGCTTCTGAATGTATTTACAGGCTTCTCTGAAAGATAAACAATACAATATAATATAAAAGTACTTAAAAATTTATCTAGTTCTTTTATGACCACCTACTTGCAAGCAAGCCTGTAACCACTGATTACAGATGTTGGATGAATCTTTTGTTTCACAAGTTCATCAGCATTTTTCAACAGCTCAGCAGCAACTATTACCTGTTTAAATGAATTTAATTATTTAATTTAGAAATATTTAAAAATAATAAAAATATAATGCAGTTAAATATAAAACTTACAACTGATGTAGTACCATCTCCAACTTCTTCATCTTGTAACTGAGCTAATTCTACTAAAATTCTTGCAGCTGGATGTTCAACTTCAAGCAAACGTAAAATAGTTGCTCCATCGTTGGTAACAGTAACATCCTACAATATTATTTAAAACATATAAAATATGGATGTATTTTCATTGATATAATTAGTAGTGCCTTTTACAAAATGTTTACATACACCAATGTCATCTACAAGCATTTTGTCCAAACCAACAGGGCCCAAAGAACTCTTCACTATGTTAGCAATCGCGCAAGCAGCCATGACTAAAGAAAAGAATTTACACAATTATATTTAATATATAACATTAATTTTAATATGACAAAGAACATTTTATTGTATAGTGAAGTGCTATCTAATATTATTTCCTTTAAACCTTATAAATTTAAATACACCTACACTATACATTACTGTACATATTACTTAATACAAATATTGAGAATTTCATATTTCTGATTTAAAATCTAAAAGTGTAAAGATAATATAATGAAATCTTAAAAAGAAGTATATATATATTTGAAGGAATATTAAATTAAAATATAATCAAATGCGCACAGAACGTGCTAACAATGTACCATTTTGCGTTCGTACTGGAGCACCAGATTGTCGTACACCTCCAACAGCCAAAGGACTAGCTACTGTAGACATTTTTTAATAATCTTTTCGACTCTTTAACGATATTAGAATTGCTCAACGATTGAAACTCCAATTGCCGACAAAACGTTTCAGAAAAAGATCCGCGCGTGGTTGTAGGTAATGACGATGATCAGCGACGCCTATCCTTGTTACTTCCTTTTTGAGACAAGTTTGACGTTCCTTTCCGATTGGTGAAACCTAAAATGTATTTAATTTTAATTGGTTAAAAAATGATCGCTTTTCTTCTAGAAAAATCCTTGTTATAATACTTTTGATGCATAACATATATTATTAATAACAAAGCCTTCGTAACAAAACAATATATTCGTTATACAGTGAACATATAAGTTGAACTGTATGATACAACAATGTTTAATATTTAAACAAATATTTTAATACTGTACACATAATTATGATTTCAAATATGGATTTATAAAATATAAATATAATTGCAATTAACTACATAAAGAAATATAAATGCAAATGAAGGTAATATTAATAAAAATTATATTTTTTATCAGTGTTCCTAATTTTAATTTTAGTGTTTGAACTATATAGTTTGTAGACGTTGGCAAGCATTCATAACAAATATATATGTATGTATTGAATATATATTAAAATAATTTAAAGAGCATAGAATAGAAATACATAAATATTTCATGGTAAGAAGTATTAATTATTGATCTAGTGTTACTATAACTGGTTTCTTCAATTCACCACAGTTAATTTATTAAATTATAGTTGAAAAATTTAAGTTAACAAATTATAACCTATCTTATTATTAAATTATATTTTAAATTATATTGTCATATTTCAGATGTCATTTTTAACAAACCTGTTTAATAATACTTTACAAAATTCTAAACCTATTATAGGCACTACTATTAATAATTTAGGTTTGTATAAATCATTCATTTTGTCTTATTTAATATGAAAATTGATATGCTGTAAAGTAATATTATTTTAATAATCTTCTGATTGTGCAGTATTTGTTGAATTTAATTCAGTTTATTATTTATTAACAGTATGTGTAAGATATGCATCAAAAAAGGCTAGTGGTAGTACAAGAAATAGTCCTGATAATCGAAGACCAAAACATAGAGGATGGCGTGTACAAGATGGTCACTTTGTTCAAAAATCAACAATTTTAGCTACGCAACGTACAACTAGGTTTCATCCAGGGCTTTATGTAAGTCTGAATATTTTTTGTAATGTTTTCCCTCCAATATAAATTATTATGAAATGGTATAAAAGTTAACTCCATCTTATTGCACAGGTTGGTATAGGTAAAAATGGTACATTGTATGCTTTGGAATCTGGAAAAGTAATGGTTACTTGTGAAAAGTTTAATCCAGATATGTCACGTAAATGGACTAAAGTAAATTATGCAGGCAGAGAAAACAGTGTTATATATAAAAAATACTTTAATGTTATCCCTGAAAAACAACATGACAGATTTGTAGTAATTGATACTGTTTAAATAAAATTTCACGACTGCATTTATATTTATCTTATAAATTAAATACACAATAGGTATACAATAGATTTAGTTTCACATACCTAAATATATTTAGATATTTTCAAACATAATATTTTCTGCCCACTGAAATGATTGATACCTTACATTTTGATCTTCAGAAAAGTAAGCATATACTTGGGTTTTTCGTACGTGACACGCAGTCCGACATTGGGCTGAAAGTTCAGTTACTGGAATTTCATCATTTTTATCTTTACATAGAACTATGAATTGAGAGTGAAACATTATAGGATCTCCTATAAGAAATATAACTAATTAAAATATTTAGTTCAATTTTCTGGTAATACTTACAAGAACTGAAAGTATGTTATACTATATATACCAGGATATACTAAAAAATCACCACCAAATTTTTCTCCATTTGTTACATAATATCCTTTCTCCCATAAATCTTTATATGTTTTATACCTAAGTTTTTGTGCACAATTGGAGGGATATTTCCATTGTACTACCTCAATATCATCTTCATTTGACCATGGGTACACTGAAAACATTTTTAGAAACCCTTTATGAAGTACAAACATTTAATAAACTACTGTATACTTCTCTTTATGTTATTTTATTGTCTTTTTTATTTACCTGTATGTGTTTGAATTAAAGCCTCACTTTCATCTAATTTTGGTAATCTGGCCATTTCTTCTTCTAATAAATCTTGCTTATTTATTTCAATATTGTCCAAAGCTTCCTGTATTTTTGGATCTAATGGCTTTTTTGCTTTCCTCTTTCTTGTATTTATCCCAAGTATTTTTCGTTTCTTTCCTTCTATAATCTTATCCATCATTCCAATTACCTATAATATTATTCATTATTTTAAATGAAGCAATAAACCTATATGGTATTTATAACTGTAATAAAATTTTTCTGGTGACCTGTTTTCTTCTTTCTTCTCTTAAGCATTTTTCTTGCTCTATATACAATGATTTTCTATATTCTTCAAAAACCTTTTTTAATGAATCCAGTGGTGGATTTTGAAAACACGTGTATTGTATAAGTCGTGCAATATTTTTTTCAAGTAAAAGTGATACTTCTTCTGGCTGTAAAAGTAATGGAAGACCTGAAAGTATTTCTTGTCTGGGCTTTTTTGGAAGACAGCCTATTAATTCACCAACTATTCGATGATCTTTTCTAAGTTTTAACCAGTCTAAAAAGTACAACAAATAAGAATTATTTATAATAATTTAAAATTATATTTACATGTGAAGTTTTTAAAATTGGTAAAATTCTTACCTTCTGCACTCCATACAAAAACATTATTTCTTGATAAAATTAAATCTAACATTTTTAAGTGATAAAATTCTTTTTGATTTTGCAGCTTTATTTCCTCATTTAATAAATAAATAAAAAATCTGATACTTTAATAACTAATGTATCTCATAGCAGCACATGGTAGTAAAAACATGTATTTTATTGTAATTTACATGTTTTACCAATATTTATTTCCAACAACCAATCAAGTTAAATTTTAAATGCTGATTTACAATTCATTTTTTTAGAAACTGTTTCTCTAATTTGCACAACAGTGTTTCCTATAAATATACTAAAGTAAATTACAGTTAAGTAAACTGTTACCAATTTGCTACCAATTTATATATTTTGCATTGCTGTACACGCGTTTGATATCAAACTTTTTGATACTAAAAATATTTTAATTCGATAGATGTCGCTATTCGTCATTTCTAAATAATTGTTTTGGGCAGAAGGGGAAGGAAGAAGATTGTCGAACATCTGTCACCAAGCGAAGACTACGTCCGCTTTAGTTCCCAAAAACCGCAATACCGTCATGGCACCCGGTTTAATAATTTTTTAAGACAAATTCAATATATTCACAACCAAAGTCGCGTAGATAGAGCGATTTTTATCTATACAAACATTTGTTCATATTTGGTGAGTGATTAAATGATACCAATTATTCTTGTTTACCAATTGAATAAAAAATAAATAAACTGAACTCGAAGGGCAAGCCCTTCCATTCAAGAATATACATTTTTATAACTAACCTTTAAATTCAAAACGTGTATCACTTTGTTCGTTTAAATTGAATTTATACGCTTCTATAACACACCTTGTATCATCATAAGACATACTTTGGTTATAACATTTGTTATGAAAGTTAATTTTCTTCATTTAAACACATTTTATAGTTTTTTATAAATTACGAAGCAATAATTAAAAATCGTATCATTATCTGGTAAATACAATTAGTTCTGTTGTAGAATTATTTTGTAAAATGTTTTAGCAGTAAATTTTTGTTAAAAAACATGCAGTGTCATCATTTTTGTTTGAATGAATTTTTCTTGTTCTTCTTCAGTCATAAGTACATTATAAGAATGCAATGGTTTATAAATTTTGTTATGTAAGATGTTTTAATATGAAAATAATATTTATTTGTTACTATAGTCTTGGAAGTATGAGTTCAGGTAGACCAATCAAGTGCGTTGTGGTAGGAGATGGAACAGTAGGAAAAACATGCATGTTAATATCATATACAACAGATAGTTTTCCAGGAGAATATGTTCCTACAGTGTAAGTATTATTGCAGTATATAAATATAAAGTTAATTAATTAATTATAACATAATATAAGTTAAAAGAACATGTCATGACTTAATTGAATGTAATTTAAAAAACACATTTGTATTTATACATATATCATTCATTTATCTCAAGAAACAATGAAATGAAATGACTCATAACAATAAAACAATATTGAATACCTTTATCATTTATAGAATCATTTTTTATATAATTTCTTAAACATAAGTTTCATCATATATATAGGTTTGATAATTATTCAGCACCTATGGTTGTGGATGGAATACCTGTTAGTCTAGGACTTTGGGATACTGCTGGACAAGAAGATTATGATAGACTTCGTCCACTTTCATATCCGCAGACTGATGTTTTTCTAATCTGCTTCTCAGTAACAAGCCCTTCATCTTTTGAAAATGTTACCAGTAAATGGTATCCAGAGATAAAACATCACTGCCCAGATGCTCCAATGATACTTGTTGGTACCAAAATAGATTTACGAGATGATCGTGAGACACTTACTGCCTTAGCAGAACAAGGCCTTAGTGCTATAAAACGTGAACAAGGACAGAAACTTGCAAATAAGGTCAGAATAATCATCAGAAGTTTACAATATAAGTCATTTTATAATTCTATTACAATAGTTTAGTAATGCTTATTTTTAATGTAATTCACAGATTCGTGCGGTAAAATATATGGAATGTTCTGCACTTACGCAACGTGGTCTGAAACAAGTTTTTGATGAAGCAGTTCGTGCTGTTTTAAGACCAGAACCCCAAAAACGTAGACAGAGAAGATGCATTATGTTATAAACACTAAATAATTGGGAACTAATCAATGTAGGTAAAACCACATATAAACTAACAGACTGAAGTTAATTTTGTCACAAGAAACAAAAAGAAAATATGAATGTTTTGGAAAAAGAAGGTAGTAGCCCATATATTTTAATGAGTTTTTCTGGCAGCTAAAATTCATTACAATTACAAACAAAATATGATTTCTAACTCATCACTATAAGCTATAAAATTAATATAAGACTAGAAATTTGAATAATACCATCTTTATACTTTTTAATCGATACTTCCGAAATTTAAAGAAACAAAATTTACTACAGATTTGCATGTGTGGTATATGTAGCATTTCTAAGATGATTTTAAATATTAATGTACTAGTCAAAAGTTGAAGTATTTAATGATATTAAAAACCTATATATTACTTTTTACTTTTATAAAATTATAATTTTCGTATGTATATTGTCATTTTTTATCATTTTCTTTTTAAATATAATATTTCAACTAATATTTAAACGAATCGAATATGTTACAATAATTAAAAATGTTGAAACTTAAAATTTTAATCATAAGAGCTGCCAGATTTTTAAATTTTTATATCTATAATAGTAAAACATTCATTTTAATATACACATATGATAGGTATTACAATCAATATACTAACAATTTTTATACAATGTAAAATAACATTATAGAATTATTTAAACATACAGTGCCATAGCAACGAAAAAAAAAATCAAATCAATAATACTAGCATTTTTTATGTCAGTTCTAGACAATATATGTATTTTATTACAGTCTCTTATCAGAGAATTAAAAAGAAAGAAAGATACAAAGGAATTGAATCTCAATGATAAATCATATTTTGTATTTACTTTACAAATTTCGATGAATGTTATAATCGTAATATTTCTTCACACGCTAACAAAGAGATACATTTTTATGCATAAAAATACTGCCAAGGAATATTCACATTTTGTGAAAACAATAGTTGTACGTGAAACATTTTATTGTCTAGAATTTGGACATTTTTTTATTACTGCATAATACAAAATGTGCTGTAATGTGTTGTGTGTATATTCATATTTATTTTATTTTGACTCTTAACTAAATAAGGATACTTTAAAAAGGATTTAATGGAAAAAAACTCTTAAGCATTTAACATCCGAAACTGTTTCTGTTGTTGTATGTGGCAGGTACAATTTTATAGATTGTTGCACTGGTGCAATCTGTACTAATGTTTAAAGGCTCTAAATTATTTTTCATAAAAACCGTGAGTGCATCGTGAAAAAAAAAGAAAGAATCAAAAAGTATATATTAAATTATATAGGAAGATTTATATTACCAGTGACAAACATATGGTGCAAAATATGCCTATATAATGAACAACATAGCACAATTTGTTTTGAAGGGTGACCATGACATTTTTAATCTTCTGTTATTATTTTTATAAAAGTAATTTACATGAATTTTCAAATTTAAAAAAACAGTTAGTAACGTACTTTAGAGGAATAAATATATTGTACAGAACAACTTTTGTTCTTATATACATCAGATTTACTTACATTTATACTTATATCTAATTTATTATTGTAACTTTGTTTTTTTAACGATATTGTAACATACTTTGTTTACATTAATCTGCATTATCGAAACGTTATTTTCATAGATATTACACGCTCTCTATAAAAGGACTCAATAAAAGAAAAAAGATAGTGTGATGATGACTAACAAATATTCCATCACTCGCGAACATGCTATTTTTTTATATTCGGAAAAAGCTTAGAATGTAGAAAGATAGGATATGCGTGCCATATGCTTTCAAATTTATAAAACGAATAATGAATACCATAATTTGTTTGTATTTGTACTCCATGTGAATCTCAAACGAATTAAAGATATATCATCATATTTAAAAAGAAAAAAAAATTCCTAGTATAAGCGAAAGTGAATTAAGAATGAGGCATATTTAATATTTACTGAGTGTATATACTGTAGCATAGTGATAATATGCACTAAATTTCAATCAAACAAAAACTGAAAAAAAAAAACGATGTCACACATTTCCTATTTTTTCGCGTATACACCAGTATGTACACGTTTATCGGAACAAGTAATTACATCATTAAAGTACAGAATGTATCATAAGACATTTGGCAGTAAATCTTTTATACTTTCTTATAATTGCATATAACTTTGAATAAGAAATTTATCTTTGGTATCCCTGCTACAGGATATTATAAAATCGCATTTTAGTTAAGAACATACAAATCATTTGTAGTTCCTGTAAAACAATACTTTCTTTGATATTTCAAAGAGCACAATTCAAGATGTTAATAATATTGTTCTAACAGCTTTAAATTTAAGGAATTTTTCATATTATGTACATAAGTACATAAATAGCACATTTATTATATAGAACGAACAAGTATCAATGATTTGTTGTGTACTAGTTGTATGGAATTTGCATTTATTGTAAGTAGTGCATTTATTTTACAATAGATATTAAAGTTTACCAAACTCAAATTAATTGAGAATGAACAAAATGGAGCACAATCTTCTACAAGATATTTAAATAGTATATAATAAGAAACCTTTTTGCAGTATTACAATGTAAATAAAACTTCTCCTTTGTTACTCTAAAAGTTACTACTGATAATTGAATTTTTTTTTTGTATATTATAATTGAAATGTTATAGACTTCTGATTTCTTTTAGCATTTGTTCATAATTTTAAGTTGAAGTAAGAAGTATATTCAGGCAGCTAATTTACAATATTCAAAAAAAATGTTCATATGTATACATGTGATATTTCTTGTAGTAAATAAGAATGAAGTTATTGAACAAATTAATAATTCAACTCTGAATTCAGTCATACTGGTAAGATGAATTACACTACTTACAACTTGTGCATTTAATGAGAAATATTTAATATTGAATTTTTTCCTTTTTTTTTTCTTTATTTTTTTTCTCCTAAGAATAAAAGCAACAGCAAAGAATGCTATAAACCAAAGTTCAATATTAATTTTAATATAATGCTAACAATTTTTATTACATATTATGGCATATAAGTATACAAAGAATGAATGTATGAAATGTAAAAATATTCTAGTCACCAAAAATCTGATTTTATTTGTATGTGAAAAGTTCTGTTGAAACTTATATTCAAATCACATTTAATCAATAAATAACTAATCAACATTATGATGAGAGGAAAACAATCAAACCAAAACAATAAAATGATGAACATGAAAGTATTAATCTAATTTAAGATATTGTCAATTTAAGTAATACGGAATAAACAGAACAAGAAGAATAAGAATACATTAGATTACAAATGTATGTACATGTTCTAAGATAAATTAATTGTCAGTAACTTATAACATTGATCTATTTTCTTAAAATTTCTGTAAAATCAATAATTTCTGATCTAATAAAATAGCACAAGGGAGCATTGTATGAATAGAAATTGTTTTACTGTTATTTCACATTTACATATAATATTGAGGAAGTTTACAACAATTATAATTTCTATTGTAAAAAGCAAAGAAATGATTTTTCTATTATTTTGAAACATAGTTTATAACGTGATACGTATAATAATTGTTGATAATTGATTTATTATTATGAATCTCTATAAATCCTCCCTTTTGCTGCAAGTATAAAATTAAATATAAAAGTAAGTCTTTAAATTAATTTTAACCATCTCATTTTTTAACGAAAAAGTTAAATTATAACTTTTATAATATTCAAGCTGTAATTACATACATACATAAATGCATGTTCTACATACCACTGGGAAGCATTTATTTTTATTCATGTGTATTTTATCAACAATTTCTTAAAATAAACTATGCAATAGAAATATTTGTATTCTTAATGGATTTAATAAAGATAAAAATTTTGTATTTTTTAATGGGTTTGATAAAAATAAAAATGTTGTAGTAATTATAATTTATGAAACATATTTTACACTTATTTTTCATTATTAACTTCTATTTTATTACTTTGAAATATTTGGCTAACATAGATTAACCTTTAGTTTTGCTATATTAAAAATGTGAGAATATAAGAAAACTTTATTAAAAGGAACAATGAATTACTAAAAAATATTAAGTGTTACTACATAGATTCACAAGTATTATGAATCAGGGCCACCTTGTTACCACATTTTGTATTGAACCTGATTTTGATTCGCGCCCGTCACTATATGTAGCACTAGTATCGGTACTAACATTAACCTTTAAAACCCACTTAGATAGTGTTAAAGATATATCACTTATAATGATGTTGAATAGGACAGTTTGTAATGTTATACAAAAAACTATATTTACAAATATAAGAACATATTGTGTACTACAAAATGCATTAAGTATTAATCATAGACAACATAATTTACATCCAAATTATTTATATTCACAACAGAGTTATAATCTTATTAAATTTACAAGATTTAAAAGCGGCAGCTCCAAGAAACTTTCAAAACATGTAAGATAATTTACTTAAAATTTAATATTTTACATAAAATAAATTTGTATGATAATATTTATGTCTATTTTATTTGAACATGTATTAGAGTGAATATGATGATGATGATGAAGATGATGAAGATGACATATCAGCAGATGTTGATGATTACTTGTATACAGATAAGACAAAAATAATTGAAACTTCAGTACCTTCCCTTAGATTAGATGCCATTGCTAAAGCAGGATTGGAAACGTCACGTTCGTACGTCAAATTATTACTTTTTTATCATATTGATTGCTGCATTACAACAAACTGAGCATTTACTGTTATTGTTTTAGAAAAATAGATCAAAAATTTTTTAAAAATAAATTACGACTTAATGGAAAGACATGTTCTACCAAGAATGTTCAGGTATAAATACTTTTACAAGGTAAGATACATATGTAATAAAAAATAGTTATTTTTTTAAATGTATAGATAAACGTTGGAGATGAAATTGATGAAATTCTACGTCGAAGTCCGGATAACCCTAAATTGTTAATAGTAAATCGTGTTGTACTAACATCGATTTCTGTAACATCAGATGCATTCAAAGTCAAATTACTTCAAAACAAGTCTTTGTTAATTGAAGAGTATGATCATCCAGTGCATAACATATAACATCTTGTAAGTAAAATATTTTGTGAATAAAATACTTGTATAGTATACGACAACTTTTATTTTAATTTAGTAATTATACCTTTTATTTTATTTCTAAAAAATTTATGAATAAGTAATAAATGATCTTGTAGCACAAAAAATTATATAATACTTAGTATTAAAAATTATTAGCAATCCATAATTTATTGGACGTTTGTATCTACTACTATACTTTGCATAATTTTTTTACACTGAAAAACGATTTCTTTTAGTTTAAAATTATTTTTCAAAATATTTGTTTAAATCAGTATTATATAAATATACTTACATAAGGAATACAGAGTATTCCATCTAAAGCCAAATCATTTAAATCTTCTTGTATTTTTGCAATATCAAAACCATCTTTACTTTTCTAGAAATGAGAATATTAAATGAATAGGTACACTACAATATAATTTTTAATGTTTAGATAAGATTAATAAAATACTTACTTCTAAAACAGTCTTTTTGTCATCATCATTTAAGAAAGGTAAAAGAACAGCTGCAAATTGGGGCTGCTGACACTGAAAACAGTATTTTATAATATCACTGAAACGCAACATATGCACAACAGGACACGAGTACAGAAGTTGTAAAATTTCGATACAATTATTGATCTGTTCAGATGTTGGATGTATATCCATTTTTCTGAAAGGTTCTAAGATTACTATTTGCCATCCTAACAGGTATCCGTTAGAATTTACAATGGTACTTATATTTCTTACTTGTAGTAAGATTTTTTTCAATTCATCAATCTGTAAGTATAGCAGATTAAATATTATTATCATGTTTATATGCTTAAAGATATAATCGACTTACCATTGATAATTTGGCTAATTGAGTCAAATTTTGATCCCATAATGAGTATTCATATATTTCAAAGTCTATACAGAGTTGTGCAATAATAACAAGTGCATGTGACGAATAATTTTGGGTTTTCCATAAAATTTCTACGAGTTCTTGCTTAGAGCACATTTCGAATTCATTTATACTGTAGCTTATCCCCAAGTGTTCTAATCGGCTTATGTACTTCAAGGATTTCATATAATTTCTGAAATAAAGTTATTAGAATACATTTTTTGGAAAATGTTCTAACAAACCAAATAAGGAAGGGTCATTTATACTGTATTAAAAATTTTAGAATACCTTATTGTTTGATAGTCACGTTTAGTTAACTCTTCTAATTTAGCAGTATCAACTATTGTCTGTAAAACATGAAGAGCTCTGTAACGTGTTTCAGGACTGTAATCTTCATTCTTACCACCAAAGCATATATTTATCAGAAAATTAGCCGGCAATTCGATGTCTCCGTATTCAAGAATATAACATGCCCTAAAATCATATTAGATACTTTTAAATACTTTATAAAATACACAAAAAAGATAAATTATCGTACCTTAACAAATTATCATCACAGTTGGAATGTGGTTCAGAATGTTGGTTCATCACAGAAAATGTATCCGTTACGCTCTGATTAAATTTCATGTATTTAACATCAGGTTGCAACCATTCTTGTAACAGCTCTATCCGTAATTTTAATACATTAATAGAAAACAACTGACTGATCTGATTAACTGCAGAATTGATATCGGGTCTATGGTCAATAACGCATCGATATCTCTGCGGTATACTTTCGTCCAAGTATAATTCATGAACTAGCTTAGTTGGATTTCCAATCAATGCCAAATAATTCTTTTTCCCTAAGCCATGAGTGTGTAAAATATGTTCCGATGTAAAGTGCAAATATTTGAATTTTATTTTCTAAAATATTCATATTTGAAAGTTATGCGCTTATGTTATAAACAAATAAATAAAATCAAATAATCAAAGATACCTCAAACATCCCCTCCTCAAAAGTTGCAGACTTTTGAATTGATAATTGAGCATATTTGTAGCATTCACTAACGGCTGCTACTTGATCAGCACCTGGTAAAAATTATTTAATTATTTAGTTATATGATAAAATATTTCTTTCACGAGTAATAATACAAAAAATACCTGGTGGCGTATGATTCACAACATAATATAATGCTACCGTGCCATAATATGATGTATCTGAGCCATTCATGCATTCTATACATTTTTTTATGTCACTTAACAAACTGCTGTTTTTTGGATAAAGATTCCAGTTATCTATTTCGCGTTTATTTCCCCAAGCACGTATTACTTCGCCCTTAATGGCTAACGTACATATAATGTGAGATTGTAATTTAAGAATAGGGGCAATGTCTAACCATTTTTTGTAAGTTTTCAGATTTAATTCCGGGGCTAAAAATAATTTGGTTCTTGAAATTCATTAGATATATGATAAAGAATGATAGATCATTCTTAACACAAAAATTATACTTATAAGTTTCCATAATTCAACTTTGGGTAAAAATGGCAATCTCCATTTCGCTATAGGCGGTAAGGATGTGTAGCCTGGATTAAGATGCATCCATTCGTCACTTTCTATTTGTGTAGGTTGACTAAAAAAATAGTGTTAATGAGAACAAAACATTAATTTAATACAGGTTTATACTTACCCTGTACGAGTATAATTTTGTAGGAAAAAGATATAATTTCTATGTTCGATACTTTTGTCTTTTATAAGATCCATAAGAATTATAAATATTTCATAATAATAAAAATTAATCTGAAATGATAGGTACAATGTTTGAAAATATTGTATCTATAATACTAATGGAATCTATGTTTGTACTAACTTGTGAAAAAATAGCTTTAACACAATTCTTTAAAGCAACTTTATCTTGAATATTAGCAGAAATGATGTTACATTTCTTCCTTAATTCGTTTACTTCATCTTCATTAATATTTAATTCTAAAAGTATAATTATAAATGAATATCGAAAACAATTCAATTACGTTAGTAATTTAATATTTCTATCAACCTTTTACCTTTCTTTCCATTCGAATTATTTATAATTAATTTCGGGTTCCATGTTTTTATTGCTGTTTGTAGATAAAGCAATAAACAATCTTGAGTATCGAATCCAAAATCAGTACAGAAATGTTGCAGTAGAAAGATGATATCATCATAATTACAACCCATGATACGTTGTAATATTTCCCTTTTGGTGGTAGCATCGCTTGTTAAAATCTCTGCAAATACAGAAATATATATTTTAGATATTTAATATGGCAAAACGCTTACTTAAGTATTAAAATGATTTGGACCTTTATATGAGATTGAATACTTTGATAATTTTTGTGCCCAACAATGCATCATTTTATTAGTTTTAAATAGCTCTACAGAAGTTCCATTTTTCGTTAAACGAAAATATTCATATCCAAGCATTGATATTCTTAAATGCTGAGTACAATCTGGTTGAAATCTACAATAATGCATTTTCAATAGTCATACTATTTTCAATTTATACAAATAAAATTACTTACGATTTATAAGTGACAGAGATCCATTTACATGCTTCTGATTCAGACAGCATAAACAAACAAGACAGTCCCAAATGAAGATCAAAAGACCGTGTACTTATTACTTTTTTTAACAATATTATTAAAAGATGAAAGTAGACTAATGTAATTTCTGATAGCAAAATAGAATTTATGTTTGGTGTAATACAAAAATTGAGATACAAAGTCTTTATAACTTGCAGCAAGCAGTAATCGTTATGTTCTACTTTCAATTTCTTTATGTTATCAAGTAATTCCTCCAATGGATCTTCAGTGTACTTATACTTTACATCTTTTAATTTAGCCATATAAAATTTTTGTATGAAAATTATATTTCTAAATAGAGGCAACAAAAATTCATCTGAAGTAACAGCTAAATCTTTGTATATTGTGTACAATTTCCAGTTGGATTTTGATATTTTATTTTGCTTCATTTCCACTGAGTTAGAATTGTATACGAAATTTTTAGTGGAACACTGTTGATACAAACTTATCCAGTTATATAGGAATAACATGGATTGTAAGTCGTCTAAAACATTTTTTTCAAATAATTAACAAATAATGAACACTGAACGTGGATAATGTTCGTATGCATACCATCTGAGCAAACACATAATCCAGAAGAACTTAAATTTCTAATTGCAATTGTAGTTTCTACATCAAGTTTAGCATGTTGTAGCATTATTAAACAAATCTCATATATGTATTGACATTCATCTGGCATTAAATAAAATGATTCTTTTTCGCATCTAAATTAAAATAAATATTAAATATTCAAAAATTAATATTGTACAATTAAATATCCATTTACCTGAAAAAATATTTAAATAAGTCTACACTTTTCGTCCATTTTAATAATAAATATATGGCATTAATCTTTTGTAATTTCAGTAATTTTGCAACTTTAATAACGTTTTTACATATAAGTACATCATTACTCTTGTTCGTATCAGCTGAAACATTTTTACAATTAATTGAAGATGTAAGTAAGTTACTGTTAAGTGTACAACATAGTAAAAAAGAATTATTTTATACCTTCACACAGCTGTTCAATATATTTCTGTAATATTTCTGTCTTATCAGTTTGATACTCATGATATGTAACATTAATTTGAAATTCTTTTTTTAAATAATACATTGATCTTATTTCATCTATATCATCTATAACGTGATTACGGTAATATGAGTGTGTTTTATATTTTTTTGAGAGTTTTTCTAATTGTAATTTTACCCAACCCAACATCTCAATATAATATGTAAGAGAGTCAGGTATGATCTAAAAAATAAATGCAAATTTATTGGTGCATATACTATCACACCTATAATGCTTTAAAAAATTAAAATGTTTTTATTACTTTTAGTGCAAAACTAGATATCACATGATTAACAATCTGTATATAACAATAAAACAGAACATCTGTTTCTAGAGAATTAAATACTTCCATTACTTTTGTGAAATTCCTGCAAAGTAATGTTTACCATTAAATAATTGTAAACAATTTATGTTTATTTAGATTATCTTACCCTCTAGATAAATAATAATTTATACACAATGAAAATGCTTTTTTTCTCAATAATGGATCATTTTTTGTTATACACTGAATATGTGAAATCATTTCATCATGATTTCCTTTTATTATACGGTGTATTAATTTCTGTAAATAAAATAGTAAATATACTAATAAATATAAATGTTGATAAAATACATAGTAAAATATACTCACATCATTTATACCAATGCGTTCGTATCCGTACTTTTTCAATGTAAGTTTTATTGGAACATAATTGCATTCTGTTCTAATTTGAGATGCTAAAGCATGATCAAATGTACTGCTTGATTCTGCTAAATTCATAATAGTTTCTGACCATGGAACAGAAGCTTTTTTTAAAACTTCCAATGTCTGTTGTAGTTTGGTCTAAATAAATCTGAAGTTTATTTAATATCCTTAAATTTAGTATATAATATCTCATACATTTTTGCATTTATACCTCTAGATTTTGAATGAGATCAATGATAAGGATAATTTTTTTCCCCCATAAAGATTCTTCACCAGACCAATATCCTTTGGAATTCCTCATGGTCTTCTGCAATTAAGATTATTTATAATCATTATCATATATTTAAAAACTTGTTTTGTTAAATAATCATACCTGTATATATGAAGAAAAAACATCATCATTTTGCAATGAGTTGTTTAACATGTATTGTTTTAAAAATGTATTTACAAATTCTGGAATAATATCTATGTGTATTTTATCCAATAACATGTAACACACTTCCATGGGCTCTCTGTTATAGTAGTTAAGAGGTACTATTAATCTGCAAATTGAATGATGCATATAACTTTAGCACAGCTACTTTTTTCATTTATCCAACAAGATAGAAAATTGTTACCTATAATTAGTTTTTAGATTGTTAATGTCAGACATAGCTTGTATCAGAAGCATAAGCTGTTTCAAATTAGGATCATTACTTAGATACTCTTGCTGAGAGTATAAAGACTGATGACTTTCTTCAAATTTCAGTAACTTTATAAATCTTTTTGCAAAATCAAATCCAATTTGAGGCCATTCAGAGTAATGAGTTTTTTCAAACGATTTAACTTTTTTACATCCCCAACAAACAATATTACACATTGCACTGGGAATAAAGGACAATAAAGTGGGTATAAAATGTGATAGCCATGGCCAAAGAACAGATGGAGATGTATTCTCTGGGATAATTGTAAATATATCTTTCACAGTTTCTGTAGATACATATTTTATCATATCTGGAAGATGTCTAGTCCAAATCAAAGTGGCTACTTCCATCTCTCCCTATGTATGAAAAATGTTTAATAGTTTAATGATAAATTGATCACTATTATATTCACATTAATTGTATCATGATTTACCAAGCTTATGTAAGTTTTGTATTGTTCTAGAAAATTTGCCTGTTGAAATCTCATCCATTCTTTCATAGTATCATCATTATAATATTGAGAATCATTTTGATGCCTTAAAATCATATGAAAAGTTTCTAATTTATGTAACATGTTATTAACCAGGTAAAGAAGATTTAAATGTTCATTGCTCTTCATTTTCTACAATCAACAGAACTGTTTGTAATAAGAATCCAAAAATGGAATATGAACATGGTCATTTGGAAATTACTCACTGTGGTACTTTTTAATACTCTTGAACGTGCATATGTGTGAATTTTTCTCATTTGCTTATAATCAGGTATAAGTGCTTTACTGCAACACTGTATTATGTATTGTACATTTTCTATTTTATCAAATATACTAAGAAGTATTTCCACTTGTACAGGATCATAGTCTCTTTTTGCCCAAGGACCTAGTTGTGATAAAAGCAATGCTGCTTTTTTACAATAAATAGGTTCTGTAGATAAATTAAATTTTTGTGCAAAAATTTCAGCTGCATCAAATTGTTCCTTTCTTATTAAGCGTTGTAACTGACATTCAGGAGTACTTTCAGACACAGATTTTATTCTAACTGTATCAATATATTTAGTATTATATTTTAAATCATTAACTCCTTCTAAGTACAAAATTACTTCATCACAAGGATTCATAATTTGAACAAGATATGTTGTGATGGGTACAGTTATTTGAAATTTTTCCTCAAATTCTAAGTAAAAAAGTACAATTAAATAATAACTGAATGTATCAAAGGAATAAAAAATAAATATACTTCATACCTGGAAATGAATAAACATGTAAAGTATGCATAATGCAATTATCACTAGATGCTGCTAACACAAGAATTTGGTATAAACAGTTATCACTGTTTTCAATTATTTCAAAATCTAATACAGGTGTAGTACGTACATTTATACCAAGTAAAGTGTGAGGACACACCATTTTTAGTGTGTAATCTTTACATAAACATAACATAGCCCTAATAACATATCATTAATATCTTAATTTAATATATCAACTACAAACAGAACACTGCTTAAAATTATATACATACTTACATATAGTTTCTGAAAAATTTTACTTTAATATAATTGCAATTTAATGATTTAAAATTAGTATATTGTTTACTAGGCCACATAAATAACTTATCTGAACATAACATAGCTATTGATACAGCTTTATTTATTGTACCTACAGCAGCATATATTACCTGTAAAGGTAATATATAAATATGTTAAGATACATTTTTACTGATACATTTTTAAATATAAATTTTAAAATAAAATACCTCCTTATTGAAAAATCCTTCAAATAATTGAACACATTCAATTTCTTTAGTAAGATTTTCCATATTTACATTTGGAATGGGTTCATTTGTTACAAAAGATTGAATACATTTATCATTTAATTGTGGTATTCTGAAATATAAATATTAATTTTCATTTACAAATCATGATCACCTTTCAAGGTATTGCAGTATTATTATAATTACCTATATATAGCTCCTCTATTTGTGACAAAATATACATTGATACATTTATCATTTTCATTTTGTAAAAATATTGTTATTACTTTATCCCCACCTTTGGTGATATCTCTACATGAAATAATAAATATAATTTCATAACTATAATTTTATTCTTGCAATATTGTAATGTAAGACTTTATGACTTACTTTGTGAAAATAACTTGTCCTTCATTTAATAAATCAAGGCAATATACAATTCCATTTGATAACACAGTAAACAAAAATGAACCATTGTCAGAGATACAATGACAAGTAATCATTGACTCAAAATTAACATTTAATAATATCTCTTTG
The DNA here is from genome assembly GCA_022405125.1 of Anthidium xuezhongi. Taxonomy (NCBI): domain Eukaryota; kingdom Metazoa; phylum Arthropoda; class Insecta; order Hymenoptera; family Megachilidae; genus Anthidium; species Anthidium xuezhongi. The sequence continues at coordinate 6,083,415 of CM039639.1, forward strand.
CATGTTTCATTTTTAAATATGGTAATTGATTTATCAATTACCACACAAATTCTTGAACAATGCACAGATGCCAAAACATTTGGTTCTTTTGCAACCTTATGAAAACATACAATATTTTTCATATACAGATTATATAAAAGAATAACTTGAAAATTGAATTATAAAATAAACTGTTGTCACATTCAAAACATTTCGATAATACGAGGCGAACGTTAAAACTTTCAACATGTAAAGGCTGAATGAAGGTAACATTTATATTACCTCCTCATTAGACTGTATTGTAGCAATTGTAGAAGTTTCATACAAAGAGCCATTATTTTCTGTTATTGTTCTCCTTCCAAAATTGACAGTTTCTTCTTCGTAATCAAATCCTGAAGATACCTTGTTCCACAACGCCATTTTACCCGCGAAACATTTATAAAACCATACCGGTATTTGCGCACAAAGCGATTCAAAATTGATGCATGAATATAATGATATATAGACAGACTTCAAAGTTGTATATTTCTAAGTTGTTAAGGAACCTGATTATGATCATGGATCATTATTATTATTTTGGTTTTTATCAGAATAAATAACAAAGATGAAGAAGAAAAAATGATTACATTGAGCGCTTATTTCATGATGGTCAAGAAAATTTTCAAATTTTGAAAGACACCTTAAGATTCCAACTCACAGCAGTGATTCATGTATGCTTATAGTTATGGCAGAATTCCTATGTGATTATATTGACATAAATATAACCTTAGTAAATTCTGTTAAAAGAAATTATTCAATAAATAGTTAAACTGGTATCATATTAACATATTTTGTTTAGATACATTGTTGTATTGGTATTAGAATGTGTAAGAGTGTTGAACCTACTATGAATTTCGATTTTGAAATTTCTTTTTTTAAATAAAATATTGAAAAAGTACACAGTATAAAAGCAATTTCTTTTTAATTAAATCATTGTTCAGTGTTTTGCAATGGATGTTTTAAAAGCAGAGATATTGAAAAAGCGGAAGCAGTTAGAAGAAAGCAATGTCTTGGTAATTTATAGAATGAAGTTACATTTTTTTTATAAATTAATACTGTTGTGATTTATCAAATTGTATGAATATTACAGAAGAACAACAAGAAATATTTTAGAAGAGGTGAACTTATATCAAAGGATCAAGAAGTGAAAGAAGTACAAAATAATAATGATGAAGATGATAAAATTAACATTAAGCAACACCAGGAAGATTCTGTAGCAAATGATAGTTCTGAACATTTAACGTTACCTAGGCATGAAGTGATAAAAAGATTACGTGAAAGGAATGAACCTATATTATTGTTTGGAGAATCAGAAATAGAAGCATTTAAAAGATTAAGAAAATGTGAAATTCTTGAACCTGAAGTGAATAAGGTATTTATTTGCATATAAAATATTTGTTAATTAGTTAATTGTTCTTATTAGGAGATAATTGTAATTAATTAAAAAGAATTTATAGTAATATTAATGTCTATTGTGTTATATCAAAGGGTTTTAGAAATGATTTTCAAGAAGCTATGGAACAAGTGGACCAAGCATATTTAAATGAAATATTAGCTTCATCAAAACCTCAAGATCGCGATGGAAAAGGAGATGTACATGTACCAGATGAAGGAGTCACTTATGAAGATTTACAAAAGATGTCTATGAAATTAAACAAGGGTGACAGGGATTTTGATTTGCATGTTATTACACAATTTATACAATTCTTGGTGCAAATGTGGGGCATTCAATTAAACAGTAGAAGTGCTGCTGAAAAAATGAGTACCAGAGGAAAAATGGCTAGTGCCACTTATGCTCAAACAAGAGAATACTTAAAACCTCTTCTTAGAAAATTAAAAAATAAATCATTGCCTGAAGATATCACTGATAGTTTAACTGATATTGTAAAACATTTGCTTGAACGTAACTATATATTGGTAAGTAGCAGTAAATTACATAATTTGGATGCAATGTATTTGAGATATCAATTTTAGTACAATACACAAATTTTATTGCAGGCAAGTGATGCATACTTGCAAATGGCCATAGGAAATTCTCCATGGCCTATTGGTGTTACTATGGTTGGTATCCACGCACGTACTGGACGAGAAAAGATCTTTTCTAAAAATGTGGCACATGTGATGAATGATGAAACTCAAAGGAAGTACATTCAAGCTTTAAAAAGGTTGATGACTAAATGTCAAGAATATTATCCTACAGATCCTTCTCGATGTGTAGAATATTCAAAAACATGATATTGTAAATAAAATAAATAAATTATGCCTTATACAACATAAAATTCCGAAAATGTTTAAGATATAGACATGTAATATTTATTTTCTTCTGCTACTAGTGTAGTTGTATTACATAAAATGCATGAAGGAACTTAATATTTTTGGTTCAAATATCAACCTATCAATCCCTTAAGCTTTAGAATTTTGTAGAATTTAATAAAAAATACATATATTTTTTAATATTCATCTTTATTTCTTTATGTAGTTTTAGTAATAATAAAAAAAAACAATTAAGTCTTGATATTTGTAAATAAACGGTAAGCAATTAAAAAGCAAGACAGTGTCGTTAATATACGAAGTGGAATGGTGCACTGCACACGAGACTGTCTCGTTCGTAAAACTTAAATGAAATGAATTTAAATGTGTTTCTTACTTAAATGCTTTATAACTATTTTTTTTGTACTATTTGTGTCTTCAAATATTAGCCATTTTTTAAAATAAACATATATTAAAATATTTAATTATTCAAAAATATATATTATATTTTATAAAAATAAACTGAACTGTTGTGAAGTTTCTTGTTCTTTACATATTTTTTTTTTCTTTTTTATTAAACTACTTTATCTTTGAAGCCAGTTCATTGGATTTTTTTACTGCAGCTTCAACTGCATTCATCATAGACGCCCTACAAATATAATTAGTAATATTATTTAATGTATTAACACATATAATATTTGTAAGTCTTACCTGACTTGTCCACATTCCATAGCATGAATACCTGTAATAGTTGTACCCCCTGGAGAACATACTTCATCCTTTAATTGACCAGGATGTCTACCTGTTTCTAAAACCATTTTACCAGCTCCTACTAATACTTGAGCTGCAAATTTTGTTGCCATGGGTCTTGGAACACCCATTTTTACAGCACCATCTGCCAATGCTTCTATAACAAGATATGCCTAAAAATTTTATTCAGTGTTGTACATCTGTTCAAACCATTTTAAAAATATGAAAAATAATTAAATATATGATAAAAGTTGAAATATTTTCCTTACATAAGCAGGACCTGATCCAGAAAGTCCACCTATAGCATTCATAAGGGATTCAGGAACACTTTCAGCTACACCAATATATGAAAACAATGTTTCTACCATATTTTCATCTTGGTCTGTTGTATTCATAGAACAATATACTGGAAATTGTAAAAACAAATATTGTACAAACATTAGTAGTATTATTTATATAAACAAAATATATTTCACCTGTTATTCCTTCTGCAACCATCATTGGTGTATTAGGCATACATCTAATTATCCTAGGATATGTTACAATTGGTTTTAGTTTCTGAAAATATCCCAATCATTTCACTAATTTCTTTGTGTTTATATGATAAGTATATCTATCTTTTAACCATTCACAATAATGATTCTTACAGTGGCCAATGTATCTAATGTAACTCCTACAAGTACTGAAATAAAAAGCTTGTCTGAAATTTTGGTTTTTGTTGTTGCTTGCATGCCCTTCAGGGCATCATCGAGCATATGTGGTTTCATAGCTAAAAATATGATATCACAGTTCTCTGTTACTTCTCCATTTTTTAATGTAGCATGAGCACCTAAATCATTCCAAAAGCCTAAAGTTCTATCTGTACGAGCAGAAACCCATACATTGTCTGGATCCAAAATACCTATAATGGAAAGTTTTTTGTACTCAAATTAATTCTATTTAATTGTTAGTTTTATCATTGATATACATATACTACCTTTACGAATTAAACCAGCACCAATGGCACTTGCCATATTTCCACCTCCAATGAAACCAACTTTAGTTGTAATTAATTCGTTTTTCCTCATGTTTCTTGAATATATGATTAACAACAAATAAATATATAATATCTATACAGACAGATAAATATATGTATATATTATTGACAGGTAGATACAAGATTTGTATGTTTCCTATATAAGTTGTATATGATTTGTTATATATTTTTACGTATTTTTTAATAATATCTTCGTATTATAATTGATATTTTTATATTTTTGTATTATAATTGATAATTAAATTGCACATTACTTTAATGTTGTTAATTAGTAAAACCAACTTTAGTTTATACAATATTTCTTCTTTTATTTTGTAATTAATTAGTGAATTTCGACTTTTCGTTCACTTTTAAACATATTTTTACAATACTTTCAAGTACACGATCGGAAAGTTACAGTGTATAAAGTCATTAAGTATAAAGGAAACACAGAAAGTGACGTAAAAAAATTGATAGATTTGGTCAAACAAATCTTATATCAACAAATTACTGGTTATATAATTACGACCAAATACTGAGTAAATCGTCTGATTGTTACTAAAAATATTTATGATTTTAATACATTTGTAATAAACTGAATGTTTAATTTTATGTAATGTAATTTATATTATTTCTTAGATAGTATTTTTAACGAATAATTAAGATATCTATATTAACAAACATTAATAGATAAATATGATTTACAATATTCTTTATTTCATCTGTCATGAAACTTTATGAAGTTACATTCATAATATATATTGATTCAACTATACAGTCAACATATTTGACGTATAGCTATTAATGACAATTAATTGATTCTTATTATTGTATTTATTTTTAAATACAAAAATGTACAATGTAATACGATGTTAGTAAACAATAACCTTAATTTAATACACTTAGAAACAACATAAAATAATAATGGGTAATTGTATACGAAGTATACTGAAAAGGTTACAAAGGAAAAGATGTACTGAAAAGTAATGTATTAATTTATTATAAAAGTATGTATATAAATAAAATATTAACAAATTATATATCTTATAGGACTATTATTTTACTGATTGTGGGTCTTGATAATGCAGGAAAAACTTCTGTTTTGAATTGCATTAGTGGTGGTATGTATTGTATTACATTTTTTTATTTTAATTCAAAATTACACTTACTACATGGAATACATTGTAAAATAAAAGTTGAATGGTGTACCATTTACATATTTTTCAGATTCAGACAAATCTGTATTACCTACAATGGGTTTTCGTACCGTGTCTTTAAAATATAAATCATATGTAGTAAAAATTTATGATATTGGAGGTAGTTCCCAAATTAGATCTTTATGGCCAAAATATTACAATAGTGTAAGTATTTAATGAAAGTATCATGAACATTATAGTTATATTTTGTAGAAATTGAGTACAACCTTTTTCACCGTTATCCTTAGCAATATAACATTTGTTTGAAATATCCTTCTTTCTTCATTTTACATCTTTTAGATACATGGTCTTATATATGTGGTGGATGCTAGTGATATTTCTCGTCTTACAGAAAATAAAGTTGTGTTTGGTGAATTAATTTCACATGAGTATATTTCAGGAAAACCATTATTATTGTAAGATAATTGAATGTATTTATGCTTGTGTATTTTTGTTTATACACAAAACACTGTTTACAGTATGCACAGTATGCACCATTTGAATTTTCATAAAAAATATTTCTACCTGTATATAGTGTGCATTTACATTGTTAACCGTGTTGTGCTGTTTACATTATTAATTATTTAGGTATTATTATGTATTTAATTCTAATGCATTTCATAATAGGCTTGCAAACAAACAAGATGTAAATGGGGCTATAGATGAGTTAGATCTTGTTGAAAATTTGGATGTTGAATGTGCTGTTAATACTATGAAATGTCCCACAAGGGTGGAAATATGTTCATGCATTGGGAAAGGAGAACAATTAAAAGATAGTAGTATAGGTATTAAGAATGGATATAAGTATGTAATACATTTTTTATGGATCTTTAAGGATTCTTAACTTTGTATTAAACAGAAATAATTTGTATAGATGGTTACTGGATATAATAGTAAAAAATTACACTGTTCTAAATAACAAACTAAAAAGTCAAAATGCTCAAATTGAAAGAAACGTAGAAGTACGAACTACAACATTAGATACACCATCAAAATTATCAATTCATTCAAATCCATTTAAACCAATCAGAGAATTAATTTCAAAAAAGGTAAAACTTTTTACAAATCTTTCATGTACTAGAAAAACTATCTTAATTTACTTATTACAATTTTAGGAAGAAGTTCAAACAAAGAATATTTCGGAAAATGGTACGTAATAATTACATAAAGGGTAATAAATAATTTATTCAAAATATGTAAAATGTGTTTGTAGGTGTTTTAACAAATGGAAAAAAATTGAAGAACATGCTTATGCATAAAAATAAGACTGCACCGCTTACCGTTGAAGAATCTGTTATTGAAACGAAAGATGCATCAGAAGGTACTAATCCCTCTACTAGAACTTTAGGAACTCAAAGAAGTTTTCAAATACTACCTTCGACGTTAAATTCCACATCGCGAAATTCAGATTCAAATTTAATTAAATCAAAACTCACCCGTCCGTACACAGCTCCGGGATGTTCACATTTTATAAATCAAATCACACTTGTTAACATACCTGGTCAAGTGATGCAAGGATGATACTTTCAATTTCGTGTTTAAGTAATATTTAGGGACCATTGTAAAAATAATTAAATCGTATAAAAATATGATAATAATAATTTTATGTCACACTACATTAAAAATGTTTTTATATCTGTTAAATTTACTCTAACAATAAAATGTAAAAGAAATCACATAAACGTTTTTTATTATGTAATAAATTATTTCTGTAAATACATAAAAGATGGATATTTCTTATGCTCTTATATTAACTTTATTATATTCCATAAATTTGTATACAAATTCATGTATACAAAAGTTTGGCAACTACATGAACTAGTGAATACATATTAAAGGCTTATAAAATTTATAATATAAAGGTATTACAAAACTTCCGATTATATAATAGCATATAAAACTGCATAAAAAACACTGTATCACGTAAAGCATCAGCACATATTTATCACAATTTACAATACCATCAATATTGTAAAGATTTTTATAACACACTTTGTTGAGCAACTACTTTATCAAATATGATGTAGTAATGTACTGAAAGATTGTTACGAAGATCGTTACTGTAAGGAACAATATATATTCTATTTAATGTAAAGATGATTCAATTTTCTAAAGAAGATACTTCACACAAATTATATTTAGACATATATATATGTATAAATCGAATACTGAAAGTGTAGTGGCCAAACTATTAAAAATGATATTAGACACTATAAATTACATTAATTGAAATTTAAAAGCTACGTATTCATATTATGAAAGACTGTTGTATCACCATTTTTAGAAGTTTTCATAGATCATAATAATGCCATTTCAATTACAAATATAATAATTTTTATAATATTAATAGTCAATTTTATTAAATTCTTATCTAATTCAGCAATGCCATTTCACAAACTATGAAGCAACATAACACTTTATGTATCAGCAATTCCAAAAATTGTATTCCAAATCGCGTTTCTTATATTTATTCTTTTAACGATAGGTAAAACTTGAATATTCGTTGTAATTGCACCTTATATAATCACAACTACTTTGATCAGGCATGTTTATATTTTTATCTATTACTAAGTTGAAAATATTTCATTTTTCTATATAAGACGACTATTGCTTGTTGCAAAAAGACACAAGTTTTGTCCTTCTGACTTTGTACAATGTAGTAGTCATTTTAAATATATAATTTTTTTCAAGTTGCTTGCGTTACAATAATTAGAAAATACCTTTTTTTTTTAAATATGACGTTGAAATTGTATAGTTAATATATAAATTACTTATAAAATTTTGTTCATAAAGCAGCAATCGCAAAGGCAATTTTACTATATTATTTTATAACGGTTTTGTCTTAAATTTTACTTTCCATTTGTACTTACTTTGTATCTTATTTGTAATATGCTGAATATTATTTTACTATATTGTTGTATGACCACTATTACACTCATTCTATGCAGCATTCTAATCATTTCAAAGTAACTAAAAATTACATTTCAAAATGTTATCATTATAAATTTCTAATATAAGTATAAACCTTACAAAACGTACAAGATTTGTAAGACTTTTTAGTTTAATATAAAAGTTGTATGTAGCATAGAATCTAATTATGTAGTATTGCTATAATAGTTTATCTTATGGTGCAAATGTTGTATAATATAATGGCAGTTTGTGTAAAATAAATGCTATCATTTAAATACAATACATTTCAGTCACACTCTATAGGAATTGTAGAGGTAAAATCGTTACCACCTAACTTCCAACAGCAGTGTGATTTATGCAATAGAGATACTGCATAATCCGTATCATATTTTATAATCTCTTCCGTATATAAAATAGCTATACAATACCATTTTTCGGAGGTGTAAATTTTACTAAACGAGTCAACATTGAGGTAATGCATGGAATTTGTTTTTGCTGATGCATAGTAATATTATCCGGAGTGTTTGACTCAAAATCAAGAGCAACTCTTTGAGAAACAAAAGTGAGTAAAGTTAATATATCATAGCGAGTACCGTTTTCGCGTAATTCCATGCATAGTGCTTGCATAAACCATGAACCACGTGTGGTATTTCTCCAAGAATAGTAACCTATATTATCAAAACAAATTTTTTGGAATTACATGTGATTCACCTATTTAAACATTTTTTGCAATGTTTATAATAACAATAAAATACAATATAGCTTAATAATAAAAGCTGCATGCGCTACAAAGTGAAATATAGGGTATTTAAGATAAATGTTAGTTCTCAATATTTACCAGGTATTGTTGAATAAGCAATTAAAAAGTCTGCTTGACTTGGTATACGGAAAGTTGAAGCTGGCTGACCATCAGTTTCTGTACGTTCTTTCAATGTTATACCAGCATCTAATTTATCTCCCTGACAAGCTTGTATAAAAAATAATTTTGGTTTTCCAGCAAGTGTAGGGCACTTTTCAGCTGTAAAATGGGACCAAATGGATTCAGGCTTGTATGAAGTATCATGAGCATAAAGTAAGCCTAATTCTCCATGGCTCAAAACAGCTATAATCAGGCAGTCATGTTGAGAGTGATCCATGCCAGCAACTGTAAAAAGAAGTATAATGCCAGAGTATGTTTAACACCTTTTAAACTATACATTAAAATATGAAATACAAAGAAGCATGCATTTATTAAGTACCTCTTTCTAAATTTTTCACTATATCTCTATGTGTTGAATTATGATAATCATTTACATCAAAACCAAGACTTCTTAATGTATTAACAAGATTTTCACAATCCACATTTGTTCCACATCTTGGTTTAAGGTGTGTAATAGTGAAAAATTCATGATTAAAAATAATAGCTAATCCACGTTTTGCATGATTCATGTTGTAATGTGTAGCATAACGTTCTGTGGGTGCTGTTTGTAAAGGACCCACGAGAGGGCTGACACTGTTTCTGAAAAATGAATAAAAAAGGGCATGCATGATATCTGAATCCATTTAACCAATTAATAACTCATTATAATCAAAAACAGTTTGCAAATAGTATAACTTTAAACTTATGTGTGTCGTTATAGTATTTTAATGTGTATTATTAAATTACATTGTAATAACAATAGATTTATAACAAACGGAAGTTATTAACAATTAGTTATAACAGTAAATACAACTTCACTGAATTAAAAAGTAATAGAATATAGAGGAATAATATGTATCAATATGGAAAATAATGAAAATGTATGTAACATAATGCAATCATTTGAAAACATTCTATGAAGAAGTAAAGGTACTTTTATGAGATATACAGTACCTGGAACATCCAAACGCGTCCCCAACATCGTTGCTATATTTAATGCTATCATTTACAATATCACTCTCCATGGTACACATGATTCAGCTTTGAAAATGATCTTCACAGAGAATAGTTTCGTTGTAAAAATAGTAATCACAGTTTATTGGTGCAGTGAAACGTAAATATGACGCACATTACAAGCGCGCGTCGTGACGCATGTCCCTTTGGTTACTTATTGTTACTATGGGTTGAAACTAACAACAAAAATTTTGTATAAGCATAGATGAAATACAGAATAGTCTGATCACCCCATTCGTACTTACAGAGTGTCCCAGAAGCAGTGTTAGACCTGGTCCTACTTCTAAGAATTCAATCGATCTCAGTCGATAAAGTAGAAGGATCCAAAGGAGTGACAAACTTTTCATCTTTTATTTTAATGATATGTAAATTTCTTGATATAATAAAGTTATAAGGACATTTATAAGAACAAAATATTTTATGTAGTGTTGTTAAAAGGCAGATTTTGAATAAAATAATTTTTACCGACTTTCATTTTATACCCCTATCGCCATCTGCGAACAAAGTGCTGAAACTGATCAACAATTATCGACTGAGAAATCCGATACATCGTTAGAAATGGCGGGATTTTTAAAACGAGTAATGTACCATTTCGGTATTTTCTTAATTAAATTCCTTATAAAGGTTTGTTAATTAAACTTCTGGCTTAATTATGAAACTACAAGAACTTGTATATAATGTTTGATTGTTTTTTTTCATTAATATAACTTTTAAAGTTGTATAATAAACGTTTTAAAGTCAATAACATGGATGTCGTTTCAATTTTATCATTTTCAATGCTTTCAGGACGATTATTTAAAGCGGTTTTGTGATTTAAAATGTTTTTTAAGCTGTAAATATTAAAACAGGGCCCCCAAGCTCACCTCTTGATAATTATTGATAAATTATTGATACTTAAAGTCAAGTGGCATATTTGAAAACTTCCTCTGTGCAAAGAATTTTTTTATTCCGTTAGTTCCACTGTTCTTTCCGAGATGGCGCCACTTGTACCGTTTTTGGTGGAGCTGGGTTAAGAATGCAAAAATAATTAAAAATGAAGCTTCCACAGCGTTGAATTTATTATTTTATAATAGTATATTGTTTTCTCTCTCTACTGTAAAAATTTAGTGCCCATAGAACTATATATAAATATATAAACCGGCATTATTGTACATCCAGTGATTTGACTTTAACTTTCTAAGTAAATTTCAGCACCATTTATGAATTTATAATTTTATACGTTACTAAACAGACTGGAACGTTTTTATTATTACCTTAAATAATTAAAATAAGCTAAAGCCTTCGGGAAAATGAATGGTATATACATGTTTTTGATTTCAGTAACTGGTTACATTGTGAAAAGTTAAGTTAAATAAAACTGCAATGCTTCTTCCATTAAATATCGTTTTGTTAGGTATTTTATAAACATTTTACTACTGTTTTATGAAAATTAAAGTGTTCTGTATAAAAGCTTTTACCGTGATTGGTGAGTACTCCAGCGCAATGGTCTGATATAACTATATCTAGGTATTTTGACCTGAGCGAATAAAAAAAAAACGAAGACCCTTTGTGTGATTATTTTTCTGTGCCGCCCAGACTTTTGAAAAATCGGCTCCAAACGTTTTATTAACTTCACAGTTCAAAAATTTCAAAGAAAAATAAAGAACACAGTATTTAAAGTACAATTCAATTTATTACAAATAAAAAATAAACATTCAAAATGAAATAATTACAGTAAAGCTTCAAATTTAACATTGTTAAGTCCTGTTGGGCCAAAGCAAATTTTACAATCAAATTTATACACTTTATATTAATAAAAAATGAAAGCAATTAATTTTTAATTTATTATAAATACTGTAATAGTTTATAAAATCATAAATTTGCGTTCGTTTGAAGAATGAGACCAGGGGCTACAGTCTGACCAAGCTCCTCTCAATCCTTTAATTTCGTCCTGGTTACAATTTATACAAATAATTTCTCTCTAATTTAACTCGTTACGCAGAAAGCAACCTGAGTCCATTAACCACAAACCGAGTTGTACAATACAATCGCAATAAATAATATGCAATTTTATAATAAGCTAATTTGATTGAAAAACAATGCTCGCATATTAACTGAACGAAACAAACCGTGGATATTTTTATGCTTTATGTTGCGTCGTCGTGAAAGCTCGTGGAAAATCAATATCACTGTGAAAAGTTACGCTGACCAAGGGAACACACCATACTTCTGTATGAACATGTAATGACTAAGGTAGAATGCGTGATATATTTTTCCACGAAGTGATTCAATAAGGTGCAAAAGTTGCATGCAACACTTGCACTAGCTTTCCGATACGTTTGATTGAAATCGATACCGTTCTCCCGCCATAAAATTAATTCGCCTGTTAGCAATCCCATTATCAGTTCTCTTATCAGAATAGTTTACTTTATAATATGTAAAATACATTATTGAGAGTTAAATAAATGCCTCTAGATTATATTTTAATTTGAGGGTAATGAAAGTAATGATAATGTGAATTGCATGTTATTTAATTGAATAATAATTGAATAATAATATCGAGCAATATGCATTTTAATGATAAGAATAGAGGATAATACAATTAATTTAATATCAAAAGATTATTATTTATACTACGAATTTATAATGGAATAATTGGAAGAATAATATGTCAATTTGGAAGAGATTAATTAGAGCAGTAAGCTCAAATTGGAAAATAAAAACAATTATAGTGCGCCGTGTCAGGTACGTCTATTTTCACTGCAGCGTTCGACGTGTTAATGCCATTAGCACGCTGCAGTGAGAATGGACATGTACATACAGTGAGATATATAGAAATTTTAATTTTTATGCTTGTGAATTTTTAATTAAAAAATTTGTAACTTTAAAATTCGGTTCCCAATATTATATTGATTAAATGTTGTATAATTAAATATGCTAGTAGCAATAATAATTATATTAATATAGTAACAGTAATATTACATTATTAATAAAATAACATAATAATTTTGAATTTTCTTTTATTTACAATAGAAATTATTATCTTGAAAACAGTATATTTTCGACTTCTGTCGAATCGAAATTAAATTAACCGATTAAATTACATTCGTGGCACTGGTCATCGCAGTAGATGAAGATATTTCGATCCAAGGGCGTATTCTTGATAAACCACACCACCCATCAAAGGGTTTCTCTCGAAGAAACCTTTTAAAGAAATAGCAAACGCGATTACCGAAGTGCGATACGCAGCCGGCTATAAAATCAACGAAGGGATCGAGGTGAAAGTGATACTTAGCAAAAGTGAATTGTGCCTGCCTTTTATGATCCTATGGTGGGATCTGGCCACGTTTGACTTACCCGTACATGATCCTGGTGGTGCAGTTTCTGTCAAGCAATCCTGTCTCCAACACGATACTTTGTAATTTCGTGTCTGTTAATCTAATTATAGTAAGTGCTTTCTGATCGTCGATACTTAATTAACTCGTTGATTGCCACGGTAGAAACTATACCTTGTAAGGCATAATATGTAATAAATTGTCAAATATATTAAAGATTCATTTTTCAATTTAAAATACAATTTATACAATAATTTTCAAATAAAAAATTTGTACAAAGAGTCTTTAATAGCAGTAATCATTAGTGATTTACCTGGTAATCAATGAGTCATTCTTTTATAAGATTGGGGATTAAAATTAACGAAATTTAAGAAGAGGTGGAGGAAGAAAGGATGAGCATGGTTATGAAAAACACAGCGATAGCCATTATCCTGGCTTCCTCAGCGTTTATCGTTTACGGTCTTCCTGATGGAGCACCCGTGGACACCTGCGTGAAACCATCGCGACCCAACGAACCCCATCATGGTTCAGCAAGATCACGACCCGTGGAAACAAGCCCTTACTCGTTTACTGCCTCCTCCTCCCAGTATGGCCCTGGATCTCAAATTACTGGTAAGTTTGCGAAGCTATCTTTTCCTAGGTCTACTAATCAATACAGAGTAACCTAATCAATTTTATCACACGATTCAATGATAGTAAAATGGACAAACGTTAATTTTTAATTGTATTAAAATTATTATTTAAATTACTATTTAAATTACTCCTCGTTAATATTTGTATCGGGATACTTTGGCAGATGACACAGAGCCTTGAAAATATTTTTAATGGCTGTAGATCGTAACAATCGAAGGAAACAGAAAGAAAACGTGTCGTGTGAAAAGAATACATTAGCAATCATTAAGCGTAAACCGATTACGAGGAATAGATTAGACAATTTTTCTCTTTCTCACGAGATATCGTGGCAGGCTCTCTTGCAACACTCGCTATCAACAATCATAAATCTCGTTGACTTTTTCAATCTTGCAACTTTTCTTCGGGATGAAAGAATGCACGGTAATGTAACCGGCATCCATAATTCATTTGAAACAACTTTGATCATCTTAAATGTTACAAGTGAAGGAATAACTAATGGCAGGGTAGAGGTGCTTTGCAACATTGAGAATTTCTTTAGACTATGACAATTAAAAATTGCAATCACCATCACAATTATACTAATGATACAAATTAATGAATTAATGACTCTAATCTTAAAATTACTTATTTATTATATATAGGTCGCTATATATATCGTATTTTTCACTTTATCCTCTTTGCTGCCTCTTACTCCTAATATCCAATTTTTCCTGCTCTCTTCTCCTTGCTTTTTGTTTCCTTATCCTTCTTCCTTTTTTCCTGATCCCTTCCTCCTCCTCGCCTTCCCTGAAAAAGTTCAGAAGTTTAGTTTCGTCGAATTTTTTTTTTATTGCATCAAAGAACAAATATTTTAGAAAGAAGACTTAATATTTTAGTAATCAGAAAAGGGGAAGCTTTAATTTGAGTTTTGTTTAATTTAATTAGAGTTCGAGTTAATTAAGAGTTTCTTATATAACGATATATGCCACATATTTTTGAATTAGCGATATCGGGACGAAAATAACGAAATTGGAAAAGGATAACAGGGACGGATCGAAGGGATAGGCGGTGAACAATCGATCCAATCAGCGAGGAACTTGAAACGCGTCTAAAACGTCTAACAATCGTGCATTCTGCGGTTCACGGTTCGATCCGCGTGTTCAATCGTCGGAATAATAGCGTACCGTAAAAATTGTCGATGGTGAACAAAAAAAAAGAAAGCCGAGGTCCACGAAATTCACGATATTCATGAAGTTTGTTATACCGGGCCCGCTGTGAGACCCTGTTCGCGTAAACCTAACTAAAATGTCAGATCAGTGATTCACTAACCGGTACCTTTATCATATTTTCAAGCGTTTTCTTTAATGTCAGTCTAGATGAAGAAACGAGAGACCAGTCGTGGAATTTTGAATTAAAAAGAAGCACTGGAAGGTGTTTAGAAGGGAAGTGACGTGTTATTTTCGATGTAATTTCAGAGTTCTTTGGTTACGACATTTTTCACCTTTTTATTTAGTGTGGGATCATTTTAAATAACAGTGAAATGAAATTGGGGAAAGTATATAACTATTCTGTATTTTAGGTAGTAATACTAATTAGTGTTTGAATAGTTTTAAGATTTCTTAGATTGTTAAAACCATAAATATACCCTGGAACGTAAACTCAATAATTGATGTCATTAACGTATAGAATGTTTCCTCTTTTAGGTCGAGCAACTTTTTCGAATCTCATTTAGAACAAAACTAGGTGTACACGATTAAACCGGAAACGCGATATTGCACAATCGATTGGCTCGATGTGTAAATAGCAAAGTAAATTCCAGTGCTGGTTTTTCATTCTCTCGAACAAACTTGTTAAAAAAAAATGGAAGTATATAGATACGTGATAATTTATCCTACCCACTTCAATCTAAATTCCAGAATAATATAACTAGTCTACCTGCTGTGGCATTTACAAAAATTGTAATGGCATACCTTATGCCATTCTGCGTCTTTCATCATGTAGCACATTTACAACACCGACTGTCGATTCAATTAGGTTAATTAGTTAACAAATAATGGCAGAAGAAATATTCTAATTGAAATATTAAAGAATAATAAAATTATAATGGTTGTAACATTATAAACCGATGGTAGAATATTGAAATCCGAAATTCAATACCTTGAACGGTACATTGAAGCGCGTTCAGCTCCGTGACCACCCTAATTGCGTTCCTTTGTCGCTTTTACACATAATAACGCGTATCGATCAGAGACAGAAGGAAAAGGAAAAAAACCGTCTGGTCAGAGTAGAAAATTACTGTGTCGATGAAAAGGGAAAAGCACAAAGAGTTTGGAACGCAAGCGAACAAAAACTCCGTCTTTAATTTCGTTATAGAGACTTTAACAGCTTTGTTCTACTTGTTAACAAGCTTGTTTTGTTCGCAAGTTTTCCCGGGTAATTTCGAATTTCACGATCACGTTGACACTTGTCGTTAAAATAGATTGAAAATTAATTTCGTCTCGTCTGCGGTATAAATATTTCATTGAAAACGAGTTTGCACGAACTTTTGAAGTCGTGTTTGCTATTTATGCGCGATTTGTTGTAAAAAGACTAAATTCGAACGAATAAAGAGAGGAAAGTGACCGTGATATCGTGTAATGGAGTAACCCTGACCGTGAACCACTCAAGTTGCACACAAAGGCCAAATGAACGTTTATCCAGCTTTTAAATAATTCAAAATTAATTGCTTAACATTGTCCTATGTCTTTGTTGACATTACGACAGAAAAAACACATGGACAACGACTATGAATTATACAACATTAGAAACTTTCTAAAAAATTGAATGCCAGCAGTGTTGAATTAATTAAGAATTAAAACTTTTATAGTATTCGTAAGTGGAGAAAGAAGACAAATTTTGTAAAATAAATTAAATTAGGATTCACGGTACCGGTTTCAAACACAGATAAAATAATAAATTCGTGAAATAGTCGACTAAGAAGAAGAGAAATCAAACGTAGATACGTAGTTTGAAGGTTTCTCTTATCAAGACCGAACTTCACGGTGATTAACCTCCGAGTAAGCTTGTCCTTCCTCGATTGCTTGGAACATTCGACCCCAAGAGGGCTAGGATGAAATTGAGAGGGATGAAGGAGGTACCAATGAATAACACAAACTCCAATATCGTGTCTACATGCATTTTGAAATAATTTAAATATTCACCTTTCGTACCCTTAGCATGAGGGTATTATTATTTACGATTAATACACACAGTTAATTATGCACCATAAGAATTTTCTTTGGGGGTGGTTTTTTCAATTAACCCTTCATTTTACAGTCACCATCAGCGGCGCGCCATTCAAAGGATTCTTTCTGCAGGGACGGGATCCTGATACCGATCAATGGATCGGTTCCTGGGCGCAAACCGAGAACACCAACACCCATCCCGAGTGCAGTGCTGTGACACACGCTGATCCTCAAGTGAAACAACGCGCCACGCTTATTTGGAATGCACCCCCGAACGGACGAGGGCGGGTATACTTCACGTGAGTAAAGATTTATTTCAGAAGAAGATAAAGTATCTATTTATTTTTAAAACTTGGTACATGGTAACATAATTTAAAGATATTGGTACGTAGAGTATCCTATAACAGAATTACAACATCGTAAAATTCGCTTTCGACGCGTAATAAATCTTAACAGAAATCTATTTTTAGAACGAACGTCGTTAGTTGTAGCGTTAATTTTTCTCGGAGAAAATTGCGTTACACGACCGGTCGCAACGAGGTCGAAGGATTTCCCGCTTTGTCATGGGGGGGATATATCGCAATAAGACTAATTGTACGTCGTTAACCCGCTGGAAATAATCATTTCCGTCGAGCGATTGCCCACGAATGAACGCGTACACGCCAGGCTTGCTAACAAGCCATCGAATTTCCCGGTGGAACATTAGATACCAGAAAGTTCACATACGAGGCTGAAAAGGATACGATGAATTGCCCTGGCTCCGGCGCAGCCTCGAAATACCTTGTCGAATCGTTTTCGGGCCGGGTGAACTTTTTTCTACCGCCGCAACAGCGAAAGGGTAACCGCGAATGAGAATCTGCACAAGTTTCTTTCTCGTTTCGTATCTGTGTCACGTGTCTTTTTTTTTTCAACTATTTGCATTCAAGACTAAAGTACATGTTTCTACAGAGGTCGTTTTTTTAAATAAAATCTACAGTAAGAGATTTAATTGCTCAGTTAAGATCATTCCCAGTAAAATAAATAAATAGGCTGATTAATTCATTTCTTAATTACAGTGGCACCATTTTGAAGGAGTACGCAGAATATTGGTCCAACTTGGTGGCAACAACGGCTCACTGAACGTTCCCCTGAAATTGCTGTAAATTGATCATATTTCAATCTGAGAACATTGTGATTCACAAATGGACAAGAGAAAATTACGATGTCTCTATGTAAAGTGTAAAAATACATTACTTTTTTATATTGCGAAATACAGAGATGTAAATATAAATGGTGACATTAAATTCTTTTTCTTGACACGACATCTAAGATGAAACATTAAAGATTGTATTTTTTTTTTATCGATCAAATCGCGGCACTTTCTATTTTCATTCCCGGTCGACCACGTTGATTATGTCATTAAGCGAATGTCTACGATCCGTCAGACGCAGTTGCGTAACCCTCCACTGATCGATTGTACATCACGACCTCTTCAGCTTCTCTTAATAATCCGCTTTGCCTTAAGCTACTTCGCGAACGTGTAATCGTACAAGTGATAGTCGATAGTTCTAAGAAAATAGCTATTTATGGGCTTAGCACTTTCGTTTTAGCACTCCATATATTTCAGTAAAAAAAATGTAGTGACGGATAATTACCTCAATGAATTTGACAAAATTTCAAAAAAATTTCAAATACGATACAAGTTCCATTTATTTAATAAGTTTGTATAATAAAATCGATGATTAGAAGAAGTATTGATACTCGTGCTTTTTCGAATAAAATTATTTATTTAAGTAAAAAAAACTTCAGAATCCTTGAGTTGTACTAACAAATGAAAAGGTTGATTGCTATGAAGAAACTTTGCTTAATAACTATCGATGTCTGTAAAAAAATGTCCTTTTAATGGGATATCATTTATCAAATCGAGGTCCTTCGATTATTGGTATCAACGAGAAATCGATTCAAAGCTATTTCAGCGTGAAACGTCTGAACCTTCGACAGGATGATTTGCAACAGATGCTATCCTGTTTCAGGGCTGTTTCTTGAAACTTGCACAACACTCAATCCCGAAGGACTCGTGGAAACGAAGTGTTTCAACGTTTTCTTAAAGAAGATCACGGAGCGCGAATGATACATTGGAAATGTTGGAAAACTTGACGGTAAAAGTGTTCCCTGCTTGAAAAGTTTCTTCAAAATTACTTCGGAGGACTATTTTCAAAGACTAGGGCAAAGTATTGGTAGAACATAAAGATTGTTACCATGAATTGAGATCGTAAAGAAGACAATGCTTATCATCACTTTTCGCTTTTTAATAATTACTTAAAATGTAAAATATTGATTAATCTTGTCGTCAACAAACAAATTATGCTGGTAGTAGAACACACCTTCTAAGTGATACAAGAAATACTCTATACATAGATATATCTAACATAAGTACGTAACACATTTGTACCGGAATGGAATCATTTGAACCAACTTGGACTTCGAGTATTGACTTCACGCTGAGGCAAGTTAACTGATACGGACAAAAGATGGTTGCCGCACATATCCAAAGAGGGTTCGGTCGTTTCTTAACCGGACACCGTTAATGGAACTCAGCACGCTTTTACGCGACCAAAAGGATTGAAAGATACAGTGTTACGCAAGACCTTGGCTACTCGGTAAAAGTGGGTCGTTCTCGTAAGGGAGGCTTGATAACGTTAAAAACCGATCTTGTCGATATTTTGTAATTCTATTCCCGACGCTCGATACGAGATTTTAAGGAAACTCGTGTCATCTTACAAAACGTATCTGAATTGTTTTTGGTTTATCAATTTCAATATATATTTTGAGAAAATTGTGGAGATTTAAAATTATCGTGAAAATATAGTTATAGAAAATACGTTTATTTGTAGTTCTATGTTTTTCTGTATCTGATTTTCTAGTTTGATCGACTTATCTATGCATCTGTTTCCACTGGGATCGAGCAATGATCGATTCATATCGAGAATGGATAACAAACACGTCACGGATAAGAATTTGAACACCCAACCAAAAAGTATCCTCAGAAAATTATACTTTTAAACAATAAAATGATAAATTTCAAGAGTACACCAACAAATCCGAGCTCAATATACTTTGTTCGTACTGTTACTAGTAGTAGAGAACGTTTTTGTGGAAACAACGCTTCGTAGTGTTTCCACTGATTCCGATCGTGAATTATTCATTCACTTGATTTTAACACCAATGGTAATTTTATACCACGGACACTCGATTCCACAACTCACCTTTCTAACAGAACGATTTTACGGGTTGAAATTCTAGAGTTAAATTGACAGAAACGAGATTCAAAAAGTATCGAATTACGGAAGAAATCAAATGAAAGTGCGCAAAACGTCCTTTCAATTCCTTAT
Organism: Anthidium xuezhongi; assembly: GCA_022405125.1. NCBI lineage: Eukaryota > Metazoa > Arthropoda > Insecta > Hymenoptera > Megachilidae > Anthidium > Anthidium xuezhongi. Next base: position 6,103,987 of record CM039639.1, read on the forward strand.
CATATTACAGTAACACTTTTATCGATAAATATTTGATTCAAAGTACGTTCCAATTAACACGATCAACATCCCCATCCATGATCCACATTAACCCCAGTTTGACCGTATCCCGTTTAAATCGTGGTCAGATCGTTGACAGGGGAGGGGGGGGGGGGTCCGTGTGCAACCCCTTCAATCCGCGCCACCCCTCCAGCTCCTCGGTCGACGGTCGACGACGACCTGTTCCTCGCCCTGGGATCATGCATATTTACGTTGCGGCGCAGAACATCGACGGCTGGCTGTTTCGTCGAGAAATGACTCAGAGGGTCTGCACCCCTGCGACGTTCGCAGGGCGAACGTAGACACGATAGGGGGTGAGAAACGTGCTGGTGCTCGCGTGCATTGCGCAGGACGCCGGCGCCCTGGCGTCGCCGCCACCTCCGACCTACTCGGTCGTTGTTTGCTGGCTCCACATCGCGAACGACCGCGTACACACAGCATCGTGTAGGCAGTGTATCGTTCGATTCCACGTTTTCGCTTGTGTCGAATCTCCTATCGCATCGATCATTTTATTATACGATAAAAATCGACGTTTTTTGAAGGATCGATCGGACGAGTGAATCGTGGCCTGATCAGTTTCGAATAGAAGCAGTGTGCACGCCAAACCGTTCCTATGAACCTGTCGTTCAAGGGGTGAGAGTGGGGCGGAAGTTGCGGCAAAACGTTCCACCGTGACCACGGACCTTCGTTCCCGTTTTACGTGGTTATCGTATCAGAGGAGATCGAGCAGAGGATTGTCGCGGGGTGCTCTCGTGATTCCTCCGGTCGGTCTGCGTGAACGGTGCCGAGGAACGTGCGGAAGTATGCGCGTGCTATCGATCACGGGGGCTGATCGCGCGGATATGTGATACCGGAAGTAGGTACGGCAGGCTTGACCTGCGTGGGTCAGGTGCCCGACGGGTGCGTATGCGTATACAGGGGGCGACCAACGAGAGCAACGAAGGGTGCGCGAGGAGGAGCCGCGTGTCAGGGCCAGTCGTGAAGATGCACGCCACCGACGCCGTCGCCGCGACGGCGTCCTTGCCGTCATCCACGTCGTCGTCCATCGGCTGGAGGAAATCGAACTTGGCTGCCAGGCTGCTCTGCACCCTCCTTGTGTCCTGTTGGATCATACAGGATCAGCTGGCCCTCGGGATGTCCGAACCGCCGGAGACCACCACGATCGAGGGTGAGTTCTCAGCTCTTGAGTCTGTTTCCGGCCAGTCTGATCTCGAAACTCGTGAAACTTTGGTGAACGTGGCTGATTTTTGACTTGATTTTGCTACCTTTTGGGCTTCGTTGATTTTTGTTGTTTAACAATGATTAAGTCACGAGACTGATGAAACACCACGTGAATTTGCTTTTTGAAATAATTTAGTCTAATTTTTGAAAGTAAGTCAGTAACACGGTCACAATTTCTTATTTTATAAAAAGATTCATTGCTCTGACGCAAGGAAAGATTAAACAAGGAAGTAGGTTTTCTTCAAGTACCACGGTTCCATCCTTCTTGTCGTTGAACGTTTCCATGACTGAGTTAAAAAAACACCTACTTGCCAGTTAAATAGAGCGAAGTTTGTCTTGCAGTTCTCGAACAAATATTATTGCGCTATCAAACGGAGGACGACGTGTCGATCGATATCAAGATACTCCGCGTTTTAAGCCTTTTCCAGAACCGCTGGAACACATACGCTCGACGTATGTACAATAAGCCTTTCACGCGACCTAACACGGCTATTTATTTACAACCGACCCATATACATTTTACGAGTTTTCGAGCCATATCGTTGATCCGATAATCCCTAATACGTTTCGCTAAAATCCGAATGAATATGACTAGAACGACATTTTTATTGATGATCAAAAAGGTATTATCCTCGTATATACTTGTTTTGAACATTGTTCGAATTATGATAGTCTATTAGTTCAGCTCCAATTTCGACGCAATAACGCTTCTTTCAAAGTATTGGTAATCAAAGGAATGTTATAAATAGAACATTATTATTTCTTTTTTGTCAGAATGTTTCCTCGATAACAATCTTGACTTTAAAGGGTAAAATGTCGATCGGCAGACCTTTCCGGAACATTGTGGACGGAGCTTAATGCCTTTGCGAATTCGTAAGTTCAATCGGTCGTTCAAGAGGCCCAGTTTATTTCTCCTCCTCTTTATGCTCTCATTTGCGTTCTTATTTCCTGGCGAATAAGCTCGGGTTTCCTCTTTCCAATCGTTAAATCCAGGCGAGCCGCCTCGGCGATATCTCAACGTTCCTTGAATTCCTTCAGGATTCGTCGATCTCCCGTTAATCTCTTAATTCCCCTAGTGCCACGGATACGGCTGGCACATTTTAAACGGAAATTTATTATGACCATTCCCTGCCTCTGTCGTCGCTGAATCGGTAATCCGTCCACGCGTTGATTCCCTCAGAAAAACAGTTCGGATACTTTTATCCGCATTCTCTATCCTGATTCATCGTTATCTTCCTCCTTTTATTACCTTATTTTCCTTTCGAACCATTATTTAAAAAAATATTTAAATTGTTGTTACTTTCAAAACAGTCACAATTTTGGGTTTACGAAAGAAAGTTTATCAAAACATCTATGCGTGGGTGCAATGCACCAGTATGGGGTCACAAGGGGTTAAAACCCTGTGCTCCACGCTGCTTTCAAGGCTTCTTCCTTTTTCCTTAAGAATTGATAAACGATCTATACAAATTTTATACAAAAGAAAATATTGGTAATTATCTTGCTCGTTTATTATTATTTTATTTTTATCTATTCATGAAAATTATGATTCATAAATCAATGCCTTTGAAGGGTGCGTGAAACAAAGCAGTCTTTCATAGTTATTTGAAAAATCTCAAAATGCAAAATTGAAAGACATAAATTTTACAAAATGTACTACCCTCGAAGTGTTAGTGTTATCACGTTTCTGATCTGTGCACGATGATAAATTCGGCGAGCCGCAAAAACATTTTAGCAGCCGTTGCTGCTCGTTCCATCCGATAGCTCTGTTTACTGCACCAATCGCAAATGCTAAGGAGGTTATATCGATCGTCGAACGAGAAACACTTCAACTCGGCAACTATTATTCCCCGTTTCTTTATCGCAATGGACTATTTTTATCGATCGTATCTTAAAAGTTCTATCCACCAATGACGGTCAGGACGTCAAGGAGTATACTTTCGTGAATGGGGCGATCCTTTCGAAAACTATCCGTCCTTTCGCCTCGAGAAATAAAAAAGAAAACATTCCACGCGATTATTTCGATGGCGTCTTTTAAATAAAAGCTAATTGAATCGTGCCCCGTTTGACGTTCCTGAGTATTGATTTTAATAGAAGCGTTTTATTTAGTAACAGCCTTGATTCTGCAATGCGCAACGACGCGACTATGAATTTTCCGTGACTGTGGAAGGTCAATATTTTCCATCGGTTCCGCGGGATATTATAATACCGTGATTTCGAACGGGGCTTATTCGAAATGCATCGGCAATCAAAATAGAATTTCGTATGATGTTTCGTATTGTTGGCTACCATTACGGATGCACGTGGTTTTGTTCGGTGCCACCCGTTGTTGTGGTGCATTTGCAAATTGCGCATGGATAGGGCCACCACCGTCGTCGCAGTGAAACGTTCAATTTTATTCGTCGTTGTCCTGTGCGCTACCGAAGCGCAGGAAACAAGATGCTTGATTAAATGCATCAATTCCGGGTAATTTGTTTAGACGGGAACTGGGTCGTTTCATCTCCGTCGTGGAAATAAAATTCTTTATTAATTTGTACGAGTTCAAACGTTTCGAATTGCTACGTGCGTTAGGTGTAATTAATTTTTTTTATTTTAATTAAAAATCTTTTTGGTGGCAAGAAATCTGCATTGAAAATATCGTCTTAATGAAGAAATAAAAAATGAGAAATGATACGACTATTGTGTAGATTAATTCGCGAAGACACGTAGAACGAACCCCTTTTATTTTCATGTATTACATTGTCACGAGCTGAAAAGTGGCTTCATGCCAAGTTAACCCTAAACAAACCTTAAACAACATCGTATTCGCTGCTGTCTCCAGGTATCGACATACAAGCATCAGGTTGTGAATAAATATTCCATATAAATTCACGTGCCGCTTCTTTCGTAACGTATAGCTTCGTTAATTATGAAATGGATCTCTAAGAGATTTGGTTTGAAAATGATCTCACCTGGAGATACAGAAAGGGTCCATTTCCGTTACATGATAGAAGTATTTCCGTTTTGGAAAGATACTGTCGCTTTTAACAAAAAAGCTTCGTAAAAAAATCCTATAGGTAGTAAAGCTTAGATACAATCGATGTGTACACGTTGAAAATTTTATTAGTCACCTGTTCTGTTTCTTTACACTGTTACGTGCTTTTATACGCCTCTCGTTGATAAAATCTGTGGAAATCCGCAAAAATTCGTGAAGTATATTACAGAACTTTATTCCATGAAATATACTGAACATTTTTTTTTCCTTTTACTCATACTTCTTTGATATATTGATTACTGTGTCACCCATATGTGGGTGGCGTTTTTTCCATAGAAGTCCATTACCTGTATTAGAAGAAATTTTCTTATCTGGGTAGTCACGTAATTAGAAATATTTCATACGTGAAATATTGTGGAAATTATGAATAAGATTAGTTTTTATTATCAAACTAAAGTTATTGAAACTTTGAATTCTTCAAAAATCTTATCTATTATTTTCAAAATATTTCTATTATCTATAATTGCAAGTATTAAACACGAGTGCTGTTAATTAAATAATTAAGTAACTGCAGACGTTACTCTAAATGTGTGTCAAAAAAGACACATCAGTGAGCCTGGTCAGGGTCAATTACATATCTGGTAGGGATCATCGAGGTACAATCGAAGTCCCTGGGTGCAATTAGATCGAACGGGAACCACGGATGAGTCATTTAATTGTTCGTTAATGCGGCGGATACATTTGACGGCTGCAAGCCTTTCGCCGCAACTGTGTCGCAGAAATTCAAGGGTGCCGCCGCTCTGATACCGATATAACATCATTTTGCATCGATTAACCACCGGGGGGTTGGTACCCAAAGCCGACAATTCTTACCAAGGTAATCCTTGCACGCACGAATGTCACGAAACTGGCTGTACCCGGGCGTGATACCGTGGCTTAGTATGGAACATTTGCCACTGTCCAAATGTCTTGTACGATTAAAATCGAAACCGTATTCAATCGTTTCGCAACAAAACCAGAGATCGTTACGGTTTAAATACGCCCGACGTGCCTCGCGGTAAATGCATGCACGATTAATTGCGTCCCTTGGTGCTTGCCTCTTTAATTAGACCATTACACCGTTGTCAGCGTGGAATGATAAAAGAAATGGAGCTCGATGTTGAAATGGTTCTGCTGTTCGTCGTATTACACGGTTCTCGGCTATTTTGGATATATAATAAGACTTCTCTTTGAATTTTTTTAATTAGGGGCATGTATGAAAGAATACCCACATACTGTAAAATAAAGCACTGAAATTTTAATTAAGTCAGAATACGGTTGTTTTAATTTGCAATCTCGGCTTCTTGCTCGATACTTAAGTAATGTAATATTAATTTTATTCAAAACCTTCTTCAATCATTTAATTTACAAAAGAAGTAAAAGATTTCTGAAAATTGTTCTAAGAAATGTTGTATCTTATGGTTAAATCATGAAGTTAAAATGAACCCGTTGTATCGTATTTCTTGTCGTGAAGATGGAGGATAAAAAGCAAACGGTGTTCAGGGGATTGAATCGAATTAATTAACTAGCTCTGGCTAATTATGCAACGAGCCTCGAGCTAATTTGATAAGCCTCCCGCGAGCTGGATATACTTGTGAATCGTGTTGAAATTTCGATCGAATGGAAATCGAAGGAAAAATAACAAAAATGTAAAATAATTACAATTTTTATTTGGAAGTCGAGATTGTTTTTTGAAGGGAGCTTTCTTATAAAATCTACAACAATTTGGCAGATTGCGGATGTTACGCGATTCGATGAATTATTATAGAACTTACTAAGGCTCGAGGCGGCGAAGACTAGAAGGGAACTAATCAAAAGTTTAAAAATACCAATCGCAAGTTCTAAAGCCGGAAAATTGTCGAAAATTACGACAGTTGCCAAATTCAAATACGTTTAGAAGTTGCCGTAGTTTCTCCATTAAGGAACTTACTTAAATTCGATGCAGCTGCTTTCAGAAACTGTCCAATCGAAAGTTCATGCGATGCCTGCTCTCGTGTCCCTTCTTACGCCGACATTTTGTTCGCATTAATTCACACGGGACTCAGGATTATACAGTATAATCCTTCTTTTTGTATCGCCGCTATCGACGGAATCGAAGCGTATTTCTGGAATCGACGAGTACGAAATCTTTTTTTTTTCTTTGCGTTGTTCAATGCGCCGTGCACAACGAAAAATCGATGAGTGGCACTCTTTTGAATTTTTCTTATAAGCCAGCTGAAAAAAGCAATTTCATGCTCTTAAAAGCGTGCATTTTACTCCATGAAAATTCCTCCACTGAATGTTTTTAGAAAAGGTTCTTTTGTTTCAGTTTTAATTTCAAGCTTTATGTACTATTATTCATTTAATAGTAAATGGCTTGGTAAAATTGATTTTGCGTAAAAAACGTGGGTGTGAACACACATACGGATTTTACGAGGCTTTTCGCTGTAAAAACTTTACGATTCCAAAACTACTGCTGTTAACCTTTTCCGTTTTACGGCTGGCGACTTCCTTGGAGTCGGAGAGCAAAAGCAGAGATATTTTCCTACCAAAATACAATTAACATACATTTTGAAATCTTCGAAATATAGTTTCGTCGATAAAGAATAAAAAGGCAAGAATCGTGGCTTCCGAGGCTATGGATTGCTACTCCATATGGAGTGGTATCCATATGGTGTCGCGTAACAGGATTCGGGGATCGCGCGCACCCTCAAAGGGTGCCATTTTAACCTAAAATATTCTTTTATTAAATTTTTCAACAGTTGTTTGATTTATATTAGTGGCAAATATTTTCTAGTACGAAGAAGAAAACAATAGTGTTTTATTCTACACAGTATATAAAAAAATTCGGGTCATGCGGGGTCAAAACAACTGTCGAAGCGGCACACATCGCCCGCGGACAATCGATCCATCGAGAATGCTCTTAATCTTTTTCCACCTTTTCACGAAGGTGTTCTTAAGTGGCTGATCCTATTGTTGTTTGTGCGAGCATCACTTTAGCTGCTCGATTACAAGAGACTTATTTCGAGGCAGGCAACCTGCGACAAACAGGTCGTGGCACTTAATTACGACGGATACCCTCGCTCTAAGGATTACATGTGTTGTTGCAACCACTCTTTTATCAAGCGGTGGCCACGTAATTAGAACACGCCCTGAGGCCGGCTTCGTTTTAAAATACAGCAGCTCGCGACTTCTTGTGCGAGCCTCAGCTAATATAAGGCTCTGCTTAGCGCATAGAAAACGACTACTAACTGCCTTCGTTGCAATTAAAAGCACTTTAACCCAATGCAACTTTTGGTCGCCCTTTTGTCTCACGGTTTATTTGTATGCACGCATATCGCACTCGGCGTCTGAACGACCACTTCGCTTCAATTGTATACCATTCATAAAGGTGAGAGGTTTTTTATTTTTAACTTGGTCCAAACGTTTGAAGGAACGAGAATAATTGAATTGTGCTGAATAAGATCATAGACACTAATACATGAGAAGTAGGGAATTAAAGTATCTTCAATATCTTTAATTTTTTACTCTATTTCATTTTCATCTTCCAAATTTTTTGTATCACTTTTCACCTCCTCATGTTTATGTCGCCACGAAACCGTTAGTCACGATAAGACATTGGAAAGTTTGCAAAAATAAATCATGGTAAAAGTAAACGGCGTTTCTTTCGGAAGGATGAAAAATTTCTCACCTGTGAAACTTGTATGCGCTCCAAGATAACGAAATTACCATTTCCGAGATGGTCGGACCGCGCAGCAGACATACTCGAAATAGTGCATACCGGTATGGCGGATCGATGAGCGTCGATTCAATCGATGGCGCGAAATATTTCATACTATTTATCGACGATCGTGGTATGAGGTCTTCTTTTGCAACGTGTGAAATAACTGAGAATTTAAAAAGAATTAATCGATTTGGCTTCTGAAAAGCTCGTATATTTCCCTGATCGCGTAATAACTTTTTGATCCCCGGTTTGATTTATTATGAGGCAATAATCCAACGAAATTCAGCCGAACCGCGCCATTATCGAGAAATTGCAACGTCTGTAATTCTTTCTTTTGTTTTTTCGATACGTCTTCGAGTTTGAGAAACGATCTCACGTATCACGCTCCATTTCCCATTGGTCCGCAGAACGCAAACCTGGCGTTCGATCCTGTTTTCTTATTGTGATACTCGAACGCATCCCGTTGCCGTGTATCGTATCGTATCCGAGACACATTTTATATACCTCTCGCGATAAATCTGGCTCTTATTCTAAGTTTAACCCTTTCGTTACCGAAGGTGACTATGGTCGTTTGTCACGGAACTGTCCCTGTACGCTACGGCCGATTATAATCGTCGCGGAGTGTATATTTTCCAAAGAAATTTAAAAACGACATTTAAACATGAAAATGCTGCATTGAAAATGAAATTTGATAGCAAATATAAAATATTCATACAAGGGGTTAAGTCTTCTTCCGTTTGTTTTTCGAACAGTATTTTTTCCTTAATAATTGAACTTCATCTTTCGTGTCCGGTTCGGTTGAACGAGGTCGAAAGAACCGCTTTTTGTTTGCAACTCGTTAGAAGGTGAACGCTCCGCGCAACGAAGCTAAAAAACACTGCAGCCTGCATTGCGGACTCACGTGCAAGCTCACTAAACTTTGCCTCAAAGTCGCGAACAGACGGCTACACCTTCTGCTAGACTTGAACTAGTTCGGAATTCCACGTGATAACAAACAACAATCGGCTCGTTTACGGAATGATAAGAAGTTATCGCGGTAAGGACAACGACGAACGAAGTTACGAATATGAGGGACGGAATTTCAAGTCGTTTAGCAAAAGGGCTAAATAGTATCTAATCTTGGTATACGATTGTAAATTCTGGACCTCTGGAAAGTCGTCGAGTACTTGTACACTCGCATGTTTCAATTTTAGAGAAACTCGTTTCGGCGTGCTATTGATTTTCCCCAGTTTTGATGTAGCTGGCGTAAATGAAGGTGGAGATCTTTGTATTATGCAAATTGCAAGATTGTTTGCGAAGGTGTACTTTGCTCGAACCATGTTTCGGGTGAATATCGCAAGGTTTGCTTTGAAAAGCAGAGTTGGTATTGATTTTGCTGCTTTCGTTTCAAATCGTATTAGAAATCTTGATATCAGAAAAATGATAAAATATGTCATGTTCGAATTTAAATTACACCACCGCAGATTATTATACAGCAGCTAGGTTAATTAAGTATTTTAAGTAGTATAGGGGCATGAAACATCAGACCTTCGAGCACTGATTCATAAACGCAAAGTTTGCAACAGAAAGTTCGTAATTTTCCTCCTCTTTGAAATTCAATTTCTTAGGAAATAAAGGTTAAATGGAAAAGTAGAAAGAAGTAAACCAATTTTCCATCTTTGAAAATTAATTTTTTTTTTTTCAACGACGTACGCACGCTCCAGATTTCTGACATTTTGGAGAACACCATCGAGTGTACAGCCAATTTTCTTTGCTAATTACATTATACCGGCTGTATTCGTATTACGCCGACGAAAAGTCGCACTCAATAGGTTCATGAATATATTAAATTAACTTGCAGATTGTGCAGACACTTCTTATCGATTTTATGCAAAATTATTGAAAAACTAAATTCCAATGCGCTCTACGCTAACTAGAAATAGTTGCAAAATAATGTTCACCCGGGGGCAGAGTTTATACGCGATCGTGTAACGATGCATACGTGATCGTGTAATGATCTTCGAATTTTTCAAACATCTTGCATTTGCTGCAACGAAATTGCGCAACTTAATGTAACAGTCGCTTACGTAATGCGTATTACTTAATGTTACGTAATATGTCATTACAGAAGTTCAATTAATGGAAGTTAACCACTCCCCAGGAACTTTATTGATTTCTGATGAAATCAATTTACCGGTGGTTTGATTAAATTTTGTTTAACGATAGTTAGAAAAATAATTTCCTAATTGCAGTATACATTTTTTGTATTAAGTTTAAAGAAATAAATAAATAAACAAGAGAGTGTATCTTTGATTTTCTAATAAAGAGTTGAAGAGAAATCTAGAAAAATTGTAACATATGGTAAAAAACGTGTGTGAGCCTGGATATTTTATGTTCCACAATTCATCGTACTTTTCCGTGTCTAGCTCGAAAATACATAACTTCTTTCGAAAGTGGTTCGCATTCTTCACCTGCCTTTCTCTGGCTGGTACCTGCGCGATTTTGCAATCGATTTCATTCGGCATGCGAACCTTCAACCAACTCATTCCTCGCTAACACTCTTCATTCATATCACGTAACCTTCCGCTCTCTAAAATATACGCCAATTCGAGCGTACGAAATTTAATTATTCGTTACCTAAATATAACATTCAAAATTCGATGAAATAAAAAAAGTAACTTAAATAGACGCGCAATTAAAAAGAGGCACTCTCGAAGGAACTATGAGTTAAATGCAGTTAGCTATTAAAGTTATTAACCCTTGACGAAGATCCATTATATAATATTAGATGAAATTGAACCTTTATCGGATAATAGCTTCAAAATGAGGTTTCGTTCAAATTTAGAGTTTTTAGTAAGAAATAAAATATGGTCAGCGCAATTTTAATATAAATTATTATATCATAATGGTACCAAACGATTTATACAACAAAAAGTTATCTGTAAATGCAACATGCAAGTGTTTGAGCCTTTGAAAGCGGTGACTTTGCTTTTTGATGCGCTTCGAAAATATTCAAAGTCGAGTGGTGTTTTTGTAAAAAAAAGGGGGAAATCTTCTTGGAACGAGCTGAAGAGTTCAAGCTTCCCGCGAATTATTCACGAGACATTCTCGCCAGTGTGTCAAGCTGATGCCCGAAATAATGGTATTCATAATTTATAACGTCGTCGATGTTGCCTAGTGAGGTGGGTAAAATATTCAAGGTGTAACCGAACGAAAGCACGCTATCTTAGAATTGTAAGAAAAATACGATTGGTAACTTTAAACTGAGAATGTCTGAATTAAAATTTTCTAAAAAATTGATATTTTATAATTTTATGTATATAATTTTTCTCGTTTTCAATGTTTTAATCGTTACCAGACGATTTCGTTTAAACAATCCAAGAAACAGAGAGAGATAATGGAAACGATTTAACGGAGTTTGCCCAGAGATTTTCCTTAACGAGTTTGCAGATAATCTTTCAGGACACAGAGTATTCGATTACTGTTAATGGACTGTTGCAGGTAAACTTCGAACTTCCACCCTGACCGATTAATTTAATTGAATATCGCTGTGGCATCTACAGTTTTATAAACATCCCTCTGCAAACTTGTCTAACGCAAACGTTTGCTAAGTTTCATGTTAATTTACTGCAAACTTGGACGTATGAAAATAAAAATTTTATTTCGTAAAATAAAAATCAATTAAACCTTGATTTGTGCTATGTAAAACTCGTAAGGGATGAATTAAAAATTTCTCTAAAGAACACCTATGGCAATTAAAGCGTATATTAAGGGTCAATTATCAAAGTATTAGTTCTTGTTTACGTTGAAGGATTTATTTGTTGCTTACGTATCCCATAAAATGCGACAAGTTTTATGCAACAGATAGCTGCAGTTATTGCGGTGTAGCAGGTGTATGTACTCGCGGTTTTATCGTGCAGAATTGACTTGACCGGCGATAAATTGAAATTCGATATCGACCTTATAATTCCCGATATCTGGATAAGACTTTCCACCGTCAGATATCCATACAACTTTCGCATTGTTTCGAATTTGAAGCTGAACAACAATTAATGAGCCGATAATCGATTCGTCTTTTTGCAATTTCCACTGTAAATTATAATTACATCTTTCGTTGCTACACGATTCGGCTTTAAATACCCCCAAATCCTGGTCTTACATTAATAACCTAAAATGTTAATCCTTGATATTCAGAAATATTTTTAGAAATAAAGGAAAAGTTAATTAGGGGTGGAAATATTGTAAGACCAATTCAAGCAATTACAAGCTTCGGGACAAAACATCATTTATGAATTGAAACAACTCGACGATTTCTTTTCTTTTCTTCGGAAGAATATAAAAACGGGGAGAGGGGTTGAAAATGTTCTAGGTGAACGAGCGCCAAAGGCTCGCGAAAGGGTTGCTCCTGGTTGGCGTGACAACGACGCCGATAGTTATCGTCCTCACGCAATGCCACGAGAACCTCGCGGCTGCACTTTTTGTCATTAATGTTATTATACAATTTCTCGCTAAGTCAGTCGCCCCGGCAACTGGCTGTGTGTGCTAGTTTCGCGTTGATCGGGGCTGAACTGTGGGGAAATCGATCTCTATGGAAGCTAGCCCTAGCTGTCAAGCACGACACCCTCGTGTCCAACTTAATGGTGAAAAAATGACAATAAGACGAAATTGAAATATGGAAAATTCATATCACTCGAATATTCTAGTATATATTTTCTGTTTTTGCAAAAACAAATGATACAATATTATTAAAGTTACTATAAAATTTTATTTAAAAGTAGAAGTTAAATTTTTGCTATTTAATTATACAAAATTATAGTTGGAAAGCTTTTTCGCCCTCTGTTGATTTAATTTAAAAACACCTTTCGTACTTTAATTAAAGATGTGTCCGTACCTGAAACACCATGGGCCACCTGTGACTACAAAATTAACAGGCTTGTTAATTAACCTCCCTTGCAATCGAGTTAAAAGGGTATTTCCACTTGAATTATAATTAGAACTAAACATTTTTCGTACATGTTTGTGAAGTTAAAATAGAAATAAAAAAAAAACGATTTCATGGTAAATATTTTCAAAATATCTGAGAGGTCTTATAATTCGGCTTCATTAAAAAGTAGGGACACATTTTAACTTAATAATAAATTAATTAATTTTAAAAATTGAATGATATTTGCTGGCAATAGCAAAAATTGAAGAAATACAAGAAAGCTTGTTCTGAATATCTAATTCGCACAGCGTGCCAGAGTTTTTAAATACATTGCAAATACGAGTTGCGATGCAAATGTATCATCTATTATGCAAATTGACATTCAGTTGGCTGAGTAACACAGTCCTTAATGACGTGAAACAAAAGGTAATGGAAAAACGGGATTTGATTCAAGATTAATGGATTCTGTATTCACATCATTTCAATTATCCAGCATTTTCAAATTAATTATCCAAAGAAGTGCAATTAAAAGGGCAAAATTCTTTCTAAGTGTCATGAAAGGGATTTGTTCTTCTCATATTTATATCTCAAATTTAACTTCACTTTGTATTACACGGAACTATTTTTAAACAATGATGAATGGGTTAACGAGGATGATTTCAAGATACCTGCTATTCCTCAGGGAACGTTTACTCCATCGATCCGGTTGCAAATTTATTGCACTTTTATATGTGCAAGGAAGTTGATGAGGTCAGTTGCCTCTCCTAAGAACTATGCATTCTTAAAATAACATTACCCTCGTTGCTATCTCACTTTCATTACATTTCAAAACTTCATGTACTGCTCGCGCTTTTTATGAACAGATAATTAAAGTGAATTTGATGCTATTATAAGATGAAACTGCGAAAAAGAATTTCTTAATCCGCCTAGTCCTCTTTAAATTTTTACAAGAGAGCTAAATTACGACATCCTCTGACTAATATTTGAAAGGGAGAAACTTACGGTATTATTCATTTTATCGTACGAAACGTTTTTATTCGACTGAAAAAGTAGAAATTGTGCGAGACACGAAGAGCTTAAAACCTAAAACGACAAGGGATAAAAAGTAGAAACAGAACGTACAGTTGCGTGTGAGCGACCAATAAAGTCTTTGTTCGGGCTTCAGATACGTATCGAAATCGGTTATCGGTCGATCTGAAAATATCTATGTGTACATTTAAATACTGCACAGGACGAGGGACGTTGCGCTCGATCTGTTCTTTTTGTTGAATTGAAAATCAGTCAAAAAAATGGGACATTTCACTCCCGGCTGACTTTCGTTCGATAAAAGCAATATTTGTAAGCTATTAATGCCACCTGACATTAAGTTTCTAATAAATTATGTTAAATTTGTGGTATTACAATATCCAATGTGTTAATATCGGTCATTTGATCAGTGTAATTAATTGGATAAAAATGTAAAATTAGATTTTTCAAATTCTCGGGTTTCTTTTGTAAATAAAAAAGGCTCGAATATTCACCGGCGACCGTTTCCATCTGATGTCTTCAATTATATGAAAAGCGTAAAGGGGAGCGTGAAACGCTGATTCGAAGCTGAGGCTTTTCTCGTTTTACGGAAATTTCATTGTTGATTTGAAAAGGACGACGGGATAAAAAGGGAAGCTGGGGAAAAAAAACGAATAAAAACGGAGCGAGATTTTTCTCAAATACTTTTTGTTGCACGGAACATGTACCGTCTGTTTACTATCTTATATTTCAGCCTGGGATTTTACGCCCTTTCTCATATTCCTGCGATATGTGAGCTTTTTTAAATTGCACAGTAAGTTTTCCTTAAGCGACTCGTGCATCTGTATGAAAGCAAACGTAATGCATCTTTTTTTTCATGAAGATTATAATTGGAGAAGATTAATTTTGTATTCGATGTTGAATCAAAGAGGAATTTTGTAATGAAGATCTCGTGTTCGCATTCTTTCTCTGGAATTCGATTAGATCTTTCGGTTAGACCTTTACCCTTACCGCCTACATTCTCGCATAATTAACGAAGCTGCTAAGAACAGCAATGGAAATCTAACCCTGACTAAAAATATGTCCTTGCTTCTGAATAAAAATTCACGATACCATACTTGTACATAAATCACTTATTTCAAGAAAAATATTATAATGAGTTAATTAACTTGTTACCCTGCTGAGTCAGTCTCGTGAGAAGTTGAAATGTATACAGAGTTTGAAAAGAGAGAACCTTAAGCAGACAGTGAACTTGTTACCTTGTTGAAGCATCCCTGTCCAAAGAGTAATAATGCGTGTAAAATTTCGCGAAGAAAACGATATATAAAAGGCTCCGTAGTGTAAACAGCCGTCTGACTTGCTACCCTGTTCGGCCGGCCCTGTCTAAAGGTGGTTGCCAGCTTCAGACTGCAGCAAGCGTGGGACGGTTCGCACGTGAGAGCGTTGGCAATGTGCCATTGCAAAGTGACCCACTTTCAACCCGTAGATTGACCCAAGAGTCGCCATTTTTACTGGTAGTCACCGAACAGTTTTCGCAGCGGGGGGTTGAGCGATACGCGATCTTTTTTCCTTTTTCTTGCATCGTTCGTTCGTTTCTTTTTTTTTTCAGGTCGTAGCAAGGGGGACAGATCGTTAACTGACCACGCAATTATGCGCGAACAGGCTGTAATTTCTTTGAAGTTCGAGCGTTTCAAGTCATCACTTTATACACAGTCGTTTTTAAGTGGAAATTATTGGCCGTACTGGCGTTAAGCTCCTCTTGGATGGTTAGGCATTTTCAGGGCAAACCTTTTTTTCTCTCTCGGAACTTAAATGGATTTAACTATCTGCGAATTATCTGACGACCACCGTAAAAGCACCGTCGCGTCGTTAGTAACAATTATCTGATCGTGAACGTAACAATTATTAGCAACTTTGTGGAGAATTGAACTGAAAATTATCTGATTTTAACTACAACAATAAATACTTTGACGACAGTACATTTCATTTAATCGATAAATTCTTATCGCTTGATATTTTAATTTATATTTTTAAAAAAATTGTTTTGCTGACTTTGTTATTCCAATTACAAAAAAGGCTTATTTAGCCTGATTTGAATAAATCCGAGCAGCTAATTTGTAAAGTTTGCAGACTTCTAAGTGATATAAGTAAGATAAGCGGCGTAGGTGGTCAGGCAAGTAGTATAGACCATCGTATGTAACGTAGCAAGTAGAACAGGTACGCGTATGGTCAGATAGGGGTATAAGATTAACACAGCGATCGATGGAAATATCATTATCAAATACGGGTTAATTGTTACTACCCCAAAAATCCAAAATATAAATAATAATTTTCAATGCAATCTTTAAAAAAAATTGCTAAATATTATTTTTATTTTTTATTTCGTTTCATCGAGCTTGTCAAATAATTCTTCCCTTTAAATACCTGTTACACCCACTAAGACTATTAAAATGGTTTATTGGGTAAATTTACCCGCGTTTCTTCTATGTATCACGAATACCAGAAGATTTAAAGGGGTATAAGCATTAATTACGTGTATTTACTAAAATAACGAAGACGAGGGTTATCGTTTACCATGGAAGCCGGCGCCGTCGCGACGTCCCCGATGATATCACGAAAGCACTTTGCACGCACCTTTCTCCCTGTTTGAGATATCTACGGGCCACTGATAGTGTCGTGACTCGTTTCGTATGCAGGCTTCTCGTGTTTCCGATCCTCTACATCATCTACATCATCTATTTGCTCGGGTTCGCGCACCGCTTCCTATCACTTTTCTCGCACGAGTTGGCCGTCCAGGCTTCCTGATCGATTGTCCGTTTCAGATTTTGTCAGTCTTGTTACTTAATTAAATGAATTTATTAAAGCACCTTCGAGTTTCATTAATATCACTGGGTACACCTGGCCATCGTTCTTTGTCGATTAATTAAAGTTGAATTAATTAAAGTAGGTCAAAGTGAAAATGTTGATTCCTCAAATAAAGTAAACTTTATCTACTGTAATTAATTTACTTCTTTTTGTTTCAAATGGAATTCGTATTCTATTTATTAAAAATACAGTGTACTCTGACTGGAATAACTGCTTCGAGTCACGCTCAATTCATCAGGTTCTAGATTAGCATTATTTCCACGATTTCTGTGTCTATCGGGATCACAAAACCAACCTGGAGTCATTTTAAAATCGTCGTCACGGCGTATTCCAAGGTAAAAAGACGACTGTTCGTCTTTCGGTGTTGAATACGATCGTATTCTCCAGCGGAGTGCCATTATGCGTTGACAATGCAGTAATCAAGCTTGGTCTCTTTGCCTTGCAAAAAAGGATTGCTTCCTCGATTTCGTCGACGATCGTGGCGTCTAACCCTCTCTCGAATTCTTTAACGTCTCGACGCCCTGTTGAACCCCGAAGAGTACACTTCTGTGAGCACGTTAATTGCGTGGACACGGAACAGGGCGCAGCCAACCACGACGTTTCTTGTTTTTCGTATTAACCCGTTTGTAATTAGTTGAACTTAAAAACTGTTCGTATTTCGTTCTCTTAAGTGACTCAATTATTTTCTTGTAATATTAACGCGTTGGCTGTCGCAATAAAACACGTTGAAATATCAGTTATTAAGGATACTCTTTTCTTCAGGTAATTATTCAAAGGTTTAAGGCGCCGCTCTAGAGTTATTATCAGTTTGACGACATAAAAGTATCGCGAGATAGTATGACACATCAATCTGAAACTTAATGTTCGCTAAAAATGACCGTACAGCCGTAACATAGAATGGCTATTTGCCAGATACATGGAACAATGACCGATTTTGAAGCGTATAAAGTGTGACATCATTCGATGGCATAAAAGTATCAAAATGACACCGACAGTATATCAATTCGAAGCTTAAAAATGAACGACAATGGCAACAAAAATATTTCATCAATATTCTAAATATAAAATTTAATTATTATGTAAAAACCTTTCAACCAGTATAATCAATTATAGAATTAAAAAAGTTTAATTAAAAAAGTCTTCTCTATTGGACGGAGCTCTTTGATGCAACTGTAACGAGCACCAGAGGTTGAAAAAACAGACATAAAGAATAATTTACGTAAAATCCTTCAATACATACTCGTTCCTAATTAACAGATTGCTGCGAATGAAGTTTCAGCGAAATTAACCGTCGGCGCTGGTGCAAATATTAACGAATGGAATCATAAAATGTAAATTCACGCGACACCTGCGACAGGATCGCAGAACCGGAGTAAAACGCTTCGTCATACGAAAGGGTGAGATAGGGTGGTGGCACGACGGATGATATATTTGCTTAGATCGCGGGGGATGAATTACGGTTCGGTTGCGGGATACGCGTCCGCCTCGTGGTCTCGAGAGCAATTTATCGATGAAAATTCAATACGCGATTGCATCGACTTGCTTTGGCTATTCATAAAATCCGAATCAAAATTCAGCTGGTTTTACACGAACTCTGACTTTCCAGTTTTCTTGTCAGGTGAAATATGGGCAGCGAGCACAGGATTTTATTTATTCTTCTAATTATTTCCTAGAAACATCGTTCAATCTCCTTTTGGAGAAAATCCTAATATGACCTAATACGATACCACATTTATCACTCATACTCTGTGAAATTCCCCCCAAAAGTCTAAGCCAAAGCTCAGCAGTTCCTAATTGTTCAAATGTGTTTTATTGACTTAAATCGTGAATAATTTCTCTGTTGCAGACTTGTCTGACAGAGGAACGAAGAAGTTCGGCGACGACTGCGTGGAGGATCGCGAGTGCGGTTTCGCCGGTTCTTATTGCGAGCCGAAGAAGAACAAATGCGCGTGCAGAAAGGAGTTCGAGGCAACGAATCACATCGACAAATGTGGACACCGTAAGTTAGTATATTTTCAAGCGCGCCCCGCAACGAGACACCCGTAAGTGTTTTCGTGTCGACGTTTAAAAGAAACGCGAAGCGCCAGGCGGAGAGGAGGATAACGATGATAAAAGATGGTAAAGGTGAGACCGAGAAATGGGACGGAAGTCGTTTCGCATTCTTCGAGTTATTCCAGTCGGGTCACGTTCGGGGATCAGAACTTTTCCTACGGGAATACCGAGTTTTACGACTGGAATGATATGAACGTCCGGGGATGGTTGCTTATGGTTTTCTCGCGCGGAATTCGAACAAGACGTCGCGCCTTTATTGAACCGGAACATTTGAAGATTCGTGAAAAATTAAAGGTATAATTTCAATGATACAAATTTAACCCTTCCGTCACACAAATGTTAATCACACTGACTTAGAAAATTGTGTTAATTGTGATGATTATATTCAAAATGTAGAATATAAATATTAAGAAAGAATGTGAATACTTTAATTAACAGAAATAACAAAATTGTATGAAGATGCAATCTAGAGTTCGTCTCTTATGACACGGGATTAACTTATCAGTATCAAAGCTCTTATCCATCAGAGGGAAAAGGGGGCGCAAGATTAGAATGCTTCTGGTCAAGGATTAAAGCTGCATCAGTGTTAAACTACTCTCCTAATTGCAAGCCTGTGGTTGATATATCGAGATCAGTGTGGCAAGTAACTAGTCGATCAGATTCGCCGCACCAACCCCTAAACATACTCCGTTATCCACAACCTCGTGACCCCAACCCTCTGTTCTCGTGTGAATTTTTTCATATCTGAATCGAGATAATCTTCATTTATGGTGTCTCATTTTTCAAATAAACTAAACGCGTTATTTATTTCCAAATTTCGAAGTTTCAAGTCCTTTTATTTTATAGAAATCATGAATGGAGTTCGAAGTATTGAAATTTAACCAAGTGAAATTTGTAGTTAAAACCTCAAAGTGAAACTTGGCCTCATTGTGCTGGACAATTGGAGTTACAATAGGGCATCGGAATATTGCTAGATAATTGATTGACGTATCGACAATATCTCGGTACAATGGTGGCCTTTTGTTTGTTCACGATATTGGCAACACTCGAGAGTGACGTACATTTACCACTGAAAAGTGTAATATCGATCTGAGAATCGAAGTCAAAGAGTAAGATATTCCGAGGAAGAGTACGATCTCGTTCCTTTTAATTTACATGTTTATACGATTCGATATGGAGGCATCGAAAGCAACCAGAATAAAATATATATTTGCCTTGAAGTTTCATTTGAAATTGTGGATTGAAGTCTGAACATTGAATATGAATGATCTTGAGATTGAATTTAAAAAGGAGGACTGAAACCAGAGGGTTAACAGTCATGATAAATATTTATTTCTGTATTTAAAAAGAAAAAAGTAATAATCCAGTATGATCAAAACTTATTACAAATTGATTAAAATATTTTACATATGGTAAGATACAGGAGTAAGTCATGTCATTTATCATCATAATTATGGTCCTGACAATTTAATTTAAATTCAATCCCTTTCGATTGCACTCAGAATAAAATCGTATAACACTCACAATACTCGTCCCTTACAATTTCCCTTCATAAGTTATTTCTTTCACTTCTCAATCTAGCATACAATAAATATGAAACACTCCTGGAACAAATAACTTTTGTTTCAAATAATTTTACCAATAAATTTCTACAGTCGTATAACCACCCCCTACAGTTTGCCCTTATAAATTATTCGTTTCACCTTTCATCCCTGTCCACAATAAATATAAATATCTTTTGTTTGAAACGCACGCTTTTGGTGAACGTTTCGAATACTCCTGAACGAGAAACGAGCCGGTTGATGGTTTTTGTGTTTTCAGCGGCGAACGTGAACGAGTCGTGTTTCTTTCACGCCCAATGCGAGGCGAGGGTGAGCCAAACGGAGTGTAGGGACGGTCGTTGCATCTGCATCTTCGAGAAGATCCCGGTTACACAGCCCGATGGGGTGATAGTATGCGTCGGTAAGGGAAAACAGACGAAACGTTGAACAAGTTCCGCGCAATTTTTAATGAGATTCCAGGCCGCCTCTGCAGCCACCGGGTTCCGACTTAATGGAATTCCGGCCTACAATCTCGCTGACTTCATTAATTCGTCAGCTGTCTCGCGTGATCAATTAACGCGCGCGAACAAACTTTCAGCTAGCGAGCAAAAGCTTCGGCGAGCTGCTTCTTTTTTCTTTTCGAGGCAAAAATTAAAAGCTTTGACGTTGCTTTCAGTCTTTTAACAAGACGTTGCTCGGTGAATTATGCATGCCGAGGGAGTGATAAAAATGTGAAATTGAACTATTTTCTTTTTTTCTTCTTCTGATGATATGTTGACTTTTTAATCATTTAAGTGCCAATTCTTACGATTTTGTATGCTTGGAGTAGAGTATCTTTTATTATAAAAAAAAGTATTAAAAATGAATTAGGTACGATATGGATGTTTCTGTAAAGACTGTTGTTCATCGAAATGGGTTTTTCAGCCGAGCAGAAAGAGGAACCCAATCTTCAATACGTCGACCCGACGATGATCGGTGTTCTTGTTGGTATGGCCCTCATGTTCATCATCATCTGCGTCGTCCTTAGGCTTTTCAGCAAGTAAGCTATATATTTGCATATCGTTTGCGGTGACGCTTGACTTTACCAATTCTCGTAAAGGAACTTTATGACCTACTTCGCCTAGCAATTGCACCCCAAAATGGACCTCTGATATCGCGTACTTAATCTATATTTAATGTTACGAACCTTACGTTAACAGATAAATGAAGCCATAAACTGATCTGAGTACATCCTGTCTACCTTCAGTAACATTTAAATTCGATAAATTCAATTCAGTGCAAAATAGAAGTCATTTAAACTTTCAAATATGTAACAAAATTATTTAATAATCCAAGTAACATGATTTCTCAAGAAATTTTTAATGAAATGTTAAAATGTTAATTATTAATTATTTTTTATCGTTCCAGGGCTCGTTGGCGCGAGAATCGCACCATCTTCAATACCCCAAACGCCCGTCTGATGAACGTATCATTGCTAAGAGAGAATAAACTGTTGCACCCTCAGGAGAGACGTGGTTCAAGGGCAAGTGTACGGGTTCCTTCGAGGCAACCCTCGATGGCCTCCTTACGTGCCCACTCGCCGAACGCCTCGCAAGGTGCGAAACACTCTCAGCACTCACAGCACAGAGTGAGCCGTACGGGTTTTTATTCATTCACTTACTAAGCAAGCAACTTGTTATACAGTGTCCCGTTGAAACGAAGCAAGCGACTCTTTTTTAACGCGCCGTTATATCGGGTGTTCGATGGAAATCGAGACACCTTGGACACCGCATTAAATCATCCCCCCCTTTGAAATACCTTTATTTCTTACGAAAAGATGTTTTCTACGGTTACGCAGGAAAACGAACAATTTTTGTGTGCCTCTTGTGACCCATTCGTCCCTTGTTAGCAGGGTGAAACCCAAGTCCCGTACGTCGCCGACCTTGTGGAAAAATTTCTGGTATCCTTGGGGAATTATAAAGAGGGGAGATAGTCGAGGCCAAAAAACAGTTTCTAAATCCCTATTTTGCTAATTTAACCAAATAATAGTTGAAAATCTTAACAAAAATATTACACATTTTAAAGAAAAATTATTGGAATGGACTACAAAAGGCATATTTTTGTATTACAGTGTAACGGTAGAAAACGCTCTCTGGTTAAAGACCTGGAACATTTCTCATCGTTATAATTAAAGAAGTTCCACCTAACACGGTTACACTTTCAGGTTTATAGTTCGCATAAGTTCGCATTTTCATACAGGTGTCGTGAACTATTCAAGGTAATACAAGTTTTTAGGGACGATCTAGTTTACGAGCAATTTTCCATTTAAAATATGCAACGACCGAGTCGAGTGTAAAGACTGCACAATTATCGCTCCCCCTTTTTTTTTTATTGAGGACAAAGAATTGTACAAACCGTGTAACGCTTGTTATGAAATTTTAATCCAAGTTGAAAGAGTTTTAATCCTTGAATGAAATCATTCCCGAATCTGATCAACTATCAACAGAGAATAGCTACCTTCCAGTATATCGATTTCCGTAGAACATCCCATATATGTGTATAATATAGATACGAGTATATAAAGTAGGTGACCACCTACTCTTGCCTATCTATCTTTACTCTAGAATCTTTTTTTTTCTATTAAACTCAGAATCTTTCTGACTTTCTCGCATGCACAAATTGCCTGCCAAGAGGGTAGATATCTGTTGAGTACATTCTATTCGAGGGTGCATCGTCGTCGACGATAACAGCGTGAAACGTTATCACGGCTTACCACGGTATTAATTACTGTAATAAAACATAATGTTGCCATAGAGAGAGAGAGAGAGAGAGCTTTGAAAGGGAATATCACGGGACAATTGTTAAGTGAATTGCATCAAAACTCGTAAGTGCACAGTGAATACACGTGTGATAAGATAAGGAAAGTGTGAACGAGAACGAACAGAGAAAAGTATGAATCGATACTTTCTGTCCATCGTTAACCCTTTGGCTCCATTTTACTTTGATTAAATTTTCTAAAGATCCTACCTAAAATTAATTTCATTTTCAATACTTGTTTGGCAATTGTTAAAATAGTTGCATTAATTATTATTCATGAATCTTTTCAGACCCACACTTTGCAAAAATTAAGCTACCCATCTGTTACTTTGTTTTAAACATTTTGCAGTATTTCGTAGAGTCATTGATAGTTGAGTAATTAAAAATTGATATACAATCGAGGTGTTTAATTCAGAGTCGAATGACACAAAAAATAATTTCTAAAAAGTCAAAGGGTTGAACGGACTGAAAGTCACATGAGTCACGTAAACAGTGATTAGTTGAAGCACCGTTTGAAAGTGTCGCCAGAACGATGCATCTTTATTAATCGCCATAATCATGTTCCACTTTTAATGGATTTGACTCTCTTTGCAGTCGACCATCTATAGCAGTAGTCTGTTTAATGATCCCGTCTGTGACCGTTGTTCTTGATTATCGTATACTGTGGACCTATGAGGTGCTCTATTGTAAAAAAAAAAGCTTTTCAAATTGACGCGTCCTTCGAAGAGGGTGAGTTTCGTATTACACACGAGTTTACGCTATTTTGTTTCTGTTATCTCTGTCTCCTTTATTAATTACGGTGTACCGTAGCCTTGTATGTGTCTCTGTACATAAAATCCTATGGTACTTACCCTCTTTCGGATACGTCAGAACTTCGAGCCCAGAGGTTGTACACGTTTTTCGAGTTCCGATAGACGAGCAAAAATCGCAGATAGACTCTGGAGTCTCTTCTGTTTTAGCGTTCTCGAGGATCACGATTATAGTTGCTTGCTACAGTAACAAAAAAAGAAAAAAGATAAATACAGATCATTGCTTGCTTATGACAATGATACTTTATCGTAGATATCGCGTACAGTGGTGTAAAAAAAAAAAGAAAAAGAAAAAACGATAGATGAAATTGGGAGGGAATAAGAAAACATTCCAAAGAATTCTGCTCGTGGAAAAAAATCGCCAGTCTTTGTGGCTTGTGAAAGGAAAAT
This sequence comes from Anthidium xuezhongi, assembly GCA_022405125.1. Classification (NCBI taxonomy): domain Eukaryota; kingdom Metazoa; phylum Arthropoda; class Insecta; order Hymenoptera; family Megachilidae; genus Anthidium; species Anthidium xuezhongi. The sequence goes on from CM039639.1 coordinate 6,128,321, forward strand.
CGCAGGATATTTTTTATTTCCTCCGCGTAGTGCGATCGATTAGCATTAGATTACGCGAATTACTAAACGAGAATCCATAATATTCTGTACATTCGCTAGAATACGGATGCATTTACATTGTAGCACGGAGTTCTGAAGTAGTTTTACGAGAGACCAGATCGCATTTGAAAAATGCGTCTCGGTTGCACGGTAAGATAGTATCGATCGATTTCACCAAAACAAAAAAATATGCTTCAGCAATAAAAGAATTGGTTCTTCCATTCCAAAGGTAAAATTTTTCTATTCTTCTTTTTATATATAATTGTACTCATAGGTGAATTCGATCAAGAAGTTTCGTACATCTTTGCAATTCGAGTTTTCGAGCACTTTTAGAATTAGAAATACGCATGCACGTCCTTACAATGGCGGTTCAAAATTGTTAAAAGTATTAAACGTTAGAACTATTCAAAAGTCTGTTAAAATTCTCATAAAATATTCAACGTTAAAGCCACGTTGCATTTTCTTCGAGATTTCTCTGACGACCGCCATCGTCGAACGAGGAAGCAACGTCGAACAAAGTGCCACTTCCGCTCGACGTTGCTCTTCGTGCTTCAACTTTATTGCGGCTTTTCGTGTCAGATCACAGGACCGTCGAGGAGGAAAGCACACGATACCTTAACAGGAAAATCTCTGTCGCCAGGGTCACGAACAGGATCGCGACGAGGAAGTCGGGGCAGCAGCGGAAACGCGTCGGCCGTTTCAACGAAATCGAACAAGTCCCCGCCGAATCAGTCGAACAACATGACGGAAACCGTTCTGGAGAACGTCACCGTGGAGATCCTCGAGGCCAAGGCGTAGATCCGTTCGTCGCCGCCCCCTTCGTCCATCTTCTCGAGGACGAGCGAACAAGGATCGTCCTCGAAGCGAATTCAACTTCAAATCTTTTTCCTTTCCTTTCGAAGATCCTCGCCTCCCCCTTCGCGTCGACGCGTCCCGCGCTTCGATACAGACATTTCTAATTGATACGCGCCGCTGTTAATCAATCGTAACCATCCGATGAAAAATTCGATTATGTCCAGAGAAATTTTCGAAGGAGTATAATATTCGTGAACTATACTTAAGATAATCATCGTTTCGATCTGTAACGTCCGAGTCGATGTAATTCGACACGCATCTTCGATAATCTCCATTTTTACCGGAAGTCCTGTTCGATTTCTGACTAGCACCGCGCTCGTGTATGTATTTTGTGATTTTGATAAATTGCTAAGGGAGAACGAAACATATTTACAGAGGGGAAACGTTCTGAAGAAAGAAATCGAGTAGCAATTTTATCGTTCGACGATTCAGCGACGAAGCTCTTCGACTTAATTCTTGTAGACCTTTTCCGCAGCATCCGAGGAGGCAAGAGAAAGGTAATCTTTTTCTACGATTAAAAGAAAGAAGAAGAGTTCGCAAAGCTTCTTCTTTTTTTTCAATCTGTTCATTTTCTCGAAAATCTGGAGGCGAAACATAGTGACGATGCAAAGGGAAGTTTTTTGCGTCGGATTACGATGTTTTTTCTGGACCAAAGGATAGCGTATTTTTCACCGATCAATTCGCAAGGTTCATCGCTTCGTGCTAAAACTCTAACCGATAAATAACTTGTATTTTATAATAGCAATACGAAAACGATACTTTCCATGTCCGAACGATCGTTTTTGACGAACAGCGATCAATGATCGATCGCGAGTTAACAATCAACCAAATGTTCCACGAAGATAATCTTTCAATTCGTCGAGTTCTGTCTTTTATCTCGACCCGTGACGCTCTCTAAATCCTTTTCTTTTAAATCCGATCATCTTTCGCTCGAAGGGATTCGACGATGTTTGTTGAAGTTAAAAGACGGAACATCGATACCGTAGACGCGTTATCATAGATTTTTCAAGTGGTCAGCTGGTCTGATACAAAACGAAGACGAAGATCCCGACACAAAGCACGTACCCACGAACAAAGAGACCGAAAACTGGTTTAAAAAAATGGAGCCAAAGCGAAAAAGCAAAAAAATATAAAAAAAAAAATCACGAAAGGGACCAGACGAAAGTGTTTGAACGGACATCCCGAGGGTAACGCTGTACGCGTAGCAAACCAATTAACGTTTAGCGTGATAATTAAGCAGCATCGTAAGCTTTATCCGTTCCTCGAGTAACACGCTCGACCGAACGATTAATGATCGCGCATGACGGCTTAGGCAACGAGATAGTTACACGCTCGGCGAATCGTTTCTCATCGATTATCGTTTCAATGTTCATTCGGACGCGTGTTAACCCTTTCGCTGCGAAACGACGAAAGTCGGCTGCATTAATTAACAAGTTAGAAATTGTTCAATTAATAATGCTCTGATTTTCCATTTCGAATTATCAGCGTGATATTTGCTTCTTTAATTAGCACCAACCACCCCCCATTGCGATCAATAAATTTTTCTTCAGAGCTTCAGACTCAACTTCTTTTTATTATTTAACACTCCATAATAATTAATATAATTTTTCATCGAATCTCCGAATTTTCTAAATTTATCGAAGTTTAGTGACCGTTTGAGAACAGATGTCGCAGCAAAAGGGTTGAAGACTGAACAACAACCGAAGCTGATGCTTTGTCGTTATTCGACGGAAAAGGAGTTTAGTTTTCGAGACCGAGTCCAAGACTCGATCGCAGGAAACAGTTTGCGTGATATTAGATGACGAATGGACAAAACGAAACGGCACAGACTAGAAAGAGCGAACGTTTCTACTCAGATATCTTAATTAATCGCACAAGATTTTGTTGTCGGAGACTAAGGTCGATCTATAAAGACACTCTTCACCCTGTATCTAGACACCTATACGTGTAACACACATCGATATCATCTATTTCGATTAATGAAGAATCATCGTGAAATAGTCCGGTACGATTGTATCTCAGCAATTTAGTGCCTGCGCTCTCGCGTTTACATAGTGTTTACATAAAAGAGATGAGATTAATTATATATATATATATATGTATAGATACGTATATATATTGTATCAGTACAAGAAAAAAAAATATATATATATACATATACATGATACTAGGCTTGGCACTATTTGCACTGTTTGTAGTATTAATTTTTTGGAACGCCTAGCGACTGTATCCACTCTGTGATCTATGTGCAACGTACAGCTAATAGATTCTTCTTGCTAACGTCGTTGTTATTATATTAATAAACACTTTAATACATAACGAGGATAATCGATAGATATTAATATCGCGTTAAGCGAGTCGCTTTTAATTATTATATCGGTGCCGCACCTAGTCTACTCTGTATCTCTTCGCACCCATTGTTGACCCGTTTGTATATCAACCTATAACGGCTGTAACTTAGCGGCAGCTACCTTTTAAACGATCGTTCAAAGATCAGGATAGAGAGGCGTGCAAATATTTAATCGATAACGGTATTAAAAAGACGACGAGGAGGGATCGATCTGATCCGTGAACGAAATTCGGGGAAGGTTTCCGTTTTCGGATAGAACGTTCCCTCTCGATAAATTTAAGCGAACGAGAGACACGATGGTCGAAGGAAACAGTTACTTCGGATTATTATCTTAGCTGTGGAAAGTAAAATCGTTCAGCTTAAGAATTTTTTCTAGATTAAACCGTAGACGTTAGACGCGTATTACCGTTAAGGGACTCATGAAACTCGAGTCGTTAGTTTTCCCTCCATCCCTTTTTAAAGATACGATGCACAAAGATAATTAATGAAAGAAACACAAGCAGGGTGCCTCGTCTTTATCATTCAAAGACACTCGCTCACTTTTGTAACACCTTTAAACGTAGACGATTACCGCGCGAGATCGGTCAAGATCGATTCTCGTTTCATCCCCTTCGACGAGCAGAATCGTTTCGATACGAGGGATTAACCTGCTCGATCGTTAATTTTAGTCAGAGATACAGTACCACCGTAGTCTTGTCGGAGTTACTTCAGTGACAAGAACGAACGAAAACGAGAATTGTCACTCATGAAAATTACGAAGAGAATCGTTAACGTAAACCTGAAGAACGATACGGTAATCCAAATATGGGGAAGTGTTTGGATTACTTCTCGTTCTCTCACGAAAAGTCGATTTTCCATTCGCTTACCTGAACTCTGATCCATCGTTGAAGTAACCTGATTGGTTACCAAGACCATTTTTAATATCTTCACGGGGTTTCGACCAGGAAACCGAAAGACAGGAACCGGAAACCGACAACTCTCGCCAACAACGATGTTGTTATCCCGAAATCAAAATTAGACAATACTTTGTCGATACAGTCCCGAATCGGTGATTACAGAGATTAAGATCCTCGATTTTACGGGACAGAAATGAAGAAAAAAAAGAGATACATACAATCTTCGCCGCGTCAGTGCTTTATCGAATTATACGGATCATCATCCTTAGAGAGAAACGATCTTTTGAATATCGAGTATCGCGAATTTTTGTAAGTTTCTTCCTACACACACGATTTCGCCTATGTAACCCTCTCGAATTCAGCACAAAACGAAAACGTCGCCGATCGACGGCTTCGTGTAACGTCGAGTCTATCGTCCGATTAGCAAATCCTTAGGATCGAGTCTCTTCTAGAATACGTAACGTTGTTAAGGAATTATTATCGTAATCACCGAACACAGCTTGCTTCTAAGGGACTATATAGCGTGATCGAGCACGTATAAGCTTTTCTGTAGGTTATATTATTACGATAAAAAAAAAGTGTTAAGGAGAGACGTAGAAGTTTCGTCTTGATCGCATTCTATGCTTAAATTCAACGATCCGTCTTGGTACGTTCGCTCGACGATTGTAGACGGTTCGCGCGAAACATTGTGATTCGATTTAGCGTAATTAAACCGTAAAGATTGTCGTACACTCGTCTCGAGGTATGCCGTATTTCTTATATGTATGTACACACACACACAAAAAGAAAAAACGATATACTCGTAAATATTGTAGTTCGCTTCGATTCAAAGGATCGCGTAAACGTAATAAGATTAAGGCTCTCTACGATTACGTTGTAACGACACTTAAGAGATTATCTTAAATGGCAGAATTTCTAGGCGACAAATTGGAAATTTCACAGAGACGCGAGTACCTTAACGGAGGATTCAAAAGTATCGTTCGAAGCAGACATTTAAAATGAAAACTCCCGCGGAGAAAACTTGAATAGCTAATAGAAAGTTTTTCTTAGCTACAGCGTGGATGGATGCGGACAAAAGTGTATGCGAGTCTCTCATTTTTCAATTTTCAATATTTTATAATGTCCTGGTATGTAAACGGAAGTGGATATCGTTGAACTTTTGGCAATATACTACCTGACACTATTTTACTAGCGGCTTAGCCTACCTTGTAATCTTTATATTATACATTTCATATTATAGCTTGTAACGGATAAATTAATGATCTATAAACAATTGTATTCGAAACTTAAATTATATTCTGACTCTGAATTCGTTTTAATAAAATCTTAATACACTGTACAAAGTACAAATTTCGTTTCATCACCTTTGTATCCTTTCATTAAAAAGAAAAAAAAGAAAGAAAATGGTCATATAGAAATGACTTTCTTTTCTAAAATCTTATATGAAAGATCGATTAATATAACAATGTTCGCTGTCGAATAGTTTCAAAAGTATTTTGAAAATATATAATACTTTCAAATACCTATATACAAGAACGTGAATACTGTACACGATAAGAGTTTGTTTCATTTGTACGAGTTTTTTGCTCTCCAGTCGAGAAATTCATCGAACTCGGCTTCGTCCCCGCTCGAGACATCCTCGTCCGTGTTGTTTTGTTTCCTGTCGGTAGCTTGTACTTGCTCCTTGCGTTTTACAAGATCCATTACTCTGTTAAAATAGTGCTTGATTTAATTACTTTGAACTATAAAGCTAAAGTTAATTTCATCTTCAATTACCTGGACCAGTGTCTTATCTGTTCTTCTATTTCGTCTAATTGCCTTTCTGTAGTTGCTTCCTCTTGATCTTCTGCAATAATTTGCGCGGATTGTGCTGTTTCTTCTTTAATTTCCTTCTGAAACTTTTCCCATTCCTCTTCTATGGGATTTTTATATTCGACATTACGAACCTGGAATATCCCACAAAAGTATAAAAACTTCATGTTCTACTGTACCAATAATTTTCATATGATATTCTTACTTTGGCATCCAAAACTGGATCATCAAAAAATCCTTCAGGAAGAACTGGTTGATTTGTATCTTTACTTCTTTCTGTTTCTTTTTCATTCTCCTCCTCTACTTCTACATTGTTCAATTCTTTATCATTTACCAGATCTTTGTCAGCATCTGACCGTTTTTTTATCACAGAAGCATTTGAAGGTACAGTGCCATTAGGCTGCTTAGAAGGATTATCAAAGAAGTCTGGTGGTAAGTTTGTAGGTACTTGCTGTGACGGTACTGTAGCATTTTTTAATATACCCTTTATTTTTTTATTTGCTGCTGGTTCTTGTGGAGGAGATACTGGTCTTTTGAATGTACGTGTTGGAACTGTTGGAGAATCTGTTTCCAACTTAGTCTTTTTTGCTAATAGTATGTTCTCCTTATGAGTCTTTGAATTTAAGTGTACAGTCCAAACTGCTTCACTGCGCACAACAGCTTTGCATAAAATGCACATAAGCTGTCCAGCATCTGTATATGTGTTTACCATGGTTAAGGATTTTTTCAAAATATTTTAGATTCTTCAAATTACAGAAATATAAATCAAAAAGAAGCTGCATAATTGTTAATGGAAAAGCAGAATAAAAACATATTCAATTACCTACGTATAATATTAAGATGTAATTACAAAAACAAAAAATAAAAACTTGTAATTACAAATATTAAACAAAAAAAAAAAAGAAGTGAAAGTTAACCTAAAAACATGTCAAATTGTAATAAAAGGATATTTGGCTAATGGTGATTCAACTTTCTTCACAGTCCCTAATTTCTTTTTATGTTCGCTCATAGCTTTACGCAAATCATCTTGTGTCAATTTCCTTTTAAGCGACATTTTGATGAATATATTTCACTCAAATAATAAACACAATTCTTGTTTTTTAGGTTATGTTATGTATGCAATACCAGCTCCTCTATCATCAAATTTTAGAAGTAATTTTATCAGCTGATATGTAATTTTACTTTTGATATAAACAAAATCTATAAATACGCATATTTTGCAAATCATTTTTTCTGTTGTTACAACATTAATTAATAGTAGAATATATCATAAACAGTAAGTACATAATTTTTAATAATTTGTTAACATATAATTTATGAATGGTATTATACTTTTATAACTTTTTATGGCATAATTGTAATGTAACAATATTACTGCTTTTGATTATTTTATTTTTAAATTATTGTATACAAGATTAAAGACTGGCATTGCAGAATATCAATGGGAGATAATAATTGTATATTTACAAATCATGATCCATTTACTACATTTGGACCATGTGAATCCTGCTCCAAAGAAATAAGTAAAGAAGAGCTATTAGCACTGATAATAAAATGTGTAAATTTTGCAGCAATAAAACACAAAGACCAAAGAAGAAAAGATGCAGAGGAAACACCATATATAAACCATTGTATAGGTTTGACATTTTTTACGCTCATAAGGAAAAAGAGAAAAAACACAACCACTTATATTTAAAAAACTGCATATTTTGTTATTAAAAAAACTGTATAAAAATGTATAAAAACAATACAGGAAATATTTTCTAGGTGTTGCACATATTTTGACAGAAGAAGGTAAAGTGTATGATCCTGATGTGATTGTATCAGCCCTGTTACATGATACGGTAGAAGATACAGATACTACATTTGATGACATAGAAGGACAGTTTGGTACAAAGGTTCGTAATATAGTTAAAGAAGTAACCGATGACAAAAGTTTGCCAAAAGAAGAGCGCAAAAGATTGCAAATAGAAAATGCTTTGCATTCAAGTTATGCAGCTAAATTAGTTAAGCTAGCAGATAAATTATATAATCTAAGAGATCTTGAGAGAAGCACACCTGTTGGTTGGTCACCAGAAAGAGTAAAAGCATATTTCAAGGTGATTTATCAGAACTGAAAAGATAAAGATTTAATGAAAAACATTGAAACATATATATGCTATTGATTACAGTGGTCCAAAGCTGTGGTAGATAGATGTCGTGGAACTAATTCCAATCTAGAAAGGGAACTAGACATAATATACGCAAATCGAGTATCCCGTGATAGAGAAAGTTGTGAATGCAAAAAACCACTTATATTATCATAAAAATATGAAAATATATTTGAAACATCATTGATGGTATATGGTATATAATAAACGTTTTCAGTGAAATTTAGCAAGTTGTATAAAATGTATAAAAGGTTGCTTACAGATCTGTAAAAATATCTTATATATATATTACAAACTATTTTCAACGGATTACATTGCAAATCTTTTAATGTTTATTGTAATGTTTTTGAAAGAACCACTTCATGTATTCCGCTAGTTTCTCCGTCTCTTCAACGGTAACGGCATTGTACATTGTTGCTCGAACCCCACCTACAGATCTGTAATTAAATATTTTTTTCTCATTCGGTGTAAAAAGTCTTCGATGCAAGGAATGCTCGCTCGTCTTGCAACATCCTCTCATTAGAGTTACAACACTGTTCATTTTTCAAGTTACACTGACCTGTGACCTTTCAACTGAAGCATGCCGCGCGCGGATGCACCGGAAAGGAATTCTTTCTCGAGTTCCTCGTCGCCGTCTTTTATTCTAAACGGTACGTTCATTCTGCTCCGCGCATCCGGTCGAATCGGACAAGAATAAAATCCTTTGGATTCATTGATCACGTCGTATATCATCTGGCTCTTTACGATGGCCAGTTTCTCCATGTTCTCCACGCCGCCGTGCTCCTTGACCCATTTGAAAACCAATCCGACCATGTATATTCTAAAAATCGTAACGAACGTTTCAACGAAAACCGTATCGGTTGCTTCGATCGTAATAACATTGCGAAGACCGCTTTTCTCGTCTTCGTTGGGGTTTCTTACTGAAATACCGGCGGCGTATTATGCAAAGAGTTATCAGCTGCCATAACAGTGAAATCCAGTATCGTGGGACAAACTTTCATGGCACAGCCAAGAACATCGTCCCGTACAATTACCAGCGTTACCCCGGCCGGTCCGATATTTTTTTGGGCGCCAGCAAAGATCACTGCAAACTGAACAACGCGTTATCTCCAACCATTGACTCGTCTTTCATTCGTGCAACGTACTTTTGAAACGTCGAGGGTTCTCGTCAGAATGTTCGACGACATGTCCGCAACGAGTGGCACTCCGTTTGTCTCGGGAACGTAATTGAACTCTATTCCTTAAATAACGAAACAAGTACAATTTTTCGTGATCGAAATCGTTCCGAACGTTTGTATTCTTCTTTTATTAAGTACCATGAATCGTCTCGTTGGCGCAGTAATAAACGTAAGACGCATTGGAATCCAGATTCCAGGTCGAAGGATCAGGAATGTCCATGTACTTCGTCGTTTTCGGCAAAACTAAATTCACGTTGCCGTATTTCGCCGCCTCCTTTGCCGCTTTGGCCGACCACGTACCTTGAAGGTTTAGTTTGCGTTAAATTTGGAAAAATGATCTTCCGTTTCCGCATTGTTAACGTCGTCTTATTCCTTCGGTAATCGACAGTAATTTGAACCAATCTTGATGGAAATAAACAAAGTTTACCAGTTACTATGTAATCCGCGGTACCGGTAGTCATCATGTTTAAAGGGACAGCCGCAAAAAGTCCCGTTCCACCGCCTTGCATGAACAAAATTTTATAATTATCGGGAACGTGTCTGCAAAGTTTAAGCAGTTCGTTAAACAGGTGAAAATTTTCCTAATAGATCATTAATTGTTCATTAATTGACGACTTTTCTAATTCTACGAAGGAAAAGAAAAGAAACATTGGCGTCAATTATCTTGGCTCATAATTAAGAAATATAACATACAAAAACATACATTGAAACTATGGTATTTAAGAGATAAATGCGTAGGATCTCTAAATGGAATTCATAGCAGGTAATAGATCAACAAAGATCTATTTACTTTGGTCGCTTGCGTACATGTATGAAATTAAATCCTTCATGTTTCTTTTCTTTTCCATATCAACTTACAGTATCTCCCGCAACGTTGATTGCGCGCTTTCGATAACGCTTTTGAACTCGTTCGACCGATGACTTAGTTCCAAAATGCTGATTCGGGTATCACCGTATGCAAGCAATTCCTTTTGCACCTCTTTCAATACCTACAAATAATTACACCATCGATACGATCGAGATAATTCATCCTGGGAATACGTTCGATTGATTCTGATAAAAGTGAATGCAAAAATCGAACGTTTATTTACGATCGATATCGACGATATTAAACGACATGACCGATAGTTGAATGAACGAACCTGACCGGGAACGATATCTCTCGATTCTGATTTAACCAAAAATAAACGCGCGTTTATTTTACAGTAAACATAAATTTTGAAATTTTATTGTACAAGGAAACGTTTCTAATTAACATTAAATTAGAAAAAAAATCTTGACACCGAAGTAAGTAGCAAACATATTGTAGCAATGAAAATGAAGAAACACTGGTTGCAAGTTGTTATTATTATCACATGAATATATTAATATTATCACTAAATAATCCTATATTTATCTGGCATCAACTATTTATATCCATTTCTGACGAAAATGAGTTACTAGAAAAAAAAAAGAAAAATATTGCCACACCATGGATATTAATTTAATATTTAATAAGTAATAGTTAATTCCTTGTAGACAAATATGTTTATATACAAAGAATTAATAATTTTAATAACATAATATTTGTACCAAAAAACAAGCCAAAACGAAATGAAAAAGATTGAATTTGCAAGTGCACTAATTCGTCTTGGTACCTCTTCCGGAAGTTTGCCTGGTCCCGCTCCGAAATTGATCACCGTGCCTAGATCGTCCATCGTGGATCCTATTGTTCACTGGACGGCTGGTTCAGAAACACTGAACTAAACACGTTGCAAAAGAAGGAATCTCCTCTTATCAATCCTTCTTATCTTATCGCGAAGACTTCTAGGGGATACAAAATATATTCTCTTTATTCAGTTCCGCCTAGAACACGATTTATCGTGTCCCCCAACCGAAAAGCCTCGGCACACAACCGGCGGTGATTTATATATCGCTTCTCTTCTTTTTTTTTTCTTCGTCGTTCGATCACTTCCTTTTCACTTTCTCTTTCAACTTTTCCTTTGTTTACGTTCACTTCGCTTCACGATCTAAAATTCGCGATATTTGCTCGAACGATCGAGCAAATATCGACCGACCAACCGATCGTTTGGTAGCTTTTTTTCGCGTGTTATGTACAGGAAGGTTCCATCGAACAGGTCTTCGAGGACGCATCGTGCAATAGTTTGTTTCGTCGTAGAACCGCGAAAATCGAAATCTCATAAACGAACGATTCAAAATAATATCTTTTCCAAGAAAATCAAGTTTTTATAAAGTTCAAAATTGACCCGAACATGCATGGCGGTGCATGGCTGTTTTGAATAAAATAGAGGTACACCATTATTACTTCGAGTGGTAAAAATAAGTTTGATTTCCCAATGAATGACACGATTCTCATTTGAAATATTATAAATTCATGAGTCTTATCAAATAGATGGCATAATAGAGAAAGAGAGTGTACTTTAATACACTGATAAACGTAAGTGCTGACCCCCACGACGCTTTATCTTTCAGTTATGAAAACAGACTACAAGAATGACACGTGATTCACTTGGTAAATCCAGATTTCGTGTTTGTTTCATTCTACTCGTAGAATTTCTTTTTTATTTTATAATAGCGTACAAAAAAAATCGTATCTCATACGATAAGACTATGGTAATTAACATATGTTTCGCTTCGTATGATTGTTGCAAACAATTTTAATAAAACAACACAACGATGCAATTTGTTTTTTACATTATTCCAAGTATTAAAATTATTTTCATTAAAATGAGAAATATTTGAAATTCGAAGGTAACGTTGTAGAGTAGTCGTATAGAAGGACCTATATATATGGTATTGTCATTTACTAAATTATTCTTGGCTTCTAGTGTTTTCAATGATTGAACATATTTCAAATATGTATTGCCAATCTTTGATCGTTACTGGATTTCGAATTCATTTGTTCATATTTCTAACGATCGAGAAAGGCGCGAAAGTTGCACCAGTTGCACGAAAGCGTGCTCTGCGCTACTGCGTTGCAAGCAAATGAATTCGATAAACAACATGTTAAATAGCACATAATCGCTGCATAATAATTATATTTTAACTGTTTTTAATTCATTTAATATCAAGTATCTCATAAACAGTCGTGTCGTTTGTTTCAGATCGATATAAATGGTTAAGTGGATCTTGAAGGTCATTAAACCGGCAAACCATGAACTCGTTTAAAACGTTTATGAGTATTTTTGAGAGGGCTGTGTCGCGAAGAGACAGCAACACTCTGGTAGAGACTTTGGTTACTGGTGGAAAGTATGTTCAAAATATATCCAAGGATGAGAGTGGTATGTATGAACAAGCTAAAGTTTCTTGTTTCACAGTGTTACAGTACAATGTTGTACATATCTTGCTATCAATAATTTGTGATGTTTTATTCTTTTGTTTAGAGCTGGTGTTATCAATATTATTCAACAAGGATAAAGGTCTACTTGCATTTCTTAATTCTGAACTTAAAAGAGATCATAATGACAGGGGCTTTGATAGGGCGATCACAAAAGGATTCAACTTTCTTCTATTTGTCATGCATCAGTTCCCTGGGATATTTGTACCATATGTCATTGACATAAAGGTATTGATATTGTCATAATCTCCACAAGTTGCGTATGTATTAAATAATACAATTATATATTTTTGTTACAGAATACATGCCAAACTGCACTTTTAATGAAATGTTCAGCATTTATTAGAAATGCTGCTTGCGATGTCTTCAAAGATTTGATAGAAAAGTATAATGGGTATGATCTACAGTTGGGTGATACTATCAACACGTTTGTATCCAAGTTTCATTTACTTGGTATAAAAGGTAATATCGAAATGTAAAAGTAAACGTACAGATTCTGTAAAATTTGGTGTAAATAGTTTGGTTGATTTGTTACAGAGAGGAGTTTAGTCTTTTCTGTGCTTGGTACCATTATACGGCATAATTCAAAACTGCCAGAATTGGAAACTAATGTTAACATAATTTTTCAGCAACTGAAAAATGATTTCAAAAAAGAGGTACAGTTATATACTTTTATATTTATTGCCTAGAAATAATTATTTTAAAATCTTTAATTTCAGTTCAATCCACAAACCATGTCCCGCTCTATCAACAAATTCGAAATATACTTGGATGTTCTTTCTAACTCTTTGATTAATCTTCCGGAAAGTGAAGTAGTCATTCATTCAGAAGAATTATATAAATGGATCAAAGAATTGTGCAACCCTGTAAGATATACGAGCAGAAAAGTTACGTTGAGAGCGGCTATTGAGTTATTCGGAAATAATATAGAACCGTTTCGTGAATTTATTTATGACGATTACAAGTATTGGCATGAGGTGTTGCTGACCGTAGCTCGCGACAAGGATGCACGGTGTCAGCGAGTTGCGCGAAACGCGTTGAAAAATTTTTACGAAGAAATTGGAAGTATCTTCACCAATAGAACTTCTGAAGACGACAAAAACGTGTTCATGGTAAGCGTAATTAATTATATTGTTATAAAACGATCAATTCAATTTATCCTTAACGTCTGTGTTTCAGTATTTCATGAATTTCTTTGAGGATCAACTAAAAAATACTAGCGATGAAAATTCCAGCATATTACGTTTCATTGCGAATGGCTATAGCCAAATGGCAGCGGCTAGTAAACAACATTTTGGCAATGACAAAGTGAGAGAGATGTTCTCGTTAATAGCTTATCACGCGCTAACGCTTTGTTCGAGGTACGAATAATGTTTTACAATATTTCGATATGGAAATTGATTAACATATTTCACAGGGATGACTTAGAACAGGACCACCTGGAGAGTGTCTCTAATTACCAAGACGCTCTTTCTCACCTTATATTGCATGTAGGTGGTCTGTCGCTCGACCAAATTAACGTAATTATAAAACTCAGTATTCTGTTGATTAAAAAATATCCTGATCTTTCTATAAACGGTCGAGGTTCCGTGGTATCGTCCTTCATCGGTACGGTCATCCATATTGGAAGAGCGAATAAAAATATGTTGGACGAATTTCTTTATTATTTAAGTGAGTACTTATTTGCTTCATGCGTGTTCATAAATCGAATTTGATTATTTCTTATTTCGTATGTTCCAGTTCACGACGGTGTGGCATGGACGTGCTCGCATATTTTATCGGTCGATGCAAGTTTGCAAAAAATGAACAGCTTCGAAGAACCTCCGGTGTGTTACAAGGATTATTTGTATTTGTGGTCAGAAATTTTGATGCCATGTAAATACAGACAGCATCTCGATCTGGTGCAACAAGTAGTCGACACGATGATGCACGTGGGCATCGTATTGATCAGCAAATTAAATTTGAACACGAGAACAAAGGAGGATAGCGCATTCTCGGATGCAGCTTTCACCCAAATCGCCGAAAACCCCGCCGATTTCAGAACGTTCGTCAACATTGTGGACCTGTATACCGACATACTGAGCACGATAGACTATCGATTGCTACCGAACACCGTACAGAAATTCATACTGAAGATCATTAGCATGTCGTACAAGCATCCCTTGATATCAGGATTCTACAAACTGATGCGTGTAATATTCGACTATCTCTTCATCCTCGTCAACGACATCGACGCAGAAGTTATCGAATTATCGTGCAAATATCTAACCGACGTACTGCGTTTAATCCCGACGTTCTCCAACGAATTATTAACCACGTGCCTGTACTTGATCCTGAATACACCGACGGAATTCGTGAAGCCCATATTGAACAACATGATTCCGGCGTTTAAGATCGCTCTCACCATCGGTTTGAGCGATTTCGAACTAGCTCGTGCCACTTTGGACGCGTTGCAAACGTGGACGAGTAAATTGGAAAAAGCGGATACCAGTGAATTCTTACGAGAAATCGTACCGTACCTGGAGCTGCATTTGCAGAGCGGCGAAACCTCCGCGGAGTTTCTGCAGGATATCTTGAAGACCGAACGAAAGGTCATTAAACGCATAGTGTTGAAGGACTCCACGGATAGTTTGGAGAAGTTTCAGATGAAGATTTTGTTGTTCATAGCCTCGCTGGATACTGACATAACTTTGGATTTTATATACAAGAGATCGATGAACGTAGGCGCCACTTGGGACAAGAAAGATCTACTCAAGTATTCGTTGACGTTCTCAGACACCGAGCTGGACATTTATTTCGACCAAATTTTACCGAGACTAATGCTGTTGGCTCAAAATTCCGGCGACAGACGAACGAAGATAAGCGCCTGCGAGGTGCTGCATTCGCTGGTGTCGTTTATTCTTGGCAAGACGTCGCAAAATTTAGCGACTAACGCGAACAAGTTCGTCTCCATATACGCGATATTGTACCCCGCGTTGCTCAATTTGGGCTGCGACTTCGATGAAACGGCCAGAAACCTCTTCCAGCCGTTAATTTTGCAGCTCACGCATTGGCTGAGCTCGAGGTTCATGCTGAAATCTCCGGCGACCGTGTATTTCCTCGACTCGCTCTTCAGCGGTCTGAGCAACGAGTCCAATTCGTCACTCAGAGAGTTTTCTGGGATCTGTTTAGCCGAATTCACCAGATGGTCCATCAAACAGTCGGACGACGATAGAGTAGTGCAGTTGAACATCGACGAGGTCATGTATAAAATGACGAATTTCGCGCTTCATCCCTCTATGTTCAAACGCATAGCAGCCGCCACGGCGTTCAACCATCTTTACACCATTCTACGCGAGGATGAGAAGGTTGTGACCACCTACTGGCTGGAGATATTGTACTGCTTTGTGAAAAGTTTGGACGGTTGCAACGACATCTCGATCGTCACCGCGCTCAATCACGTCGAAAGAGTTCTCGTGGCGAAGAAAGATTTGCTGAATTACAAAAGCAAGCATCGCAAAAAGCCGCAAGAATTCGAGGATACGACCTTGACGGATGCGGTGAACTGGTTACTGACTCAGTGCGGCTGCTTGGATCAGAATTGCAGAGAAAAGTGCATGGAATTTGTTGTTAAATTTTCCCCCTGTCTGACGGACTGCGACTCGGCTAAGACAATGATACAGAACTATATCGACACTCACGGAATCGAAGAGTTTAATAACATAATATTGAAAAATCTGAAAACGAAGGCGGACAGTCTTTCCGTTGGCGGTATAACGCCCCTGTTGAGAAGCTTGGATTGCTACATCTGGTTAATGAGAAACGATCTGGTAGACGCGCAACTCTTGTTCGGCGCTTCCAATTCGAGGAGAGAAACGATCTTCAATTGTGCAAAGAATTTTCTTCATCTGATGAACATGGTTAAAATAGAAGAGGGCGAATCGAACATGACAGCGTTGTCGGAAGAGCTCGCGAAATTACAGACGTTACAATGCAAAGCGTTGACGACGATGTTTGACTTCTTGCAAATTCTTTTAAGCTTCGATGTAAGTAAACTGTTCGTATTACGATGATTAGAAGTTACTTTGGGCATTTATGATTTCAGGAGAACTACATTCCGGATTTCTTTTTCAACAAAGATTTGTACAAGTTGATCGCAAGATGTGTTATGTGCCCGCAAACTATAGGATTCAATGTGAAGAATCTTGAAATTATCGAAGCACTTCCATCAGTAATGGAAAGATTGCTGCGGTCGATTACGCGAAAGACCGACAGTTGGTTGTGGAACCTGATCAGACACGAGCTTTCGATGTACGCAGCGAAACAATTGAACCATTTTTTGGACTTCAATACCATTTTCCGCGGTTTGCACGATCGTGTTACCCTTAAGCAGTATGTTCGAGGTTTGATCTTGCTGGAACGACACGATCTTCTTGGACAATTAGATAACGTAACGCTCTACATTGTACCTGTATTATTTAACGCTTTGACTACCCCGCTGCAGCTGCTAAAAATTCCACTTGATAGTAATTTTATTTTTGACAAATAAATTAAAGTATTCCTAATAATATGGTCTATGGTTTCTAGTGGAAATTCAAGTGTCACCCATATGTGGCTGACGTAGCAGTTGAAGTGTTAATAACATCGAATTTCTGGTTAAATTGATTTTTTCGCAGGTGACAACACAGATTAAAAATCCAAAAATAATTATCGAAGAGATCTTCAATATCATAACAGGAAAACAAAGGAACAGAGTTATTTTCAGCTATGTTAGGACATCGACAAAGAATTACCTTCAAATCTTGATGGAGTTCCTGTTCATACACTACAAGGTACGTACGGACAATGAATGGAGTACACCGATCGCTTGAACCTCGAACGTAATACGAAATTACCTGTTTTCATAGCCGTCGATGATAAAGGTGCTGATTACATTGATCAAGGACGATACGAAGATTTTGCGAGACGCCAAGTCGATCCAATGTGGCATATACTTTTTGCACACCTTCAAGAACGAGATATTGAAATATTTGCTAACGGATCCGGATCAGACTTTGCAATTGTTGGTTGACGAATTACAAGGAGACGGGTCTCTTTTGTTGACGATCATGGAGCAACTGTTCTTGTTCGCGCGACAGCACAAAAAGGAGTTTCCCGATGAAACGCAGAGCTTAGTGAACAGCGCGATCAAACGATTCGCGTTGTTCGAAGGCGTTATAAATAATTTTACGGACAGAAAACAGAAGGTGATAAGTATTTTTGGGATCGCGGTGCATTTGATGACCAAGCCGACAGAGGTGTCGTCTTTGAACCAAGATCTGTACACGTGGATCCTCGGCCAGTTGACGGAGTACTCTGACATCAAACAGAAAATCTATATTCTTCAGAATTTCTTGATCTGTCTGACCGATTCAACGTCAGGCTCGAAACCGGAGTTACTTGTCATTTTGCGTAACTTGAAAACTTATAGACTCGTCGTCAGTCTGGACGATTTCGAGAAGAAGAACATCAAAGCCATGGAAACGTCTAATTGCTTCCAGTCATTGCTGTCGTTATTACCGGTTACCAAATCGGTCGTGGTGTTCGAGACCGCTATTTTGTTCGCGTCTGGGATCGCCGAGCAGTTGTGCAACGAAAGGACGAACGAATGTCTGCAGAAATATTTTACCTCGATCACCACCGAGTACAAGGTAGAGTCTGTAACGGCGGCATACAAACTGTTCATGAAATTGAACACGCCGACGAAGGACAGGTTGGATGTATTGCACAAGTTTTTGCTACCGTCGTTTCAGTATTGCGAAACAACCGAAGTACGACGATTCTTCGAGCAGAACATCAAAGAGATATACACGATAATTTGTCTGAGCCTCGTTGGGTGCAGCTCGGACATAGTGCAGCTCGCGGTATCGAAGATAGGATGTTACAATCTCGTTACGATCATGTTCGCGAAACTAGACGCACGGGACATCGACAGCGCGGAAAGTGCGATCACTAAAAACGCAATTGCTGATGTGGTTACCGGTAAAGAGCTCATACAGAAATTGTACGGCAACGTATTGAAAGTGCGCATGCTGAAATCGCCCGATCCCGAGCACAAAGAGATAATAAGATTGCTGCATTGTTCCGCGTACAATTGCTCCATAACTATGGTGTCTTCATTGAAGAGAGACGAGGACTCGTATCTGGGCATTTTCGCCGAGAACAGGAAGAACGAACAGTTGATCTGGGAGAATATCTTGGACTGCCAGAAACAGTATATATTTCAACAGGTGTTCGACGAACGGCCAAGGTTGAGTAAAAGGGTGATCAACATAAGAAGAAAAATGAGACAAAGGAAATCTGAACAGCACTCGTATCTTTACAACTGTGATTTTTCTACTTGCTCTTTGATCGAGGACATAAACGCTTACGATTTCAATGAAACCGTCGTGCAGAACGCACCACGCGACAACGAGGAATCCATGAGTCTAACGTTCGAAAGTGACGAATTAAATAATCACGAATGCATGGCTTCCATCTGCGGAGTTTTGACCTATATGAAGCTGGAAAAGATATCCGTACCGTGTACTGACGAAGACACGATGCCAAAGTGGCTGAGGGCCTTCCTTAATTCCATGGAAGCCACGGACCACGATGCCGTCAGGCTGTTCATGTTGAAAATTATATTCAACGTCGATTCCGTGTTCAAACCTTATATGAAGTTTCTCGTGGACCCGATAATGTACGCGATATACGTATACTTGAAGAGGAATCAATTGAACTACATCATTCTCGACGTTATAGAGATGTTAATGGGCTGGCAACTGGAGAACCCGCCCGACATCGAGTTCAGAAAAGTGAACGGTAAGCTCATGGTGCAATATTTCTGGGAAATAATGATCGAGAGGGTGATCGTGGAAAGAACCAGGGAGATGAACGGTGCCGTCTACAATTACAACATGCGTGTGGTGCAGTTAATACTTCAGCTGTGGCGTTCGCGTTTGAAGGTGCCTGACAATTTGGAGGCTAAAACGAAGACTGCTCCTGTACCTGCGATATTCTTGATATACATTTGTCTGATTAATGGAATGGAGAGCATCGCTTCGAGGGACAATATCGTAGAGTTCTTGGAGAAATCGCTGGAACGTTGGCAAGCGAACGAGAATACGATTTTGCAAACGTTCGAATGCCTCGGTTTCATCCTGAACTTCGCGAAGGACAACGAGGCGCTGACGAATCGAATAATCGAGAAAATTCGAAATACGCTGAAAGAGATGCAAACGAAGTTCGAAAGCAGGCAGATAAAATGCATTCATTCGCTGTGTCGCAACTATCCGAGAGCCGCTATGGTCTATTTCGAGTTTGTCCCCGCGAACGTGTTCAAACTGGATGCTCTGGGCAAGGCGAATTGCCTAGAAATATTTTTACACTGTATACCAAATTTCAGTCCGAGTCAGATATCGAAAGAATTGGCTCATATCAAATTCACCGATTTATTGCAGAACAAGGTTGCGCCCTGCGAGGAGATAGCGTTAAAAATCATTAACGCTTTGGTCCCCGTTTACTCGCCGTTGGATATTCTGCCGTTGGCAAATCTAATACCCCCGTATACGAGGAACGAGTCCTCCAAGTACAGAGAAACATCTTACGATATCTTTATAAATATTTACAAAAAGTATGCCTCGGATATTTCTGAGGACAACAGCGTAAAAGAGCTGATGCTTCTGAGTACCGAGATCTTGATCAACGGTGTTCTGGACCCCGGCGAAGCGATACAGAACAAAGTACTGAACTTCTGGACTCAGAACGCGCAGTTAACGAGCACTTGTAAGGAAAGATTACTTGAAATTCTAGCCAAGTACACGCCCAACGTTGGCAACAACTTTTTGCCGTTCACGCTTCTGATATTACTAGACCTCGCCACGAAGTCGAACAATTACGCGACGAAGCTGTTCGAACCCTTACAGAATTGCACTTACAGGGATTACAAAATAGCACTTTCATGGAGAATGAAGAACTTGGGATCGAAGGCTCCGTTGTTCGCACCGTCGATGGTCAGCCAAATGAATTCGACGTTCACTCAGCTGTCTAACACGTCCACGACTTACAGTTCGAACGCTCTGCTAAAGCTTCGAGCGACTCAGGAGCCTGAGTTCGAGCCGACCTACGACGAGGAAGAGTACGATCGATCGTCGGATCTTCAAGAACACCTCGAAGACTATGACGTCCAAGACCACGAAACGCGAGACGCGTTCGATCTTCCGATAACCGCGCCTCAACCTTCTTTCTACAAACGGTGCTCCCCACGGTTCCTGAAGAATCCGACCGATGTGTCCGACGCTTTTCGCGAAAGGGAAATTAGGAAGAACAAACGTCGCGTCGATATGATAAAAGAGGAAGGCGCGCGGCAAAGAGGCAGCATCAAATTGTACCGAAAGTATCGAATCGGTGACTTTCCGGACATCGAAATATCGCACGCCACTTTACTGGAGCCGTTGAAACAGTTAGCAACGAAAGACCAATTGATCTGCAAGGACTTGGTAGCCTCCATCGTTCGCTCCTTGCTCGAGAAGTGCAGCCAGGGCGATTTTATCGAACAGATTGCGTACAGCTTGAAAGGGATCGTTGAGAATGGACAAGGAAGTTCCATCGTGAGCGCCATCTTGGAAATATCGTTGAGCACTCGTGCGATCGACTGTTCGCCGGAAGTGATCGCGAAGGTCTCGAGATCCAACGGTCTGAATTTCCTCGGATCGCTCGCTCTGGAGAAAAACATCATTTATGGGACCTATGCGGCTGAACCGCCTAACAAGAAAGCGCGAACCGAGGATACGAATGATTCGTCAAACGAGTGGCTGCAGTTAACGAATCTCTATCAGTCGATGAACAACATCGACGTAGTCCTTAGCATCTTCCAGAATCATATCACTGACGAAGACATACGAGTACGTATTCGATACCAATCTTTTTTCTTGTGGAATATAGAAATCTAATAATTTTAATAATCTCTTTTCTTCTTTAACTTCAGACTGCGTCGTTTGCTCAACTGTCCAACAATTGGCTGAAAGCAAAGATGGCATACGAGAAAGCGTACGAAGCGGAATCAGAATCGATCAAGGAACACTGTCTCCAAAGTTTGTTCGAGTGTTTGAGCAATTTGTGCTGTTGGGACGAAGTCGATAAACATATAAAGAACAGGTTGAACGGAGACATAAATAATATTTGGGAGCATCCGTGGAAGGATTGGATGTTACCTTGGTTGATCGAAGCGTTCGCTCGTAAATTGGTGAGCGACGATTACGACGACGCGTTTGGGGACGATATAAATGCGATGGAAACTTGGTTGAACGACGAGGCGAAATTGAAAGACATCAAACGATTCTTCGGAGAGGAATTGGCGATGTTCTTCATGCTGAACAGCCGGCTGGAAGCTTCCACCGAATTTTTGATAAATACATTGGATCAGATGAGAGAAGACTGGATAGGTCTTCATCCGCTTTCCACCCAATTAAGAATCGGTAAATTGCAAAAATTACGAATAATCAGCGACGTCGATCAATATATAAAAACACTGAAATCGTTGAGCGACCCAAGCGAGCTGGAAAGCGCCATGAAGTTATGGCGGAACAGCTTACCCTCGTCTCGGGACTGTTTACTTTTATGGGACAAATTAACGTCTTACAGAACGTATTTCATCAAGTCGGTGCTCGATAACAAAACGAAAAGCAACGAGTCTGAAACGATGGACTCCGAATTGCAGGAAGAAGAGAATGTTATCAAAAACAAGCTGCAGGTAATCATCTTTAACATGGGATTGAAAATGGTCGAGGCGTCGTTGGAGCAGAAACAAAGATACATAGCGAAGAAGTATTTGAGAGAAATCGAAGCGAACAAACCACCGAACGAAGACTGCTTGAACCAGTTCTTGTTAGCCGGGGCGAAGCACAAGTATTTAATTGGCGAACTCGAAACGGACGCGAACAAGAGATTTTCGAGTTACGTCTCGTCCTGGAAACATTGTCACAAACTTCTGCAGAAGGACGGTCTCAGCCCCGTGACGGAAATCGGCGTTAGAAAGCAGATCAGCACCGTAGCCTCGAGGCTGGTGAAGCTAAGCGAAGAGGACGAGACGTTCTCGTCGCTGTTGATGACGAACGAGGTCATTTTGAGGGATATAAAATCTGAGAACTGTGATCTTGCCGCGATCAAAGCTTCCTTGGAGCGCTACAGCTTCGATAACCTGATGATATGTTGCGACACGAGCGCGTCGAACAGAGATGAAAATTATTACGCGTTCGCGAAATACTGTTACGAGAAATTGTCCCGTGGCGCGGAGGATGTTCAATTGATCCGAGAATTCGTTCGATTTACGTTGAAAGCAATGGAACACGGCTCCTCGAAAGCGGCCCATTATTTCCCTTGCTTGCTGAAATCCGAGTACTTCGCGGATCAGGAGACCAAAGATATTTTTACAAGGTACAGCGAGAACGTTCCGACCTGGTTGTTCCTTTCCTGGCAGGCACAGTTGTTCTCGAATCTGGGAACGTCCATCGCCCCGTTGATTTTGCCTATTCTCAAACGGATCGCTGATACTTATCCCAACGCCATCATTTACACGTTCCATTTGACCATGGAGACGAACTCGGTCCTCATGAACGACGCCAGAACGTACGACATTAGACAGATCCTTTACAACAGACCGTGGATCAGCCGATTCCTGGAGGCTATGCAATACGTGGTTCAGCCAGAGTTGTATCTTCAACATTACTTGGCCGAATTGCTAAAGAACTTGCCCCTTGGAACGTCTACGGCTATAGACATGTTCATGAACAAAGTGTATCCGAATGTGCATGGAAACAGGGACAGCATAAAACCAGGAAGTATTTTCAACGAGATTGCAAAGTATAAAAACCAGATAAAGGAGTTGGAGAACAAAAAACCTGATGAGATTAAACGACAAGTAGCCAGGCTGATGGAGACCGTCAAGGAATCGCTCAATAAACGCAGAAATAGGTTTAAGTTAGCTGATTATAGTTTGTGGTTGTGTGATTTCTCTGACAAGGATATAGAGATACCTGGCCAGTATACCGGTGATAGACGACCCGTGCCTCAGAACCACGTTAAAATTATGAGGATAGAACCCACCGTGATGGTGATGCAATCGATTCGAAGACCGATTAGAATTACCATTCTGGGCAACGATGGTAAAGAATATCATTTCTTGGTGAAGTTTGGAGAGGATCTGAGACAGGATCAAAGACTACAACAATTGTTTTCGACTATGAATAAGATATTACAGTCTGATCCTG
The DNA here is from genome assembly GCA_022405125.1 of Anthidium xuezhongi. NCBI lineage: Eukaryota > Metazoa > Arthropoda > Insecta > Hymenoptera > Megachilidae > Anthidium > Anthidium xuezhongi. The sequence continues at coordinate 6,152,205 of CM039639.1, forward strand.
CTTGCGCACAAAAGCATTTGTCTGTTGATACTTATCAGGTAAGTAGTTATACTTTCATTAAATATTTACTACATTTTGTCCTTAATTTAAATTAATGATAAATTGTTTGTGGTCCAGGTGATCCCATTGTCCAGAACCGTGGGTCTTATACAGTGGGTAAATAACACAAGATCTCTGCAAGAAACTATACACTACACCTTAACGAAGCAAGAGGAAAATCGATACAATTCTATACCAAAAGAGTACACAGAATGGATACGACATGCCAGTACCTCCAGAAAGCAGAACGAATGGTACAAGGAGGCGGTAATGAAGTACAGTTCTTCGAGAGTGACTTCTAAGATGAAAGAGCTGATCAGTAAAACCAAATGGGACGGTTTACGTAAAACGTTCAGTGTACTGTGTACATCGGTAGAGAGTTTCGTTACAATGCGTCAGAATTTTGTAATCTCTTACGCCACCATGTGCATAGCGCATTGGATCTTGGGTATCGGGGATCGGCATTTGGATAATACGCTTATCAACATCGACTCAGGACGTTGTCTGGGCATCGATTTTGGGCTGGCCTTCGACGCCAGCGTTGATCAAAGTGTACCCGAACTAATGCCCTTCCGGTTAACGCCTCAGATTCTTGGCTTGCTGGAACCCTTCACCGAAAAGGATCTGTTGGGCGCGATAATGATTCACACGTTGCGAGCAATAAGAAACGAACAAGGTCCCGTTTTATCTTGTATGGACGTGTTTGTTCATGAACCGCTAAATTGGACTGAACACATCAACAAAACACTGAGGGAAAACGAAGAGGACGTTACAGGTGATCTTGAACCTCGATTGTTGTATGTTTTGAATTATTTCAATTCGTAAACGGACAATTTTGATTAAAATTTACAGACGTGAAATGGATGCCTATGAAGAAGATCGAAGCAGTTATGAAAAAATTGAACGGTATCAAACCGTCCTTGATCACGTTGGATCAATTAAAAGAACAACATAACGATCAGTATTTCGATAGATATCGTGTCATAGTTGTCGGAGACGATGATGTCAAGCAAACTCGAGCTAAGATGAAGGATAATTTTCTAACTCCCGAAGAACAGGTAATTTTATGAAGCATTGCTCTTATTGTGTTAAGAAAATGACTTATTAACAAATAATTAACTAAACTTTAGGTCGAATGTTTGCTGGACCAAGCGACTGATCTAAATATTCTAGGTAGAACGTATGTAGGATGGAAACCATGGCTTTAAAGTGTTGAAATATACAGTATTTATAAAAATTTTCCTTTATACTTAATATATACATATATAAATATACATACGTTTATTTTTTTAATAAGAAATAAGCTAACTTTATTTTGTTGAAACACTGAATAGTTTGTAAATTTATAAGTGATGTTCGTTATAATGTTTAATATTTCTAACCGTTTGGCAGAATAAAAAAGAAATGGCGCAAATTCAAATTCGTACTCACCGATAATCCCCTCCAACAAAACTGCATCCAAGTGAGTTGAATTTTCCCTCTCTGAAACGAAATATAAGTATTTATCGAATATTTCATTGTTTTCTCTGTTAATATTTCAAATTATGCAAGATTTAAGATGTTAGCTCACCAATTAATGGAGTGCACCTGTTGCAAGAAAATATGTCTTCTATGTTGCACTTGATCACTTGAACTAGCACTTCAAATTTTCACTTTTTTTAATACTTTCGAAGTAATACTGTATGATTATTGTTTGCCACTATTAACAAACACATTATCTACACACTTTGAATCTTTTAAGAAGAAAATTCAACGAATTAAATAATAAAAACGCGCGAAACAATTTTGCACACCAATTCTACACACCGATCGACTTTGAACTGTTCAAAAGAAGCGGAAGTTACGTAAAATGGAAGATTTGAAATTGCACATATGCATATTGAATAATAGATGTGCATTTAAATATATTTAACAAATTATTTATTCTTTTATAATATGAATATTTAAAAAATATTTATATGTTTTAATATTGTCTATTTATTATTAATAGTTAAATAGAATAGACCGCGCTTTTTAAACTCGTTTATTATAAAATATGTTTATAAATAAATATAATTAATTAACTAAATGAAGGAATTATTTAATTGAATAATACTATTTTTTAATCAAATTTATATGCTTTAAGAGAAAAATGATTACAAGAATAGTTTTAATAGTTTTTGCTTAAGTAATTATTTTGAACCATTTCCAGAACCGCGCTTATACGCATGCGCGCATACGTTAAAGAAGCAATCGTACGGTGATTTTCAAATTGAGTGTTCAGTGCGTCGGTTCCTAAAAAAAGTGTATTTTCTGCCTAAAACATCGCTTCAACATTCAAAATCCGATATATATGGATAATGTAAGTAATTTTTATTAATAAAATCCATTATTTATGAAAGAAAGTAGTAGAAATTCGAAATTATGGAACTTGAGCTTACTGCAGTGTATTGTTCGAACAAATGACGACACAGACTTAAAAGCAAATTCATTTATTTCTAATTTTTCTTTATTCATTACTTATTTTTTTATGCTAATTTCTGTATATTTTAAAATTCGCATAAATTATATTCACATGAAATTCTCCCAGTCGAAAACGACTAAATCGTCAATTTGAAATACATGGTATTTTATCATACAAAATTGAGATCTTCGAGAATCTTCGCTCATCTAAACCGTCATTTCAGTAAATTTGTATACAAAGTAACTTCCTGTATTTCACAAAACGTTTACAATACTTGAAATGTATATTACAATAAATCGGATTTGCAATATTTAACACTGTTGAAGTTGATCTTGTAACTGTGAATATCGTGTTTGTAATGCACGTTCCCGTTCTGTTTGTCTGTTAACATCCTCCATTAACGCGTTCACTCTTCTCGGCACTGCCGCTTCCTCTTGCGTTTGCAAGAACTTGAACGTCGAAAGTTCTAAATGTGCTTGTTCTATTTGCTCCCACAAATCATGTAGTTGTTTAGTTAATACTTGTGTCCTAGTCTGTTGTAAAGAAAATTGATGTATTAATATTAGCCATACAGGTAATAATATCAAAGGTAAAATTACCTGGTAACCTCCGGTAAGAACTTTCAGTTTCTTTTCCATTCTAGCCGCTCGCTTAGCTTCCCCAGTCATGTGCATTCGATTTTCTTCCAATTTTCTTTCGCATGCCTCCACTCTGTCCTTCTTTGAAGCTAATGTTGCTCTTGTATATCGTTTTTGCGTTTCAAGATACAATATCTGTCCAACGATAAATACATATAATAGTAAATAGCATATAAAAACGTGCAAAATATTATTTCAAACGTACCTGTGATAAACATTCTTCCCAAACAGTTGTATAGGAATCTAAACTCAAATCTCCATGTGCCATACCTTCTTTCACTACTCCCATTTCATCAGTCAATAGTTTCTTAGCCTACATAAAATACAAATATGAAACAAACAGCGTTATAAATGAAACATAACGTGTAATACAATTAACTTACAGCAGTAAGTTCTTCCTCTTCAAAATTAATATACGGATGTTGTTCTAAATACGCTTGAGCATGAGCTAAAGAATTTGAAGCACCCTTGCGATTCTGTTGTACTGGATTCTGCAGTGCATCGTATTGAAGCATTGTGATCATTTCTCTTTTAATCAGTTCTTCTGCCTAAAACCAAACATTTGCTGATAATAGTTCATGATTGAATATACTACGTATAATCAATGTATAATCGTACCCTTTGTAAATCTGTTAACGGAGTATCCATAAACGGTCTCAAAATATTCATATTTACATCAACTGGTCGTGGTAAATCTCGTTGTATAACTTGTGATCTGCGAGCCAATTCTTTCTTCTCTGTAAAATATCAAATATTACAAATGGTTTCTATCAAATGAACAATTTTGTACATGTTACATACTTTGTTCCATTAATTCCTGCTGTTGCCTAGCGTCTATATCAGCTTGATCTTCGACAATTTCTGTAGTAGGCGAGGTGGTGGTTTCATCTTTCGTTTCACCCTCGGGAACAACTATCTCGTAATCGTTACGTGGTGCTGGAAGCGAACTGAGACCAGCGCGCAGTTGTTCTTTTACTTGTTTCTGAATTAACGGGGTCTCCGAACCGTCCACGTTTTCGTCTGGATTAATGCTAAGCTTATCGCGAACCGGTGTTGCCACCAGAACACCGTTCTGCGTGCGTGCGGATGCTGGCGTGTTGAACGAATTAGCTGGCGTTCCGTCGCTGCGTTGGGAACGGAACGGAGTGGCTAAAATTGTATTTGGGGTTGCCACCGCGTTCGCCGAAGGCACGACACCAGTGAAGTCCGAATTGTTCAACGGAGTGTTTAATCCACCTACACAAAAATAAAATAATTAATATCTAATATATGTTGTTTGCAGATGAATGGATAACACCACCAACCTTTTAATGGAGTATCAACGTGGGTGAGAGCCATAACGTTTTGAGCTTCTTGGAGAATCCTGTCCGCGGCAGCTGGGGTGCGAGGAGTCACGGCTGCGTTCGTCGGCAGGGAATAGTCGGCAAGTAAACTATCTGATAATGTAATCCCGCTTTCAGTAGCAACCTCGCGAGCAACCTGTTGCAAATTATTATAATATTCAAACGTTTATGCAACTACAATCATTAACCATGTAAATAATAAGTTGTACCTCTGATGCTCTACCGAGCTTAACCACTTGTTGCAATTCTTGATCAGATATCTGGGGTTCTGGTAAAACAAGTTTACTTCTTTTCTTTATCGGTTCTTCGTTATTCAACATCCCCATTGGGATATCATTCTCCTTGCGTTGCTTCAGTTTCTGCTTGTCTTTCCGACGCTCCATTTCCTCTTTCTCTTGCCTCAGTTCTCCATCTAAATGTTGCTGTCTCATTTTTGAAAAATCAATAGCGAGCGGATCCACGTGCTCGTTAGAGGTATCGTAAAATCCAGACGCTGGCCGTTTCTCGAAAGGAATCTCAGAATTGTAGTTGACCCCGCGTTTGCGCTTATTTTTCTGTGATACGGTGATACCGGCAGCTCTTAGTTCTCTGCGTTTTTGGAGAGCTGCAAGTCGGCGGGCTTCCTCCAATTGTTTCTCTCTGGCTTTACGTTTTGCCTTTTTACCTTGGGTATTAGCAAGCCTAGCACGTGCCTCAGACAACATTTCCAATTCTGAAAATTACTAATTTTATTATTGTTACACACAATAAAGAGGAATGCAGACGAATGCATTCTAAACTTGAAACCTTACCATCTTCATCCATATCTTTGGGATCAGGTCTTGCAGGTTTGGTTTCTGGGTTGGGATCAATTTCTCCAGGTTTTAATTTGCGAGGATCATCTGCAGCATCATCTCCTTCCTCTTTCTTCTGAGCTTGATCACTGCCATGAAAGTAAAAGATATATAATGTATCCGCAATCATAATGATTTAATTAATGTATTAACAACTCACAGTAAATATTCATAACGCTCCAAACATTGTGCAGCTGTGCGACCAATAATTGGTGCAATGGTTCTCCATTGTGTAGGCATTAATTTGGCAAGATGAAGAAGCTTCTCGTCTTCCTCTCTGCTCCATTCAGTTTTCTTGATGCTTGGATCTAGCCATTCGAACCAACGTGCTTTACATTGTTTGGCTGATTTCCTATGTAAAAGAGATGCTATCCGACTCCACTGATTCTTGCCATATTTCATAACAGCAGCTTTCAGAATCTCATCCTACAGGAAAAAAAATATTTGAAAAGATGCTCTTTGTAGAAAAATACACACCTCAGGTTAGGATTTAAATCTTACCTCGGTGTTCCGCCAAACACCGCCTTTTATCATAATACGCGGCATTTTTATAGATTTATTGTTGTCATTCAAAGAAAAAACAAAAAGTGTAAAATATTTATTGATTGTCCCTGTTTATTTGACGATTAACAATAACCTCATCCGAAGTACGAGTTAGCGATAGCAACGCTCGACTCAACTAAAAGTGGTCGATGCGATGACAGAGACATCGTTGCTGAAGAGATACAAACGATATCGACCTAAAGCATTTCGTTCAATCGTAAACGGGGTATTTATGGCATTAATAAGCTCTAAATAACAGGATTAACACAATGTGTTAACAACAATAAGGCTGCAAATAAATCGTATTGGTTTCATAACGCATAAAGTCGAACATAAAAAAATTACAAAAACAGTAAATCCATCTACCGGCGAAAGGGTGACACTAACAGAACTAAATTTTCATCAGTAACATCCAACTTTTGCGGCTTTTCAGGTTTAGTAAAAGACGTGTTGTGCCGTTAATATGATAGTGTTAAATTATTTTAAAATATGTGTAAATATACGTTCATACATGTAGCAAACATTGGCATTCGGTTTCTTATTTTTTCTTGTAACTTTTATACGAAATAAATGCTAGTCTAAACAATTAGTTATTGTTTAATGAAGTTCGATGTGTATGTGTATGTTTCCCAATCTGGCTACGCGTTGCAATGTATTATATATTTATAATCCTATACACTTTTACATTTTCGATTGTTTCATATAAGAAAATGATAAGTTTGTGTTTTACGATCTGTTTTAAAAATAACTTAAGAACATGACTTCCATCTAATGAGTTTCTACTTGTTCTGCGTTTGCCATTGGCTATTCCGCTACCGATTTGTCTCCCAGGAGACTATATATGTATACACTTTGTAATGAACCAACTCATGTGCACAATATAATGTAAATCGTGATCACTGAAGTATTCAATCGTTGTTTATGAATATTTATTAGAATGTTGTTTTGTGTACAACATTTTGTGTCATTGTATAGTTATAGTTTAAGGTAATAGTATATAATTACACTTTTAGTTAGTTTTTATTTTTAAGTAAGTGATAAAAATGGAAGCCTCAACTAGTAGATCCGTGCCAAGTAGGAACCCACGAGGAAAGGTAAGATATTCAAAATTTACATACTTCTTTAATTTAATTTTTATTAAATATATCTATTTCTATATTTTTGTACTCTTTTCATGAAAAAATCATTCTTTTAGGTTGTACGATCTCAAGCGAAAAGGATGATCATAAACATATATCACGAGAAATTGGAGGCAAATCCAAATGCTACGTACAAGGAAATAAGGGCAATGGTATCAAAGACAAGTGGAATTGGTGTGGGAACAATTTCCGCCGTCTTAGCGGAATATAAGAAAACGGGAAAACTTTCTTCCCCTACTATAACGCGAACGAAATTAGGAATATGCGATAAATTAAGCGAAGAACAGAAGTCGAAAATTAGACAACACGTCTACGACTTTTGGCGGCGACAGGATGTACCGACTGTCAAAAAGATGTTGGAAGTGACTAACACGGATCCAGATTTACCCACGTTCAGCGCTTCGAGTTTTCGTCGCGTACTACATCATTTGAACTTTGGATACGCTAAAAATGACCGAAATAGTGGTTTAATCGAACATATAAAAAAACAACCGAATATTCGATCTGATTCCCCAGTCATCTTTGATCATACCTACACACCAGCCATTGACACTCAAGTCCGCTTACACTCGAGCTCTTGTACGCAGAAACAAAATAAAAATAAAAAGAGAGTTAATAAATAGTTCAATATTTTTTTAGAGATACATTAATGATAATGTATTCAAAACTACAGGTGCAGCTGATACAGTAGGGTGTGATATGAAAATGATAAAAAGACTCTAGTGCCATCTGAACGTGAGGAAAAAACTTTATTATTATAAGGATTATAAAACTGTGTTTTTTATTAACTGTTTTGTGCAATATATTTTTTTTATTTTTAATCGTAGGAAAAAACAAAGCAAGTATGTTTGTTTCATACAACAATAAAGTTTTTTTATTTTTTATAAAAATGTATTTTTATTTAATTAATTTTCAATCCAACATGGATTTAAAAAAATACTGAATAAGCAAATGTTCCATTTTAATAATGGAATGTAATCCTGATTTGATAATTAAACATTTCCTGTTGAGAAAAGGTGGGAGGTGTATCCATAACATAGTTTCCATGGATACCAGTGACAAGCGTCGTTTGTGCACACCAAACATGTCAATTTGAATTGTTTAGCGAGGTTGTATTAGTGTTAATTAGTCTAATTACGCGAAAAATGGGTCGTACCGATTGGGACCACATATTATCCATAGATCCATCGTCATTGACAGACGATGACATGGAGGATCTTTATCCTGCTATGATTAGTTGCGATGTCGACGAGATCAATGACATACATAACCTACGAACTCTGATGAAAATGTCACAAGAAATACTTCAGTATAAAGATAACCAAGTAACATCAATTACTTAATACTTCTTTTTATGTAAACTGATGCCTGTTGTTGTTTATATAATTGTTGTTCAATAAATGAAACTATCTTGTTGATTTTTTTAATGGTCGCACATTTCCTTTTCTGTATGTGGTAGCATCTTCATAGATCTTATTGATACTTTATTTCCTCAATAGGTAGAATCACTGCTCTTAGAATGCGGTGAGTTAAAAGAAACAATTTCTTCCTTGAAACCTGAACCTACTAAGCGTAAAAAGAAAGGTAAAATCTTAATGAATCAGGGCATTTCTTTTCATTATGTACTCACTTTTTTAGCAGTTTTATTAAAGTATTTTTGTTCTTAAAAAATCTTGTGCATTACATGAGATAGAATGGGATGCATCCGACACAAAACATGAAACTACTGATGTGTCTAAAGTAAGATGTTCTATTAACTATTCCATCAATGCCTATGTATTATAGTTTTCATAATGCTATGTGTGTTACCATTTCAAGCACATGGAGGTATCAGAAAGCACAGATTATGATGAAACACTGCAAAAGAAAAATAAGAAAATTAAAATTCTTATGGCAGAGCTGGAGGTAAGATTTGGATAGAAGATATTATTGAAGCTGTTTATTCATGATTCCAAAACTTCTTAGACCATGGAAAATAATAATACAATATTGAAAGAACAATTGACAACGTTAACCCAAGAAATGGAGGATGCAACACAAAAGATGAATGAAATGACAGAAGAATTGGGTTCTTCTTATGTCAAAATCACAGAACTGAAAGGTTACTATGACAGAGAATTGTTCAATTGCAAACATTCAGAACTTCACAATTCAACTGATGGAACATCTTTTTCCAGAGAAACTATTGCATTTAGAGCATGAAAATGCTGCATTAGTTGCTCAGATCGAGGAAATAACAGCGCAGCAATTGGATAGGGATAAAGTAATAGACGAATTCGGTGCAGCAATCGATACCAGAATCAATGAATGGAAGGTACACATAAACGAAGCCCAAATCAACACTTGTTTTGATATGCAACATTTTATTAGGCGATATTGGACGAGAAAGATGCTGAGATTCAGCGTCTGAAGGAGACCCTGTCACAGTCGCTCGTTCAGTCCGTAGTTTCCGCCAAGGAGCAGAGCAAGTCTGAGATCGTTCACTTAAACGAAGAGATAGATCTTCGCGACAAAGTGATCGACGAGCTGAAGACGAAACTTTCCGAGGCCATAGTCGAGATCAACGAGGGTGCAGCGGTTATAAAAAAGTTGAAAGAGGACGCGTTAAAGTATGTATCTTATTAGATAAGAAGAGCAACATCGATGTAGTAACGTATATTCCATCAACGTTCGTTCAGGGCTGGAAAATACGACAAGAAGAAGGAGCACAAAGAGCTGTTGAAAAAATTACAGGACGCCAACGAGCAGATATCGAGTTTGCAGATGAAGTTGTCGGAAGCGGAGGAAGATTCCCAGCAAAGAAGCAGCAAAGTCAGTTAATGAAATAACTTCAGTTCATCGTGTTGGAGGTTAACGATTCTTTTTTCATCCAGTTGTGCGAGGTATTGGCCACGTTGAGAAAGTACAAGGACGAGAATCAAGGATTGACCGACGCGTTGAACGAGATAAAGGAATTGAAGAGCGACTTGAAGGGCAAGAACGAGCACATAAGGGACCTGATCAACGTCGTGAATAAATTGGAAATGTTGAACTCGTATCAGGAGATGGAGATTATAACTCTTAGGTAACTATGTGACTTCCCTTCGAACGGACGAACGTTAATAGGACAAAACAATTTAGAGAGAAGCTGGGAATACCAGAGCACGAATCGGTATCGATTCAACACGCCTTGGAGAAACGCAAACAGGAAGAGAAGAAATTGGAGGAGCTTCTGCAACAAAATAAAATGCTTCTCGAAGAGAATTTGGAATTGAAGTCGGACGTAAGAATAAGAAGTTTACCGTTCCTTTTACTCGATCAACCCTGATGAAAATCCTTTCTTCGATCATCTTAATGTTGTAGATAAGAATACTGAAGTACAAACTGAGTAAAACGTCGAAAGAATTCGATTTCACGGAGACCAGCGTGGACGGTAGCACGGGATTTTTGCATTCGACGAAACTGGTCGATTCGGAACCGAAGATTGTCCTCGAATTGAAACAGAATATGCAGATCGTTATAGAGGAGAACGAGGCTCTCAGGACGGGCATGCACGAAATTTTGGATAGTATTCGAAATCAAGATGGTGAATTTTCGCTAATTTTAATGGTACTTTAACGATGCACTGTTTTCTTCCCCTTTTCCTTGCAAAATTACTCTTTTAAGGAGTCAAACAAACTCCTTTTAATGATTTTTTTTATTGCAATATTTGTGCCTCGAACGCTTTTATTCCTTCTTGTGTAGTCTCCTCGTTGAAAGCTCTATTTTCAATCTCTAACTACACTGTGTACTTTTTTAAATGCACCTATACTAACCATAAAATCCTCGTCGAATAGTTGCTACCATAGCAAGAAACGTAATTGTTTGGTATCTCAGGTAAAAGCTTCGTGGAAATACAATCGACCACGTTAGAAAGATTGCTAGAAGCGTTAGATGTGAGACATTTAGCGGGTTGGTACCATCCAGCAATGAGATTGCAGGAACATCTGAACGTCGTGCAGGGCAGCAATGCAGAATTAAGAGGGCAAATTAAGCTGTTGAGGTACATTACAAAGATTTACCAGGAGAACGTTTGACAATTACTTTCTCCCTTGTTTAAATTATTGAAATTGAACGAAATCGATGAAATATTTGTAAAAGAATGTTTAAAATAGTTTTCAAGATAATTTTCGATGAACCCATACAATTTCTTAATTAATTAAAAGCAGCAGCTAAGAATCGCAAACAATTACAGAAAGGAGCTTCAGAAGAAAGATAACTTGTTACGATCGCTACCTCGCAGCCAGATCTCTAAAATCGACGAGTGTACCGACGATTCGGACAGCGAGAAGACGATCTACATTTCCGAGATAAGCAAACTGCAAGAGGCGTACAAGAACGAGTCGAACGAATGGGAGAAACAAAAGAATTCTCTGCTGGAGGAGAGGGAACAGTTGCAGAACGAAGCGGGGAAGTTGAAGCTGCAGCTCGAGGTCTACGAGCAAAGTGCGAGAACGTTGGAGGAGGGCGAGGACGAAGTTCGAAAAGCTTTCGCGATTAAAACGAGAGAGTACGCGGAAGTTGCCGGCGAGCTTTTAACTGCGAACAGAAAGAACGTAGCCGTTCAGCAATTATTGAACAGGGAATCGGCGAGAGTGTACCAGGAGCGGAAAGAAGCAATCAAGAACGAGAATTATTTGAGGAGATCGCTGGCCGACTTGACCAAGCACAACAAACTCCTCGAACGCGAGATCTCGACGGTCCAGAACAATCTGTCCAATTCCGTCAGCTACACCGTGTACAACGAGCTGAAGGAGAAGCACGAGGAGCTCGCCATACGCTTCCGTAACCTGCTGGAGAACAATCTGCTCCTGGAAAACGCCAAGGAGACGGAAGCCTTGAAGAGCGAGTTAGAAATAACCAAAGGGGAGAAGGAACAACTGTTGGAACATTTTCGAAAGGAGATCCCTCGCGAAGACGAACAAGATTTGAGAGATCGACTGAAGGAGAACCAGGCGCAAGTGCTTCTGGAGAAGCAACGCGCCGATCACGTGACAAGCTTGCACGAGATCCTGCAGGCACAGCTGACGAAGTGCGAGGAGAACCTGAAGGAAGCGGTTGCAGCGAAGACAGACTTGCAGGAGGAGCTGATTATTCTGCACAAGAGATTGTCAAAAGATCTGTGTCCTGAGAAGAACGACCCCTTAGAGGATAATCGCGTGCAAGAATTAAAGGGCAACGTTGAGACGCTGAAGATAGAGAACGAAGACTTGAAAAGACAGCTCCAGACCGCTCGCGAGGAAGCAGAGCAGCAATATTCCTTGAACGCCTCGAAGGTGATGGAATTGGACGACCTCAGGCATCAGATTTTGGATCTGCAAGCGGTTAGCGAGGATAAAGCGACCATTTCGAGATTGGATTTCGAGCTGGCTGGCAAAAAGTTGGCGGAAGTGGAGCTGAACACGCTGAAGACCAGGATGGAGAACGAGCTCGCATATCAGCAAGAGGAACTCGACAAATTGAGGACATCTAGCGAGGGGTTGCGCGTCTGCGCGCAAGATTGTCGGAAGCGGTGCGAAAATCGTTGCAGGTGAAATTATTTTGTGAAATTTCGTGAGATCGATTTTCTTTGACGGTGATTGGTTGGGCAAAATTGCGATGGCAAGAATATTCCAGCTTTGCAATTTCGTACTACTCTAATTTTCTTTATTAAATTTATTTAATACTTTTGAAGTGTTAAAAATACCACTTATTTTTATTTTATCGTTTAACACTGGAACTACCAAAGGAATTACTTCATGATATTAATAAGATATTAATGATATTTAGAACTTTTCTTTCTCTACATTTTGAAATTGTTGGTTAACTAGCAATTATCTCTTAATTCGTCATAAAATCCAATCAGACCTCATCGTTAGAGAAGATTTATACGTTTCGTTCGCAAAAAAGAAACACGGAGCCTATTAATTAGGAATCTCGTTGCAGAACGTACACGGATATCATAGGATTCCTACAGAATCTGTACGCGGGTTCGACCTCGATTAGCTCTTTAGACAGAATAGTCTCGTTGTCGTTGAAGTTGAAAGAAGATCGTCAGAACCTCGACGTGGAAATGAAAAAGGCGAAGGAGTGTCACGAAGACGCTAAACAACAACAGGAGACGCTAACGAATCGTTTGCAGATCGTGGAAAGTTTGAAAGACATTCTCGAGCAACAAATCGGCGGCAACGGAGTGCAGGACATCCTGCAACGTTTCTCAGAATACTCTCAGTACACTTTAAACGTACGAATTACTTGTTTTTACTTGAAACGCTCTTCAATCTGTTTGATTCTTAAACGATTTTCAATTCATTAGGAATTATTTTAAGGTAAATCTCACGCTTTAACCTATGATTTTTCTAACGAAATATTGTTTATACTTCACACTTGCTAAGCCTTGACTGCATTAACTATAATTGCAATTAAACTTAAAATTACTTTTTCACTTCCTTTTATTTTGACACCTTTATAAAAAATTGAAGGTTGTATTTGGATCGAATAGACCCTATCCACTTCCCTCAATTTCATTCGAACTCTTGAGCAGGACTTCAAACACAAACGAAAAATAACGCAATTGGAGCACGAGCTACAAGCGGCCAACAACAAGTTCACGGAGTACGAGTCGATCATAACGAGCATGGAGTACGAGATGATCCAGATCCAGAAGATGTGGGGCAAAGGTCGTCAGCAACAATCGAAAATCGATTCACGCAGCACCACCACCAGCCCTGTGCCTCTCGAAAACAAGCATACACCCGTCCAAGCAACGCCAGACACGAATTCCACGGAAGTCCAAACGGACCCTTACACTTGCTGCCTGGAGAAGAAGGAGACTGTCGAGGTCGAGGTTCAGACAACTTCGATGTCGAAAAAAGAAACGAAGGAACAGTCGACGGAAACGGAAGTGTACTCCAAGAAGGAGGAGAGACAAGAACCAGAGAAAGAGGAAAAGAAAATAGAAAAAGAGAAGAACGAATTGTTCTTACTTCGTGATCAATTGAACCAAGCTCTAAAACTTGCTACGGAAAGATCCTCGATCTTGACCAAGTACGAGCTGCAGCTAGCAGAGTTCCAAACGAAGACGGACTCCTTGAACCGGGCCATAGAGAACAAGGACCTTCAGTTAGCTCAGAAAGAGAAGCTCCTGGAAGAGTACAAGCACTTGCCTCATTTTCAGGTACAAAGTACCGAGTTCAGCGACAAGCTCGCTCTAAAATCGACCGTGAACAGTCTGCAGAAGTTGCTTGGTCAAAAGGAGGAGACCATAGCCAGGTATCAGAATCTGTTGAAGGAGGATCGAGACGAGCACAGCAAAGCCGCCGCCCGGTTGCAAGACGAGATCAGGAGCTTGCAAACTCGGCTTCAGACGATGCAGATCGAGGCTGAGAAGGTTCGTTCCTCGAATCGGGTGCAGGATGAGCCTGAAAAGCTGAGTGCACCCGACAGGGTACAGGAAACCGTGGACGTGGTTCAAACGGAGGAGGTGGCCAGGCTGCAAGAAAAGGTGTCCACCCTCGAGGCGGATCTGAACATCACCAAGGAACTGAGCGAACGTTGGCACAGACTGGCCGAGGAAAGGCTGAAACACATGGATCGAATGAGGGAAAGGTGAGTTAGGTTTTTGAGAAGAAAGGAAGCAATACTGGGATGAAAATTCTTCTTGGTAGATTGGAGGAGCAACACAAGAGCGAGCTGGAGAGTTATCGCGGGGAACTGAAGAAATGGCAGTCAGAAGCGGACGAACTTCGCAAACAGTTGTCGGAGAATCGTGTCCTGATAACCAAAGGGAACATGTCTCTGATGAAGGAGCTGCAGGAGAAGGACGATAAGATACACGAGCTCAGTCTTACTTGCCAGCAGTTACAGGTACACGTGGAATCAGGTTTTCATTTATCTTTCGTGTACGAGGCTCAACTTGCGAGTTTGCACCATAGGACTTCGATTTGCACCGTTTCTTGCCTTTTTTCATATTTTGTTTTAATGTTTGAGTGGCAAGCGGCGATACTTTTTATTATCCTTTGTATCAAAAGTTTGAATCAAGGAATAAAAATAACATTTATTTGCTATAAATACAAATGTATTTTACACGAAGAACGCGGTCGAATCGATGGATTCCGCGAACCGATCTCAACGAGCGATCACTCACGGCGAAACGGAATCAAGGATTCACGAAATCGCTCAAACCTTTGCCCGCGATCAGTCGCATCAAAACGCGCAAACGGAGCTCGTCAAGAAACAGCTGCAATCGTTGCTGGAGAAGGAGAAAGCGTACAAGAGCGAGATCTTAGACTTGAAGCAGCAACTTAGTCGCAGGTACCAGGAAATTGTTAGATAAAAATACAAATATTTTTGTTAAGGCTACTAAAATCTCAATTAATTTTTCGTATACGAGTTTAACGCTGCTAATAATAATTTGTGCAATGTTAAATAACATCACAGATATATGGCCGTAAAGGCGCAAGAGAAGAAAATATCCCAACGTGAAATGCAGTTGGAACGTAAGGTAAAATCACTGGAGGAGGAGTTGGAGAAAGCCAAAGCCCAATTGGACCGGGAGTATTTAGCTCAAGAAACAAAAAGAGCCAAGGTACGAATAACCTTCCTAAAATCTTCAAGAAACTAATCCAAAATTCGTCGCTCAGACCGCGGAGGAGCTTTCCTTGTGGGAGAAGCAGAAGAAATGGCAGCAGACCGCCGAGAAGTTGAAGGAGAAGCTGAAGGAAAAAACAGAAGAACACGCGAAGTTACTTTCGAATCACGAAAAGCTTCGATCGGTGGTGTCCTGCATGGAGAGAGAAAAGTGGTACCTGAAGAGCAAGTTGAAGTCGGAAAGCGGTACCATAGCCGGAAGCCTGTCCGCCAGACCTTTGACGAACACGCAGCAGAGCTTGATGGAGGAGCTTCAGAAGGAGTGTCAGACCCTTCGAGACCGCATCAAGGAATTAACCGATCGCCTCGAGAACGAGGACAACGAGAAGCTTCTGCTCAAGATCGAGGAGCAGAGGAGGCGAATCGCTGCTCTGGAGATCGTTTCTCAGGTCGGTTTTGGTCTTAATTTTACTCAGAATTTTTCTCATGTCATGCAAGTGAAACAATATAAATAAACTTTAATAAATTTTACTCAATATTTAACTTTCAAACGATGCTGTTGCGAAACCTTTTTCGTTCCTTTTATATCACCATTCACACTTTATAGGGCAATATTTACGTGGTCAGCCAATTGGAGAAGCTGGAAATGACGAAGGACATTCTCGAGAAGATGAACCTGGCGCTGGAGGCAGAAAACTTTGAACTCCGTCTCGAATTAGAAAAAGCAAACTCCGATACGCCGCGGTTAAGGGAGAAGGTCGATCATTTAGAAAAGTAGGTTCTATAAAGTACTATGATCGAAGGTGCACTGTTCTCCAATTCACCATTCGCAGGTACATCGAGTTGCTGAAGATAGAAAGATCCTCCGACTCGACTCCAAGGTCGTTGGACAAGGACGTGCAGGATCAAAGTTCCAAGAAGTCGATAGCGGAGATGGAGAAGACGATTTTCACGCTGAAACGAATCATCGAGAAACTTCAGGCGGAGAACAAACGACTCAAGCTGAACTGCAAAAGGTGTCGTTTTATGAATCAGGTACGATAATTACCTTTTCGATTCGAGTCGAATAATTATTATTCAAATGTTTGATTATCGCGTTTAGGAACGGTTATCGGGTAACCAGGTGGAAGGTGTGTCTCGAAAGCAGTACGAGGAGGCGCAGAAGAGGATAGTGACATTGGAGACGGATCTTCAGTTGGCCGAGCAGAGGGTGGCGGCGTTGGAGAAGGCGCAGAAGGAGGAGGACAACGGGGAGACGAGGATTCTGAGGGAACAATTGAGTCAGAAGTCGGAACTCTTAGATAAAGTGAAACATTTATTATCGAGAGCAGCCGTGAACGAAAAGACTCTTCGGCAACGTGTAAATATAATAAAAATAAACAGAATTTGTTCGAAGCGAGAGACAATCGTTCGGTACGATGAAGCTTAAATAATTTTCAGGTACAACAACTAGAATCGAAGCAAACGCTGTCTACGATACCAGAGTGCTATGTGACAGTGCCCACTCCGGAGTAAACAACGCTCGGTGAGTGAATTGTTTATAATATTCGCATGTTTTGCTTGTTACTTCGCTGGCAACAGTACAATTTTCGATTGAGCATTCGTTGTCTATTTTTAACACGTTGACTGGCACCTTAAGTTTTCTATAATAATTAACAAAATAAAAGATAAAATAAACCCTGGATATTGCTGGTAGTGCAGAATAACAATTTGAATGGTTACATTTGAAAATGAATCGATGGTATTTTTAATAATTAGAATTTAAGTCTGTATCCACTGTGGCAGTCAACGTGTTATATCTTGAGTACATTCAATGTTTAGCTATAATTGTACTGTTTGGATCGGTGTTTCCCAATTGGTATGACTAAAATTTACCATTTGTAAAATATATACCTTTCATTCTATTTGCTAAATATTTTTCTTATCTTGACACTTTATGGAGTGTCGCAAGAGAAAAGAATTGGGAAACACTTAGAGTACACAACGATACAAAGTTTGAGAAGCAGGTTACATTCTACAACAATAAATATTGTTTCGTTCGCGATTTATCATACAATAATTGATCCTCGATACTTGGAACGATTAAACTATAAGCTGCATTCGCAATGAGATCAAAGTGTTTCGATGAATCGTATCGATGACAGGTAGTTCATGTTTCGAAGAATAAAATCCAATGAGTATTCGATTAAACACAAACACCGTCGATCAACGTTTTTCATCTCGAAGAATTCGTACATACTTTTGCCAGGTGTTTGAGTATACAGTGAACGCGTTTCAGCGGTCAGGAACTTTCGTGTTTGACTTTTAATAATCGCTGTCGAGTGCCTGCAGGAACGGTTGAATCGAAACCTCATCCTCGCAGTCGGGGATCAGCTTTCCTTTGTACTTCACGCAGGAGTCGGCGCATTTCTGTCCCAGGAAGTAAGGTCCGAACATCTTCTTGCACTGGGCACAGTTTCTGATGCAAACGCCTGTAAATTTAAGAATTAAATTAGATATAAAGTATTCTCGGGGCGGAGAGCATTTTCTGGTGTTCGTATAATTAAACTTACCTATGGCTCGATCGAAAGGAGTGTTTCCTGAGGCGAGCACGAAGACCGTGGCATAGGTTACGAAGAGCACCAAGAGAATGCGAGTTGATGTATTCATGACTGAAACAAACAGGCCTTTCAGAAGATTGATTAGTAGCAAACGATACAAAGTTTCGTTTACACCCCCTTTAACTTTAATGTTTTTAGTTGAAAAACTTGTAATAACGAGGTGGACTCACGAACTCGTGTAAACGTGTGTGTCAGACTTGAACCTTATCGATTAATCTATTAATTAACTAACTTGAAAAGGATCTGGATAATGAATTGAATTCGTAGCTCTTTAATATAAATTTAACTTATACAAATGTGTGGGCGGTTTTAAAGGTCCCTACTGTCTTCAATAATTTTTAATTTAACAAATTACAATTCTTGAGTAATTAATTCCATACAACACAATTACGGTATCAATGATATCCAGCGAGGAAAGAAAATGGAAAGCAAAGAAGCCAACAGGATCTTTAACCGTCAAGTAATAACAAATTGCAGTTTAATTAGCCACACGCGTCAATGGGTGAGAAGGTGAAAAAAAAAGAAAAGAAAAATCACCTGTGGCGAATAGAACGCGAGTCCTAGTTGAAGGTAGAGAGCTAACAGGATACAGGTACCCGACTCGTGCCAGCCTCTGGCAGGATGCAGCGGCTCAAAGCCGTGCCGATATCATATTCACTTTCCTCGATTAATTACCGGTCTCGGGCAGGCGTCGATAAGGAAGACGGAGACACGAACGGTGCGAGAGAGACGCGATACGAAATCCATGAACTTTCAGGGATAAACTCTTCGAGGCGGTCGAGTGCGCGCGTTAACCAAAAGAAAGATTCCCGTCCGATCGTTGCATCGTTCGCCAACGAAAAAAGAAACCCAACGATCCCCCTTTTCTTTTTTTTCAATTAATTGATCGCACACGAATGTTAACCTTTCCATTCGACCAACGGCGGTATTTATACATCAATTGGTCTCGATTGATACCGTCTCACGAACTTGTCCCTCCGTGTTCGCTCTACGTCGGTGGTCACCTTCTTTCTCTCCTCTTTTTTTCTCTTTTCGTTTCTTCTTTTTTTTTATATATATATGTACACACGTACACAGAGATATAATAGCGTCATTTATAACCGGAATCCCCCGATCGTGCTTCCGCGTTCTCCTTAACGGCCACATTGTGAACACATAAAAGATAATAAATATGGATGAAAGGTGTCTCTTATCTCTCCGTCTCTCCGCCGCTCTGTCTCCTTCTCTCCAGGAAGCACTTGAAGATTCAAGACCAAGGATCGATCGATCGATGTGAACGCACGCGATCTATCCGATCGATCGATCCACGGGTACGTTTCTATCTTGGATACGTGGATTTTTGAGCAGGACCGCTTTGAGATTTGGATACTATTTCGCGGTTACGATTTTTTGACGATTTTTTCGTTTGTTTAGAATCTCTCCTTTTTTCGTTAAGTATCGATTTGTTGTATTTATTGTATATGTATATATATATGTATGTATTTACCTGTTCGTTCTCGCTTCGATCGAGCCGAGGCTGCTGGAATTGATAAAACCAGACGAATGACACTGAGCGGTGCACGATGACGGCCTTATATATCCGTTGAGGCCAGATTCATCCCTCGGTCGAGGGAGACCCCGCTGCCTATCTTACCTTTAATTCGATTTCTTCGATTTCCTGCACTCAGAATCGCTCCCGCGACAGGGTTTCCGTGGAAATCCCCATCGATCCACGCTTTTCTCGACGCGTAATTCTAATTGCTTAAAGAGGACGGATACAGGCTCCACCCAGAAACTGATGTTGCAAAATAAAAGAAAAAAAAAGACAGCCGAATTAACCATGGTCTTGGGTGCTTCCCGTAAGCTACTCGAGTAATTTCAATCGCTATCGTCCTTGGTTTCTGTATTAAAAACTTCGTCAGGTTTCTTGGTACATCGACATTTTATTAATGAAATATTAACAGTGGAGGTATTTACAATAAATAGGATAAATAACAGTTGCATACATGTTAGGTATCCTCGCTAGATTTGTAGTCAACGTGTTAACACCTTTGTTACTCATTAAAAAATAAGGAAAGGTACAGTAGTTCTATGGCAAAGTCCTATTTCCTCCGCTCTTGCGCCTCCATATCCTTCTTATGGGGCGCTTTGAATCCCATGGACCAAAAATTTTTGTACACCAGTCCCGATTCGTCTCCCTTATCGATATCCTCGTTGTCTTCGAATCCGGACTCGACACCTTCGTTCCTGTCGGTTTCTTCGAACAGGAATCGCAGCAGTTTCGACTCTTGGTTCGCCTTGTTTCGAGGTTTCCTCTCGGTATCGGTCAACGTGTCCGCAAGATCACCGGATCGTCGCGATTTCGCGAAACGATCGCGGTACACTCGTACCTCGGCCGGATTATCACTTTCGGATTCGTTGAAGTCACCTGAAACCCGTTTCCCGTTTCCTCCGTAATTGGACAACGTCTCCTTTCCGAGCGACTCCAGCTTTTTCATTATCGGATCGTCCTTAAGAAATTCGTCTAGATCGAACGGCTTCCTGTACTCGTTTATGTCGAAAATTATGGGCTCTCCCTCCCTTCGATCGCTTCCGTCCTCCCTCGATCCTTCAAACGTTAATCCTTTGACTTCGAAATCGTTTAACTTCTGTTTCGAAGTCCTTTCTTCCTCAAAGGGCTTGTGTTTCTTCAAACTGGAAAAATCGGAATTATTTTTGACGTTCGGATCTTGTTTCCTGTTTCTTAACGATTTGGAAGGTCCTTTAGACTCGTGGTTATTAAAATGATTATTCAAATTTTGCTTGGGAGTATCGAGTTTCTTTTTGACGGATTCCTTGACGTCACTGATTGATTTGGAATGTTGTCTCGCGCCTTTTAATGATTTATCTTGATCGATTTCGTCCAAAGATGCAGAGGGATCGACAGAAACGATGTTCTGTTGTCTCATTTTCTTTTTCGCCCTGCGATCCTCCGCGTCCAAACTTTCCTCCCTTATGTCGGAGTAATCCGGAACATCCACGTACGGAATTTTATTCGGATCGTACTCCGGAATGTCCGTCGTCTCTCCCATACTTTTCTGATGATCTCTTATGTTTATGTAGGTCCTGTTTCGATGTTCAGTCGAATTCTTCGATTTGCTTTCGTTCGAGGGACCCTCTGACCTTTCGCTTCTTCTACTCTCATCCATATTTTTCAAATTTTCTTTTGTAGTTCTCACCCTGTCATCCGCCTCTGAACGACTAGCGTTATCACATTTCAGGAAAACTGGGATGTAACTGTGTTTTCTTGTTTCGCTGGATGGAAATTCGTGCTCGATTCGTGGATCAGACGAATTTAAACTCACATCTTTCGTTTGTGATGCGTTATCGAGCCGCCCTTGCTGTTCCTCGTAACTCAGATTCGGATGACGATAGAATTTGTAAGGTGATGATCTGAAAACTCGTTTTTTGTTCGATGAACGCTTCGCACGTTTCAGTGTAATCGTTTTATTTTTCTTCGGAATGAAACTGTTATCGATTAAATTAGCCAATTTTTCGTTTATCTTATGTTTTCCATATTTTTTCAAAGAATCTTTGTATACCTTCTTTGCTTTCTTCGGTTTCTTGATTTTCAGAGGCGATTTCGATCGTTCGTTTTCAACGTTCTGAAAATTTCGTAGCTTCGTTACCTTCGTTTGCTTCGAGATGAAATATAAAGTTTTGCATTCAAAATATTTAAAAAAGGGGGTTCAAGATTTGCAAGATAGATAGTACTCGTTTTTAATGAAGGTTTTTTTCGAATTAGATTGTCATTTATTATATATTTGCAATAGATACTCGAGTTTCAAGTTACTTCGATAGTTATTTGAAGCAAAAAATCATTAACTTCTTTGTGTATCGAGTATTATCTAATCCTCTGAACCTTGAACCCTTTTCTTCTTCAACATCGTGTATGATACAGGTGCAAGTGCAATCCAATCTTCAGCGCTTCTCAATTCTGACTTACATGTTGCCTCGAACTACCCTCCAAACTATCGTCGCTCGAATACTGATCAATTTTTTAGTGTAACCATGTAACTTACCGTGTGTGAAATATGTACAACGCCGTTGCTTTTCACTCGATCGTGCGCGTGGAGAAAGGAGAATTCACAAAACCGATGGAGGTTCCATAAATGGCACTCTCGTTAATGTGACTTTATTTCGTTCACGGTACTTATGTACAAAATACAATAAAAAAAAAAAAGAATACGAGGACTGAGGTTGTGTACAGTGGCTCAGAAAATACCTTCTTTCCTCGTTCTTGTTTTGCAATTGCAAACAAATAAAGAATAAAATCGAATTCGTATCCTGAGCCATCGTACACTCGTAAATACAGTAATACTTGAAGCGATGAGTGCTGTTATTCACGCTGCACACCTTTTCTTTTGCGCCCTTTTTCTATTGTCCGTGTATTCGAATTAAAAAATAAGAGGGGGTGGGTAATGACACGCCCACAACGACAATTAAAGGGTGAAAGAACGTATTAATTCGATGAATGTATTTACACAGATTCACGAACGTACTCGAACGAAATATCCGCGAAAAGGTACTTTTCAAATTTTAATATAATTGTTCGAATATTTTAAGTTGTACGAAACTTTTAATACACCTTATTTTAAAGTTAACACCAAATGTACCAAGCGGGGTCAAATGACCCCTTTCAAAATTTACTTTGAAATCGTACACTCATTCGGTAAGAGAACTTACAAGAAGGAACATGACCACTGCCTAATGACCCCTTATGGGAAGAATAGGTACGTTTAGTGTTAAAGTATAATACTGTTCAAATACTTTCGTGAGCCAGTAAAAAAATGTCGCGATACAGTAAGACAGGTGGATATATTGTATAAATTACTAAGTGTTTTTTAACGCTGTTCCTCTAACTGTTACATTGAAGCGATCGTTAAGTTTCGCGAAGGGATGATCGCACTGTTAAGGACGCGAATTTTTTAACGAATCGGTGATGTGTATTAAATTTCATCGGTTTTGAAGTGTCATGTTCGCGTCTTTATCAGTGTTCAAAATTATGTACCTACTTTTACTTGTCATGATAGTTGCTCGTTTGATGGATCGAGGGATTACAATACAAAGTTGCAAAGCTTTGAAAATAACGAAAAAATAAATAATTAGACGGAGCCCTGTACATAAAAATATTCTAAAGTGTGTTTCTAAATCTCTAAAAATATTCAGAAGTTTCAAAGTTCCTAAAAATTTAGTATTTCTTTTCTCAATTGCTATCAAGAATGAAAGGGTTAACAGTGTACTCAAGCAAAAGATCGAAATTTTTGTTCAAAACGAAATAAAAATCAAACGAACAAGATCACGATAGGAATATCGTTGAAACTTCGTCACGCTATCTTCGACCATCTCGATTCTTCAGCATCGGAATGCAAGGGGTGCCTTAAGGTGCTAGAACGTGCGCGAACAGTGCGGGGGTGTGTGAACCAAATATTTATTTCTCTTCTCGTCGTACACGATTACAACCAATCCGCTACGTGATCCAATCAACACGACGATCGTCAGAGCATTTCTATTTACGTGGCTCGTTTCTCTCGCGATTTCTACATTGACGTAATAAACTGCAATAAGGTAAAGGGGTGAAAATTGTCGATCGTTTCCGATCACGGGTGCATCGATGCCCTCCGAATCGTGTCCGTTCCTTCGTGCAATCGATTACTTTCTGAATCCAAGATACGAAGCAATGCCGTTAATGCTTTCATAGAAGAGTTGCAAAACCTGCTCCCTGTTGTATTGGTTCCTCACCCTTTCCGGTCGTGTGGCTCGTCTCGGTACCTCAAGCAAGTGCTCCTCCACCAATCGCTATGGTACAATAGGTTTAACATTTGTAGGGTGTTGGTGCATCTCGTATAATCCTTGGCAGGGGACAATTGTATTTTTTTTTTGTTTCTTTTCGGGGAATCTTCTGTATATTTTTCTTTCTTTCAAAAATACAAAATTGTTGTCGTTCGAGAGTTGGGTGTTTCACAGAGGAAGGGAGGAGGTAAAGACTAGAGAACGAACAGTGTTAGAAAACGTGCTACCCACCTTGGTGCGATTATTTGTGCAACGAACCTTTCGTTCAGGTGTTTCCTATGTACATCGTGTCCGTGTGTGTGTGTGTGTGTGTGTGTTACAATAAATTAAGATCGAACGTAGACAACGGGAGGGAGAATTTTGATTCGAATGTGCACAGAAATTTGGGAATCACGAAGATTGTAATTTGCAAATTATTTCAACCCTCTATAAGTTGATTTAATTTAGAATCAAAGAATTTTGGATTTTTGGAATTTGAATGCAGCACAAGTGTATAAAGTACTTGAAAAATAATCGTGATGTTGGCAAGCGTCAAATTTCCAATATTTTCTCAATAAATCACGAAATTAGGGGTAGGTGTCCACTTGAGAGTAAAAGTTTTGGCGATTGTTCACATGCGCGAGTTTTACTCTTAAATAGATACGTACACTAAACAACACTACTGTTTATCACGATATTCAAAATTGGAGTATTCGACAGGTATTCGGACGTATATTTACTTAACACGCGATGCTCTTATTAATCCTATTACAGGTAACTCTAACCAGAACTAGCTACAACGAACAAACTCGAGTAAAAATGTATCGGTTTCTGAATCGTATGTTTGCGATGCTTCGATTAATAATGCAACACGGGCACAGTTGAACACGCTCTATCAACTAGCTACTTCCAAAGCGATTATTAAAAGCAATCAGTGTGGAAGTTATCGGTTCTATGTAAATATTCGTGTACCTGTTTACACAACACGATCGTAGTTCTGCGATTTAACATTACTGGCAGCTTTTACGCAAGGTTCCACGATCCTGTACTTTTAGGATGTTCCGTGCAAAGTGTTTCAGGAAACGGATCACAAGCTTTCATGGAAAAGTTGATATTCAGTAAAATACTTTTCTGCAATAACACAATGAAATTAAACAATTCTAGGTGACATCTGTAATACTGAAAATAAAATTTTCCATGCTTCTGCATTTTCTCAGAAGTTTGCAATCCTTTTCTCTGCAACATCGTTGTACGTTAAAAAAAGATTCTTAATCGATCGTAACATAGAATGGGTATCCTTAAAAGAATTAATATATATATATATATGTGTGTGTATATATAAAAGTGTAAAAAAAGACTTACAAAAGATAAAGAGATAGAGAGACTAAAAATCGAGAGTTATAGTTTATACTCGATATAAATTATAAATCCTTTGCTAAGGCAATAAGTTAAATGTATCTCTAAGTGAATAGAATTAATTAAATGATCGCAATCTAAAAGGGTCTATTCGAGGCTGACTATATACCTGTCTGCTCTTGTGTCCCTAAATCGATGTGGAAATGCAACGTGCAGACGTTTCTAGAGTTTGCTATGCTACAGTACCGTAATGTGTCTCGAGTAAAGGGGGGTGCCTAAGGGGGTGGTGCTTCTTGGCTCGTGACTGTTGTTCACTACAGTGGTTGGTGTTCGTCTAGGCGGTCACTACATTTTTGTTTTGTTTTTACTTCTAAAAAACAGCCTTTTTACTTTCCGTACGGTTGATACTGGTCCGCTAGATTACTCACGTATTGAGCGTGACTCGCGGTCGGAAATTCCGCCCATTTGCTCAGGTCCATGCTCGGCAGGACTCCGCTTCGACAGGGGACTCGGGGATTTCTGGAAATTTTTGTTTTTTGAACATTTTAAATTGTTGCAAATGGTACACTTTCGACGTCTATGTTTTCTAATTAAACTTTCAAATATCAATGAAATTTTTCTGAAACTTTCAATTTTAAATAATATCACACTCTATTTTACGAAATTATTTCGAATTAACCATTCGATATGCAACGAGAATACTCACATCTCGTGATCGGGCAACACCATGGGATAAATTTGTATGGTGTCGATCAGGTCAGTGTTGTCGCAGATTACCCTGGCCAGCTTTATCTTTCGTATCTCGTTCAGTTGCTCTGAAAGAATATGAAGGTACACGGATCGATGAGAAGGCATATAGGCGATAGGATTGCTTAGCGTTCTATTCGCTGTTGGGTCCTTGATGACTCGATCGGACCGTTCAAGAATCTCGATTCGAAAGGTTCCTTACCGAGAGTGAAGGACGATGGCTGGTTCGGCAGCTCGTACCAAAATCGATCACCTCGACGTGAATAGCTGAATTGCGTGGCAATTATACAGGCGAAGGTTGGCCCGAGCATGCTACCCGGAAGCGGTCTTTCGGACACGCCACCGGACCAGAGGTCCACGTCAGCCGGAAGCCTGGAAATCGATGGGGTATCGCACCGTTATTTCTGCGAATTCGACTGTCGAATTCTCGAAATTACGCTGACGCGTGACGGGGCCGATTCTAGAACGAACTTAATCCTTCGCGGGCAAATATGTCTTATTATACGTTATCGACAACCTTAGTCTTTAATTTTGTAAACAATTAGTCATTTTATGTGATATACCCATTTTTCAACGAAGAGACTTGAAGAATTTAATTTTTGGTAATTAATACGCACTCGAAGATTGAGCTGTATCTTCTGATGGTCTCGTTTGGCATAGATCCGTGTAATTCGTCGAAATTGTCCGCCCAAGGAAGGCCACAGAATTTCCTGGATGGGAAATAAATGAAATTATTGTTAAGTGTGATATAAGGTGTGCAAATATTTCAGGAAACGAAGGTATTTGATTTGTTTCTTTTTACTCGATCTTGATTAATTTGTTCCAAGAATAGAACTTCTGGGTAATAATGAATAATAAAAGTTTCGCTATAAACCAGGAAATTAATCATCCCAGAAATATTCAAATTTTTTATAAATATCTTTCTTCGAATATTTTTAGACAACCTTCCATTTTTTCATGATAATTCAACTTCGGGTGACATTTAATAAATCAAACAAGAAAAATCGAGTCACGCTCGCTTATTCGGATTAAAATTCGGCATTTCGAAAACAGTTAATTTCCGGGCGCACACGTTCATTATTTATTTCTTTCGACGAGTTTGACCACTCTATAATTCAGCAATATTTTGTATATTTATCGCGTAATTTATTTCTGGGGTGTATCTCATTATCGCGTTGCACCTTGCGCGTACGACTGTTTCATTTATCAGAGTGTAAAGAGTATTTTAATTAATATTTGCCAACCTGAATTCCATGTAGCTCGGAATACCAAATTCGCGGCCGCGTTGCATATTAAAGGAGACCAGGTCCAGTCCAAATTTCGCCCCTGCTTTTTTGAATAGGTGATTCGTGACCTGCAAAGTCGATACGCGTAAAGTATTTCATAGTTCGCTGAGAAATTTCTCGAGAAAGATACGCACCTCTTGTGTGATGGAATCGTCCATGGCTTGGGCGACTTGGTTCATCAGGCCCATGATGTACTCGTCGAAAACACCGGCACGATACAAATCGAACGGCCTTCTTATCAGATCTGACAGTCTCTTTGAAGCTTAAAAAGATAAATAGTAACTGCTAATTAGAGGAAAATGATAAAGGGTACTGGATACTAAGTAGAAAAATAAAATAAATTTATTACCTATAAATTTATGAGCCTTGCTCCATCTTTCCACTGCTGTTGGCAGTAACGAGTGTCCAAATCTGAATGCTGCAGAGGCAAAAGCGTCAATCACTGCTGGGTTCACGCTTTCGTCGTAACCATCCCAGTATCCCTACATTAACATTAAATAATATTTTTATTTTATAATAGGAAACGTAAAATCACAGTCGATATTTAAGTTAATGAACCTCTCTCAGAAACACAAAAGTTTGCTAAGATTATCGAAATAAGTAGCGAATATTATCTTACATTTTTCTCCAAAAGAAGTCCAAATTTCTGCATGACATCTTTTCCAAGCAATATGGGCAGGAACTCGTTATAAGTGATATGTTGAATTTCCGCGATAACGATTCGTCTGGCTTCTTGGTACAGCGTCTCGTCGTCCCAATGTGGATTAATTTGAATCAAGGTTTTCGCGATTCTGTTGTGCTCACGGGCCATCAACGTGTGCATACAGGTCAACACCAACTGCTCGTTCACTCGTATCTCACCTATAGATAAAAATCGTTATACGAAAAATAAGAATCTTTTCAAAGAAGGATTTTAATCAGGACTGGGTGAGAATTTTCACCCAGTGAAAACGCGACCAGACAATCGTTCACGAAGCCGTCGACCTTGATTCTGGACCACTCCTTTACTCGATTGTTCCTTCACACGAATAACTCAACTTTTTGGGTTTCACCTTCGATGCTGACATTCTATATTTGATCAGTTTCTCTGACGTTCGCATCCTGGAAAGCTCACCTGCCTCGAAGCAATACATCGATCGGTTGGGTCGGGTGCATCCCTCGTCAGGGATGTCCAATTTGAGGGGTAGCAGATCCTTCAGCCCGTATTCCGAGAACACCGGGTTCATGCGTAACAGGCCCCCGTAGCCGGTTCGCAGTTTCCTGAAATCGATGGACGGATGGAATATTGAATGGCGGATTCGTAGGCGGCGACGCGTGTCCGGAAATTTCGTCCCGGAGGAACGCCTTCGACGGCGGAGAAAGAGAACGTGGCGCTTTGCTCGATTGAGTAATCGTGGATCTCATAACGCGAGCGGACTAGAAAGTGCGAGGAACAGAATGTATGTACCCTACGTTGGAAAATATAGACCAACGTAATGCTGATTTATTGTCATGGCTGATGTAACGAACGGACGAACGGCTCTTAGTCCTTTCGACCGCGTTGCAAATGGTTCGTTTATCGATCATGCTACTTAGCCATTATCAGACGATTATTATTAGATCCATGGTTTGTTTGATGAACCGACGTTGATTGAAGAATTTGATATAATTAAAAATGTTCAAGGCAGGTAAGAGGTTAATTGCTACACAGTTTTAGAAAATTAATAACCTCATAATTATAATTTGGATTGAGATATCAAAATTCCTCGTAAATGATAGTGTATGATCTTTTGTAACGGGTTGAGAGACGATGCAGTGTGTGTTACATTTGCATCGAGAATCGTTTCGATCGAAGTAGAATCGTCGTTTACCTGGCGAAGTCTTCTGTAATTCCGTAAACCGTGTTCCCGTCCAGCACTCCGGTCAGTAGATTAAACGGCACGCGAGATCCAAGACGGCATCCAGGTCTAACGGCGGGAAACGCTCGCACGAAGTCCATGCATTTCACGCTGAACAGCCTGTAGAAGTAATCGTCTTCCGGTATGAGGATCTCGTTGCAGTAAGGATTCTTCAGGTGCGGTGGCCGATGGCAACATTCCTCCGGGTCGTTTCGGTTCAGGGGATCTGCAAGAGTGGCTCATCGATCATTGGACGGTTGCCAACGCCGCTTGCTCGATGTTTACGTTATTTATTTAATTCCGCGAGGCTGCCGGCGTCGTTTTACTTTCCCGCGGATACGGCACGTGGGAAAATTTTCTTAGGCGTTAACGCGTCGATCAGAAACGATAAATGATTTTTTTTCTACGATCAACTAACGATCGGCTAATTAAAAGGAGAAAAAGGATAGCAGTTCGATGAGATTAGGTTCGATGAATAGAACGGATATGCATGTTTCCCAATTCGGTCCGTGAATGACTGTTTCCGTGAAATTAGCAACGTGTGATTAAGCGTTGTGTTGCAGAATCATTCTCTCCGATTGTAATTACATACCATTTCTCATTTTCTTTTCTTGCCGTTAGCTTGATTAAACGCTGGAAATGCGGTTTTAACGTAAGACACCCCGAGTTAAACGACAGTGTATTATATAAAATGCATCGGTTTAACCCTTTACGGTCTAAACAGAACGGTCACAGTAACTTACAAAATCGTGTATATTTTTAACAAATATTGCCCTACGTTTTTGGCAAAAATAATAATTACAAGGAGCGTCTGAGTTTGATGAATTTCTCAAAAGTGTCCGTTTAATTGCTCTATAAGAGCGACGTTTCGTTGTCGGCGTTAATTAGCAGGTTGCAGGACAAGCGTGTGGATTTTGGCGTGGATCGCACGGCTCGCTCGTGGAAACTTCACGGTGCTCACATGATCGGCCTACCGGTTTATCTGTTCACCGATCGTTCGCTTTCTCTGGCAGTTACCCTAGTTTCGATAGACTGTACATATCCGACGTAGAAGGGCTTGGGAGCCGTCTACTATCCCGCTTGCTATATACGAACGTCCCCGGACAGGCACACTGATGTAATTCGACCGATACCGATTGCATAATTTGCTATTGACTGAAAATTAGGACTCGGTTACTTTCCCCGCCTCCGATCTGTCATTCTACTCGTCATTGTACGGGATACCGTGCGATTTCTTACGGATCCGTATGTGAAATAAGATAGGTACAAGGTTGGGAACGTTTACTCCGTTAATCGACTCCGTTACACCTTTAATTAATTAGACCAAGTTAGAATTACTTTTACGACCTTCGGTGTTTAGCCAGCCATTGAACTTGGAACTTTATGTCGGATACGATTTCTTGCTCTTTAATTTTTATTTTGTTAACTGAGTAATAATTAGTAGTGTGTATCGCTCCAAATTTAGCTAAATTAAATATCTGAACCGGGGGTAGAAGATGATAGATTAAAGAGCAGAATTGAGAAATTAAGTGTTAGAGTTAGTTGAGTGGCTGTCAATTGAAATTTTGTTACGAGAAGGTTTAGGTGTGAACTTAGTTATGGACTTAGGAATTCAGTAGCCATAAAACGGACAAAACCGTCCTGTAACTTTAACTTTGGTCCTAACCGTACGATAAACTTCATGCATTAATAACATGGTTACAACGTAGTAATTATTAGATCTAGAATCGTACCTAGAGGTGTTCCAGTCAGCGTATAGTCGTGATCCATAAACTGTCCCCAGGCGATCACCATAACTGTGCCAGCGTGATCGTGATAACCTTCGTCAGGGTGCATGGTGCGCGACACTATGCGCGATAATGGTAAATCATGGCCGGTTACCGATATCCTTGGCGCTGTTAAGCCGTCCGAGAATCGTGGTGGCATCAGTCTGCGAAAGAGGTCTGAATTTATCGCAAGGAAATAAATGGGAGGTCTATTATCTCGCTACACTTTCGACGCCGATGGTTCACCTTTGGAACGGTGACAGAGTGGAGCCCCAGGTCGGGTTCTGCAAATTCGTGCACAGGCCGTCGTTTCGTCGATATTTCCCCGCTCGACACTCGACGTTGCTCAGAAAAGTCGGGCAGACCTCTCGAATCAGCGTCTTCGACGTGTCGATCAGAGGCAGACTCTTCTCGATTTCTTCCGGCGTCAGTCCGTACCTGCGAAGATCAGACTTGATCACCCTGATGATCTTAACGTTTTAACGAGCATATAGGAGCCGAACGAGTTTGAAACGAAAGGATGTTAACCCTGAAACGCATAGCGTTGCCGTTTGGAAATATGATTATCGTTTGCAATAATTATGAAACGGTACCGATGCTTCAATTACCGCAAAGTTTCATTCTAACCACCGATGGAAAGCGAAAGGTATACTTACGTTTGAACGAGGTTCGAGGTGATGTCCAGGAGGAGTTCGCCGACCGTGGCCAAGTCTTCTGGCCGCCATGTTTTGCCTTTGGGTTGCGCCACATCTGCATGAACCGACGAAACGTGTGGGTGAACATGGTGAACGCGAGCATCGGCCGAACAAAAGAGGAGCTTGTGGCCGTGGATATGTACGAGTATGTAATCGTTCGAAACGTGACGCGAACGTAGGGGATTAGCGACACACGGTTAATCATCGAGCTAACGTGTAACTTTATAATTAGCAATTTTTCGGGGGGAGGGAAACTCATTGTGGTACAGGTTACATAGACACTCACTGACGCGTTTTCTCGCCTCGAGATAGGCACGATTTATGGCCTCGTAGGTGATGCACGTCTGGGATCCTCCTGACGATGAACTGAAACACCAAGTAAATGAGTCTAAGGGGTGAAATATGTCGGGTTATCTGACTTTCAGCTGAATGGATTATTTTCGTAACGTGGGAAGGAAGGACGTTAGTTGTCATAGAGGAATATTATTTATTTATTATATAGTGTTAAAAAATTAATAACCTGTAGCCTTTGCTGGGCTATCTAGATAACTCGACAGTTTTTTTTGTACCTAATCACAATAATTAATTTAATCCAACATCAACAACTTGTGAAATAATAAGTAAGTCGAATATTTGTTTAATTTAATTTCATGTTAATAGGGTCAGATTCGTCAAGTTAAGGAGAACAGGTGTTAACAGGCTTCAGTCTTTGTTTTTCTCTCTTCTTCTCCCCCGTTGTTTCTTTTTCGCGTTAATTACCTAACGCTACAGCCTAGTTTCGCGAGAAGTCATAGTACGAGTAACAACGCGTTTACTCGTCTCTGTGCTCGCGGATATTCTGTATCAAGGTAATCCGAAACTACCGTGCAGACCGTGAGTCCACGTGAATTGACATATCCTGTTTCTTGCAAACAGACATACCGGCATTGACGTGCCACTCGTGGCTTTTACCTTCGATGCATGACCCCGGTGGTTTCTTCTGGGTCCCTTTTTACTTTTCAAATCAATCGTACGGCCTTTTTTCAAGCCTTGGACGACCATTCATTGCGATTTTAAAATAAAAATCTAATTTTAGATCTTCAAAAGTTTTGGTTTCGCTTCGGTATTACTTTTTTTATTGTAATTTTTATGTGTTAATTTGCTACACTCAGGCATTTTCTTTGCTTTTGTCGGTGAAAAAAAAATAATTATCCGGCTTTCTGAGGGTTAATTAGAAGAACTTGATCCGTACTCGCGGATCAATCAAACGTATCGATAGGTTAAACCGTAAAAGTTCATTAACATTCCTGAAGCTTATACGGCATTCGTAAATAGTATCTCGAAATCCGCATGGTAGTATTTTCTCACAAATTATCCTGTCGCAATCGTTATTAAATAGAGTAATGGGCACACGCTGAAAGTATTCGCGAGAATGCACTTGAGGGCCGTTCCGCGTTTAATTGTAACAAAGTGCATTCTCGCGCAATTTCGCGTCATAACTGTTGGTCTAACGAGCTACGTGCGGTTAAATTTAATAAATTATTATGTCAATCTCCTGTTAAATTGAAAACGGTGAGGATAGAATTCCCTCTTCCTAGTGTTTCTTGGAATTTATACAAATTCCGAATGATTCATTTAAATATCAATTGATAAAAAAGAATGAATTAAACGATGGTAAAATCTTCATTTCGAAATTTATATAAAATTTTAGAGGTATTCGTACCTTTTTTTTTTCGGATGGATTCTTTTACAGAATTGTACGCAGGAGTTAAGTAATAACAGTAATTATACTAATTTTTGTTTGAATCAGGAACAATTCTTGCAAACGTTCGAATGCATTTTTTATTAGGCGTACTGTAAAGAACCGGCTACGTGGCTGGGTTAAAAAAAAAAACAATCTCCCTGTATACACATTTGGTTTGGCTACGAGGACCCGTAAAAGGAGAAGTCACGCTTGAAACGCGTTTATTCCTTTGATGGTTTACACGAGCCACATTTCGTACATGTATCGTAACGAAATTGGCTGAAAGCAGTTTTCTTTTTAAATTGGCGTAGAAAGTAACTTTTAGATGTGATTTAACCGCATGTAGGTTACATAAACAAGGAGAATTATTATCATTTTAAAATTAGTGTCCCGTGATTTTTTGATAAAATGATTATTAATAAATTTCATCGCGAAAAATTTCAGTAACGTTCGGTCTCCATATTTTACGTTACACAAATTATTAACGTGTTTTCGTCGAGACGATAGGTACTAATTTATTTTCCATCTTCCATTTATTTATTTTTCGAATTTATTTTCGGTTTTTACAGTAGGTGAATATCAAACGTCACCTACAAATTTTTAATTAATTAATTAAATATCTAACATTCAAATTGCACTATTTCTTTAACAATATGTTACAATAAAAATTTGATCAAATCAAATAAGTTATTTATCTTGATATTTAGAATAGAAGTCAATTGTTAAATAAAATAAACATTTAATATCAATTTTCAGAAATATTTTCGATATTGAAAATTTTGTACCGGTACAGGGAAGATAAGGATTGTTTGTAAGCCTGTTTCAAGGGTCTGCGAGGGTAAACATTATCGGGGTACGCTCGGATGTACACAATTGTCCGTTGACCTCTTCCGAAACGAATGTTCAAAATTCCTAAGGGGCTAGATCAGTTGTGTATTAACCGCGACACGGTGGCGACGGTTCCGTAATCGTCTCGCGTTTCAAATCCGCGTCGAAATCGTCGGTCTTTTTATAAAATAGTGCAAAA
The DNA here is from genome assembly GCA_022405125.1 of Anthidium xuezhongi. NCBI lineage: Eukaryota > Metazoa > Arthropoda > Insecta > Hymenoptera > Megachilidae > Anthidium > Anthidium xuezhongi. The sequence continues at coordinate 6,186,636 of CM039639.1, forward strand.
TGAGTGTGTGCGGAATGCAACCGGAAGCAGTGGGCGTTGCGGTCTTGATGCGTGGCTGTAAGACACCCGATCTTTGGTGAGTCTGCATACACGTTTAATTAATTACACCTATATAATCGACAGTATTTAATTTTCCATAAGTGGACATAATTACTTGTCCATCAGTTCGATATATTACGCTTTATCTATTAATTAACAACTTTGACTACAAAATTTGTTTGAATTAAGAACTTTTGTTAATTACTCTTGGATTGAATATTTTTATTTGAATTGTTTCGAGGGTACTTAAAAGCCTTGGTTGGCTGGATTTTTAAAAAATACTTTTTACCCTGACATTCTAATTATACTGTACTTCCTCTCATTACTGTACCTTCATCAATGCCCTACATGGTAATTAATAGGAACGAATCGTATTTATACTATGCGTGCTGAAAGGTTATACCACCTTAAGGAGCACAAGTAACAAAACTAGAAATACGATCGGTGTATTAATTGCACAACCTATAGATTTCTCATTCCATTTAGTATCAGCTGACAAAGTATCGGTATACAAGGCTGAATTGTGACGATAGTATCGATAGCTGTGAAGAATAAAATTATCTCAGCGTTCCATACAGCCTTTCCATTTCTGTGTTCATTTTTGATTTCAATTATCGAAAATTTACAAAAGTATTTCAACTTTCGTCGGTTCCCCATTGTTGGTTTTCCTTTAATTCTAAATAGGCAAGTTCGCCGTGATCGTTGTACCGTGAATAAAAACATTTAAAATTCCAATTCTTTGCGCCGGTTCGTTATTTCGCCAGCCCCTTATCTTGCGAGCAAAAAAAGAAAATATTTACCTACGCAAAGACACGTCGAGCTGGCTTTCACTGAGGTTAGCGGGTGCAAATGTATCCCACGTTTGGACTTATTATATTCTGAATTATCAAGTTATTGTATCTTGCGTTGTTCCTAATCTTTTCACTATGTGATATAGGGACTTTTAACTATAGTTTGCAATGGGAAAGGCACGGGGTCAAGATACGATATTTAAGATAAAATAAAAAACAAAATAGTTACTTTTAATCGTTGGCAATTAAAGCTATCGAAATGTATTAGCATTAACAGTAATTGTAGAAATAATATAGATTATAATGCATTTATAATCGTAGAAAACTATTCAATTATACAATTGAGCGGCGAATTTCTCGTGATTTAACGTAATAGGATTACGGGTTAATCGCGAGCAATTTTCTGATTATCCTTGTTGAATCTTCCGCGTTTGTTTTATTAGGGATCACAATTAACGGTGATGATTTTTCCCCGATTAACTCATCGAATCATTAAGCGATGCTCGAGTAATTCGAATCTCGTAATTGCAGAAGAACGATGCGATCGTGATTGTGGCTCGTTAAAACACCGACAGGATTTCGCGATCGCTTTCGGTGAATATTAATAAATCGATTCGGGAGGTGTTTTACAAATTATTGAACGATCTTTTGCTCGTTAATCAACGTGGTCGTCGCTCGATGGGTAATTAATTCTTTCCTGTCTTCTTGTTCAATTCTGTACCGGTGATCGTTATATTATTCAGCTTTTTATTAAGATATGATTTTCGCTCGTAATCGATGGCGATCGTAAATTTTAATTTAATCAAAAATAGTTTGCAATTGATAAGTAATGTCGCGATATATCATGTTTTTTGGTAATTACACGTTCTCGAGATTAATCAAGAAACGACCGAGTCGATCGTGACCCAGACTGAAATTTTGTAAAGATCTGACTAAATAAACAAAAACAAAAGAGGCCTCATTTTTAAATTAATCATAGACAAATTCAATTGCCTCGACGATTTCTTTTTTTAATCGAGAAGTAAATATCACCGAGGACAATGTAATTAGGTCGTCGGTGTAGAAGCTTAATTGCCTTTAATTGTTAGCACAAAAGCGTACGAACATTAATCCCGAAACTTTCGAGCTCATCCATCAAAATCACATTTTTATTCCTGTCTCTTTGCGAATCTAGGTCGTATAACTTCATGCGTGTAAAATTACTGTTTACACGTATAAAGACGAGGAGTTAATAACGAAGACAATCGCATTAGTCTTGTCTTATTATGATTTCCTTGATCTTTCCCGTCTGTTAGTGGAACTCGAAGTAAACGTCCTTTGTATTATAATTACCAGCAGCATGCTGTTGAAATCGAGTTAATCGAGTCCTGCCCTCTTGTTATCGGCTTATTAATAATTCATCGTTTCCTTTTTCCTTGCTCTAAGTATCTCCGTCGAGATATAGACGAGGTTTCATAAAATCAATCCTGATTGAATTCGAACGATTTCACACCCGTTTTCTACCTTTCGTATTTCGTTAAAAAACACATTTACCAAAGGACATCTACCAAAATTATTTCTGTAGATTAAAATTGAAAAAATAAAAATCCTTAAGTTTAGCTAAAAGTTAGTTACATTTAAGAAATTTGTACCTTTCGTAATAATTTTGGAGATTAGATCAACAACCCTCCCTCTTCGAGTTCTGTAATTTTCCATGTTCTTCGATCGAACAAGAGATGAAATTGTAGATTTAGTCGAACAGTTCCATGTTTTGTTTCAAGGTTTCGACGCGAAGTATGCTGATAAACAACGGTAGATTGTGCTTTCTAAAGTAGATCGAGCAGTTCTCGTTTTGCGATTGCTCGCACGATTCTACGTCTCTTTATTCCGTCGCGATCGAACGTTTATCAATCGCTCAACGTTCAAAGAAGGTTGAACATTTTCCATCGACTTTCCAATCGTCAAGATCACATGTAAACTGATATCGAAAGTACCGTGTCATGTAAAAATGATGACCCGATCGTTGAGCAAATCCTGCAGGAACAAAGGTTAGATCGATGGTGAAAGTCCTGGCTAATGTTACTTCCTTGGGATCCGGTGTTCCTGCTTTCTCCGGATCACGAGATTATTAGTGCGGCTCTCACGGTTATTACATGAAATTACTGCTCAATTTGGTGCACTTCGAGTTAATGTTAAATCATCTCGAACGTTACAGTCACACGATTCATGGGTCTGTTTGTAGGATACCGTCATAAAGGTGAAAGATCAACCCTTTGCACTCGAGTGTAAATTAAAATAAATAGATTATAAGCATTCGTGATTCTTTGCTTCCCAAATAGGACTTTCAAATTTTCGAAGCTTCACTGAAAAAGAAATCTAGACTCGATTTTATGAACTCGATTCTATGAAATAGTTTTCATTTCTTCTGCCAGTTAGCTACATTTTGAAATCGTATTTCATATTTAATAATTCTGTGATGTACCAAAAATCCCTACGTACTCATTTTCATTGCGGCAGTCCTTTTTACAAGAATTACATCGTCAGAGGTTAACGCAGACGTACAAGTTTGAGCGACGTCTTAATAAATCAGCTGTAAAAGAATCCTCGCCCGAGGCAATTTGGTTTCATTGCGCGAAATAAGTGAGGTCAGGGTGCAACTTACAAGGATCCACGGAGCAAGTTGTACGTGTAGTCGAAGACGTTCGTTCGTCCTGGGCCGTTTAATATCAGGGCACAGTCGTCGCTGTTTTGATAAACATCCACGGGTTGATATTGCAGGCCGTTACTCCAGGTCGCCAGTAGCAGCAGGAGTCCGATTATCGCGGATCGTATCCGCCTTATCACGGATCTGTAACATTACGGAGACAACGGTGATTATCCTCCCTTAGGATACCTGTTAAGAAATTAACATTCAAGAGACAGGAAATTTATTTTACAAATTTATGACGCAAATTGCAAGCTATAATTTAATGAAAAGGAAAGCTGTCTGATCAGTCGAAGTGTAAAAAAAAAAAAGTTTGATATTACGGAAGTCTTGCGCCCAATCGCACACATTTATATAATCAAGATTTCTAACGATTTGTTTGTCATGATAAAATCAACATTTTCAATTTATCCAACGAAGAATTTATTAACGTATGCGGTGGTGTGGCAACGTCCATGTGCAGTCAATTTATATAATTGTTATGTTATACTTTCGATCGATCGCTCGTTACGTAAAAAAAAAGAAAAATGATGAAACTCGAGGATTTTTCGAAAGATTCGAGGATGCGTCAGAATTCAAGGTATCCTTTTACGAACATACAAGGGAAAAGTATCAAGATCGTGCCCACCTTGGATTTTATCGTAACAACCATGCTCATTTTCGACGATTCATCAACAAGAAGCAACCAAGTTGCAAAACGCAGAATGCCTTGTTTAATCTCGTTTATCTACGTTGCAACGAACAATTGCTCGAAAGATGAGCGATACACTTTCGCATTTTAAACAGACTTCCATTTTCATTCCCTAATGGTAACAATAAAGATTTTGCCTTTTGAATTAAAATTTATTCTCCTCTTTTTTTTAAATTTCACGTTAGATCTCAGTGTTTAAGCATTAAGTTACAGGCAAGAAATAGTCGGATACGTAATCCGATTTTAGCTCTGTATCTTTTTATTCACCTTGCGTGTTTCGCGCACCGTTCGCGATCGAAACGTGCCAATAAACCAGTCGGCTGTACATTCGATTTCATAAGTTCCATTAACCAATTGCCTTTAATCAAGGACTCGAGCCGTATACAATTTGAGGAATTCCTTATGAAACGCGTCGAAACGCTGAAAATCTCGCGAATTCTCGATACTCGTTTGAATGTCGATTTTTAAAGATTTCGTTTGAAACGCGGACGAGTTAGCAAAGAATCTTCTTTAATAAAACAGGAACGCGAAAAAACTTGAATTCTTAGCGTGGAATCTATTTAATGGAGGCGAGTTGCATGGTTGAGATAAGTCCGAGTGAAATGTATTTCGTTTTTCTGAAACTTCGACTAGGATTTGGCATTCTTGTACCTCGGAAATAAAAGTTGTTAGGGATCTGATAAATTATTTCGATTTTCTGCTAGCAAAAATTTATCCGAATGCAAAAGAAAATTTCTGTTTAACGTGGAACACTTCTGTTGTTATCATCGATGACAGAAAAATAGAAACTAGAATATCATGCTCGTGCACATGAACTCGAATTCCAAGAAACAAAAAAAAAATCACCCGACTTTAATGGAACTAATTTTTCTTAACGCAAAACAACTTTCACTTTTATGCAAATCTTTTATGAACACACAGCCTCAAACGCTTTTATTCCGCTGGAAAATCGTTCATATCACCGGGATTGAAACACAACAGTTACGAGAATACCAGCGATTTTCTAAAATATGTTACGAAATCGGAAGTACAGTTCTTCGACTCGAGTTCTCAAAGCGTAAGAAACAGGAACATTCTCTAATGGTAACAATAAAGATTTTGCATTTGATGCTTAGTTAAAAATTTGACGTAGAAAATATTAATTTTCTGAATTTTTCCTCGAACCGGAAGTAAAATAGTACCGTACAAATAGTACCGTATAAATTCCTCATTGATGCCTTTCAATTATTTATAAAAAGTATGCGTTTGTTGACAAATATTCACTCTAAAATTTGACAAAATTTGCCATAATTTAATACAAATCGTGTAAATTGGGTTTGCGTTAATAAAAATTTACCTTCCGTGCACCTTCGACACGGTACACGTGTTTCGGCGCGTTGGAAAAACAGCTCACGTTCGATGCAAGTCGCAAAGTAAATCGCGGTTAGTGTAAACTCGGCTTAAGGAAACGTGGCCACTTTATCGCGACGAATTACGCGGATTGGCCCAGTATTCTAACCGCGTAACGGCGAGAAATCGGATCGAGGAACGCAAGAAATCGAACGCGCCGCCGTTGGAAGTCGGCGAAAGCTGAAAACTCAAAAAGAAGTTTCGCTTGGCGGAAATTGAAAAGAACAAAATATACGTAGGAAACCGCAGGTATCCGATGGCGAGCCGATCGACGTAATCAAATGGCATCAGGATTTACTTTGAGCGCTTTACGCTTCGCGGGTTAAGAGTAATTATCGGTTGTTTTTCTGTGCGTGCTGAAAAACGAACTAATTGGGTGAGGAATGTTATTTACTAGGAGAAACTATGATTGTTTAGAAATGAATAGAAATACTAAAAAAAATAATTTACTTCTCTTACTAAAGGGTTAATGTACCAACCACTATTCGAAACGCAACTTTGAATTATTGCCTGAGCGTGCACAGAAAGGAATGCAATTCTAATCTTGATTCGATTGGGTCATAATCGATGATAACGTTCTCTGACGGTGTGATCGAGATAAGAGCCGGCAAGTTCTCGATCGGAATAAAGATCGTGGATCACTTTCTCGTTGCGTATACCGCGGATTCTCCTTTCACTTTCCTCGTTGCTCGATATAACCCGTCTCCGACTGATAGAACCGATTTTACATGCTTTCGATACCATTCTCCGTGCCGGTAATCACATTCGCAAGAATAGTTCGAACACCATAATACAGTGTTTCCGCGTAATTATAACACTCCTTCGGGTCTTCTCGATTTGTAAACCGTGATTTTTGTACGAAATCGGCACCTTGGTCGTTCTCGATCTCGTTTCAGGTGGGTTGTTTCGGAACGATTAAGGTTTCGGTCCGTTCCTTCTTTCTGGGTAGTTCGCGAGAGATAAACATTGAACGGGGAGTACGATGTTTCGAAGCGATAGAGGCGTTAGGCTAGAGAGTTACAACAAGGATGTTAAGTGCTGTAATTGTTACGTTAGGTGGTGTGTTTCTTTGCGCCCGTTGTGTAACGAACCGCTTTAAACTTGGCCACACGAAAGTGCCTTTTATTGCTGGTTAACACGGTCGGTGCCACGTGGATCACCGGTGTGCAATCTTAATTGAAATAGTAATGATAGTTTTTGGTGTGCCGTTATGGAAAGTAGGGAATAACGAATTTGGTGTAACAATAGTTTTTTTTTTAATTACATTACGGATATCTGAACAATCTTTGGATATGTTGAAAATTTGTAGATAATTCTTTAATTCGATTAATATTGGATCTAGTCCAAAATTGGTTTGGAATCTAACTGAAACTCGAAAACAATTGCTGGGTCGATAAAGACCCGACTTCATCGTTTAACCCCTTGCCTTACAATATCTCTCCCCTTTAAATTTTACTTACAACTTAATTTTAAGTTTAATGTAGTCAAGGATCATGGGTTGGGGGGATAGCATCCGCGACTCACCCGGGCATTCTTCCGCCACGTGCTCCACGTTGATGAACCTTTAAAGTTGACCACGAACGGAAATCGTAACAGACGAGATCGGATGGTAAATATCGTAGAACAGGGATCACACTTCCGGCACACTTAGTTTCGAGTCACGAACGTCGAACGAAAGAAAAAAAAAAAGGAATCTTTGAACGAAGAGTACGAGAATGTCAGACGAGTCTAACCGATCACCACTTCGTCCGATCGAGTGTGCGCTGCGATGGCCGGTCAATTCTACTGGCGTTGACTATCCAAGTTTAGTCGGTGACCACCGGGTTGATGTCGAGCGATTGTCGGTTAGAGTCTTACTGACCGAGTGTCTGATATAATGCTCGGTAACCTGGGCTCCGGTGTCCTGTCGTCTCACCGTGTGTAGTTCTTTATCGAACACGTAGGCAACGTACACCACATGGTGGTGGAAAGCTCCCCAAAAGCGTTCTTGCGAACCAACAGTGAAGGGGGAGGGGAACGGTCGAGTTACCTTACCTCGTGGGTAACAACCTACAGGTGAGAGAGAACACGAGCACGGTTAACGTGGTGAACACGTGGAAAAAGGGGGAAAGAGAGACGAAGAAAAAGAAGGGGGAGGAGGAGGAGGCGTAGACCGCCGTCGTCCACGTTTGACTTTCCTTTCTCTAAACGAGCCGCCGGCTGCTGCCCTCGATTCCAGACGTCGATTGTGTCTCCGACCGCTCCGAAATAAGTGACGTCGTAACAGTAACCACCCAATCGATTCGAAATATGCGCTACGATATTCTTTTTCGTTTCTCCTTTGACTGACCCTGGCCGCTGATGCCTCTTCCATCGAGTTCGGTTGGATGCGGAGGAAGTTTGGTAACGGGGGTGGGATGACCATTTCTCGAGGAAGTAGACAGTTTGGATGCAATTTATTAAATGTAATAGAAAAATGAGGATATGGCAATGTTCAATCGTAAGGTAGTCATTGTTAGTGTTATCTTAATGAGTAGATTGGCACAGTGGAAACGGTCGTGTGTAGTCAGACACAAACCCTAATTATTATCATAATTACCTATTCTTAGAACACAGTAAGCGTTTAATCATGGTTTGCAGCGAAATATAATTAATACGCGGTAATTTCTCCAGTTGTATAATGTACACTTTCTAAACAACAATCAACTCTGAGATCTCAAAACAATTATCTGTACACAAGTATTTTAAAAACATCCATACTTACTTTTTATTTCTGTTTCTTTCATAAGGTTCAAGCATATTTTTCGTTGTCGTACATGCTTGATAAATGTTGACGTATGTCGCGTGCTACAAGGGACCGCGTGAAATTTGATCCTTTCGAAAGAGACCAAAAAGAGATTCAATTTAATACGTCAAAAGGGCAAAAAGAATAAAAAAATGAAAACGTTCAATGCAACAGAGGTACACAAGTCATAAAGTCCTTTTGCGAGGGAATTGCGCGATATTAAAAGGACATTCGTTTTTCATTACATAAGTTACACGTACCCGCTTAAGCATCATTGCGTAAGGTTATGAAAGTCGTGAGAATTTGTATGTCGGATGTAATATTGTAATTGATTATGTAAGTAAATCAAATTCTTCGATGGCTAGTACCCCGCCATCGTGTTCGATCATAGCGATCGCAGAGGTTGATAATGTTCAGGTGTCAAAGAAAAAGGCGCGACAACCACGGACAGGCTCGCGACTTTAACAACCCTTGTTCGTCACTTTTTTCGTTCGAATTTCATTCAGAATTTCATTCAGAATTTCTTCGTATAGTATAGCATATTCGTATTCCATATTACATTAATATTTTTTCGTCTAAGAAGTCCACTGTTTAATATTGAATCTTGGAAGGATATGCAAAATTTAATGAAATGATTTATTTATAAAATTTCAATGTCTAGACGATTAATCTGAAAATTTAAAATATGAAAAATATATGTTATAGTTTTTGTCGAAAGAGGATAAATCTAATTTAACACCGTTAACAGATTCGACAGTGTACCTTGACAGTGTTAACCAGCCGTTGCGGAAAGAAAAGAAATGTCGAAACGCTCTTAATAAACGTATCGATCTCGATTACGCAAGGGGTATCGTTCGCTTTGTTGCGATTTCGATAGCAAAAAGTTTGATTAATCCGCGAATTCTTCGTTCAGTTTCACGCTGAACATCGCAACGAGGCGTGCATTAGCCAGTTGATTGCGAATCGTAGAAAGCGAAGTGACAAGTACAAATCGCGAGCGTAGCTTGCCGTGGATCATCGAATAACAGAACGGTGATCGATCAAAGCGTAACAACGAAAGCGCGTTGAATCTTATCTTTTGCTCGAGCGAATCGGTTACATCGATCCTCGATTCCTTGGTTACCGCGGTTACCGCCAGAAACAGCTTCCTGTTTCCGTTCCGTTCCCGTTTGTTCCCAAGAATCGTCGCTTCTTGTGCAAACTTTTGCGGTCATTCGATGGAGAGATTATGTAATTTCTGGTAAAACGTGATTCGAGTGCACTTCGATCATTCAACATTGACAGTAAATTAATCAAAAAAGTTAAAGAATAATATTAATTTTTTTTCCCAACATTGGTGAAAAATGTTATTATTCTTAGAGGACCATCAGTGACACTTACAAAACTTATTGGTATTGAAAGAAGAAGAAAACACGTGTTAGATCGTTCCTCGTCGTTCTACTTTTTAAATCGACAGTCGTTCGAATAAACAATTGAAAAATCCTTAGAAGTCGAATCGTTTGTGTTGCACGTGACACGTCGTTAGTCTGAAAAGGCTCTCGCACGGATATTTGTATCCGCGTGTTACATGGACACGAGGGAAATGAGTTTATTGTTCGAGGATCATGTGCACGGTTGTTCTGTTGCTGCATTGGAACTTGAAAGATTAAACGTGATTTGCTCTACGTCGTACAACACAGCCTCTTCGTTCTTGAACGCAGACGTTCTTCATATTGAATAATATGGTCGTTTGCGGTTCTTCTGTACGCGCACGCCGGTATTAGTTCTTAAGAGAAACGACGAGTGCTCCGACTATTATATGGCATTGTATTTAAATACACGCGTTGTTAACACGTTAACTGTCACGGCGGAACATCTTCTGTCGCAAGATAATTGTATCTAATATGGCCTACTTAAGCTTCGAAAGCATTTTTTTTTTAATGAAGGTAGATACTCGAGAAACTTGACTGCTAAAATTTTCGGACAAATAATTAATCCTTTGCGCGCCTCCAAGGCGACATATTTAATTTATTAAAATATTTTAAAATGTAAAATTTTTACATTTTATTGGATGAGAAAGCTAGACTTAATTATATTAAAAAATTCCTCAAGGCCAAAATTTAGGGCAGCAAAAATGCAATTAGACCATATTGGGTACAATTAGTTTTGAGTTCTCCTATTGATCGATTTAAATAGTATTTACACGAACGAAACGTCAGGGTTAATTGAATAATAGAGATTAAAACGATTGTCAGGCGAATCAATCAGAGAGAAGAAGATGAATTACAAGTGTGATCTATTGAACAAGAAATCGGTATGAATTGATCCTACGATGACGAAGTAAAAGTCATTCGTTCGTCGATATAGATCCTGCGCTTTTAATGCAAGACCACCACGTGGCGAAAAAGTTCGATGCAAGATGCAATTATGTCGTAGATCTTCTTCAGACTTCACGTTCTCTTCGAGGGGTGGGGAGGGTAAAACTTTCATAATTTATCGCAATCGTTGCAAAAATGATACTTCAATTTGTTTTCTTTCTTAATCATATTCATCTGGTCAATCGTATCCACAATCCTTTCGAATATTTTGCTTCAAAATCTTAATTATAGATAATTGATCCTTAAACGAATATTTCACTTCGAACAAACACGTTTCTATTTATTTTAACGTTAACTTTAATTTGTTCGTTTATCGGTTACTTTCACAAACGCAGAAAAGTCACTTGTTGAACGTGTTTACTTCAATCACAATAAAATCAACACGAAGCATCGATTAAAACGTTCCTCTCGGCATTCCGAGCGTGGAAAAGATGAAGGAAGGACTCGAGGCTCATTCGTTGGGATAGTTGTGTCCGCGGTAACAGGTAAATAAATTCAAGCAGGTTCAAACAACTTTGTTCCGTTCTTAGCCGCGATGATGTAATTTCTTTCGAAATTTCGTCATTAGAATTTCATTTGAATAACATCGACACTATGGACAGGGCACGGTAATCGTTTAGCCTCTGCAGTCCGGTAAATTATATGGTAATTTAATCCTACGCGATCGAACGTAACGAAAATTCCTGAACATCAGAACGAGGCATTTCCAACGTTAAACTTTATTATTTACTGAATGTTGCACAGAGTATTGGTTTCAATTCGTTTCGAATCGAATCTTTTCTATGGAATCTCTCACAGTTTTATGCAAGGGGTCAGTCGTGTTTCGCATGCGGCCACGATATACCCGACTGAGGTGAATCGAAAAAAAGTAATACTTTCTCCGTGCAATTACCATCTTCGAAAGTTAGTTCACGGTGTTTGTACATTTGCAAATTTACGCACCAGATTTCCTCGGGTGCTAAAGCCCGGTTCACATCGACTGGGCGCTTAACGCGTTCATCGCCGCAGTGGAAACAGACGAGTGTGGTCAGACGTACTTAAATTGCAATTGTTAAGAATTCTAACCATTCGAATGAGTACTTTACGCTATTAGTCTAATATCAGTAACACCCACGGTTTATTTTATCATCTCTTTCATTAATTATTCGATTATAGAAAATTTGAAGGATGGGAAGGGTGGGAAGGGTGGTGGGAAAATCCGGTTACTCGCTCGAAAAATCGAGGAAACGGTGCCATTCGAATTAATCTATTATAAATGTAAATCAACCCCTTTTTAAAGTCATGCATCGAGCATTGCACCCTCCTCGAGGTACTTGCATCGATCAATTATCGGTGACGAAACACCAATTAAATTTTAACTTCTGCCCCTTAACGCCGTATGCGTAACAGTCAATTACATCGCGAGATTTATCGTTTTGTCGTAAAGCTTGTTTCGCAGTAGGCTGATTTAACCGTACCACCGAGAATAATTGAATATTGTTCGTTGAAAACACCGGCTGGATTGTTCTGTTTAGCATGTTTCGTGGAGATTAATAGACAGTGAGTCGTTGCCGACTGCCGCAACAATGTAAGAAAATTGCTTAAACCGATCGGGGGCAGCGTTTGATCCTATTACAACAGGTTGAAACGCTTTGCCGTGGAGATCAGGTGTTCTCAATTGTTGTACCAATTTTTCATCCCCTCGCGATTATAATGTTCGATCGTCAAGGCTCGAGTATCGAATAATTAAACGCGAGGTTCGATTCGAGGAAGGAAACGATCGATCAACGAAACTGTTTCGCGTAATTTTGCTCCACACCCACGTTACGTATTTTTTCGTCGCGACACATTGTTTAAGAAGCGATAAATGGAGTGCACCGTTGGGCAATTCGCCGCGGGGCGTGGGTTTCGCCGATTCAAGTTTGATCGATCGATCCGAGGTGAATCGAGAAAGTTACTCGGTTGGCGTGTAAAACGATCGGTATCTGGAACCACGAGGATCATTTATATTCGATCGACCCGGACGCTTCCGTTGCGAAGCAGTCGTATTCGTGACGAATCGTCGCTGTTACGCGCTTTAATATTCCATTTATTTGTGCGTGGAATGAAAGGTTCCACTTTCTGCGGTCCAATAATCGTGACGAAAGCCGCGATCCGTGAACTGTTGCATCCTTGAGTCGGAAGAGGTTGAATAATTTTAATCCGTTCGGTCAATATTTGTTCTGAACTTAATGCCGTCGAGTTCAGACGATATTTGACCCTTGGAGCTATTTTTGGAATCAATAATTTGGTAGAGAAAATCTCGAATAATTATATTAACAGGAATTGAAAATAGGACAAAATTGCCTTTTTTGGGGCACATATATTTGAAAGTGTAATTAATAATTTATTATCGTACGATATCACGTGGAATTAAGAACGATAAATTCGATTTGTGAGATGAATATTTCAACCTCAGTGGTGCACAGAGGATCCAGCTTATTATTTTTATAGAATAGATTAAGGGTATACGTAAATTTACTATTTCAGAAATAAATATTTTTAATTTGTTGGGAAATAATCTGAAAACTTTGCCAAGAGGTTACTTGTATCAAATATTTCGCACAATCGAAACACAGCCCCAATTGTTTGAATAGCAATATTTAATCTCTTACTTTCTCAGAAAGAATTTCGAAACGACTTAATATTCCCCAAATATTTCGTACATTTTGATACTTTATAATTACATAAACGTTCAAGGTTCGGTAATGATAGCGTTCATCGCGCACGATGACAGAGCCCTTGTCATCGTGGCGGCGTTGCGAGGACGAGACGCGATCGGCTCGTTTCGCGAAAGGTGTATCCTTGACGGTCGGGGCGGCGCCGGAAATTCTTTGAAAAAACTAAAAAAAGAAAAAAAAAATATCATTTTTGAACAGGTTTGACCGGTGGTGCGGTGTCTCTCTTTCTGCCCGTTCTCATGTGCTGTTACCGATCCGAACAAATGTGAGCGGCAACGTGTGAACGCCTCGAATCCGGGACAATGATATAACGTTCGCTCGTGTACGCACAGACGGGATTGCAGTTGCACGCGTGCTACCACGACGAGTCGTTTGCATACGATCCTCGTCGATAAATTAGGAGATTGAGCTTGGCGGTTGTAGACGAGGCGAGGCGAACGAGTTTACGGGACGCTTTCTTTCGAATCGAGGCGGGGTCCGCTTGATTGTCCCGAAAATAAAACGAAAACGGAGTTTTGAAATTGTTACGCTTTGGGCCGGTGAAAGCGACGCGTACTCTTCGCCTCCGCCTTGTAGGCTTTCGTGAAACGTGTCCTTTGACGGATCATTTTTGAGCAAATATTAGATCGTCGATGAACTTCGCGTTAATTTAAGAATTACAGAAAAAAGAACAGTTTAATCCTCAGACAACGAACCATGAAGAAAATTAATAACACTGATTTATATTTTGGACTGTTTTTTGTCCAATATTTTTTGTGTTAAAAAAATTGTGTTGTTCAACGATTCAAACACCGTGCGGTACGTTTCTTCGAGGTCTGAGTAATGTTTGACCCTTGCCGGGTCAATTTGAAACTCGCGGAACCGTTCTCGTTCTCGTAGCTCGGGGAACGTTTACAAATTGCTTCGCTTTAAAATGAAATACTGCGCGTTATACAATTATTTCGGCGAAAGTATTTTCGAGGAAGACAGATATACCGGTAGCACGATACACGACGTTTACTTGAACGTAACGTTTATATTAACATTAAACGTATTTACGTATGTACGTGTTGGGTAGCACGATCGCATGCACGCTCGTGAATGAATACATGAATGAAAAGAAGTTAACTCGGCATAAATCTCGTGATAATATGATGCATGTTTCATCGTGCGATACCTGTGTAGATACACACAGACATTATGCTTTAATTTTATCGCGTTACGATACCTCGTTTTTGTATGCATCCTGTTGGAGACAAAATCTCATTTTTATTCAGAAAATCGACATTTTCACTTCATCAAGGTTTTAAATAAAAGAATTTACACATTGTTTTCTTATCCATTTTAATATATACATTAATACGTTGACTAGCACGATGACTAAATTTTAAATAATTGAATAATTAATAAAAGAAAAGGTCAAATAAATTTTGAATATCGCTAATATTAGGCTAATAGTGTAGAGTACTCATTCGAATGGTTAGAATTCTTAATAATTGCAATTTAAGTGTGTCTGACCACACACGTCTGTTTTCACTGTGTCAGACACTTCACGTGTACCTGTTCTCAGAAAACAAACAATAAAGAGGAAGTGAAGATTGAAAAATGTATAAGTATATTTTAGGAATGGTGTTAACAACAACTTTTGCCAAAGTTATTACAAAGTTACGAGCGAGGGTGTCTCTGTGGGACAAAAAAAGTGCTTAAAAGTGGCGAATGCCGAGAAACGAAAACGCAGAAGGTCGCGAATGCATTATTTGGGTCAGAATCGCGGAGAATGCCAAGGTTCAACCCTTTCTCCCCCTTTAGACGAATGCCCCGATAAGCGAATATCTTTTCCTCTCCGCTTTCGATTCGCACGCGATCGAAATTCGTCGGTTTCTGTAATCGTCGAATTTCGCAACGGGTGGGCGTACCTTGAGCGTGAAAGAATGGTACGCGGCTCGTCAGGGTGAACCACTTAATTACCGTCACGAATGATCCCTTTGTTTTAATAACTTGCGCTAGGACCGTTCACAAAACGAATCTTTGTATAATTTCAATTTTGACAAACATGTGTTTCATTTGTGTCATTTTAAAGTTTAGTATCCTGGATAAGTGAAAGTGGTTCAACTTGAATGTAAGAAAGCATTATCACCGCCATTTATCAGCACGTGTATATCTGATTCTTAATTTGGTCATATTTGTAGTCATATTTTAGAAAATAAACCTGTTTTCACAATTTTTATTGTTACAAATCAGCTGGAGTCAAAATTTTAAAAAGGCTGTCAAATTGAATAAAGCAACTGATCTAGTTATACTACTAATTTAAAAATAATTTTTAGATGAGGTTTAATTTATTAAATTTTAACAGACTCGTCTACAAAATTCAACAATTAAACAGTATTTAAATACAAATGAACGGGGCTCCATAATCATGATATGGGAATGGTATTGGAACTTCATAGTCGTTTGAATGCATTATGAAATGTTTATATCAGATTAATGTATACGATGTATGAAATTCCCTAATGAGTAATTAAAACCTTGCAATTACTCCCAAAAATTATTTACAACGCTGTATTCTATAATCTGGCCCTCCCTGGATACAACATAGATCTAATATCAAACAATTGTGGTAATAAATGATATAAGAGAAACAGTGGTACCATTTATTCTTGACCAGCAAAATAATAACAAGTTAAATGTACGTATTTATCAAAAGAAAATAAAATATACTTCTTATAAATGTTACTGTTGTTTCAAAAATATTGATTTTATCTTTTAACTTATTAAATAATTCAAGAAAAATTATTGTTGTACAATGAGGGGGTATCTGTTTTATATATATGCAAAATTTGAAGTAGATTGGTTAATTTTATTAATGGGAAACAGCGTTGATATGCCAGGTTTACCGCCGCAGTAGATACGGCCGCGCGCTGTAGTAGTCAGACACGCCGTAACTTCACTCAGAGTACGATCGTTAGGTTATAACACGTTGACTGCCACGATGGCCACCAGTGACCGGCGCCTCAAGTCATTTCAAAAACAAAAGATAAAATAAACCGTGGATGTTGCTAGAATTAGGTTGGTAGTGCAATTAATCGATAGTGTCTTTAATAATTAGAATTTAAGCGTGTCTGACCACATACGTCTGTATCCACTGTGACAGTCAACGCGTTAACACTTCGACTTGAAATGTATGTATAAACATCTAATGAAAATGAAATTCGCTGTCCCAATGGTCCGCCTTTTAAGGATTAATTTTTTAAATTTACTGTATTCAAAATTTCGAGGTGTCGAAAATTTTTCTTCTTATTTTGATTAATCGCTTTGTCACATTACACTCGAGGCTCCGACCACCGATCACGTCTACGGTAGTAAGCCTTTCACTCGGCGTCTTGCATGAATGGTACCGTGTATCAGTCGCGATTCAAAATCGTCTTAACATTTTTCTTCTTTTATTTGCTCGATTGTATCGGATTCCTGGTGTTGGGCCCGCGGTGACCCGGCGGTTCGGATCGTTCAACGTATATTTTCCGAACGAACGACGGTCAAATGCGGCGTGCAAACCGGCGACCGACAAAAGGACAAAGTTTCGGTTTCTGCTTTTGTTTTACAGTTACATAAAACCCGTCGCGTCGCGTAACTCGAAAAACCGTGCACGGAGATTGAACGCGTGTGCGAGAGAGCACAAAGGCGGACGTGTGTTTAATCCGCCGACTATTGAATCGAGTGTGAAAGATGTGTCGACAGGAAGCGGTGAAGAAAAAGGGAAAGGATTCCCTGCTCGATTCGCGTACGAACGTATCCGCGCGATGAACTCGATCGGACCAGGTTTCATGCTACATTTTCCTCGCCAATTAGCTCTCTATCGAGCCGATCGATGCGATTGTTTTATTAACAATCTATACCACGATTATTTAACGTCTGCCACCATGATTTTATATAACGCTTCTTTATTTTTCTTCGATTCCTGGCGTTTCTTCCTGGTCTCTCGGGGTTGATAAGATTGTTTTCGTGGTTCGTTGAATATTCGAAACTGATCTTTAACGTGTGAACAAATTCATAAACTGAGATATCGGATAATCTCTAGGGTATATTGACAGCTAATAGAAACTTTGTTATATAATAATTTTCTACGTGAATAGAATATAATAACACGTTATCGTGATACTAATTAGATTGTTAATTGGTGATCGATAATTGTGCAAATTGTGTACAGCAATTTGGCTAATTGGTGATTAATTAATCGGTAATTTTATTATTACACTAATAGGTTCATTTTAAACATAAAGAGCTCCTTTGCATATAAAAATGTAGTTATGAGTCCAAGAACTTAGAAAATGAAATATTTCTAATCCAGAATCTTCTGAGATAAATTTTTTATTCTTTGTTTCCCAAAGAGGTCGTTAAAATTAAAAATGTATCTTTATTCATATTTGATTATCCAATTATCCGCAATGCAACATCATACGAGCAAATATAACAGAATACAGAGTTAATTTACAAATTGATAAAAGATCGATTAAGAGTGGTAACGAGACGGGCGATGAAACATGCGAGGTATTTCGATCCCAAACATTTCGTCGTAATTTTCATTATTGCGAAGGTGTTATTGGGCTACCCGAGCCAGAGAATGTTCACCGACCGGCTCGAGTGACAGGTGAGAAGGTTTTTTGTAATGAAATCACATCGTCTTTTTGCAGTCAAATCGATGATGTCATGCAGACAGAAAAGGAACAAGTATCCGAGTCGAGAAGTATTCGCTCAATGAAAACGAATCCGATTACAACAGTGATTCCCGTTGACACTAGTGTCTTGTCGAAATTCGAAAGAGCAAATTCAATTTACGTTCCTGATTCGATAACATCTTTTTTTTCCCGCTTGGAAGTCTGTTTTTACGGTAACCTTGATCTTTCGTCAAATTTTGATATGGGGTACGAAAAAATCTTGATATTACATGGATAGGTATTAAAATTTAGTCACTATTCGTAGTTGCTTGTATGATAATTTTTTACCTTTTTGAGAAAATTAAGAAAAATTACTTTAATCCTTAACTTCACTCAATTAGTTATTAATTGTTAGTACCAAGAAGTTTATCAGTCATTAACTCGATTGCACTTTCAAAAACGCGAATCGCTTCGACGAAGTGTTTAAAAGCTGACCGGACACGTTCACTTTTATTTAATTTATGCAAGACGGTACAATTTTTTAATTATCCGATTGCTTCGTTGAAATTACACGTTCGACTGATTGGATCGCACAGGGAGCCATTCGAATCGAGAGCGACCAATTACCTTAATATCCGAATGAATGATATAAAATAAAACATTGATCCCTTGGCTGACCCAACATCCGGTCGCTCGTAACGCCCGCAATTTATTACAATACAACGATTATTCCTGACTCGGTCGATAATTATTACGTAGCAA
Organism: Anthidium xuezhongi; assembly: GCA_022405125.1. Lineage (NCBI taxonomy): Eukaryota > Metazoa > Arthropoda > Insecta > Hymenoptera > Megachilidae > Anthidium > Anthidium xuezhongi. The sequence continues at coordinate 6,205,442 of CM039639.1, forward strand.
GGTATTGATCAAATTCGTGCGTACCAATCGTTATCTTTCTCAAACATGAATCGGGATGAATTATCGTTGCCATCGTCTCGAGACAGGAGGAATTTCGTCACGAAAAAAGAAATATGAAAGTAGTCGTCGTACAATGGATCCTTTGTATAAAAAATATTGCTGAAATTTGTTTGGTAGTTCTGAATATTATTTTTAATAAATTAAATATTCATAACTTACAATTTTTACCCATATAAGAAATTATTATATTCAGTTAATCAAAAATACTTCTATTGGGTATTTGATATGAAATTTCGGCACTTTCAACACGTTTACTATATTTTTCAAATAAATGCTGAATTGTGCGTCGATAACGAGATATTCGCAGTCTGAAAAACATTTATCGAGCCACCCTGGTCGGTCTGGAACGACTGTGAAAGGGAACGAAGCGAATAAAAAGAAAGATCGTTCTCTACGGAGAACTAGATCGATCCGCGTGTCTAGGAGTTGTGTCGCTTGCGCAGCTTGTGCGCACATCTTTGTGCACCTGTGCACGTGTGTCAGGGAAAACACGATTCCAGCGTGGAAGAGGTAACTCTCACACAGGCTGCATCGGGATGCAAGATTGCGCAGAACGCATGTGACTTAGCCAAGTCATATGACTTGAAGAGAAAGTCGATCTTCCTCGCGGGCATGAGATTAGAATGCGGCTTGTCGAGTGGTTGCCTGCGATCAGGGTCGGTCAGCCTCGAAGAAGATTCCTCTGAATTTAACCCCTTATGTCTGCAATTTTATATCTCAGTATCCACTTACCAAACAAATCATTTTCTATCAATTTTTATTAAAAAAATGTAAAGGGTTTTCCATTAATTTTTCAATTAATTTCAATTAACCAGCTTATGATCGACAACGAATTTTGATGTAGGGAAAGGTTTAGGTGGAAACCGTGCTCGACGATAATCGAACACCGTGTCAGATTATTTTTATTAAAAACAAACGAGCTTAAGTCTGGGCCGCAGCTTGCTCGACTGGTATTTATAGCTGGTAATTTGCCAAGTTTGTCCGGATCGGATGTGTATCTCGATTGCTTTCACGCGTGATACCACCCATTGTTCCCCGAAGCTTTCTCTTCTACTCCTTTTCGGTTTATCGAGCAGAGAAGTTGTATTAAAAAAAAAAAAAGGGATTGACACGTACGTACACGAGGGCGGTATTGATCGATTCATCGAACGATAAAAATCTAAATGGTTCGTTCGTCTCTCGAGAGCGGTCTCCGGCTGAAACTTAATCGCGACGAGAATGGTGGCAGCTTCGAATCAGCGGGTAGGAACGAGAAAAGAGTAATCGAGAGAGAAAAAGAGAGAAGGGAATTTTAGTACACGTAGCGTTGCGTATTCTGACCTAGTTTTTAGTCCAAACCCAGCAAATCATCGATCTCAAGTTTTTCAGACCGTTTCGGCTATGATTTTTACTTTTTAAAGTAGACAATTTGTGAGAAGCTTGAAAAACCCCTTACCATTCTTCAAATGTTACAAACTTGACTTTTATTTTTATTACAATCAGACTTTAAGTGGATAGACACTCGAAAGTTTAAATACCACGGAAATTATATGCTAAATAGAATTTGCCTAGAAAGATCCTAGGATCTTCAGTTTCTTCTTAAATTAGTATACAGGAACATTAAGTCGAGCAAGGATAAATATGTGCATAAATGACAATGGAATGCGAATACTTTCATTCGGTTCGATCAATTGTTGATCACGAGGGAACCGAGGCTTACTATTTTTATTGGAAATGTTAAATTTTTATTAAAAACCAGTTCGTATGAGTTTCTTGTTGTACTCTTGCACAGTGTTTACCTTCAGACGTGTCCTCGACTTCTAGCGGCAGAATGTTGCAACATCTGGAATGAAATTCCGTCTTTGCACGCAGGATAATATTTTCTTATCTATTTAATCGAAATAGAATCTTGACCCGCAGGGTCGAAGCCTGCGGTCCCACCCTTTCGATCGAATTCACTCAAAAATTCTTTCATTATCGAACGAAACGTTTTATGGTACAGATTGTGCACAAACTATTTCAACAAACGTAATCAACGAAACGTAGAGTACAGGATTCGATTTAATTTTATTCATAGGTTTGATATCATATCGGATATTGTGGATGTTAAGTCGGGGCCGGGTTTACGACCGAGTTTCACGGAACTTTCGTTCTTTCGCATACCTCAGCGTGATTCACAGTAGGCGAGTCTAGTCTGTATGTCCGGTATCGCCTGTATCCTGTTGTGTTCATTGTTCGAAGTCCTGTTAACGGTCAGCCCGCAGGATCCATTTAGCTTACAATATTCGTCTTCAAAGTTTGTCCACCTTTATCTAATTTACAAAATTTTAAGTTTAAATGAAAATAATTACTTTCTGGGTAAACAAGATTACATAACACTAAATTTTAATTACTAATTTTCTAATACATTTGAAAGAAAGTTATTTGTAGTATCATATCCTAGAATTTCTCTAATTAATTTTGATTAGATACGATTAAATTAAACGCCCATAGAAAGTTTACATCATCGAGTTTCCAAAATTAGATCGAGAAAAATCTGTAATGGAATATTTATTTATCTATAGAAATCCAGTGATTATCGAGGCAGACTTGAAATCTGTTTGGCAGTGCCTTAAACAGGTCCGTCGGTTGTAAATTTAGATCGGCTAGACGTTCCATCCGGATAATAATGGGGGTCTGGTCATTTCTATTCTCCCACGCGGACAGCATCGACACTCGGGAGAGCATTACGAGAGCGCCGGGGTCTCCCTGTTTTATCGGAGGTGTGCACCCATTGTACGGCAGGGTGCCAATACAAGGGAAATACGATGAAAAGGGAAGAGTTTTCTGTCCTTTCGGCCCGGAGATTTATCGACGTTTCGGTGCCGCGGTGTTCGCTCTAATTAATGGCGGCCACCTTTTACGGTGTTAATCCTCGTTTCATGTAATTCGGCCGGTGGCTCTCATTGTGCCGCGCGCTCTCGGCCGCGCTCGCATACAGAAAGTGAGAGGACATACGCTCCTCTCGTAATAGCTTGCCTGAGATCACTTTCACAATGGGAGCAAGGTCTTATATATATTTTTTTTCTCTCTTTTTCACCTGGATGTTTCGTCGGTCGGTTTCGTAGCTTCGATCGAGGGGGAGGGGTGGGAGATTATTGCGAGAAATTCGACGGAGCACGTGGTTCTTTAGTGAAAAACTTACGTAATTCGGTCGTCAAAATGAAGATTAATAGTATTTAGTACGAGAATTCTTTGGACATACTCCGTGGACAGTTTGGAATAGACTTTTTTTTAAGAATGAGTATTGTCGCTTGGTTTCGTAACATTCATAAGGGGTGTGGGGGTTGCTGGGACAAATTCAAATGTTATAATTGTATCATTAAAATGAGGATGACGTCAACGTACAATTTTCCATTTTGAGTCATTAGCACAATTTCTTCAGCACTGATTCCTTCCTCCCCCATAACAAAGAAAGTGTAAAACAGAAATCCCTGTTATCACACTGCGGAGTACCAGCATAAGTAACGCCATCTTATGCTCCTGTTCAGAACACCTCACAGTTCATCAATAAATGTGCACATTGACTGAATCAAATAATTCTTGTTATCGATATGATTTATTTCTAAGCACACAAACTATTAATAACAAGATTATATTTTATTATAATACTCTACCGATGGAAACAAAATTGCATACAATTTTCTTAACATCAGTTCACTTCAAGTATAATTCTGGAAAAAGTTATATGATAGAAAGATTTGAAACAGAAACATTTTGATAAATAGTTTTAAGGAGATGGCATCATCGAGTTAGACATCGTCGGTGGTGGATTCATCGAACCAGACATCGTCGGTTGTGGATTCGTCGATGGTGGATTCATCGAACCAGGCATCGTCGGTTGTGGATTCGTTGATGGTGGATTCATCGAACCAGGCATCGTCGGTTGTGGATTCGTTGATGGTGGATTCATCGAACCAGGCATCGTCGATGGTGGATTCATCGAACCAGGCATCGTCGGTTGTGGATTCGTTTGGCATCGTCGGTTGTGGATTCGTTGAAGCAGGCATCGTCGGTGGTGGATTCATCGGTGGCGGATTTATCTGTGGCGGATTCGTCGGTGGATTCGTAGGTGCCGGCATTGGTGATGGAGTTGGCGGATTCGTAGGTGCCGGTGTCGGTGTCGGCGTTGGTGTCGGCGTCGGTGCCGGCGTTGGCGGAGGCGCTGTCACTGCGTTTGTCGGTATAATTATCGTTATAGATTGTTCCACTGGTAATTCCGTTGTTGTCGCAGGGATCATTGCATGGGGTAAATATAATTCTGGGCACTTTAAGGCGCAAACCACATTCGCGACATACGGCGTTCTGTCTGCGGCTGTGCACAAAGAATTGCAAAAGGATCTCCGTGCGGTATCGAGAAAACCAAAGCCGAATCTTGGCAAAGATAAATCAACTTCTCCTTCTGCGTGCAGTTGCTGTAACACACGAAACGCAAACATTTGAAATGTCACCGAATTTGGAAATACCTGCCAGTAAAGATTAAAGAAAAGTAAACGGAAGATATCGATTTGTTAACAGATGACAAATTTTAATATCGTAGTAGGGTAAAAATTCAAGGAACCAAGTTTTACAATTTTTTAACTTAGAAAGTTACAATATGTAGAAATATTCGAGAAAAATTAAGAAAATTATCAGAATAATTTAAAACGTCTGGCAGAAAAAACATAAGAAATAAAATGTCCGTGCGTTATAATTAAAATTTTAGAAGACACGCTGAAGAAATTTGAAATTTAAATATAGTGATACCAACTTCCCAGAAAAATGTTGGATAAAATTAAAAAGAAAAGAAACTGTGTTTAATTAAATGGTATATTGTTAGCCTAGTTTCGATGTAAGTAAATTCTCAAAATGTAAGGGCAACTATGGCAAGTCTCTAACCTGTGACCAAACAGATCCGATCAATATGAGCAAAGCAATCCATGCGGTGAAGCGCGACATAACGAACTCGCTGTGAAGCTGATTAGTACGTCGAGCGACACGAAGAGCAATTTCTCAAAAAATTTCTCGTCCGACTTATATATAGTCGCTCGGCTGACTCTGAATCGTTAAAAATTCTTGCTTGACCTACTCCTTCCCTATACGTGATTTTCTATCAAATCTCCTTGAAAATCATGGTTACTCCTTACGAGAGATAACACACATCTCTTATCGCGTCGCTTTGTTGAAAGAATATTCTATGCAAAATCACCAACCGCGATCTGCCATTACCAAAACTCACCACCATCGAACAGTTTTCGAATTAATCTCAAAATTGAATGACAGAGACGCAATAATATTCGATATTATTTAATCGATATTTAATACAGAATCGTGTGTTGTGGTGGACTGTTTCCTTCGGTTATTTTTAATTTGCATAAATTAAAATGTCGCTGCGTGACCGAAGAATGAAGAAAAGAATCTAGTCGCCGATAAATCCGCGTGTCGTGCGATAGATCGAGAACCATTATGCTTCTGTGTTCGTATAAATGGGATCTGTAGTCACGTTTGTTAATTATCATATCAAAAGCACGAACATTGTTGTTAGCTTTTTCTTTTCATGCGCCGCCTGATTGTATGCAACCTGCTTTGCATCCGCGCGCATTACGAACTTCGATGGTCGGTTCGCCATTGTCTTGGTTAATTAAATTGTGCATCAAAAGAAAATGCCAAGAATATTGAAAACTGTGATTATCTTTTTTTCTAATAATATTAAATGAATCCAAGCATTTATTAAAATCAGAGGACGGTGAAATTTTCTAGGATTTTTTGGGATTTACTTTACTACAATATTTTTATTAATATCACCAAAATTTTTATGATTTATATTATTAATTACTGCATATGATATGAAATCGTGAAGTTTGCATAAATTATCATACTAAACACTGGGAGGCGACCAAGTTCCCTTGAAAATTTCTCAAATTGAAAAATTACTATAAATATAACTAAAGGTTACTCGTTAGAGTGATTTTTATTTCGATTAGGAATTCTTATTTGCAAAAATTCGATGAATAATTTATTAATTATCGGTGTCGAAAATGGTATCATTGTGTGGTAACGAAAAGGTCCTGTCATAAATGGAGATCAGTCATTCTTCCTTATACGATTTTTTTACGAAGATTCGAAACTGAATATAAGGAGTCGATCATATCCGAATTGTGCTTACGACCTTTCATGCAGGACTGCTTAAAGTTACGTCAATGGTGTGCATTGTTCGAGAGAGCTGACTGGTTGGAAGGCGATAGACACCACGTGATCCTGCTACCAATGACGCTGAGGAATACCAACGGGTCGATAACAATGAAACCGACAACGAAGCCTCGGGAATATTCTCTTTGCCTTGGTCCACCGCCCTGGCTTTTCTCTTCTTCGTTATTTCTTTCTATCGCAATGCCATCGTTCGTAATAACATCGTTAATTTACCCTCGCTGCTGTGTTTTCATCTTGTGTTTTAATAACTCCTCGAGTCTTCCATATTGGTCTTCTGGAATTCCATCAATTCTTTGTTCAATGAAAATATTATTTGTTTCGGGACCTCGCAAAATCGATCAAACCGATTTGAAACACATACTGGTTTGTTAGAATTTTTAAATAAAAATATTTTATTCAGGACGGTTTTTTGCATGAAATCGATCACCATGTATCGACGTAGGGTTCAAACGTTTAGAATTGTATAATTTCATTCATTGTGTACGTTGTATAGTATGGAGTAGATTAATCCTGTTACAAGCATGTAGTTATGACATTGCAGGCTGGAAATTAGTCTACTAATTGTTAAAATTATTAATTGCCCCTGGAGACAAGTTCGTAGATTACCCTGGTATCGCTTCCTTACCGGTCATCGATAATGCAGTGCATGGTCTGGTCATGTATTGATTATTTCACTGTAAATAATTCTGAATCGAATCAAAATTGCTGCTTAAATAATTGTTCTTAGATTCTTTAAGTGCATTCGAAAGAAAAACTTGTACAATCTCTATTGTACTTTCAAATGTTTTCAGATCATGATTTAGTGTAGTGTTTAATATTAAAATAACTTGTAAGTGCAAATAAATGAAAAGATTTGAAGTACACGTGTAAGGAACGTGTAAAACTGATACAGTTCTGTGCGAATACCCAGCAGAATAGATTTTCACCGATTAAATTCAATTTTTTCAAATGTCAGGAAACATTGTTGTCGCGGAAGTTGTCCGATCCGACAGAGTCAGTTGTTTTGCGCGACCAGCCTCCCAGTAAAAGGGAGATCATTATTCGTGAAAGTAATTGAACCCGTTATGAAACTCGTCTTTCAAGAAAGTAATCTAGCCCCGTGGTGGGGCTTTCGTAATTCTTGACTGAATCTCTAATTAGACCCGCATATGCCAATCGATCCTCCTTCAGTCACGCACCAGACCGCGTTCGAATCGTGAGAGAGAACAGGCCAACGGATATCGGTCGACATTTAAGACTGAACTTTTCGATATTCACGCGAACGATTATCCCTGGATTCCATAATAAAATTGCCAGTCTACGACGGCAGATTTTTTTCCTGATCCGTAAGGATCGTTTCTGTTCTGCGAAGGATAAACTGTCCTCAACATTATCCTCGGCCGGTAATATCACGGTTGTCTTTGCGTCTCTCGTTGTCCAACGTTAGATTTCTCATGCGGAATGAACAATTACGTTTTTCCTCGCGACTCCTTGAACCAGAATCGAAATCGCAAAGGTATCTCGAACGGTGGGAACTCTGTCGATAAAAAGGTAGCCCGGCATCCTTGGGAATCCCCAACAGAAAGCAGAAGGAGCCCGTGGACCAATCGTGTCCCGACATTGGTTACCAGTCACACAGGGGGGTCCAAAGAGAGAAAAGCATTCTGACTGATAACTAGACGAGTAGCTGGTTAATTAGTCGCACGGTTAGATAACGCTCTTTATCTAGATGGTGCGGAACGATCAGGTTGTGCAGAGGAGCGCAAACGTGCACCAGCCCCAGCAGCCAGTCGGCACTCGATTGGCGGAGCGTATACGGAGGAGGCAAAAGCTACGAAGGGGGCTGTTATAGACGAGAGGCAGGGAGGAGAGGCCCAGGTGGCGGAGTTCTCGTTCTTTACAGAGAACTCCACCGGTAGTCGCCTCCTTGACGTTCCTCTGGGGGGTTTCAAGCTCGCGCGTGGGAGTAGAAGCTGATAGTAGCGTGGGGTGCATATCGAAGGGAAGATGAGAATGGGTGGAAGGAAGGAAAGGGTGTGGGTGGGTGGATGGGTGGTTGGTTGGTCGGTCGGTTAAGTGGTTGGAGGGAGAACTCGAGAGAGAGAGAGAGAGAGTAGGACGATAACTCTGGTACGAAAGATAGAGACGGAGAGAGAGTGGAGGAGGAGGACGATGAAGGGCGGCCGGGGAGGTTAGAAGATCGACGGAGTGGGGTCGTCGAGGCGTGGGTGACCGAAGGCATCGGTAAAGGAACAACGAAGAAAGAAGAAAGACGCAGCACGGTATGACATGTAGACGGTGGTAGAACGAGGCGGATAGGGGGCTACAAAGTGGAATGGAAAAAGGAAGGGAACGACGATGCGGGAGGGAGAAGGACGGTGAAATGAATGAGCGACGAGGGGGTGTAACGAGAGGGACAGAGATACGAATCACGATTCAAGACATTCGGGGGTGTAAGGGAGAAAAAGGGGAAACGGTTGTGACGGAAGGTGAGAAACACGGGGGGTAAGGATGAACGGAGACGGAAGAGACAACAGAGGACAGTGATACGGTGTAAAGACAAATAGAGCGAGAATGCAATGGGGAGAGAAACGTAGCCCCCTCCTCCCCCCCCTCGAATATATACATGCATATTTCGAAGAAAGAGGAGGGCAGGAGGAAATGGATAGAGCAGGACGATGAGAGAGAGAGGGACCAGGAGAAAGAACAATTCGAGAGAGATAGCTGGAATGGATAGGCATGGCTGGAGCAAACGAGACACAGAAACGGGATGGATCCTAGAGGAAAAGGGTACGGATGAGAATCTACCATTGAGGGAGCGATGATGATGACGAGACAGAGAGAGGAGGAGAGTACGAAGAACTCGAAGCGAGACAGGGATGGAACAGAGCGAACAAGTGACTGAGAGAGAGAGATGAAGAGGTACAGAGGGAGAGAGAGATAGAGAGGGCAAAGCAGAGAGTCGACTCGGATATGAGGGTGTCGCGCAAGCCGGTCACGCCGAGGTTTCCATGGCAACGACAGGCGATAAATCAACCCGCAACATCCCCGAGTACCGCCAGATAAAACCGCATACACATATGTGTGTACGTACATATACGCGTAGAAGAGATACCGACTGGTAACTCCGCGCCCAAAAAGTTTTCCCTTCGACCGATTTATGCCGCCGTTGCCTGCAACACCGAACGCCTTGCCCATCGAAGAACTCTTTCTCTCCCTTTTCTTCTCTTTTTGCCCCCCACCCCTCTCGCGTGTACGTACCACCTTCGTATCTCTCCTTCTCTCTCTCTTTTCCACCTCCTTTTATAAACTCTTGTCCCTTTTTCTCCCTTTCCTCTTCTTCATTCCAGTTCCCCTTTGGATTTCCTTTTCTCTTTATTATCCTTTACTCCTTCTTGCTCCTCTCTAACCGCTCTCTCTCTCTTTCTCTCCCCCTTCTTTATCGTGTTCACCTTTGCTCTCCTTCCTCCGCGGAGGTACACACACGAAGTTGTGTGTTCCCTCTCTTTTAACCGTTTACGCTTCTCTCTATCCGTTTCCCTTTCTCGTTCATTTGTCTCTCCTGCTATGCATCGCAACACACACGGTGCACAAGGTGTACACACCTTTGAAGGGCCCCGTGTGCACCACCGACAGCTTTGGCCTATCGTGGCGCATGCCACGACCTCAAGGTGTCCTGTCGTCGTCCTCCTCCGACACACACCGGCTACCCAGAAGTATGCAGACGTTGTAACTTCGCGATTAAACGCGGACCGTGCCGATAACTGTTCGTTTACTCATGATTTTTCCCGTGGATGTTGTAACGTTGCGCCAAGACGCAGGTGGAACGGAGACGAACATCTCAGAGGCATGAAAAATAATAAGAATCGATGCACGTTTCCTAGTTACGAAGGACTGGATCGAGATAAGGCGGTCGTGGATTGATTTCGCCTTTTCCTTTTAAGTATCGAACCCTCGGGGAAAGATTTATGTCACCCCATAGATTATTAACCTCGGTCCCAATGTTTGTACGAGGGGGTTGGATGTTTCAGGGTCGATTTCTGCTTTTGCCGAGGTATGGGCTTTTCTAAAAGAGAAATGGTTTCGTTATAAGTTTCTTTCTGAGAAAATAAACACCGCCGTCTCTGAGAATAACCGTGATGACATCCGAGGTCCTGTATCCTTGTCATTTCTGTCGTTACGTCTGCCACTCTGGTCATTTATTTTATACAAGGATCAAAACAAAAATTAACTTAAATAAACTAACTCCATGCAAACACCAGAAAACTATTTTTATATTGCTAAAATTGAATTAGTAAATAAAACATCGTTACTTGATTCGATTAACAATCTATGTTACACTGTGTCTGACCATATCTCGCTATTTCTACTGCGGTGGTCGAAATGATAGCAAAATTCCTAATAATCAGCTAATTACGAATATTCTGATTAAGATAAGTGACAGGGTCTTATAAAAATGTATACTTTATCCAGATATAAGCGACACGCCACTCGAAGTGTCAATTCGAATTAAAATAAGAAAGCTATACTCTTTTTTTCATCCACCTTGTGTCACGAGTAGTTATATCATACGAGGATATGGCGTTTTATTCGCAGCACGGGGGCAGAAAATGCGTGGGTCACAAATAAACCCTCGCGAATCTAATCTGATTTAGCACGCCACTGACGTCACTGTGGGTGCCCCCGTGACGTTGGTTGGCCGTCGGTGACGTATTACATCTCACTTCGGCGAGGCGTCCTTGTCCAGGATGCTTAAGGTCGGTGTAATGGAACACTTTTGCCGGCCACGTGTACGTGACTTTTTTGTTTAAGAAGGTCGATCGTCCGTCTGCCCTTTTACCCTTTCGATCGCGACCATCTTATCCGTCCACTTTTTTATCTGCGCAATTTGTCTGCTCTGAAAAAAAAAAGATAATTCAGATGGGAGAAACTTGTGATCAAACTTTAAATGTTGGTTACGAACAATGATACAATAATAACGCCGTTTGAAAATAATATATCAGTAAATTGGTTTAAAAAAAAATCAATTGAACTGTACTGTATCAATTTAACAATCAATTTGTATTAATAAAGGTTTAAGGGTTTAGTTAAAATCGAGGCACTTTAAGCTTCCAATGAAAACCGAAAGACTAATGAATACAGATTCGATTTTCTTTCTGTTTTCGTAGAAATCTCACCCTATAATAATATTCACTTTCGAGCGAACGAACGCGTCGCGGTGACCGTCATATCACGTCGCTACTATTTTAACGCGGACTACATCCGATGATCAGCAGTGACACCTGTTGCTCTTTAATTTGACGTAACGCGTATGCGATCATAAGGTCGTTCGACTTTGAAAAATTGCTGGCTCATTACGAAAGAGGTGAGAGAAGAAGAGGTGTAACCGAGGCAATAAATACACTCAAATTTTCCTCCCCGCTGACAATTTTCGTTTATCACCTTTCCTATCTCTTCCTCCTTTTCTCTCAATTAATCAATTTCAATAAACTTACCTATACAAATTTTATCTTAAACAACCAAAAACATTGGAAAAATTACCATTCCATAATTAATCAAGAATGCTTTGTATCTAATTTTTTCCAATTATAAATATCGTAACGTGGCTTTAAATAAAAAATAAGTTTCCAAAGCAAAAATCGTAAGCTTTAACGAACATCTGGTTGCCACTACCGGGGGTGAAACTGTAGTTAGCTTATCAGACACGCTATACTCTGGAAGTCCGCGCGAAGTGAACACCCTTCCGGCGGGAAGTACGTTTCAACGAGCGACTTCGATCGCGCAATCGTTGCGCATAACCTCATCTGAAACTTCTTGGCGCCTTGTCGATCCGAGAAGAAAGAAAAATAAATTGCTCGAATCCGCAAGTATGCGAACGAGCGTAAGGGTGGATGCGCGGCGGTCTCCGTTTAACGGTGTTCCCCGATGGTGGTAGCCTGGCTCTCGGAGAGGACGATCGTGAAGCGGCGTTCGTCCTGGTCACTCGATTTTCGGGGCCGTTCAAAGTGGACGGATAGAATGATAATCTGGGAGCAGCTTGGTAGTTGGTAGGTATTGATCTGTCGGTTGGGGTGTTACTGTGTGGTATGGTTGGTCGGTGGGCTGGATAGGTGGGTGGTTGTGCCATGGTGGGCGAGGGTAGAAGCGGCACTAAGGGGTGAAAAGGGGGTGTGGGGTGGTGGTGAAGAGAGGAGGGCGAGAGAGAAGGTTGGCGATGAGGTGGCGTGGAAAGGGGGAGGTTTTAGGGTGGTGGAGACAGGAATGGGGCAACAGGGGATGAGAGGTCGGGTCGGGACGGCAGTAGCTATAGCCTTCTGCTCCCTGTTTCTCTCTCCCTCTCTCTTGCTCGCTG